>CM053793.1:743578727-744778727 GCA_028749045.1 Cupressus sempervirens | reverse complement strand
TAGGGCTGATAATAAGCATGAAAGCCTAGCCAAAAAAGTATAAGTTCAGAGGCTGATAATAAGCATAAAGCCCAACCAAAAAGTAGAGTTCTGAGAAAAGGCCAGGAAAAAAGACAAGTAAAACCACGGCCTAATCACATGTTGATGACCTATCCTTCCATGATTGTGCCATCAAGGAAATTAAGGAAATTAAAAGCTAAGCTTAAATTTTATTGATAAATTAGCAATGTGTTTAGGATGGTGGACTTGTACATGAGAGAAAAAAAAAGAGACTTGATGTAAGGAAGGATATCATGAGATTTCATGCATTAAAAATCTTTAAGAAGCTTGTAGTAATTGTACATTTTTTTCTCTATCTGTAACATCTGGTGCCATAACACTACAAATTTTGTTGCTTTTCCATTGTTGATATCTGAGAATACCCCAATTTTTCCAAAATTCTATTATGCATAAGAATGGTTGGAGGTATTTAGATATATGAGTTGGTTGATCACAGGGTTTTATTGCGTGATGTGGCTAGTTGTGAGATGTTCATTAGAAGAGGATGGTTAGATTACTGCCTCAGTCTAAAGGGATTTGGTGAAGAAGTTGCTCTTCAATTTCTAATCACCTTGAAGGATGGATTTACAATGGTTAAGGGGCTATGAATTGAATTTATAGAAGATGTGGTGATCCAAGTAACTAGGTTACCCCAGGAACGAGAAAATCTAGTAAAGGATTTTGATTTACATACGGCTAGGGCATAGTTTGGGTTGCATCTTGATCCTTCATTGGACATTGACAAGAAGTAGGGAACCTCCATATTATCTTTTCCCTTGGATTTTATGTAGACATCATTTATAATTCAATACTTCACTTATGAGAGTTGTTACAAATACCTGCATACCCTACGTTTCAAGATTTTGGATCATCTGTTGCATGACTATAGATAGGTAAATCTTCCCAATTTCATTTTTAATATTGTTAAGAAGCATGCTTATTTAGTATAATCAGGAAAGGATCAGTTTGTTTCCCATAATTTTTTGATAAAATTAGTTGTGGAAAGGGAATCAAACAAACAATCAATTGGGACATGGGAAGAGTTTTTGCACTTAAATGAGGTAGAGCCTAGATTGGTTGGCCCTAGGGGATAGGGCATCAGATGAAGTGAAAGGAAATTCAATAGTTTTTGTAAGGTTATTCCTGGGATTGAAAATGTTCCTAAAGCCTCTCCCTCTAATTCTAGACTAAGTAGGAGGAGGATTTATAAAGTTGACATCTCTATTTCTAGAAAAGAAGGAAAAACAAAAATAGAAAAGTTGTTAGTGCCCCCTGTAGAAAAAGATTTTAGTGTGCAAGGAACATTAGCAATAAGAGAAACATTCACAAACTAAAACTAAATTCACATATAAGCTTAGAAAAAGAAAGCAAACAAGAAATGAAAACCTCAAAAGAGATAACACTCCATGCTTCCTTGATTTTGTAGATGTGTCCTTTGATGTGGATGTATGCTCAATTGCTAAAATTTTCTTCAATGGTGGAGATGGATAATAGCAAATTGGTAGCTTTGTGAGCTCTCAATTTGGCATTATAACGTTAAGATTGATGACTTTGGTTCTCAAAATAGCATGGTAACTTTAGCTCAAAGATTTTTGTTGAAATGGCTTGGGAGGGGATCCAATTTATAGGCTAAGGGCTTGAGGGATGGAGGGCTAAGATGCAAGGAGAGATGAAGGCTTAAGGAGGGCTAGGATGCACTCAAAGGAGAGCACATGGATTGGGCTTGTTTAGCACCAATGGGAAGGTGACACTTGTCACAAGGAGGATGAGTGTGAGAGGGTAGGGTAAAGGGTTGGTTAAAGGCATGATGAGTGGGGTTGAGTATGTAAGAGAGATGTAAGAGGAATGAGTGTGGAAGAGGGATGAGGCTAGAAGTAGCAATAAGAATTAGAGGGGAAGCAACTCCAATAATTTCCATGATCAAAATAATAAATATCAGAGAGGAATAGGAAGAGGGCAATGATACAGAAGAGGAGGCTTCTATGGAAAAATTTTTCACTGCATAGAATAATAGTGTAGAGAATTTGAATGTTCCCAATGCCAAAGAAGGATAGATCAAAGAACATAAGGCTAGGAAAAAGTAGTGCATCTTGAAGAAGATGTCAAATCATCCCATTTTGAAGATGTTGAAAGAGGATAAGTCCTAGTTAATAAAAGAGTCTTAGTGAGTGGAGAGAATGAAAGAGTTTGTTTCACACAAGGTACAAATTTGAAGATAAGTTTTGTGATGTGATCATTGATGGTGGAAGCATTGAAAATATGGTCACAAAGTTAAATCTCAAGAGGTAGAAACACCCATGTCCATATTGTATTACCTAGGTGCAAGATGACTATAAGGCCATGGTCAATGAATAGTGCCTAGTGAAGTTCAAGATTGGAAGCTACTAGGATGAAGTGATTTTTTATATCATACCTATGGAAATATGACATATGTTGTTGGTTAGGCCATGGAAGTTTGTTAGGCATGTTGTACATGATGGGTGAAAAAATACATACACTCTAACAAAAGATGGAGTGAAACATAAGTTGAAGTTGTTGAAGGAGAAAGAAGTAAATGTATGTAGTAGGGTATTTTTTAGTGGTGAATAATCAAAATTTTACAAATTTAAGAAAAATTTTGGTAGTAATTTGTCTAATAATTTAAGATTTAATGCAACCTAAATTGCCACATTTTAATTAAATTTAGTTGTAAAATATTTAAAATTTCTCAATGATTTGTTTTATTAAAAAAATTAAACTCAAAGATTCACCACAATATTTGATATATGATTAGACTTAATTCACCTTAATATTATATTTTATCAAAGAAATTAAAATTAATTCACCAATAATTATCATAATCATTAGTTACTTTAGGGATATATTTCCAATATTTAGTTTTCACTATTGATTTAAAATATAATGTAATTATCCTAATAATTTCCATGAGATAAAATATGTTCAATTTTGATTTTTAATATTCCATGAAGATTAGTGAACTTCCTATTATTATTGAGATTTGCCAATATTTTCTACTCAAAAATTATGATTCCAAAATAAACTCCAATAGAAAATTGAAATATTCACCGATAAGAATTATTTGGTTTTTCAAAATAATGAAAGATTTACCAATAATTTATATATTTTTCTGGAGGGGAATTTCTTAAAGTTTACCCTAGTATGTAGTGCTGTCAGAATATGTTTTCTGGATGGAATTATTTTTCTCAAAGGTATGAAGTGTGAGCATATGTGTTTCATTGTAATCCCAACAGGTGGTAAAGAAGAAATAGAGGAGGTGTCTATAGAAGTTTTAGATTTTTTGGGAGATTTTCTTGATACTGTGTCAAATAATGTAACTAATGGATTACTCCTAGTGAAGAAGATCAATCACCAGACAAAATTGATCCTAGGATCTAGTTCTCCAAATAAGGCAACACACAGAATGACACCAGCAGAAAGTGAAGAGTTGAACAAATAGGTTCATGATTTTTTGCATTTTGGGTTAACCAATGAACCAAGTACTTTCCTGAGGCTCATGAATGAGGTACTGAAGGAGTTTCAAGGTATGTTTTTCATTGTTCACCTAGATGTTCTTTTGATCATTAGAAATACATTAGAGGATCATGTGATGCATATACATAAGGTGTTAGATAGTTGAGGGAAGAAAAGTTTATATTAAATCTAAAGAAGTATAGTTTTATGAAGAAGGAGTTGGTGTAGCTGGGATTTTTAGTTTTAGTAGAAGGTCTAAAAATGGACAATAAGAAAGTGAAGGTTATCCTTGAATGGCCTACTCCAAGGAGTGTGACTGAGGTAAAATCTTTTCATGGAATAGCTAGTTTTTATGGAAAATCTATCAGATGTTTTAGTAGTTTTTGAGGACCTTTGACTAAAATAATGAGAGGAGATAAGAAATACTTTATGTGGACTATAGGAGTAGATAAGGGTTATAATATATTCAAATATAAAGTTAGAGAGAAGCATGTTTTAGCACTTCTATATTTTAACAAGGTGTTTCAAGTAGATTGGGATGCTAGTGGTACTACAATAGGAGTTTTTTTGAGCTAGGAAGGTAGACGTATTACTTATATTAGTGAAATTTTGAATGATGTTAAAAGAAAATATTTTATTTATGATCAAGAATTCTATTCTATAGTTTAGGCATTGAAGAAGTGGAGATGCTATCTTCTTCCTAAGGAGTTTGTTTTGAACCAAAGGTATTTGAAGTGGGTTGATTTTTTGTAGAGTTATACATTTTTTTTTGAAATAGAGAAGTGGGAATTCTAACAGAGTTGTAGATGCTCTTAGTAGAAGATAGTTTTTACTAACATAGATGTAGATTGAGGTGGTTGGGTTCAAGGATCTCAAAAATTTGTATCCAAAGGATCTTGATTTTTCTGAAGCTTAGAAGGCTTGTACAAAACCTATTATACTTGATAGGACAAAGTAGTTAGATTTTATAATCGAAGATGGCATGTTGTTTAAAGGATGTCAATTGTGCATTCCTAGAAGTTCTAAGAGAGATAATCTCATCAAGGAGAAGCATGGTGGAGGATTGGCTTGACATTTTGGGAGAGATAAGACTGTTTCTTTGGTTGCTAAGAATTATTATTGGCCACAATTATAGCAAGATGGGAATAAGTTTGTGTAGAGTTGTAGAGTATGTTAGATAGAAAAATGAGTAAAGCATAATATTGTGTTCTATCAACCATTACCTATACTAGAGAAGTTATGGGAGGGTGTCAACATGGATTTTGTTCTTGGTTTACCAAGGACACCAAAGGAATGATTCTTTATTTGTCATGGTCGATAGATTTTCAATAATGGAAAATTTCATTCCATATAAGATGTGGTGAAGTTTTTTTCAAAGAAGTGGTGAGACTATAAGTTCTACCAAAGAGTATAGTTTCAGATTGAGATACCAAGTTTGTTGCATATATTTGGAAAATTTTGTGGAAGAAATTAAAGATTGATTTGAAGTTCAGTTCATCACATCATCCATATACTGATGGACAAACCAAAGTTGTGAATCAGAGTTTGGGGAATTTGTTCAGATGCTTGATTGGAGATAAAACAAAGGGATGGGATCTAATTTTACCATAGATATAATTTGCATACAATAATTCTATATATAGGATTATCAATAACACCATTCTAGATTATATATGGAAAAAAACCCAAAAAAAATTCTGAATTGAGGTGGTTGGATAAATGAGAGATAAATAGTGTTGAAGCAAAAGATTTTGTTGAACATTTGAAGAATATCCATGTGAAGGCGAGGAAGCACATTTCAAAAATGAATACATAGTATAACAATAAGGTAGATGTGAAAAGAAGGTATAAGGAATTTCAAATTGGAGTTGAAGTCATGGTTCATTTGAGAAATGGGCATTTTCTAGTGGGTACATATAATAAGTTGAAAATGAAGAATTTTGGATCATGCAAGATAGTGAAAAAATGATTTTAGAAATGCGTATGAAGTGGGGTTGCCTATTGAACTAAATATTTCATGAGTACTTAAAATTTCATATTTGATAGAGTATTATGAAGAAGGTAATGGTGATGAAGTTTCAAAAGCACAATGGATTATTCTAGCAACTAGTTCATCTAAAAGGTAGATTGATGAGATATTGAACAATCATGTTAGAAAAGGTACAAGGAATAGAACTTATGAAGAGTACTTGGTCAAATAAAAAGGGAGGCTAGTAGAAGATTCATCATGGCAAGCAAGAGGGGAGGTTAACCACCTTAGTTTTTCTCTAAAAACTTTAGATGTGACGAGGTCACTTCTGAAATTACCCTAGGTGTCCAATGCAGGAGCATCCATGGTGTAAGAGAAACCTCACATCACCCAAAAATATTTCCCTTTTTTTCTTGAATAAGGGTTGTCTCAGTGTAGATTAATTGTTTATAAAGGCTTGCTACTTATTAAGTTGGTGATATGAGTGTGGAATATCCTAATTTTAGAGGTGGCTATTCATCTTGGATATATCATCCAACTAATTGAAGCTCAATACCATATCATGAGTATTCATGAATTTTTTGCATGTTTTTGGTGTGCAAGATTGGTATAAAAAAATTAAGCTTGCCATTGAAGACCTTAGAGGCCCAAGATGGGCTCTAAAATGGCATTGATTGGAGCTTGGACAAGTTGAGACTTGTACGTCAAAAGTTAGGGTTTGATGTCTACAAAAGTTATGGCCTTCCAAAATCAGCCTGACCAAAATTTCCAAAATAAATGTCAAAGGTGCATCAAGCTGACTCTATATGTTATTTTAGAGTTAGTCAATCTTAAAGGTTAGGGTTTGATGTCTAGAAACTTCCTAGGTGGTGTAAAGATGTCTATTTAAGGAATGCATGTACATTGTGTAGGACAACTCTAGGTGATAGTTCGTAGCTCTATGTTGAAAATTATTTGTAATGAAGGTGTCTGTGTGGGTTTACATATTGTATTTAAAATTTCTATAGTTCCACATTTGTGGAGATAATAAGAAGCCTACATTTTTTTCTCTCTAATTACTATTATTTATTTATGTGTCTATGGTATTAAGGGGAGCACCCTTAATCAAGTTATGTAGTTTTTATTTTCACGTGATGTGTTTTTGCTTAACCCTTATCGGTTAAGTTTTAGCTAGCACTAGCACATAAGATAAGTGAGGAGTATGATCTGAAGTTAAAAAGTTCAAAATAGTGAGTATATTGATTCACTCCCCACCGCCACCACCCACCACCCCCAACACACCCCCCCCCCCCTCTCCCAGCCCCTCTTTTTAGTATATTGACCTATGGTTGGGACCAACAATATATATATACCTAGAAAGGCATATTTTATTTATTAATTATAGATTGATCTTTAAACTAGATTTTCTATATTGTGAAAGAGAATATGTATATTGCATCCAATATATTACTAAGGCTTGAGCCAGAGGTTGAAGATATTTGGCTAAGGGTGAAGTATTGAGGGGTCTCAATTCCCCTAATTTTAGAAGATAGAGCTTCGCTTCCTAAAGTCTTTCAAATTTAGAAGCGAAATATGTAATCTAGGTTAGCATTGACCATAGAAATTTTACAAAGCTATGCCTACTAATGATTTTACATTAAAGTTATAAGATTTATATTCTTATTCAACTAATTTTAAATGATTTTAGGTAATATAAGAAATCTAAAAAATATATAAATATTTAGTTAACTAATAAATATGTTTTTAAAATAGAATGAAATTAAGAAATAGTGAAGTTATATTTATTGTTGAAAATATATTACCATGTATATTGTAATGTTTTTTTTAATGGTTTTTTGCCTACTAACCAATAAAATTAGATTTGAAAATAAAAAATAAAAAAATATCACAATAATTTAATTGTGAAAATGTTAATTATTTGTAACTTCTTTTGGATAAAACTTATTGGATATATTGATGGGGACACAACCCAAGTATAGAATGGACACAACAAGAAAGGGAAAATTTCATTAACTATGAAAATATGCTAGTACACTTAGTGCAAAGAAAAAAAATCCAAAACATGCCTTAAGGGCTTAAAATAGTATAAATCTGGAGATAATCCTTCTCCCAGTACCTCTTCTCAAACTCCACTCTGAACTCCCTTTTACAATGCTAGAAATGTCCTTAAATAGACCCTAGAGGGTTAAGGATTAGGAATACATTCTAGAAAGTGCTAGTAGGCATCCATCGACCAAATAGAAGGCTCTAGAAGTCGCATTAGAAGTCAACACAAAATTAGAAGAATCTAAAAATGGTAAATGAACTTTCAAGAGGCATAACTTTTGAACCGTAGCTCCCATTGACAAACCGTTTACATTTTCGGAAAGCTCTCAAAGTGCTCTATAGCCCTATGGACTAGCATCACTCGTCTCCATTTTTCAGCCTTGTTTGAGGTCATTTAATGCCCCTAACCTTGTATAACATATTTTAGTAGAGTAAAATGAACACTAACCTATAAAAAGCATTCTCAATACTAAAAACAAGTAAACACTTAAGATAGGACCAAAGAAGACAAAATTGACAAAAGTAGACCAAAGATGGTAAACTCCTCAAGTGCTTCTCATGATGATGAAGCTATGTCCCTAATGGATAGTGGATGTATGCTCACGATATGCTCAAGCTCCTAATGGATGAGTGATAATCAAATATGAGTGTGGATGAATGATTCAGCAATGAAGGTATGGAGGGGTTTTAGAATTATAATAATATTTTGGTAGTTTTTAGGCTCTCAAAATAGCATTATAAGTTTTCTTCAAAAGTGAATGATTTTAGTGAAGGGAGAGGCTTCTATTTATAGGCCAAGGAGTGGAAGGATGAACGGTCAGGATGCAAGGATGGCAAGATGGTGATGGAGGGATAGGATGCACTCAAAGGGGAGCACATTTATTTAAAGCCAATTAGGAGGTGAAACATGTCACAAGGTGATTGGATGTGAGAGGGTAGGATATGGGTTGGTCAAAGGAGTAATGAGGGAGGTTGAGCCATAAATGGAAATGGTTGGGTCAAATAGAGATGGTTGGGTCATAAATAAAGATGGTTGGGAGGAGGATGATATTGTTGACTTTGGCTTGGGTTACAAATAGAGGTGGTTGGGAGGAGGATGAGATTATTGACTTTGGCTTGGGTTAGCAAGTCTTAACCCTTGCTTAAGTTGTGTACATGATTAGAAGAGGGATTAGGATTAGCTTAGGAGTTTGCTAGCCTTGTTTAGGGAATGTGACAAGGTTAGAGGGGGGATTAAGATAGGGATTGACATCTTCTAGAACAGTCTAGGCTTCTAGGATGAGGATAAATAAAGTTTTTTAGGAAATAAATAAAGTTTTATTTATTTCAAGGGTTTGAGTTAAGGAGATATTTATTAAAATATTTTTAATAAACATGAGGAATAATATTTAATCTTAATTAAATATTTTGAGTTGGGATTAGGGTTAGGAAATGATGGGATTAGCCTTTAATCAAAATTAAAGAAGGATTAGAAGATTTTGGAAGAGGTTAGTTTGGGCAAAAAATAAATAAATAATTTATTTTGGGATTTTTGGTCAATTTATTAATTAAATAATTAATAAATAAGGAAATAATTTTTAAATAAGATTTAAACATTTTTGGGAGGGATTTCTTAATTAAATATTTTTAATTAAGATAAAAGGATTTAATGGCATAAAAATAAATTAATTAATTAATTAATTAATTAATGATGATGTCATCAGGATTTTTTTTCAAAAAATAAAAATACTTTATTTTCTAAAGGATTTTTAGGTGTCTACAAACCTAACTTTGAAGCATTCTTAGGAGGTCTCCAGAAATCGAAAAATTGCAATAACATTCAAACCGTGGGGCCTTTTGACCTAGTTCTTTTTCTAGAATGTTCTACATTATAATTACATTCATCTGACCAATTTACACCTTCTAGTTCACCAAAATGATGGCTCAATTACATACTCCTATTTTTTTGGCATTTACACGTATCCCAAGGTGTTCAAATACTCTATCCTAGAACACTAATAGTGGAACTATGAGAGTTGGAACCTTTATTTGACCCAAATGGGTATCCATAAATGAAAACACAAGAAATAGAAACTAAGTCTAAGTAAATTTTTTGGATGACATAGGATTGCCCTTATACCTCTGGATGCTCCTGCATCAGACATCCAGGGTAGATTGAAAAGTGACCCTATCACTTTATGAATGGTAGAGGAAATCCCAAATGGGAAACCTTAGCTGCTGATATCCAAGTTGAGTCCTCAATCAGCTATCCTTTCCACTTGACCAGATACTCTTCATACTGCCTTTTTTTGGTACCCTTGTCCACACGATGATCTAGAATGTCTTCTATCTCCTCCTTAGAAGCAGGAATTAGACATGGCTCTAACAACTCCTCTTCTACACCATCATCATGATACTCTATCAAGTCTGCAATGTTGAAAATAGGAGAAATGTGAATTCCATCAGGTAACTCCACCTCATATTCATTTCTTGAGTCATGTTTCTTCAGAATTTTGCAGGGGCCAAATTTCTTCATTTTTAGCTTGTTGTAAGTACCGACTAGAAATCTTTCTTTTCTTAAGTGTACCATGACTAGATCCCCTACTTGGAACTCTTTATGTCTTCTCCTTTCATCAGCCTTAGCTTTATACTATTGGTTCATCTTGGTAATGTGTGCCTAGACCTCCTCATGTAGACACTTGATATGTTCAGCAAATTCTTCAGCTTCAGCACTTGTCTTCTCCCCTTTCTCTATCTTTCTCAATTCTATTGTAGTCCTTGGGCTACTTCCATATACAATTGGAATGGTTATTTTCTACTACTCCTATTTACAGAGTTATTGTAAGAAAACTCTGCTTTTGGTAGAATCAAATCCCACCCCTTGGGCTTATCCCCATCTAAACATCTCAGCAAATTGCCTAGACTTTTGTTTAGCCGTCAGTTTGTAGGTGATGTGTGGAACTGAATTTCAAGTCTATTCTCAACTTCTTCTACAACGCTCTCCAAAAATACCAAAAAATTTAGTATCTTTTTCAGAAACTATACTCCTTGGGAGACCATGTAGTCTCACCACCTCTCTAAAAAACAAGTCTGCAATATGAACAACATCATGAATTTTGTGGCATGGAATGAAATGTGTCATTTTGGAGAACCTATCAACCACCACAAATATTGAGTCATTACCCCTTTGTTTCTTTGGCAATCCAAGAATAAAATCCATACTTATGTCCTCCCATGGCTTTGATGGAAAAGGCAATGGCTGATATAGTCCAATATTGTGACTAAATCCCTTGGCAACTTGACAAATCTAACAAATTTGTACAAACTTCTTCACATCCTATGAAATATGAGGCCAAAAATAATGTTCTCTAAGAATGGAAATGGTCTTATCTTGACAAAAATGTCCTACCATCCCTCCACTGTGTTTCTCTTTAATTAGATTTTCCCTCATGGAACTCCTTGGAATGCATAATTGACTGCCCTTGAATAACATACCATCCTGAATCAAATAGTCTAACCACTTAGTTCTGTCTATAGCAACATGCTCTTTACAAGCTCTCCAAGCTTCAGCAAAATTAGGATCCTTAGGGTACAAATTCTTGAGTTCATCAAACCCAACTACTTCAACTTGCATTACTGTAAGCAACAACTTCTTCCTACTTAATGCATCTGCAACCCTATTAGATTTTCCACTTGTATGTTTCAACACAAATGTATAGCTCTGCAAGAACTCTACCCACTTTATATGCCTCTGATTCAATTTACCTTAGCTATTTAGGTACTATAATGCTTGATGATCAATATACAAAAAAAATTCCTTCGGCAATAAATAATGCCTCCATTTCTTTAAGGCCTGAACTATTGCATAGAACTCTTGATCATAAACAGAATACTTCTTTTTTGCATCATTCAATTTTTCACTAAAATATGCAATAGGCTTACTTGCTTTGCTCAATACAGCCCCAATAGCATTACCACTAGCATCACAATCCACCTGGAACACCTTTCTAAAATTTGGAAGTGCAACACAGGTTGTTCAGTCACCTTCTTCTTCAACAATTCAAAACTTCTCGCAGCTGCCGTAGTCCATTTGAACTCTTTTCTATCCCCTCTTATTGTGTCAGTCAGGGGTGCACATATGCCACTGAAATTCTTAATGAACTTCATGTAAAAACTAACCAGACTATGAAATGATCTTACCTCAGTAGCATACCTTGGAGTAGGCCATTCCAAGATGGCTTTTACCTTCTCTGGATCCATTTTGAGATCTTCAGGTGATATAACAAACCCCAAGTAGACTAATTCCCTTTTTGCAAAGATACACTTCTTCAAATTAATTAATAGTTTCCCTTCCCTTAACCTTTCAAGGACACTATGAATATGCAATAAATGTTCTTCCAAAGTCTTGCTAAAAATTAAAATATCATCCAAATAGACAATAACAAATTTTCCCAAGAACTTCTTAAGTACCTCATGCATAAGCCGCATGAAGGTCCTTGGTGCATTCGTTAATCCAAAGGGCATGACTAACCACTCATAAAGACCCTCCTTGGTGTTGAAGGCTGTTTTCCACTCATCTCCTTCTCATAGTTGTATCTAATGATAGCCACTCTTGAGATCTATCTTTGTGAAGTACTGAGCTCCACTCAAATAGTCCATAAGATCATTCATTCTTGGCAAAGGAAACCAATACTTGATGGTTAACCTATTTATAGCTCGAGAGTCTATACACATCCTCCACTCTCCATCCTTCTTTGGTGCCAATACTACAGGTACTACACATGGACTCAGACTCTCCCAAATTAAGCCCTTCCTCAATAACTCCTAGACCTATTTCTTTAGCTCCTCAGTTTCAGTAGGAGTCATCGTATGAGCAACCTTGTTAGGCAAACTAGCTCCTAGTATTAAATCTATCTAATGAATGATTTGCCTTACCGGTGGCAATCCTTCTAGAACATTATCAGAGATGATATCTCCAAAATCACCCAATAAATATAAAACTTCAAGTGGTATTTCACTACTACCTTCTTTATCTTTCCTAAGAATCAAAGCATAGCACATACACTGATGTTTCATGCCATCTAAAAACTTTCTTCCATCAACAAGACAAATCCTAGCATTGCTACACACCTTTTTGCCTTCCTTTTTCATGGGCTTCAGTTTGTGGAAAACTCGTCCTTTGTTACAAAGTATGTGTTTGCATGACCATCATGTATTACATGCCCATCAAACTACCATGGTCTACCCAAAAATAGATGGAAAAAATCCATTGGAATGACATAAAAGAGAACTTCATCATGGTAACTCCCAATTTTGAACTTCACTAAACATTGTTCACTTACCAAGACCTTATGATCATCCTTCACCCAAGCAATCTGATAGGGTTGGGGGTGTTTCTCCCTCTTGAGCTTCAGCTTAGAGACCATCTCTTTTGATACCAAGTTATTAGTGCTACCACCATCAACGATCACATCACAACATTTATCCTCACACTTGCACCTGGTACAGAATAAACTCCTCCTTTGTCCTAGTTCAATCTCACCACTTAGTAGGACCCTTTCATTTACTAAAGTCTCTCCTTTTTCTACATCCTCTAAATGTGATGATTGTGCATCCTCATCCACATGAGCAACCCTAGCTTGATCCTCAACTCTCTTATCTGTCCTTCCTTGTCATTGAGGGCATTCAAAGGCACGATGAATTTCTTCATTGCAATGGAAATATGTACCATGAAAGCCTCCTCTTCCTTTTCCATATCCTCTACCTCTTCCTCTTTGATTTCCAAAGTCTTGATCATGAGAGCAATTGAAACCCTTATTCCTCTAGTTCTTGCTAGTACCCACATCTTCATTTTTCTTTTGGGTTTCATTTCGGCCTCCAAATGACCTACCACTACCCCTTTCTCCTTGACCATGCCCTCTTTGTCTCCCTTCAAACCTCTTATTTAGCTTCTCTTCAACTCGTAGGGAAAACTGGTATGCCTCTTCAATGTTGGTCATTCTTACCAGACTTAATTCCTCTTGGATGCTAGGTCACAACCCACTAATATAATGAGCAACCTTCTCCTTATTTGCTTCTACATGCCCTGCTCTAGTCAAGATTCGGTAAAACTCCTCTGCATATTATTGGATAGATTTTTCTGCTTGCTTTAACCCATGCATCTTCTTAAAAAAATCAAGCTCATAATCAACATGAATGAATTGCTTCTTCAATTTGTCCACCATACGATCCCACCTTGTGATCTTCTCCTTTCCTCTTTTGTTTCTTTCCAATTGAACCTCTTGCCACCAAATTTTGCAATGGCCCTTTAGTTTTGCCTTTACAAACTTAACCCTATCTGGATCCCTGATATCCTCATACTCAAAGTACTCTTCTAGTTCATTGATCTAGTCGATCAACTCATCTGGTTTCAAATTTCTTGAAAATGCACTCACATCAATTGTAGGTCTTTTTCCAAACTTAGTAATGGCCCTAAAAAGCCTTTCCTCTACCTAATTCAGAACTTTTGTCACCTGCAGTAACATTTGTTCCTCTATGGAGCTCCGCCTGCAATGCTTGTACCTACCTATGTAGGGCTCTAACCTCCTCAAAATTAATAGCTTTGGCCCTCCCACCATTCTCTCTTCATGGAGGAAACTTCTTAACTCAAACCCACAAGCACACAGTCCTGGTGCAAACTACCTCAAAGTCAGCGCTTTGTCTACACACTTAGGAAAACTTGGCTCTGATACCACTTAATGGGGACACAACCCAAGTACAAAATGGACACAACATGAAAGGGAAAATTTCATTAACTGCAAAAATATGCTAGTACACTTAGTGCAAAGAAATAGACTCCAAAACATGCCCTAAGGGCTTAAAATAGTATAAATCTAGAGATAGATCCTTCTCCCTGTACCTCTTCTCAAACTCCACTCCAAACTACCTTTTACAATGCCAGAAATGTCCTTAAATAGACCCCAAAGGGTTAAGGATTAGGAATACATTCTAGAAAGTGCTAGTAGGTATCCACCGATCAAATAGAAGGCTCTAGAAGTCACATTAGAAGTCGGCACAAAATTGGAAGAATCCAGAAACGGTAACCAAACTTTTGGGAGGCATAACTTTTGAACTGTAGCTCTGATTGACAAACCATTTACATTTTTGAAAAGATCTCGAAGTGATCTATAGCCCTATGGACAAGTGTCACTCATCCCACATTTTTTAGCCCTATTTGAGGTCATTTAATGCCCCTAACTTGACTTTGAAGCATTCTTAGGAGGTCTCCAAAAACTAAAAAACTACAATAACTTTCAAACCGTGAGGCCTTTTGACCTATTCCTTTTTTGGAATGCTCTAAATTATAATTATATTCATATGACCAATTTACACCTTCTAGTTCACCAAAATGATGGCTAAATTACATACTTCTATTTTTTTGGCATTTACACGTATCCCAAGGTGTTCAAATACTCTATCCTAGAACAATGATAGTGGAACTGTGAGAGTTGAAACATTTATTTGATCTAAATGAGTATCCAAAAATGAAAACACATGAAACTGAAACTAAATCTAAGTACAATTTTTGGATGACACGGGATTGCCCTTATACCTCTAGATGCTCCTGCATCATATATATATATACATATACATATATATATACACATACATATATATATATATGCATATGTATATATATGTATATGCATATATATATGTATATGTAGATATGTGTATATATATACATATATATATACACATATCTACATATACATATATATATATATATACATATACATATATATCTACATATACATATATTTACATATATACATATACATATATACATATATACATATACATATACATATACATATATATACATACATATATACATACATACATATATATATACATACATATATCTATATATACATATATATACATACATACATATATATATATACATATATATATACATATATATATACATACATATATATATAAATATATATATATACATACATATATATACACATATCTACATATACATATATATCTACATATACATATATATATATACATATATACATATACATATATACATATATACATATATACATATACATATACATATACATATATATACATACATATATACATACATACATACATATATACATACATATATCTATATATACATATACATACATACATGCATACATACATACATACATACATACATACATACATACATACATACATACATATATATAAGAATTATTATCACATTCTTAATCTAAGTAAACATATGATAACTACTAAGAGTTGAAGAGACATGCATCTATGGAGATATGCCTCTTAAATGTCATATACATATGCCTTGACAATGTAACTTGGAAAAACACCAAAAATTACAAACATTGTTAGCACATTTACATCCTCCAAGAAAATTAATATGGTATCAGAGTAGAAGATCTACATGTGCATTGAAGATGAAAAGATATAAGAATTGAATACAATGTGGATGATTATCAAATTTTCACTAGTGAGGGTAATTTTAATTTTTTAGATATTCCCTCGTAGTCTCCCCAAATTATTTCTCAGTGACTAGTGATATCTACAAAGATGGATGATCTTCATGCACAATGACAACCTAGTATGGATGATCATGCCATGAGAGTATTTAGATTAGCCTAGAATCAAATGAGTGGTTTTGGAAAAGATATTGATGCAATGTGTAAATTTGAGCTCTGTTTCCAAACCATAAGAACTTCATTTTTCGCATGACCACTAAACAGTGAAGAATCTTAATCATATTTTCCTAGACAAGTGCAAATGCATTTAATTACACAATTGACAAAAGAAGTATCATCGAAAGATTCTAGTAGACTAGAAAATCCATTGGTAATAATCCATACATCATCACTACTCATCATTTTCTATTACCCTCATTTGATATGATATAGGTGTAGGTCATTGCTATTGCAATCTATGATCTTCTGGGTAATGGATTATTTAATGGATATTTCTCAGTAGCCTCTAACGAAATCAAGATTTTATTTTTAAGCTTTATGATGGTGGAGATTAGAAATTGTTGTGATATTAGATTGATTCTTTCCTATCTTCATTTTTGTTTCTTTCCTAAACTGATTTATGATTGTTTCCTAAACTAATTTCTAATTATTTCCTATCCTATAGACAATGTAACTATATGAGTAAGGCACATAGCTTGATTGTAGGATCTAGAAGATGTATATGTACCTATACAGATTCATTGTAAAAATATTCATGAAAAATATTCTTCTGAATTTCTGATTTTTGAGTTGGTAGTAGAGATCCAAAACTTGAATCATTTGTACCCCTTTATTGAACCATGACTGATTCAGATTCACAAGTATTTTAGACCAAATTTGCACCCATTATTATTCAGTCTGAAGGTTCATCATTCAATTTAGGGATTGCAATGGATGAAATAAACTATGATTTGTGGTCTCAAATCTTGGAGATGCATATTTTTGAGAAGGATAAACTCTCTTTCAGTCATGATAATTCACAGCCACCTACTGAGAAGGATGATGGATATGAGAAGTGGTATGTAGACAATCAAAAGGTCAAGAGATGTCTATTGATATCTATGTCCCCAAAAATTATGAAGCGATACATTCACTTACCACTACTCAAGATATTTGGAAAGCTCTTTCTAAGGCTTTTAATTATGGAGCAAATGAATTATAGGTGTCTGTCTTGAACCAAAGGGCTTTCTCTACCAAACAAAATGGTAGAATACTCTCTATGTATTATGGAGACTTAACCAAGGTTTTTGGTGAGTTGGATCATCATGATAAGGTGATCATGGAAAGTGAGAATGATGTTGAATCTTATCTAAAATCAGTTCAGCGATAAAAGGTGAATATTTTTCTTGTTGGATTAGATGGTGACTTCAAACAAGTTTGTGGTGAAATTTTTAGAAAGGATCATATCCTTGAATTAGAAGCATGTTATGTATTGGTTTTTTGTGAATCTATTTGACACACAATGATGATTGGAGAACTAGAAAAGACTGAAGCTTCATCCATGGTGACTTGAAATTGATCTAATTAGAACTAGCCTTCTCAAAGCCTACCTAAGATCACTAATGGTGCTAATAAATCCACCTACAAATGTACTCATTGCAATCAAGTTGGTCATACCAAAAATCACTACTTTGAACTTGTGGGTCATGCAGAATTGTGGGATCATAGCCACAATTCATTGAAGAAGAATTCTAAGAAGACCTCCAATGTTGCATTTGTTGAAACAAAGATAGAGGATGATGTTGCTAGATAGATCTAGGCATTAGCAATAGTGGCAGGTAATGGTGGTAAGTTTTTAGATATGTCTATACTTATTTCTAATAGTGCATGGATAATTGATTCCAATGCTATGGATCTTATGATGTTTGATTCTAGATAGGTCTCATCCATTAAACCATCCTCACAAAAATTAGTTTCCACTACCAATGGTTCTTTAGCCCTAGTTATTAGAGAAGGATCCTTACCTCTCACTAACACTTTGAATCTAGAATTTATTTTAGTTGTTCCACCTTTCTATTATAATTTGTTGGTAACTTCCCAAATCATGACTACTTTACTTTGTGTTGTAATTTTTTGGCCTAATTTTTGTGTGTTTAAGGACATCCAAATGAGGAAAATGATTGGTTGTGGTGTTAGGTGAGGGAAGTGTATTACTTGGACTTAGTGTCAAGGAGTTTGGACAAGCTACATCAAGCTTTAATAGTGGATGGCTCTAAGGGGGAGAAGTAGAAATTTGAAATCTAGTTATGGAATTGACATCTTGGGTATGCTTCCTTTGGTTACTTGAAGAAAGTATTTCCTCATTTATTTGAAAAATTTAATTTTTCTAGTTTCTAGTGTGATGTTTATGAACTTGCAAAAAGCCATCATTTTTCTTTCCCATTAACTTTGAATAAAAGTCTAGATCCTTTTATGCTCATACATTTTGATGTTTGGGGTCCACCCAAGGTTTCAACCTTGGGTGGATCATGTTGGTATGTTACTTTTATTGATGATTATACTAGGATGGCTTGGGTGTGCTTAATGAAGTCTAAAGGTGAAGTGAACTTGTTATTTCAAAAAAATTATAACATGGTTTGTACATAGTATAGTGCACAAGTTTAGGTTCTCAATAATAACCATAGAGGCAAATATTTGAGTTCTAAACTTTAGTAGTATCTAGAAGCACATGAAACTATTCATCAAACTACTTATTCCAATACACCTCAGTAGAATAGGGTGGCTCATGTATCACCTAATTTAGTAGTGCAACATGAATACTAACTATTAAATGAAAGCATTAACAATAATAAAGAAGACAACACTTATGATAGGACAAAGGTTATCACCAAGAAAGAAAGCAAACCAAGAATTGTAGGCTCCTCGTGGCATAACCCTTGATGAAGTGGATATGTCCCTGATAAAATGGGGTGTATGCTCATGTTGTGCTCAAGCTTCCAAAGGATGGTGGGTTTTACCAAATGTGTGTATGGATGAGGGTTTCAAAAAATAGAGGTATGGAGGGATTTCAATATTATGATAGTATTTTGGTAGTTTTCAAGATCTCAAAATAGCATTATAATATTGCATGAATAGTGGATGATATTTGTGAAGGGAGAGGGTTTCATTTATAGGCCAAGGGGTAGAGAGATGGATGGTTAGGATGCAAGGATGATAAGATTGTGAAGGAGGGTCAAGATGCACTCAAAAGAAAGCACATGGATTGTGCTTGTTTAACATCAAAAGGGAGGTGACACTTGTATGAGGGATGTAAGAGTCATCAAGTGAGGTGGAAGTGATATTTTTAGGATGTTAACTTTGGCTTGGGTTAGCAAGTCTTAACCATTTTTTAAAGTTGTGCACATGTTTAGGAGGGGGATTAGGATTAGCTTAGAAGGGGGGTTAGGGGGTAAGTGAGGTTAGTATGGATAAATGGGTTGGATTAGGGGTAAAGGTTGGATTTAGGGATGTTTTAGGGGTTTAGATATTTTATTAAATGATTTATTCAATAAAATGGGGGTATGGAATTAAATTGAATAGATTTGAGAGTTCATTTAATTTAATAAAGGAATAGGGATTTAATTGATAAATTGATTTTGGGTGATCAATTGATTTTATCAATTGAACTATAGCTAATTAAATTAATTAATTAACTAGGGTATGATAATTAATTAATTAAATAGTAAATACTTAATCAATAATGTCCTAGGAGAAGACTAAATATGACTACGTATTTATGTAATTAAATTTAGGTGTCTATATTTTACCCCTCTTTGACATGGTGTTGAAACAACACTATTTCAAAGAAGTTCAAATATAAATGATGCAAAGAAAATTTTTTCAAGCAACATGGTTGCCCTAATCTTGGATAGAAGAGGAGAGAATGGACTACATGATGCCCCCTCAAGAAGGTGGCAAGGAGAGAAGGCGATCCCTAACAACTTCTTGAAAAGTACAAGAAATGAGGGTGAGCAAGAGGACTAAGAGTGGCTAAGAGAGGGGGTTTGAGGAAGTGCATACTCTCACTAGGGGAGAATGATACAAAGGAAAACCTTGTACACAAGGATAAGTGATGGTTAAGAACATGGGTTAAGGGGGAGGGGGGAGGGTGATTGGTTGTTTGAAATTGAGCCCAGGGAAGTGATTTAGAAGATAGTAAGGTTGGGGAGATTATGATTCTAGGATTAGGATTGGTGATGACTAAGGTTATGATTGATGTAGAAGCTATGATTATGATTGATGTAGGAGCTATCATTACTATATGATTAATAGATTGGCTATATCATGATGGTAGGATTGATTGGATAGGATACTTGGATAGGATGAGATGCTTGGATAGGATGGGATGTTTTTGGATAGGATGAGATTTTTTGATAGGATGGGATGCTTGGATAAGATGGGATTTTTTTGATAGGATGAGATGGGATGCTTGGATAGGATGTGATGTTTTGATAGGATGGGAGTGTGAAGTAATCCATTGAAGCTTGGGCATGGGGATGTTCAAAAGGGGACCACCACCATATAGCTGAGCACTTATTTTGATATAGGAATATTGGAGATATGCCAAGGTTACAATGAACATCAAAGCCTTTTTACCAATATTACAAAGGATTGATGCAAAGCAAACACGTAAGGTTTTCCCTAGCATCACACATGAATCCCAGAAGAATTAGAGTGGAAATGATGCCAGGTAACCCACAAGCAAAGGATATTTCCAAAGTGTACCATGTAACCACAAGTGATCACATGTTTGGACTATGCAAGGGTCATATCAGACTAAATCACAAGCAAAAAAGAAGACAAAAGACTTAATCAAGACCTTACTCTTGAGTTGCACCATTCACAACACACCATGATATAAAAGATCATGGTGACCTTGAGGAGGGAACAACCCAAATTTCTTGGAAGAGATACTTTAAGAACCAAACATGAAATCTCGAAAAAAAAAAAAATCGAAAGAAAATGTAAATCCATGAAAAAGTAACCTTTTACCAAAGAGATTAGTAGGACTCGAAACTGATAGACCAAGATTAAATGAGAGGACAGATGCATCCTACAAGGATCTATTAGTAATATCAAGAACTAGGATGAGTGAGGCAATCAAAACTTTTTAGGACAACATTTTGATGACAAGGGATCTCGTATGAGGATTCACTAAAGCACCTAACCAAGAGAACAACAAGGTACAATCAAGCATGAACTAACATGAAGAGATGAGAGATACACAATGGTACCAAGCTAAGGACTAATGCATAAGGAATATATAACCAACATATCAAAGGATTTATAAGGGATTATTGTATAAAATCTCAACATGATAGGATAGTGACAAGAAAGATAAATATGAAGAGATAGCAGATAAAAAGATTACGATGAGGAGATAGAGGGAAAGCTTAGGATAAGGAGACAATAGGGATGAAAAGCATAGGATGGGAAGATAGTGGATATAAAAGTGCAAGATGTGGTGATAGTAGATGAAAGTTTAGGATAAGGAGATAGAGGGATGAAAAGCTCAAGGAGTGGGAAGGATATATCCCAATGATGATGATTGGGGTGTGACCAAGGCTATCAACAAGGATGGGTAAGTGATTGAGATGGTGATTGGATGAGCTAAAAGGATGTGCAATGGAATGGTGCAGAGTTCAAGGAGCATTAGGATATGAATGGATGACACTAGAGTATAAGGGGATAGCCTAGAGCTAGACACCAATGACAAGGGATGTACCAAGTGATGAAAAGATGGAGAGATGGGGAGGAGTACAAGGATAGGAGAAAAAGGTATGACAAGTTTGGGGATGAAAAGATGAAGATATGAATAGAATGGGGGGGATGGAAGGATGGACACAACATGATCTCCAAGGAATATAGTGCCCCCAATTATAATATGCTATTCAAGAGGATTTTTTATGAGGGATGTGATAGGATGGGAGGTTGGAGGATAAGAGGATAAGAGAGATAGATGGAAGCTAGGATAGGAAAGTTGAATGAGGTAGAGGGTAAGTAGGATGGGTGGATGAGGTTGATTAAGGGATTATATGGATGAAAGAATGGTTGGGTAAAGGATAGGTGGATACAAATGTTTGATGGGAAATGGATGTCAAAAGGATGACCAAAAGCATGTATCTAGTGGTGGACTTTATTTTTATCAAGATCTAAAGGAGGATGGTGGGTAAAATGGATAAGATGTGTTTGGTATAGTGGGATGAGATGGGTACGGTGGGTGATGGAAGGTGCCCCCAAGTGTGTAGAGCATTTGGATAAAGGGATTACACATGATGCTTGTTTGCTAAGTTTTCATCATGGTACTTGTCCAAGGCACTTGAATTGCCAAGTTTTCACCAATGCATGATTTTTTTATTTTTTATTTTTAAATTTTTTTTAATTTTTTAATTTTTATTTTTATTTGTTGGTTTTTTGACTTATAGATGTTGGTAGGATGGATGGAAAAGGATTGGATTAAATGAGTTGAATGGTTGGTGGGAGTTGGTAGATAAGGGATGGGAAGACATAAGACTCATGGATCAATGGATGAGGAATTTGGAAAGATCATCATTGGCACACACATTGAAAGGTGATAAAGTAGCGAGAAATATGGTACTGAATGAGGTTAAGGAGAAAATGAAGAAAGACAAATATAAGGACTAACAGTAAAGTTAGAAGATGGAAGATTGGGAATATAGGAGAAGAATAATATGGACTAAGAGGGGATTGGCGGGATGAAGGATGTATGTATGGAGATTTGGATTGAGGATGAATGGATGAGGCTTTTTGAGTAGCATGAATGGATGCCAATTGATATTTTTCTTTGAGATGCATTTCTTTTAAGAGAATCTTGGGTATCCATATGATTTTTGACTTTTACAGCTTGGGCCTTTGTGGCCTCTTGACTTTTTCTTTGATTGAGATTAAATGTTTTTCTTTTGGAACATGTATTTTAGAAGGGTCGTGTCAAAACTTAGATTTTTGTGGATTTATGCTTTTTTATTTTGGCATCCAATATGCTTCTGTTAGCCATGGGATGGGAACAAGAGCATGGGAGATATGGAGGTATTATGGATGGAGTGATAGAGGTTGAAAGTTGGAAGGGATTCAAGGATGAGTGCCTTTGATGATCTAGCTTGCAGATTTGAGGGGATAGAATGATGGATTGGAAGATAGGATATGAATGCATATAATTGCCCAAAATGGATGGAAGGAATAAAGGATATGGGCCTAAAACAAATGGAAATAGGGAAGGAGTAGGTCCCAAAATAGATGGAGAAGATAAAGGATTCATATTAGGTAGATAACGACCCAAAATGGAGAGTTGGAGATAAGTATTAGGATAAGGGCCCAAAATAGATGTAGAACAAAATGGATGGGAAATTGGGGGTGAAGATGGAACAACTTGGAACCATGTGGGGGTAGAAGGGATACCAACATCTAGAGATAGATTTTTATTTCCTTCTTCAATATGATGTTCATTATTTGGAACACAAGATGTGAGTCCATTACTAGCTAAAGGAGTTGAAGCTTTGGATATGATAGTCACTTCTTATTCTATGGATCTATCATCATGGATTATGGGAGATGTATGATCATGAAGTAGAGGAGATATGATGGTAAGATTTAGATATGGAGGGGATGGTAAAAGTGGATCATGTAGGGGAATAAGTGGGATGGTGGGATCATCTTTTGTGTTGTGGGATATTTCAACATACTTTTGGACAAGATTTTGATAGGAATGGATGGGAGTGGATGGTATGATAGGAGAAGTATGGATGGTTTCTTTAAGTGAGCTAGATGGATGGGTAGGAGGTTCTACAATGGGGATGGGTTGATGGGGGATGGACTCGGCAGGTTTATTACATGGGATTTGGGTAGTGCCGGGAGGACAAGATGTAGATGAGATTTGAAGGGATTTGATGGATGGGAGGTAGGAGATGTAAGGGTTTTGAGAAGTGGGGTGGATCAGATAGG
This sequence comes from Cupressus sempervirens, assembly GCA_028749045.1. Lineage (NCBI taxonomy): Eukaryota > Viridiplantae > Streptophyta > Pinopsida > Cupressales > Cupressaceae > Cupressus > Cupressus sempervirens. The sequence goes on along the minus strand of CM053793.1, from coordinate 744,754,730 downwards.
GATGGTAGCAATTGGATGATGTAAGAGGAATGATGGGTGTAGGAGATGGATTTTCTTTGGGTTTCCTTGTAAAATTCCTTGGAGATGTGTTTGTTGGACCAGGGGGAGTCAGGGAATTGGGGTGATGTGTTGTATAACTAGGATATGTTGGAGGATTTGGAAAATGGTTTGGAGGAGATTGGGATGGTAGATTTGGACAAGGGATGTAGCTACTAGAATTGTTTTGGAATGGTGGAGAATGATAAAGGAAGGTAGAGGAATATGGATATATAATGAATGTATAAGAGTAATATGTGGGTACAATATAAGGAGGAGGAAAGGATGAGGATAATAATGGATTTCCTTTGTCAAAGGTATGATAAGGAGTACTAGTGGGTATGTTTGGAGGAATGAAAAAGTAGTTTGGAGGAATGTTTGGATTTGGGAGGATGTTGGGAATAATATCGCTAAGACTTTCAATATACCCATCATAATCAACAAGATCTTCATCTTCATTGGAATAAGATGGAGTGGGAGAAAATGTGGGATGACCAAACTCATCATAATAGGATTGGGACATTATGTTTTAATGATGAGTTGGATGGGGATGATAGATGTATATGGATGAATATGAAAATGGAGATTTAGGATAAGTTGGGAAGCTCATATTTGGATTCAGATTAAGCTCATGATGAAAGGAAAGACTGACTCCAAAGCATATGGAAATAGGGTGGGGAGATGACTAGGAAGACTTTAGCTATCTTAGGATAACAAAGACTTGATGGAAGACTAGAATGATGTAGGAAAGGATGTGATTATGATGGCAATGCTTGGATATTGTGGATGAATCTTTGATGAGGTTGTGACTATGTAAGTATGCCTTTCATTTGGGTTGAATGATTTACCAAGGGATAAAGTAGAACAAACTAGACTTAGGGTTTTTGTGAATGGACTTGCTAACAAAACTTGCGAATGGCATATAAGTGATCTCTTTAGCAAAATGTATTGATTATTTTTGAAACATGGGGAGGATTTTGAACACTTAATACCATCAAACACATCAATAAACCTATAAGGTATTACTAGGATATACAAGCTTAGCTAGGGGTGTCCTCGATATATGCAAGGTACTTGAGGCCCAAAGCTATAGATGAAAGAAAATAATGCCACTCAGCTAGGAGGAGATGGTAACCCAAATCTCCACCTTCACTTCCCAAAGGTATAAAGTTCTTTTGGGCTTAGCCAAGAGTGACAAGATTATGCTTCCAAGATAGGTGTCTTTCGATTCACCTATTGATATTTGTACTCTACCAGAATGCTAGAGTTGAGGTCATCCCAAGGGGTGATGAAATCCCCAAGCATGCCTCCTAAAAAGTGTAAAACAAGACCATATAAGTGATCTTGGGTTTAAAAGACACTCATTTTTTTCCAATTGATGATTTCAATTTTGTAATCTATTATTGAAGACACTTGTGATTATGGCATACAATGTTCATTCCAAATTGACAACATTGTCAGCATAATGGAAATCAAGAGTTTGTCAGCATAAGAAATTTGAGTGTCGTCAGCATGAGAAATTTAATAAGGAACAAGTTAACGAGTCAATTCATTTATGCATTCAAGATTGAGCAATTTCCTTTTAAGCCCCAAAGTTGAAGTGTGAGGTATATCAATGATTATTTGATCCTCAACATTCAAGATTGTGTTTGTTGTTTTAACTATGCATTCCAATAAAAGGTTGATTTTAGTCCATGGCATTCAAGAGTGATTTGAGCAATATTCATTAAATGAAAGATATGTTTAAACATGAAAGTTAATTATAAGAAAAATCTACTAAACACATGGTTAGGCTTTGAAGATGCTTTAATATGCAATGTGACAAAAAATCAAATTGATTAGTCACACAAAAATTCCCAAAATCAAAGCTTAACTATGAGAAAAATAATTTTAACTTTTTTTGTTCATTTTTATAGGTGTAAAAATGCTTAGAATTACCCCTATCCTACATAACCACCAAAAGTCAAAATTTGATCCTATGGGTTTAAGAGCAATCCCACGAGTGTAGGATAATGATCCCATAGGTTTAACCAACAATCTTGCAGGTTTAAATTGTGATCCCATAGGTTTAAACAGAGATCATACAACACAAGAACAATGAGATTGTTGTACAAATACTGGTGAAAAAGAAGAAAACTAGGCTGCAGGTTAAAAATTTACAGAGCAATCCCACAAAATTGTGATCCTGCGGGTGCTTGGGAGAGCATTCTTGTAGACAAATGGGTCGGCGAGATTGAAGGTGAAAGGATAAAATTAGTTTTTTGGGCTCAAATATTTTTGGACAAGTGTTCCCATAGGTTTTTATAGCGATCCCATACTCGTAGGTTTGCATTCCCACTGGTTTATGACTGCAATCCTACAATCATGGGACAACGTTCTCATGGTGGCGAGATCGTGAAAAAAGTGATTTTTCAAGTGTTTGAAAATGAAAAAAAATTATATGGCTCGAAGCATGATTTTCAATGAGAGACCTATGTACTTGAAAAAATATTAGCAAACCTTTTGTGCACACACACAAGCATAAAACATTATTTTGGTTAGTTTATCACAAAAAACTCAAAAACATGATTAGATTGACCCAAATGTGGGGTTCCACCAGGTGTGCCAAAATGTATCACCTAATTTAGTAGTGCAACATAAAAACTAACTATTAAATGAAAGCATTAACAATACTAAACTAGCCAACACTTATGATAAGATGAAGGTCATCACCAAGAAAGGAAGCAAACCAAGAATTGTAGGCTCCTCATGGCATAACCCTTGAAGAAGTGGATTTTTCCCTGATAAGAGTAGATGTATGCTCACATTGTGCTCAAGCTTCCAAAGGATGGGGGGTTTTACAAAATGTGCATATGGATGAGGGTTTCAAACAATGGAGGTATGGAGGGATTTTAGCATTACAATGGTATTTTGTTAGTTTTCAAGCTCTCAAAATAGCATTATAACATTGCATGAATAGTGGATGATATTTGTGAAGGGAGAGGGTTTCATCTATAGGCCAAGGGGTAGAGAGATGGATGGTCAAGATGCATTCAAAAGAACACACATGGATTGTGCTTGTTTAGCATCAAAAGGGAGGTGAAAATTGTATGAGGGATGTAAGAGTCATCAAGTGAGGTGGAAGAGATATTTTGAGGATGTGAGAGATATTTTGAGGATGTTAACTTTGGCTTGGGTTAGCAAGTCTTAACCATTGTTTAAAGTTGTGCACATGTTTAGGAGGGGGATTAGGATTAGCTTAGAAGGGGGCTTAGGTGGTAAGTGAGGTTAGTATGGGTGAATGGGTTGGATTAGGGGTAAAGTTTGGGTTTAGGGATGTTTTAGGGGTTTAGATATTTTATTAAATAATTTATTCAATAAAATGGCGGTATGAAATTAAATTGAATAGATTTGATAATTCATTTAATTTAATAGAGAAATAGGGATTTAATTGATAAATTGATTTTGGATGATCATTTGATTTTATCAATTAGACTCTAGTTAATTAGATTAATTAATTAATTAGGGGATGATGATTAATTAGTTGAATAGTAAATACTTAATCAATAATGTCCTAGGAGAAGACTAAATATGACTACCTATTTATGTAATTAGATTTAGGTGTCTACAGTTGAGAGGAAAAATCATCACTTGCTGGAGGTTGTTTGTGCTTCGTTGATAGAAGCCCATATGTCATTGTACTATTGGGGTAAAGCACTTACCTCTACAACATATTTGATCAACTAGGTACTCTCCAACATTATTGATTTCTAGACACCATCTCAGGCTCTTATTGAGGTAGCTCTAACTATCCCAAATTTACCTCCTCGCATCTTTGGTTGTATAGCATTCATATACCTCCATAAGAGTCAGTGCAACAAGTTATCTCCTTGAGCATTGTGATATGTCTTTCTAGGATATGTTGCTAATAAAAAGGGGTACCAATGTTATCATCCTCCAACCCAATGACTCGATGTATTTTTCCTCTGAGTTTGAACTTTAGAGGTAGTACCAAAAGGAAATTCAGACTCTAGACTATGATGATCAATCTCTAAAGATGTGGATGTTCACATCACTAAAGATGTGGGTAACTTGGACATATTTGAAGAAGGGGAACTCATTAATCAAGCAGTGGGTGAGTTTGATGTGTATGGTATATCTTTATATCAAAGTAGTGATGAACACCTAAAAACTAAAGCTATGGCTCCACCTCCTTCTGAGTCCCTCACATCATGGGTAACTCATACACTGAACCAATCACTTACTTAGGATGTTCCTAAACCATCTAGAAAATAGCTACCACAACATCTCATAGAGGTATCCCTAAACCCACATATGAACCTAAACTTTCTAGTGAAGTTAAATATCCCATGAGTCATTATGTTTCTAATTATCATTTTTTAGAACCAAATCAATCATTTTTAAATCAATTATCTACTTTATATATTCCTAACAATGTGTAGGAAGCCTTAGCTGACCCAAGGTGGAAAGGTGCTATGAATGAGGAGATGAAATTATTGCAAGAAAATAAAACCTAGGAACTTGTTGACCATCCACCAGGAAAGAAACTAGTTGGATGTTAGTGGGTTTATACTATGAAGTAAAAATTAGATGGTACAATTGAATTATTTAAGGCAAGACTGGTGGAAAAAGGACAAGCTGTGTCAAGCTCTAACAGTGGATGGCTCTGAGGGGTAAGAAGTAAAAATCTAAAATCTAGTTATCGCATCAACATCTGGGGCATGCTTCCTTTGGTTACCTAAAGAAATTATTTCCTAGTTTATTTGAAAAGTTTGATGTTTCTAGTTTCTAGTGTGAAGTTTGTGAACTTTACAAAAGCCATTGTAAAATATTCTTGTCAATTTATGATTTTTAAGTTCGTATCAAAGCAATTCAGACCACACTTTATTCCTAAAGAAATGGTAGGATAAGATCACTACACTTATTGTGTATGTGGATGACATGGTGGTTATAGGAAATGATCATAAAGAACATAGGGCTCTATTGGGTTACTTGTCCAAATAATTTAAAATGAAAGATCTTGGGCCCTTGAAATATTTCCTTTCGAAGTATCTCAATCTAGTAAAGGGATCTTTCTATCTCAAAGAAAGTATACCTTAGACTTGTTATAGGAAACTGGTATGTCAGCATGTCAACCAACTGATACACTAGTGGAAAAAGGATTGAAGTTATGTATTGATTCTAATCAAGTACAAGTTGATAAAGGAAGATTGATGTACTTAGCACACACAAGGTTAGACCTTGCCTATGCATTAAGTATTCTTAGCCAATTTATGTATAATCTTGGAGAGCAACAAATGAATGTGGTTATGTACATTTTGAGGTATCTAAAGTGTTCTCCTAGATGAGGAATTTTATTAACTAAAAAAGAGAATTATCAAAGTGTAGATGCATATAGTGATGATGAATGGGTTGGAGCAATAGATGATAGGTATTCTACTTCAGGTTACTTCACCTTTGTAGGAGGTAATATCATTACATGGAGAAGCAAAAAATATAATGCTGTTTGACGATCAAATATAGAGGTAGAATTTATAGGTATAGCACTTGGAGTATGTGAAGCATTGTGTCTAAGACTTCTCCTAAGAGATTTGGGTTGTTCACCTAGGCATCCAATTCAACTATATTGTGATAATAAAGTAGCTTGTGATATTGCTCATAATTTGGTTCAACATGACCATACAAAGCATGTGGAGGTAGACAGATTCTTCATTAATGGAAAGTTGGATGAGAATATTTTGGAGTTGCCTATGATTTGATCAAAGAATCAGTTAGTCGATATTCTCACCAGAGTAGTTTCAAGTCAAGTGTTATCAACGTTTTTGGGCAATTTGGGCATGGGTGACATCTATGCACTAACTTGAGGGGGAGTGTTGCATCATTGGATTGATTCTTTCCTATCTTGATTTTTGATTCTTTCCCAAACTAATTTATGATTCTTGCTTGTCCTATAGATAATGTAGTTGTATGTGTAAGGCATACAGCTTGACTGCAGGATCTAGAAGATGTATATGCACCTATAAAAATTCATTGTAAAAATAATAATGAAAACATATTCTTCTTAATTTTTGATTTTTAAGTGAAACTACTCAATCAGATCCTAGAGAGGGACTTTCTCAGCCTTAGTAATCATGTTCAAATAAGTTGTGAAAGGGAGATCCTTTGAGAACCCATATTATATCATCAATTTTATTAGGAGTCATTATATTAACATTGGAAACTATTTACTACAATGTTATTGGTGTGGTGACAGAGAGTGATACATATGAGATAACATTCAGTGTGCAATTTCTCCTTCGTATATTACCATATGAATACAATGGAGGTATTAGTAGACTTATTTTAATCTCTTAGTTTGTAAAGAAATATATGTTCATCAATATATAGATGAAAAACTTAGCTATCAAGATACCTTTTCCAATATAATTGAATATCATGGATCAATTTTTCTATTGTAAAAAAAGCATATACAAGGATGGTCATTACAGGATATTACATTGAGACCTATGTACTCCACCAAGGATTAACCATACTCTAGTGACAAGTTTGAAAAAATATAAATGGATAATAGATTGAGTAAGGAATGATAATGTATAAAGAAATAATAGGGAAGAATATGATACATATTGAGGTCAACATAGAAGGATGACTGAAATTTATAATGGTATTCATTTTATAGAATTTCAACAAAACCAATTACAAAGGATAAGAAGAAAGACTCAGGGGTAGAAAAAAATTAACACAATAGTGACAATAGAGTCCTCATCTTGTTCGGGTTCTTGAGATATTGGTGGATCATAAAGGAACAAATAATAAATGTTTTATACATTCCAAACTATTAAAAACCACCATGAGGGAATGCACATTTACATATTCTACAATGTAAGAAGTATAATCAGACTTAGAGGGCCCCAATATTACATACTTTATATATATACATATATAGTGACCTCAACAAGGAAGATATTATGAGTAAGGACAACTATCATAGCATAGGGTTTGGGGGGCTTATTTACATGCATGTTTGAGGCACACTTATGGAAACACTAAATATAGAGAAATTGAAGCATTAAAGCCATCATTCTTTTGATACATGTGGAGTGTAAAGGGTTAGTACCCCTTGTGCCTATTAATGCAAATAAAGTAATTTTGTATGGAGACATGAAAGAGAGAGGTCAAAGGTGGAATTTACAAAGGTCCCAAGAGTAGTAGTTGTGGGCCCTCAGATCTACTGAGGTTTGAGAAAATATCAAAATATAATTGGGACTCTATCCATATAATATATTTTAAAGGAGAGATAAGTATTTTTTTGTTATGCCCAATATTATTTCCATTTTTTATGATGATTTTAGGTTAAATTAATAAGGAAATAATATGTTGAAAATATAAAGTAAAATATATATTGAAGATTCAATATGTGTACATGTGTTCAAAAATATATATATATTTCTATATTTCTATATTTTATTAGAATAATATTTATTATTATTTATAATTATTCTTTTTTTTATTTCAATATTACCATATGAATTATGTACCTTGATCTTTTCCTCTAAGACTGCTATTGTAGGAAAATAAGGGAGAATGAGATTCAGAGGGTGACTGGCATTTCAATAGAGGCAACCTTGAAAGAGGAGCATATAGAGAATATGTTTTAGTCAATTTTTGGTGATTTCAGTCATATTGATTTAGAGGGGGTAAGCCTTATTGAGATGGATCCCCTAGTAAATTGTAGTAGTCAAGAGGAATATGATTCATGAATATACCTTGTGAATATGTGATTTTGATGGGCCTACCCCTGTGTATATCATGAGGAAGTGATGACTTCCAAATGATGTCACTTGTATTTGTAGAAATTATTAAAAGGTGATGATCTTACAATAACTTGTATTATGAGATCAAAAAAATTGAGTATATGGTAAATGTCTTGCATCTCAATATTCTAGGAAGCCATTACTCAAAGGATACTTTGTGAATATCATTGATACTCTAGGAGGTCAATACTCTTGATACTCCAGGAGGCCAATACTATTGATACTCCAGAAGACCAATACTCATGATCACACAAATATGATATTATGCGAGACCAATACTCATGATATCACACCTTATTTGAGTGCTTGGTGAATATCAAATGCTGATATTTTAGGAGGCCACTACTCTTGATATTAGATGTGATATCAAACTTTATTGAGTACTTGGTGAATATTATATGTTGATATTCTCAAAGACTAATACTTATGATATAAAATGTGATATCAAAATTTTGAATATCTTTTTATCCAAGATATCCTTATATTACTTTGAGGTAATATGCTTGTTTATCCTCTAGAGTTGAGAGGAAGTGTTCAATGTTTTGTAGCTTCTTTTGGATAAAACTTATTGAATATGAATATATATATATATATATATATATATATATATATATATATATAAGAGTTATTATCACATTATTAATCTTAAATATCATATATATATGCCTTGAGAATGTAATTTGGAAAAACCTAGAAAAATGCAAATAGTGTTAGTACATTTACATCTCTAGGAAAATCAATAGAAAAATAAAGATAATTATTTTCACACCACATATTATATGTTTTATAAATATGAAAGGATTAAAATAAATATTAAAAATTTGAGTAGTGACATAGCACAATGGACTACTAAGATTTGCATCTTGGTGGGAGTCAAGCTTCACTAATGAAGCGATTTAGCAACTACTCTAAATGGGTCACCCTAACATTTTTTTATTTTAGTGAATTGTTTAAAGACACTTTCATTTTCATTTTTTCTTAGGTAAGTAGTGTTATAATTCTTGATACTTAAAGACTCACACACAATCTACCCAGGAGCATAACATTTAAATTGTGGATTGTGGAAATTTATATACCTAGAAAGGTAAATTTTATTTATTAATTATACATTGATCTTTCAACCTTTTTTTTTGTATTGAAAAGGAGAATATGTATATTTTCATTCAATGTGTTAGGAAGGCATGAAGCATAGGTGAAACTTATTTGGCAAAGGCTCAAGTATTGAGTGGTCTCAATTCACATCATTTAGAAATTAGAGCAACACTTTCTAAAGTATATCAAATTTTAAAGTGGAATATGCAATCTAAGTTAGCATTGACCATAGACATTTTTAAAAGTCATGATGTACACCTACTAATTATTTTATAAATCATTTGATAAAGAATAAATAACATAAATAAAAATATTACGATGTATGATTTAAAATATATAATTGAGTTGTGAAAATGAAGATTTTTTTTTTCACTCCACTTATTATATCTATTTGAATATGAACGGACTAAGTGCAACATTAGAAATCCAAGTAGTGGCATAGTTGGCTAAAGCCTATGGATTCTCTCCACTTGAATTTAGTCAATGTGGATGGGAACTATATTTTGGAAACTAGATTTTGACTATGTGGTGCATTTGTAAAAAGTTGCTTAAGTTTTGCATTGGGTATTGTGGTTGCTTTTATTTTTACTTACACCATTTAACTCATCATAATTATGTCTTAATTAAAAAATAACCTATTTTCTACATTGGCATGTATCCCAAGGTGCTCAAAAGCTCTAACCCAAAAAACCAATAGTGGAACTATGAGAGTTGAAATCTCTATTTGACCCAAATGGGTATCCAGAAATATAAACACTTTAAATAGAAACTAACAAAGCATATTTTTGGGTGATATAGGATTACCCTTACACTACTAGATGCTCCTGCATCATTAACCTCCCCTAACTTGAGCAAAAAATTCAAAAAGAGAGGAAGGAAATCCTTGAATGAGCTAAAATCCCAGGATGTTGAGGTAGAGGGGAAAACCAAATCAACTAATATTTTTGATGTAGGGAAGGAGAAGTTCATTCCCAAGGAGATATAAAGTTTGTAACCTAGAATGTTAGGGGGCCCAACACCCCTAACAAGCAGTTCTTACTAAAGTGTTGTCTTAATAATTATAAGCTAGATATTGTAATGATTAAGAAAACTAGACTAAGTTGGGAAGAATGATCAAATTTCAAAATAAAACCAAGGTTCAAAGAAATCATTGGAAGCCTAACTAGGACTACTTCTAGAGGTTTAGCTAATATTTGGAACCCTAAAATATTAAAATACCACCCTTATGCATGGAAAAGAATTGGATGGGGGTCCATATAACTAGTTTGTGTTAATCCTTGGAATTCAATATCATCAATTTATATGGGCCTATGCCTAGTTTTGAGAAAATAGATTTTGGGATGGATATTGACTACCATCTTCAAAAATGGCATTTTTTTTTCTATAGGAGGATACTTCAATGCAATTTCTTTGATTTCAGCAAAAAGAGGTAGTCTATCCAAACTATCTCAAGAACCTTTGGACATTAATAATTGGATCACCCATTCTACCTTGTTAGAAGTGTTCTCCAAGGACAATTATTTTACCTAGAATAATAGAAGGAAGGACCTTATTCAGATTGCAAAAAAAATTGATATATTATGTTCCTTTGGAAACATCCCTAATCTAGTCTCCCATATGGATGTTGAAACTCTCATGTTCTTAGGATTTGGTCACTACCCTTTCCTTCTTAGGATGAAACTATATGGGAAACCTTGTAGAAACCCTTTTAAATTTGAGAAGATGTGTCTTAAAGAAGAATCATTACTTCCTTTACTATAACATTGGTGGGCTACTATTGATGTATCAAGATTTAAAAAAAAAAGTATAAAGTTGTTCAAAAATTTAAAATTATTAAAAATAATCTAATTCATTGGAATAAAAATCAATTAGGAAATTTTTTTAATATCTTAAATTGGAAACATAGGAAGAATTAGCTAAGGTTAATTTGGAGGTAATGCAAAGAGGGATGGATAAGAAACTCTATCTATAGGAAAAATATCTTAAATTGAAACTAGAAGATATCCTAGCAAGAGAGGAAAACTCCTGGCTCCAAAAATTAGGGGAAATTTGGTTTAAGAAAGGGGACTAAAATACCATTTTTTTGCACAATACCACAAAACTAAAAAGATCAATAAATAAGGTGTCTAAAATAAAAATTAGTGGAGAAAACCTAGTGGGTAGCCTACCTGATATTGCCACAAAGGAAGTTTCCTCCTTTGAATACACTCTTAATGAAGAGTCGTCACTTTTTAATAAAACTAAGTTTCTCAAAAACATCCCCATATTGTTATCTAAAGAAAAAAATAAAATGTTGTCAAGTAAATTCTCTAAGGAAGAGATCACTATTTATTTATTTAAAATTAATCTAGATAAATCTTCTAGACCAGATGGCTTTTTGACATGCTTCTTCCAAAAATGCTATTAATTTTTAGCGGATAAAAGCTCAAACCCTTGGAGGGAGTGAGGATTTTTGGGGGTCTCTTTAAAGAGGTTAATAACACCTTCCTATATTTAATCCCTAAGAAATATTCCATTTAAAGCTTCAAGGATTGTTGACCAATTATTCTTTGTAACACAATATATAAGTTATTAACTAAAACTCTAACAAATCACCTATAAAACCTTTTTCCACTTTTAATAAGTTATTAATAGACATTATTTGTTCTAGGGAGATTGATATATGGTAGAATGATCATTGCACAAGAAGCAATACACACTCTTCAAGAGAATAGAAAGTCAGTAATGTTAATTAAATAAGATATAAGTAAAGTGTGTGATAAGGTTAATTTGAGGTTATGTAAATGCTTACAAACCTTCAATTTTTCCAAGTCTTGGATTAATTTAATATTTGAATGAATCTGTACACCAAAATTCTTAATCATGATTAATGGCCCTCCAAAGGGTTTCTTCTCCCCCTCTAAAGGCTTGAGGCAAGGGGATCCATTATATCCCTCTATTTTCATTCTAATTTTAGAGGCCCTTGGTAGAGCCTTTTGTATTAATTGTTCTAATAAATCATTCAAGGGTATTAATTTATCTAAGCATAATGATCTATCCACTCACCAAATTTTTTTTAGCCTAAACTGATAATGATGTTAATGTATGTGAAAGAGTCATATCAATTATTATGTTTTCATTGGTATCAAGCCTTAATTGGTTAGATATTACATTAATTTAGTAGAGTACCATATTGTTTGAATGATGAAGAGGATTTAAAGAAAGTATAATGATATATAAGTGTTGATAAGTGTAAGGTATACAATGGGACCTTGAATGGGTTACAATATGATAGTTTAATGTTGGTTGGATTATTTTACATGATTTGATTAAGTTTTGAGATCATGTATAAGAAATACAATTTGGTCCATGAATGAAGAAGCATAGTATTGATTGAGCTACTATAGTTATCACTGATCACTTGATGAATAAGTGAAGAATGTATAATGTTAAACAAGTAATTAAAATGTTAACTAAGTCTAGTGTTGACCAAGAAAGATGTAATGTTAACTGAGCATGTAAAGGAGGAAAATATTTAGAAAATATTTAATCCGAGGTTGACATTTGATAAAAATAAATATTTTTCAAGAATTTTTGAAGATAAGGATGAAGTTAGTTATGAGATCAACAGTGGGAAAAATTTAAAGAAGTTCTTATGAAGGAGATTTAACAATTTTAATTGGAGAACACAATTCAAGGAGGAAGTATATTTCCTAAGCATCTAGATTCAATGAATCTAAACTTGATGAATATTTGATGACTATAATTAAGTGAAAAAACCTAGAAGTATAATTTCTATTTAAGGTATGAACATAATGTTTATTGTTGTTGATCAAGTTGAAGAAGAAAGTGATAGCCAAAAGGATAGTCAAGCATAATAGCATTGTGAAGATCAAGCAAGAGAACTACTAAGTTGATGTGTGAAGTGTATGAATCAACCATAAAGGGATCAAAAGGATTAAAAAAGGAAAGAGATTGAGTGACACAAAGCTCTAAATAAGCAAGGTAGTGCTAAAACCTAACAGATCATTTCATTATGATTTCTAATCATTGTAACGAAAAATCTCTTAATCAAGTGGACCTAAAAGTATTATTGAAATCCTATATGGTGACATTCTATTGAATATTTTGTATGTACTTTACAGAGGTCCACTCTTGAGAAGTTTCAAGGAGTGATAAGATCTAGATGATCTTTGGTGAAAATCTTCTAACAAGGTCACATTAACAATGTGTATGTAATCTTTTACAAGGTTGGCTCCTAATAGAGCTCATTTTAGAAGAGTAAAATTTTTGGGTTTTCATTTCTTAGGTGGCTTTTCCCTTAACATACTTGTTTCAAAATTGTGTGGATGCTTATTGTGTTGCATCTTTATTTCATATTTACTTTTTATTGTAGCAACTCGGTATAAGCTAGAACTTTACTTTGATACTCAGTAGATTAAATTGATGGTTTGATGAAAATTTTATATTAGTTTATATTATGATGCTAGATCTAGTTATCAAGTTAATGATATGAAGTGTAAAGTGTTTGAGTTAGTAAAAAGTGTTTTAAGGCCTATAGGATAGCTAGTTTTAATTGATTCACCCCACCCCTTCTCAATTATCTAACAATTAGTATCAAAAGTTGAGTGGTTGAAGAACATATTTGAATGGATTTAAGCTAAAGATCCAAAAATGTATAAGAGAGAGGGACTAAATTTGAACAAGGAGAACCTCTCTTCATGGACAAGTAGAATGAAGTTGCACCTTTCAGGGATTGGAGACAATGCCTTATATTATCTACATAATTAGTAAACCCCTCCAAACCCTCCTATAATAGTGGAAGATATGAACCAAAAGAATGAACATAATAGCCTAATGATTGAGATTTCTTATGTGATGAATGATGTTGAGTTTGAGTATATCAAGAACTATGCTACTACTAAAGAGATGTGGGACAAGATGATACGTGTGTATGGTGTAGATTAAAATGTCTTGAGGTCCAAACTAGAAATTCAAAGAGGTAAATATGATGAGATGGAGATGAAAGAAGGACAAAAACATTATGTAGTATAGTAACCAAATCAAAGAAGTTGTGAGTATCATCAAAGCTACTGGAGGAGTCATCAGTAATAAAGAAGTTATAAGTAAAGTTCTCATAACTTTATTGATTATTCATGCTATAAGAGTATCTAGTATTTAGGAATTCAAAGCTATGATTGGTAATGATCTTACTCTTGATGCCTTGGTCAATAGATTGATTTCATTTGAATTAACTTTCATAAGAGTGTACCTAAGATTAAGAATGCTTTTAAGACATCACCAACTATTGGAAGTTCAAAGAAAGAGAAGAGTAGTAATGATGAGAGTGATTCAGGTCTAGATGATAAAGAGATGGATGATATTGAAGCATTTTTGGAAAATAGACTATTGAGAGGTAAAGGAAGATTCATAGGTAAACTATCTCTGATATATTTTAAATGCAATGAAGTTGGTCATATTATTGCTAAATGTCCTAACAAGAATAGGAGTGACAAGAATGACAAGAAGGAGAACAAATACCAAAAGAATAACGACTACAAGAACAAAGGAAAGAAGACATGTTCTATTACTAAGGACAAGCACACTGATTCAAATTCATATGATGAGAATCTATTAGGATAAACCATGGATAGAAATAACAATTACATACAAATATACCCAATATTAGTAAATAATATGCCAAATAGAGTAAGAGAAATTAACCTTTGAGTTTGATTAGGCTCTACATCACAACAATCTTCCACTTGGAGACTAATTTGACTCCACAACAAAAACCTCCCACTTGGAGACTAATCATAGGATTGTTAAACCTATAGCTCCCACTATAATATCAAACCACCCTAGACTATGTTGTGTTCTTTTATTTTGTTCAATTTAGATGACCAAATAAAATTGAAGAGTTCAACTTCTCCCTCCTCACTGCCTAGGTATACATATATGTTGGATTATCATATGTATGTATCATCTCTATCTTTAACTTCCCATCATCCAAAAATGATTGAATGAAATGGTGTTGCAATTGTATGTGCTTTATCTTTGAATGTAGAGCATGATTCTTTGTGATATGAATAACACTCTGACTATCTACAAACCAATAACTATCCCTAGGTAGGTGTCCCAATTCTTCCATGAATAGTTAAATCCATATCATCTCCTTGGATTCCTTTGTAGTAGAAACATACTCTACCTCTATAGTGGATAAAGCTTTAACCTTCTACAATTGTGAAATCTAATTGACTGCTATCCTACCAATAGTAAAAACATAACTTGTAGTACTCTACCTATTATCAATATTGCCTACCAAATATGATTCAACATAAACTTGTAAATCAATAGTAGGGCCCCCAAAATGTAAACACTTATTGGATGTGCCTCTCAAATATCTAAGAACCGATTTGATTGCATGTCAATGCTTAGTTCCAAGATTACACATATACTAGCTAACAACACCCACTGCATGTCCAATATTTGGCCTAGTACATATCATGGCATACATTAAGCTCCCTATAATTGAAGCAGAAGGCACCTTGAAAATTTTATCCTCTCTTGCTAATGTCTTTGGTCACATCTCCTTAGTCAATTTTAAATGACTAGGTAAAGCTGTGTTGACAACTTTAACATTCTCCATAGAGAAATGTTGCAACACCTACGCAATATCATCAGCTTGATATAATATCATTTTTTTGTGCTTCCTATCTTTGTAAATTTTCATAATAAGGATTTTATTTTCTACCCCTGAATCCTTCATAGAAAATGAATGTGCTACATTTTTTTTAAACACTTAATGTGATCTATGTTGGACCCAGTTACAAGCATATCATCAACATATAAACATAAAATAATATAGTTGTCACCATCTAACTTCTTAAAATAAACACAATGGTCATAGTGAAAATGAGTATAACCATGTTGATTCCTAAAACTATCAAATTTGAAATACCATTGTCAAGGTCCTTTCTTAATGCCATATAAACTTTTCTTCAATTTGCACACTAAATTATCTTTATCTTTGACCTCAAATCCCTGTGGCTATGTCATTTAAATCACCATGAAGAAAATTTGTTTTAATGTCAATATGGTGCAAATACAAATCTTCAGTAGCTACAATACTTAAAATAGTGTGAATAGAAGTCATTTTAACAACTGGAGAAAACATCTCATCAAAATTAATGCCCTTTTTCTATGAAAATCCCTTTACAACTAAATTGGCTTTAAATCTCTTCTTACCTCCATCCTCTTATTTCAAACTATAAACCCATTTATTCTGTAAAGCCATTTTACCTATAGATAATTTGCATAAATCCCGAGTCTAATTTTTCAACAAGGAGCCCATTTCTTCTTTCATTATAGACTCCCATTAGATCTTTGTATCAACCTGCACATCTTCATCATAACATTGAGGTTCACCAAAATCTATTAATACAATATATTACAAAGAGGGAGAAAATATTTTCGTTGGTCCACTTGGCCTTGTTGAACCTTTAACATTCATTGTGGTGTGTGGCATTTTTTGTTGTGGTTGTTGCAGAGCATGAGGGACTAGTAGAACATCATCTTTTGGAGTATCATCGAGCACTACATAATCATTTTCTTTCTTCTCATGCTACTACAATAGATCTTTAGAGTGTGCTTTCTCATTGAATATGACATCATGCTTCTTATAATTTTAAAATTTTGAAAATCCCAAAGCCTATAACAAAATTAATCAATGCCATATCCAACAAATATACATTTCTTTGTCTTATCTTCCAGCTTGGTTCTATTTTCATAATCTATATGTGCAAAAGCTTCACAATTAAACATTCTAAGAAATAATAACTCACTTTCTTACCGATCTTGCTTCCTCTAGAATATCACAACCCAAAGGAGTAGAGGGACCTCTATTGATAAAATATACAACAATATTGATAGCCTTAGCCCACATATTTAAGGGTAGTCCAGCATGCAACCTCATGCTCCTTATACGCTCCATTATTATCATGTTCATCCATCCAACCATTTCATTTTCCTATGGAGTCCTTGGAATAGAGTTTTGTCTACAAATACCATTAGTGGAACAATGATCTTCAAATTTATTAGTACAATACTCACCACCATTATCAGATCTGAGATATTTTAACTTTTTACCAGTCCTATTCTTAACCAAGAATTTCCATTTCTTAAAAGTTATAAATACATCATATTTTTGTCTAATGAAATAAACCCATAATTTTCTTGTTACATCATCAATAAATGTAACATAATAATGAGAGACACCATGGGAAGAAACCTAAGCTAGTCCTTATACATCTATATGCACAAGCTCTAATTTATAATTTTTCTTTTCCATTCCCACTCTTCACAAAACTAACTCTCTCTTTTCTTCCATACACACAACTTTCACAAAAATCCACACATTTTAGACCTAGTAAAACTTTATTTGAATGAAGTAATTTCATACCTTTATCACTGATATGGCCAAGTCTATTATGTCATAGTGTTGTTTCAGAATCTACACCAATGATTTGTTATCGCTGCTCAACTACAATAACTATTCCTAGACATTCATTTTCTCTAAAACAATTAAAGTAGAAGGAACAATATGACCTATAAAAAGATATAAGTAGCCTAGTTTCACACATTTTTCTACTATAAGGGAACCTTTTGAAACCTTACAATTTTTATCATTAAAAGTAACTATGAAACCTTCATCACCTAGTTGCCATATTGAAATTAAATTCATACTTAGCCTTAGAACATGTCTTACCTCTTATAGTAGCCAATGATCCTCACTCTACAACTTAATCTTAATTTTTCCCTTTTCCCTTTCCAACAATCTAACAAGGTTCATTGTCCCCAAAATATACTAGCCCAAAATCCCCATGGACATAATCAAGAAAATAACTTCTATTGGAAGTAGCATGAAAAGAAGCCCCTGAATCTTGAACCCATGAGTCATCAACACATTCTAAAGAAAGAAGCAAATAATCCTCTTTAGATTTTTACTTACCACATTTGTCTCCTTGATCTCTTCTTGTTTGTTTCCTTCATTGTTCTTTTGAGTCCAACAATCTTTCTTCTTATTCCCCATTTTTCCATAGTACCTCTAGAGCTATTAAATTAGTGTTCAAAGAACATTACTAATTAGACTAACATTCACAAACTAAGTAAATTAGCTATAATTATGATAAGATGAAGGAAATGTCATTGAGGTAGGAAAACCAAGAATTGTAAGCTCCCCAAGTGTGACCTTGATTTTATTGATATGTTGAGTGATTGAGGATGTGTGCTCACATGTTCTCAAGCTTCAAGTGGTAAGTGATCAAGCATGGAGATGGATGAGGGTTTCAGCAATGGAGGTGTGGAAGGATTTTAACATGTTAAAGGTGTAAATGGCTATGCTATACTGGTTAATGGGGCAATATACATTTGCACAAAAGTTTAATGATTTGTGAGAGGGGCATGGCTCAATTTCTAGGCTAAGTGATGATGAGAAAGATGGTCAGGATGTGAGAATGGAGAAAGGATGGGGAAGGGCTAGGATGAAACAAAGTGAGAGCCCATGGATTGTGCTTCTTCAAATCTCTAGCCTTGTGACAAGTGTCACAAGGGGATTGGGTGCTCAAAGTTGGGGGTCAACCAGAATTATGAGGGAAGGGTAGTATGGAAGAAGGATGTAAGAGGCATTTAAGAACATTTATAACATGTAAGAGTCATTAATGCTCTTGGATGGGAATGTGAGAGGATTAGGGAGACTTTTAACTTTTGCTTGGGTTAGAAAATCTTAACCCTTGCTTAAAGTTGTGCACATATTTAGGAGGGGGATTAGGCTTGACTTAGGAGGGGATTAAGATGCAAGTGAGTTGAGGCTTAATGAGGTAGGTTAGTTAGTTGGCTAAGTGAGGCTAGTATGGGTGAATAAGTTAGCTTAGGGTACTAATAGGGTTTTAGGATGCTTAGGTATTTGGATTTGATTTATTAAAAGATCTATTTAATAAAAGGGGTATGTGTGATTAAATTAAATATATTTTTTAATTTATTTAATTTAATAGAAGAGTGGGGATTTGATTGATAAACTGATTTTGGGTTATTGTTTGATTTTATCAATTGGATTATAGTTAATTTAATTAATTAATTAACTAGGGGATGAGAATTTATTATTTAAATATAAAATATTTAATCAACAATGTCCTAGAAGGTTAGTAAATTAGATTACATAGTGATGTAATTAGATATAGGTGTCTACATTTTTCCCCTCTTTGACATACTATTTGGACAACACTATTTCAAAGGAGTTCAAATATAAATGATGCAAAAAAGACTTTTAAAGAAACATTGTCACCCTAGTACTAAGTAGAAGAGAAGAGAATGGACTATGTAATGCTCCTCAAGGAGGTGACAGGGAGAGAAAATGAGGCTTGATAAATTCTTGAAAATTTACAATAAGCCTAGGTGAGAAAGAGGATGTTGAAGGATTAAAAGAGTGTTAAAATGGCAATTAAATTACAAAAATAACAAGGTTGGAGGAAATGGGGGTCATTGGAGGGGTCATAGAGGGAAATAGGGAACCACAAGGGGGTTATAAGGGGGTCTAAGAGAGCTAGAAAGGATTATTTTCTCTCATACCTATGGTTAGATATTTCTTTTTTGAGCTCTAATTTGGGCAATGTGATGGTTGCATAGGGAAAAATGGAGCATTAGGAAGATGTGGTATGGCAAGTATGGGCACAAAAAATATTAGAGTGTTTGGTAGGCACTAAAATTTTCCCTTGTCATTTTGTCATTTTCTTTTATAGTGTTCCTAAATTTTAGAAAGTGTGTTCCTACAAGAATGGGTCTGGCAAGATTGCAATTAGGATCAATGAGACCATGATCCCACAAAAAATTCTAGAGGGAAGGGTTAAAATAGGGGATTAGAAGCTAGTTTTGTGAGAATGCAAGTTTGGCTAGCAATTATCATGAGAACACAATTTTGGTTGGAATATTCTATGGGATGGTGATCTAGAACATAGGAATGTGTTCTTGATAGTGGAATCACGGTCTCATAGGATAGGGAGATTTAGGAAAGAATCAATGAGAACAAGGAAAGATTGACTAGCATAGGAAAAGGATAGGACATGTTCTCATGGTAATTTATAGTTGAAGGAATTTGAGGATGTAGGTTGGGTAGTGGGAACACAGATTAGGATTGGGTAGGATTATAAAATGTTAAGGAATGATCCCACTAATAAATGTAACAGTGGGAAGACTAAGACAAAGATGGGTCATAGGAACACAAAACCACTTATGAAAATACAAGGAAAAAGAAAGGAACTAAGTGGGTGGGAAAAGGGATGGTGATGAAAGATAGGTAGAAATTTTTGGTAAAAGGAATTGAGGACTAACATGGGTATCTATTTGCTTGATGCAATGATGTGTTGCAGTACTTCACACTAGGAAGTAGTTTAGACCCATAGACTAGGTGAGGATTGATGCCATTGGCTTGGGATATCTAGCTAGATTATTACATAAATGGACCTATATGGCTATGGTGACAACATTATACAAGCACTAACATAGTGAGACTAGAACATTTCATTTTTTGACAAGCAAGATAATGGTGACTTTGGAGGATGTGTACAAGATCTTTCATTTACCAATATGAGGTATGTTAGTGATGGCAATTAGGAAGATCATAGGAGAGGTGGTTGTGCGATGACTGGTGGGGCCCAAAGTTGAGTTTCATATCTAGATGGGTTCGTTTACATTAGATGATCATTTGAATTGGGTATTTGTGGAGTGGTGGATATACTTCTTTGTATGTGGGATAATATTAGGGTATATTACCCCAAATACAAGCAGTATAAGTGTTACTTTGGCATTGATGCCGACAATCATGTAGATCATGGATGATGGAGACCCAACAATATAGAGCTCATTGATGATGGTGAAGTTGCACAAGAATCTTTATCAGATAGTAAACTAGGGTGAAAGGCACTACTAGGGGATGAACATGGGCTTCCCCATTCTATTATAGGTGTGGGCTTGAGAGCACATTGTGGTTTTTAGGATGATCAAGAAGAGGGACGAGTAGACAAAGGAGCTTTTGGTTTATAGTTGGGGTGATCCTCTCACCTATCACCATATAGAGAAGGTTGACTACTAGTGAATCTAGTTGGACAAGAGTCAGGCAGTCATATGGAGGCCATATATGGGTCTCAAGCTATGGGTTGAGTAGAGGCAACAACTGTCTTATACCATTTCTTGTTTCTTCATTTTTGGTCAATGAGAGTACATTGTTGAATAATACTAGCTAGATAGGGTGCTACGGTAGTTTTGGTGGTCACAAGTTGTACTAAGAGAGCCCATTTAGTACTAGAGGGTTACAAGAGAGTCTATGGCCCTATATGGGCTAGCTTTATAGAGGGAAGGATTTTTGCAAGCATGGAGAGACCTAGTTCCATAGGATTGGAATTAGTTTGGTGGGGTAGTAGATGTTTACTCCAGAAAGGAGTACAAGGATGGTTTTTAGTGCCCAAGGATAGTAGGTTGGGCATAGGTGACAAGAGAAGCAATAGTGGAAAGGGAGATTGCCTGAGTGGCAAGATGGGGGAGATATGAGGTTAGGGGCTTGATATAGTGAGTAGAGTCTATGGCCTAGGGGGAGGCACCAAAAAGGCAGAGGAGAGGAGAGGGCCAATAGGAGGAGGTGAGGAAGCCACAAGGAGAGAGAGGAGAGGGGGCACAAATACTAGTGGGTGGAGGAGGGGAAGGATCATCATCAGGGGCAAGAGATGATGGATTAGAAAAGAGATATGCATCCCTGCAATAAGTACATGAGGCTACTAGCCAGCTATTAAGGGATACTCAAGAGGAAAGCGGTCAACTCAGGATAGAGAGGGATCAATTTTGATAGGAGCATAATGTGGCTCAAAGATAGGTAGATTGAGTAGAGGTTAAGATGGGGACATTATGAATGGAGGCAGGGTGGTTAGAGGGGAGAATAGATGTGATAGAGAGGAAGAGGGAGAGGCTATAGGGGAGATTAGACATGGTGCAAGAGGAGAGAGACCAATTGGTGGTGGAGGTGGTGACCATGCAGGCACAGATGGTGGTGGGGGGAGGGGTGTGAGAGGAGCTAGGATAGCTAAGGGTGGAGATGGTGACTTTGAGAGCATAGCTAGTGGTGCAAGGTGGTTTTGAGGAGCTAAGATGGCTAAGGGGGATGTGGAGGACCTTTGATAGAGAGTGAGATTTTATAGAGGGAGGTATCATATAGTGATACTAGTAGATCAAACTGAGAACTATAGGTGATTGACATAGTCAAGTGCAGTTGGCATACATACATGCATGCAAGGTGGAGGGAAAGTGGATGGAGCATTGGGGTCTCACAAAGGACTAGTGGATCTTAGCATATAGGACAAAGTCATAGGTCCAGGCATAGCCAGAGGTAAGATGGGGGGTTAGGTAGGAGGAGGGTGGATTAGGTCACCACCACTAGTGGTGCAGGGTGCAAAGAGGGACTCTTATGAGTCTCATGGATGAGGATGAGGAGGAGTAGTGATATGTTATATTTTGTGATGATGTACAGTATTTTGGATGTATGTTTATGGGCATAGACCTAACATATTTGTATGGATATTTGTACTATATGGACACTGCAGTTTACTCCAATGGACTTTCTATTCTTTTAGGGATGGGTGGTGCATCTTGTTGAGGCCTTCCTTCCTTCATTTTTTTTCAACATCTTTATTCTATCTCTTTTTGGAGTAGGGTTTTTCCCATTGGGTTTTCTTTATTTCTCTGGTTTATAGAGATTTGGTTGTGCTTGGGTACCTCATCAGGTCTTGTTTGTTAGGACCCAAATCTACTTTTAGTAGTAGTTTCTAGGTTTTAGCTACTCCCTAAGTTTATCTTAAGGGGGGGTGTTAGAGTAATTAGATATTTCTTAATTAACTCTAGTTTCTTAAACTAAACATTAGGTATCTAATAATCAATATCTTTATTAATTATTATGATTCAACCTTGATTTATTTCTCTTCCTATATTTAATAATTATCTTGTAATTATTAAATACCGTAAAGAGTTTTATGTTACCTTTTTGGGTTTCGATCTCCTTTATAAGGATGATCTCTCATTGTATTTTCAACATATATCTCTTCTTTATCCAAGAATACAATTTTCATATTTTTAGACCAAACCCTTGCCTCTTCTTTCTCCAAATACTAAACAAGCTACAACAGATTTGGCTTTGATACCATGTAGGATTTGAGCAATTATGCAAATCAAATCCACAAGCCCTTGAATACCTACATGTCGAAAACCTGTCATAGAGAAGAAAAAGACCATAGGCAAGGGTTTGGTCTGAAAATATAAAAATTGTATTCTCAGATAAAGAAAAGATATATGTTAATGAGAGATCATCCTTATAAAGGAGGTTGAAACCTAAAAAGGTAACATAAAACTCTTTAGGGTATTTAATTATTAATTATAGGAAGAGAAATAAATCTAGGTTGTATCATAATAATTAATAAAGATATTAATTATTAGATACCTAAAATTTAGCTTAAGCAACTTGAGTTAATTAGGAAATATCTAATTACTCTAACAATGCAATCTTTATTCTTTGAGGATTATATATATATATATATATATATATATATAGAAAATTTCACAGTCTCTCCTACCACATATCCCCCACATCTAGCACCTGCAAGAGATATGTGGTAGGAGAGACTGTGAAATTATATATATATATATATATATATATATATATATATATATATATATATATATATATATATATATATATTGATGTCCCCATTTTGACATGTAATGTAAATAATAAAATTAATAATAATATTTTATAAGTAATATTATATAATATCATCACATTATAATAACAATATGGAATTATAATCTAATATAATGATATTATAATGATTAAGATATTGTTTAATATAGAAACACTATTAATATAAAAAATTATAATATAGTAATAAAATTTATATTGTTGATATATTTAAAATTATATATGTTATAATATAATTATTATTGATATAATATATCTTATGATATTAATTAATATAATCACAGCTTATTAATATATAAATATATAATTAATATAATTATATTATTATTATTAATATAATATAATTAACATTATTGAAAGGGCATGTCTCTATGAAATACCATCTATATATATTGAATATCAACTTTTGAGAAGATATCATATGGATTATTATGAAAATCTATAGAAATAAGAAGCGAATAAATAAATGTCCAAAATGGAACATTACAAGTGGTATCATAGCATGACCTTGCCATCTTGTAAAAAACAATTGAACGCAAACATATGATAGTGGAGAATAGGGAAAAACATAAATGAGAGTGGAAAACCATAAAGTACAAAGGGAGTCAGAAGAAAAAGTATTATGTTGAATGATTGCAGAAGATAGTGGATACAAATACTTCAGAGATAGATTATTCCAGATATTGGAGAAATAAATCAGTTAATTCATTCAAATAGAGATTCATTGCTCTTTACATAATACGGCCCACCTGATATAAATACAAATCAACATTAGCAAAGGATAGAAAATAAACAAGAGACTTCATAATCAAGATTCAAGAATGTAGAGTCTAGATTTAGGAGAGTGTCTCACACATAAAAAGAAGGATAAGAAATCACATTCAAATAAAATAACAATCTGGGGAGTCTAGATAATTTAGGAAAATAATAAGAGAATGATATTCATTTGTATGAGATCTTAATATTACAGACATAAGTCTCACAATTTTGATCTGTAGGAATTTGAAATTGAGATAGCAAATGGAAGGAACAACATTGAAATGATGCCTAGAGCAAATATACCTATTGGTTGATAAGGCTATTAAAATCAATATTCCCATGAGTTACAAGTGGCAACAATATCATTTGCCAAACATGACATCTACAAGCCGGATTAGAGAGCTTTCTTGATACTAAACAAAGCCTATATGAGAGAGATATTTTTTGGCATTACAGTATTCAATGCTCAAGAAAGGTAAGAAAAATGAAACCCTATTCAGAATGAGATAAGTAAAGGGGACAACTAGAGTGATGAGCAAGAAAAGAGAGAAATACTTGGAAAATAGAGATGGAGGAGAATCAACATAGGGAAAAAAATAGAGAATAACATATATACAAAGAGAAACCAAATACATAATAACCTATTGGAAAGAGTATGGATCACACGTTGAAGATTAAGGGACTTGCATGTGAAAAAAAAAGATTGAAAATATTGATTTAAATTTTATCAATCAAAATCATTCATTATAGATATAACACACAACAAAAATAATATGATGAGAACATAGAGGTAGCCTAGTCACAAAACACATACATAGATCAAAAAGAATAGGTTAAGTGTAATAAGAGGAAAACACATGAGATACTAGGTAATAATGATAAAATTATTTATATTGGCAAACAATAGACACATGGAGGATAATTTTTGATTGAGCATGGGAAAGATATAATAAACAATAAATTCACATGGAGAAAATATAGTCAGCAATTAAACCATACATCCACGGGTGACAGAATACAACCAAACCCAGTTAGCAGAAAAGAAAATGGGAGAATAAATTTGCAATTACATGTCATATGTGATGGCCAAATTGGAGTCATCTTCAAAAATTCATCAAACAAGATGTAATTATAATAATGTCACTTTGTGTTAGTTTTCACCACCCACATAATCTGCATAGTGATGTCCTTAGAGGGTGGATTATGCCAACACATTTTTTCTCGATATGAGACATTCCACATGGACTCTAAACTACCATCAAAATCTAAAATGACTTTCTTGCTCATTCATTATTGAGTTCTCAGATGGACAACAACCACAACATAAGTCCATTTAGAAAGACTAGAGATAACATTGATTGCATTTATCTTTTAATGTCAAAGTTGACTATAATCAACATACAATCAAAGACTACAACAATATCAAGACAAAGGCTGGGAGATATAAAGAATAAAAAGATATTAAAATACAAAGGTGTTGCTTTTATTTTGACCCCCTTTGAATTGGAGTTTCAAATGAATAAATTGAAAACTTTAATGACTCCACCCACCAATATATATATAAAGTTAAACCATACTCAAACTCTATTACTACTAGCATATAAGAGGATTCAATGTGTTGAACATTACAAATTGATAAGGAGAATGAGACCATTGTGAATGAAGGTAAGAAAGGTAAAAAGCATACACATGCAATAAAAAATTATAAACCCTCCTCTACATGATGGATCTACAAACCATCTCCATATCTACTATGCTTATTGATATATAGAAAGATAGCTATTTGTGTATGGAAGGAAGAAAAGAAAAAAATTGTTATTTGCAAATACAAATCTTACATCCACTGTGGTCCAGCAACAAGAAAGACATCAAAGAATAAGTTTAATATAATTATGTAACAATCATGCATTGATGGTTTAATTAGATGGAATATGAGCTGATTCACACTATATTATAATTGATTTACAACTTGATCACCACCCAAGATAATAGATTTGGATGTTAATGATAATCACTTATAGTTATATTAGTATTAGAAATGATTATTAAGATTAAGCAAAGGAAGTATACTCATAAAAAATTGGAATAAAAATGAAAAGAGTGATGAAGATCATGTGTATGAGAGTTGGAGACTAATGGAGGAAAATGGCCATATCTATTCAAAAGGATGTCTTATTAGATAGAAGTATAAATGACACTTGTAAATTATTGAAGAAAGGAGATATCCGCAACATAATCTAAATACTTTGATCAATCTAAATTATTAGTCAAATATATTGAGTATATATAGTGATCATGTGTAAAGGTTTACTTAAGATTCTTAGGGAAGAATCATTGAAGATTTAGCAATATTGGAAGTATTTCTATTTCTATGGGTTGGGGAAGGTGATGCTAGTCTTTCCATTAAGAGATATAGACTCAAAAGGAATAAAATTGAAGAGTCTACCAAATATTGCATATTTCAATCAAGATAAGTTCATCTTTGATTTATTCTGAATTTTAAGATGAAATTACTAAAATCCTTTTATTTTGGGATTCTTATCTAAGAATCAAATTATTTTCAAGATTAAACTAGAGGAAGACCCTTAAGCCGATATGAAGATTACTTCATTCTCCTAAATCATGACTTCAACACATAAAGGTAATAAGGAAAGTTATATATTTTCTTCCTATATTTTATTATGAAATATTTTTTATTGTCCTTCTTATGATTGACAAATTTTGTTATTATGATGGATATTGAATATGCTAATACCTACTAATCAAATAGTTATAATGAAATGGAATTGATTTTTAAGTTGATAGATAATGATCAAAGAATATTGTTAAGTAAAACCAATTAAATTATCCAAGATCATAATTCTCCAATGATGAGATAAGGCGTGTAGTGGAATGGGTTGGGTGACACCACTCAAAGGTACTTGCTAAAGCCTACAGGTAATGGGTAAGGCCTACAGTGGAGCAAATATCTTAGGGTACATCATACAAGGGTACCATCTTGAGAATGATGGTTAGGATAATAATTAATAAAACTTAACTTTCATAAGATCATAATTCTCCAAAGGTGAGATAAGTCCTATGGTGGAATGGGCTAGGTGACACCACTTGGAGGTACTGGGTAAAGCCTACGAGTACTACGTAAGGCCTACGGTGGAGCGAATATCCTAGGGTACATCATACAAGGGCACCATCTTGGGAATGATGATCAGAGAGAGATAACAATAATGAGGGAGAATAGTGAGGCCTGTGATTGGATAACAAGGCACTATATAATAGTTTCTCCTTCCATACTCAGAAATTGATGAGATAATATTATAATGAACTATACTTCGATTGAAAAATCACTATAAGATCAAATTTCTCTAAATTGATATTATAAATACCTTATTAGGGGATTGATATAAGGAAATCTTAAAAAGGATAATTTATATATAAACATGTACTAATGGTGTTTTGTGGTTGCAGGTTCAAAATCAAGAAATTGCATAATGTGTGTCTTCATCTGTATACATCGTGTTTGCTTCATGTCTTCATCCATCTACATAATGTCTACTTCATGTTTTCATCTATCTCCATCGTGTATGCTTTGTGTTTTCATTCATATATATTTCATAAATCTCTCTGGTCTTTTGAATGCAAATATGTTTTGTGTCTATGTCAAAGCTTGCGTGTGAAAGGTTTTGCTTGAGGGCAAGAAAATTCGAGAGGGGAGGACTATGATGTCCCCATTCTGACATGTAATGTAAATGATAAAATTAATAATAATATTAAAGTAATAATCTTTTATAAGTAATATTATATAATATCATCACATTATAATAGCAATATGGAATTATAATCTAATATAATGATATTATAATGATTAAGATATGATTTAATATAGAAACACTATTAATATAAAGAATTATAATATAGTAATAAAATTTATATAATTGATATATTTAAAATAATATATGTTATAATATAATTATTATTAATATAATATATCTTATGATATTAATTAATATAATCAAAGCTTATTAATATATAAATACATAATTAATATAATTATATAATAATTATTATTAATATAATATAATTAACATTATTGAAAGGGCATGTCTCTATGAAATACCATCTATATATATCGAATATCAACTTTTGAGAAGATATCATGTGGATTATTATGAAAACCTATAGAAATAAGAAGCAAATAAATAAATGTCCAAAATGGTACATTACAAGTATGTATGTATTGAATCATGTGTCATATGATTTTTTTACTATATTGTTTAGATTTTTAATGGGAAGCATGTGGATAGATGTATGAGATGGACTCGCATATGTTATGTAGAATGTCATGGTGGGTTTGTGAGATATATGATACAAGTGATTATACCAATGATTTGTGATGCAGGATGTGATGCTTTCTATATAAGATGTATGATATGCATGATGTTACTAACACTTTGCAATGTAGAATGGGATGTCTTATATATGAACTATTATTGTTAACCTCATAATGGTTTTTGAAAATTGAGTTCCAACGCACTTAATCACATTCTACATTGGAGCTGAGTACATCATATATGCCAAGCCACAACATGAGCCGAGTCAGAAAAGACATCAGGTGCTGAGTAGCTTTCAAGTGTCGAGTGAAGATCAGGTGTCAAGTGAGTATAGGTGTTAAGCATGATCCAAGTACCAAGCATCATTTAGGTGCCAAATCTTAAATGATGCCGAGCAAGATAGGAGTATGTATAGAAGCCGAGTTACAGAAGGTGTCGAGCATTAGGAAGCAGTAAGTGTCGAGTAACACAGAATCAACATATGAGTTTGAAACTTCAAAAACTCAGATGTAAAACATTTTCATAGTCGACATAAGACAAATCTCAAAGGATCTAAGTGATAAGATCAAATCATTTATATTTCCTATGCAATCTACATGCAGCCAATAAGAAAAATGGAGAAGGCATGCAACAAATAAGTGATGTGCAAGGAATAAGCAAATATTAGAGATTAAATATGTATTATAGATCCATACCTAACCCTATGTCTTCAATTGTCTTTATAAGGAAAAAAAAATTATATCAAGATCAGATAGAGAGAGAGAGGTGAATGATAAAGGTGTGTAAAGAAAACTATTTTCACAAAAAACAAGTATTAGATCTCAAAAAAGATCAAGATGACAGAAGAGCAGATCAAGTTCTTGTATTCAACAATTGAAGGATTGTAAGCCATTAGGTTTATCATACCTAATACTCTTTAGCCATTGTATTAGAAAGTAAATCCTATGATGATAGGTTAGCTTAGCAGCTATTTTGTAAATCCTTTCAATAGGTGATTAAATCCTTTAAATGGTAACACTTCATGTAAAGTGTTTGAAATCCTTTAAATAGGTCACTATTGATATAGTGTAGAGCCTTTGACAGGGTAGGCCTTTAATAGGGTAGACCATCAAAAGTGGTTAAAAATTATTACTATAGTGATTTTGTGGGTATCATCCCCACCCCAATTTTACCTTCTTATTTCTGGAGGGTTTCTAGGTTACCAAATCTTAATTGTTATGTGGTGATGCATTTTTTTTCTTATGATTACTTAAAGTTTATATGCATGCAATTTACTTTCAGTTAAGAAGTTTTAAAGGTCAAAGCACAATACTTCTGATTCACCCCCCACCCCCCCCTCTCAGAAGTATTCTTTCTAATAAGATATTCTAACAATTGGTATCAGAGCCACAGTTTCTCTCAAAGAGAAGCCTAATAGCTTGGAGGAAAAGATCTAAGGATGGAAGTCTTCAAACTTGGAAAGATCATTAAAAACTAGGTAATAGATGTGCATCTTGCTCTACAAAAGGTAGAGGAAGCTAGAGTGGAATTAAGAAAATATTTAAAAAGAAGAAAGGAGATAGACATAGCTGAAAATGACATACACTACAAGGATATTGATACCACACAAGTGTTTGCCAATGGAGACACTAAAGAATTTGATGCAACAATAGCAGAACTAATGGAGAAAAACAAAGATCAAGAAAATGAGATAATATCTCTCAAGATGGAACATGAATCACATGCCATAATATTATGTGAAATCACTGAACAAAAGAAAAGAGCAGTTGAGGAAAAAGTCATGATGGAAGATGACAAAAGAAATCTTGCAAACAGACTGGAAGAAAAGAGTACTAAATTAACAAGGATCTCAAACATGCAGATGTATACACTTACTCAAATAATGAACCTTCATCATGAACTTAATATGAAAGATATTGAGATCTCTACTCTTAGGGTGTAGAATGAACAATTACAGAATGAACTAAACAGAGAAAAGAAGATAGCAAAAAATCTCAAAAAGTCAAGTGAAGCCATAAAGTACTTTGAACAGTTACTGAAATTCCCAAGATCAACACATCATACATCAAGACTTGGATACAATAGCACTAAATTTGGAGAATCATCAAAGAGTATTGAGAAAAGAAGTGACAAAGGTAAGGAGACTAAACCCACTTGTCATTTCTGTAATAAAAAGGGACATACTGCTAATATTTGCAGGAGTAGAAGAATCAATTAGTATAACACACATAAAAGCAAGAGTTACTGTCACAAGTGCAAAATGTAAGGACATATGACACAAGACTATAGATTCAAAATCCCAAGAACACAAAGATTTGATGGACATTGTCATAATTACAAGAAATATGGACATATGGCATTTGAATGCAAATCAATGCCCATGTGGACATCATATCAACTAGCAAAAGGGAATGAAAGTTAATACTATTGGGATTATAACACTAGGTACAATTGTCACTATTTCCAGGAATATGGACATACACCCCAAAATTGCATAAGAACACATTTTAAGGGAAACTATAAAAGATGATTGAGTCAAACTACATGTTTCAGTTGCTTGAAAACTAGTCATACCAACAAAAACTGTCCAACAAGGTCCAAAGCACCAAATACTGATGCCAACAAAGGAAAGTAAAAGATTGATGTCATAAGAGGACAAATGAACAAGACTTGGAAGAAGAAAGATGATTGCAGTATATCAAGTAAAGGGATAACTTCACCTAACGGGTCAAGTGATCACACTTCATCAAACTAAACATAAGGGAGATGTATGAGACTAATATACAGAGTTATATCATACATCAGTCCCAAGACAAAGAAGCACTGAAAAGAAAAATTAAGCATAAGATAAGATGTTAAGACTAAACTCGAACAATGATGCCGAGTCATCTTTGGATGCCGAGTGAAACTACTTTGGATGTCGAGTTATCAACAAAGTAAGTAGATGCTGAGTAAGTATAGCTACCGAATGGATACCAATTTGAAGAACATTTGGAAGCTGAGTGATAGGTGTAGGTACTAAAATGCGTTAAATGCAAAAGTTTCCTCTATTGTTTAAAAGATAAATTTGATTCATTCCTGAGTCATTCAAATGAAGAGCGATTATTTCGAGCACGTCTGAGAAATTTTCAAGCTTTCAACTAGTGATTTACAGCAAATCAACATCCACCCAAGAGAAAATAAGTCATGAAAGATATAAAAATCCATCAAAAAAGATAACCATATATCACGAAGGATAAAAAAGAAGCTAAAATTGTGATAAGGAAAAGGATAACAATGAACCTAAAACTATGATAATGAGAAAGAATAAATATGAACCTAAGAGTGTATGATCATGGCAAAGGATAAGAATGAAGCTAAAACTATGATAATAGAATTGAACAACTAAATCTATGATAAAAAAAAATGGATCAAAACTATGAAAAGAAAAATGGATCTAAAACTATGATGATGAAAATGGATCTAAAACTATGATAATGAAAACGGATCTTAAAATGGACCAAAAAATATTATGATGATGGAAACGATAAGTAACTAGGGACTTAAAGAATTATAACAATGCAAAGGATGACTAAAAAAATGAAAAAGATCATGGTAATGTGGTGAGAGATGAGTGGACTTGAGATGAATTGCAAGTAGAATGATAGGGAAACGTATGTGTGGATAGGATTTGTAGCATATCACTGATCAACCATAGCCTTGGTTGGGGGGGGGGGGAATGTGCACAACTTTGAACATAATACTTGTGGGATAGGAGATCTAGGAGATGTGATGGTTTAGAGGATCATAAAGAAGGGAAAAGGGGATAGGTTGTTAGATTGGATCCGAGGGGATGGAGTGGAATGTGGATAGGATGATAGAAGATCGAGGGGTGCTTTAAGGAATATAAATTAGTTAGGTAGGTGGGATAGATATGTGTGGTAAGAAAATGAAGGATTTGATAATACAGATGTAATAAAAAGGAGATGAATGATATTTTATTTTTATGGAACAAGGTAATGGGATGAAGGAATGATGCTTAAAGCTTGAGTGTGGGGTGCTTTGTAAAGAAGTACCACCATGTAGTTTAAGAACTTAATATGATATAGGAATATTGGGTATATGCCAAGGTTACTAAGAACATCAAGGCCTTTACCTCAATATTACATAGGACTGACTCAAACAAACACTCAAGGATTGCCCTAGCATCACACATGAATCCCAAAGGAATTAGAGTGGAAATGATACTGGGTAGTCCACAAGAAAACAAAATTTACCAATTGCATCATGTAATCTAAAATGATCACATGTTTGGAACATGCAAGGGTCACATCTAACTGACTCACAAGTAGAAAAAGACTTGACTAAAATATTTCTCTCTAATTTCCCCATTTGCAGTGCACTATGATATAAAAGATCATGAAAATCTTGAGGAGGGAACAACCAAATTTCTTGAAAAAGATACTTCAAGAAGCAAAAAGTGAAATCCAATATCAAGAAAAACAAATAAATCAATGAAAAAGTAACCTTTTGCCAAAGAGATTGGTAGGACTGGATACTAACAAACCAAGGTTAGGCATGAGGAAGGATGCATCCTACAAGGATTGTTTGGTAGTATTCAAATCTTTATGATGAATTTGGAAACTATAACCTTTCTTAGAAAAAGTCTTTAATGACAAGGGATTTTGTTGTAGGCTTCGAAGAATGATCTAGAGTAGGGAGGATTAGGATAAGGGATATACAACAAATAGGCCAAGATATGTGTAAGCATTTCTAT
This sequence comes from Cupressus sempervirens, assembly GCA_028749045.1. Classification (NCBI taxonomy): domain Eukaryota; kingdom Viridiplantae; phylum Streptophyta; class Pinopsida; order Cupressales; family Cupressaceae; genus Cupressus; species Cupressus sempervirens. The sequence continues at coordinate 744,721,175 of CM053793.1, read as the reverse complement.
ACAAAAGTTTAGAGTAAAAGGCTAGTGGTATATTGACAATGGAAAAAAGTTCAGGATGAGGATGTAGTGTGAATGATCTGATATACTACACTATTGCTAGAGTTACAAGTGTTATGGTACATGAATATGGTATAGAAGTTAAAATAAAACTAATATGATACATGTGGTAAGATACATGGGTATGATATATTTTCTAACCATGAAATAACATATTTTTTTGACTAGATTTCCAAGCTCAAGGATGGGGATAATATGCTATGATAACGATAGTGTGGTAATGGAGTTGTGGAATACCTTGGGGAAATGGGAAGATGGGTAATGAGACATGGAGGATGGTATGAGAGGTGTAGTTCACTAATAGATAATGAAAATTTTAAGTACACACGGCACCTATTTGCTAGGTTTTCACCAAGTTACCTATCCAAGTTGCTTGAATTGCAAAGTTTTCACCATTGGATGCTTGTTTTTCTTTCACTTTTTAAATTTTTTTTTCCTTTTTTACCTTTTTTTTTTTTTTCAATAGGATTAATAGGATACACTAAGGATCTTAGGCATAGAATTTCTTGAGGTGAATGATTTTGGTGGGATCATTTATTGTTTCACCCTAAAGTGTTGATAGTTGATAAGCTCTAGAGCCAAAAGATGTTGTCACAACATACAAACCAAGTCATGTGGGCTCAAACTCATCCTTCTTTTCTTGTTCAACCTAAACTTTCATATTTTCATTAAGAACCATGTCACCCTCTTGAAACTACCATGGATGAACCTTTTTGTTGAATTTTTTCTTGAGGAGATTATGATATACTGTTAGATGGTCATAGGCTTATTTTCTTTTATCATCAAGTAGATCTAGTTGGGTGATTCTAGCTACTCGCTAATACTCATTTGATAGTTGTCCTCAAAAATAAATGTGCAAGGATGGCATTTCAAATTTAATAGGAAGTACTACTTTGGCACCATAGACTAGGGAGTATCATGTTATGCTTGTGGATGTACGAAATGAAGTGTGGTAGGCCCATAGGGTGGGGTTGATTTGCAATCATGATCAAAATCATTGACAACTTTCTTTAGGATTTTGAGTAGGATTATATTAGTTGCCTCAGCTTGACCATTACCTTATGGAAAGTAGGGGCAGGAAAAATGGTGATGGATATGAAGGGAAGTACACAACTCTTCCATATTGAAGTTTTGAAAGTTACCTCCATGGTTGGTGAAAATGGTAGCTAGGATGCCAAAGTAACATATAATATGATATGAGACAAATTTGAAAACTTGAACTCCCATGGTAGTTAAAAGTGGGACTACTTCTACCCACTTAGTCAAATATTTAGTCATTGTGATTATCCACTTGTGTCCTTCTAAAGAGAGAGGTACTATAACACCAACAAGTTCAAACCGCTAGCATGTAAATGGCCATGGTAGTGCAATGGGTTGAAGATATTGAGCTAGAGCTTGTATCAAATTTGCATGTTGTTTACAAGGTAGATGCCATCTAATAAAGTCCCAAGCATCATGCTTTAGAGTAGGCCAATAATATCTATCTCTAATTATTTTCTTAGCTAGGACTATATTGCTCGTGTGGGCACTACAAAGTCTAGCATGTACCTATTTGAGAGTCATTGCAACCTTATTTTGGTCTAAAAATTGAGAGATATTTTCATGATAACCATGATGATATATGGTGTTGGTTACAATAGTGTAGCAAGATGCTCTGTGAATGAGGTTTTGGCATTTGACTCTTGTGAGATGGAGAGATATGATACCATTTAGTAGGTAACTGTGAATTTTGTGGTACCATGGGGATTGGGGACCAACCAAGATGCATATCTGTGTTGATTCATCATTCTCATATGTCATCTTAGGTAGCTACTAGACTAAGAATTCATATTGTGTAGCTTCCCAAAGGATCTCCAAGAGTGAACCAATAGTATCCATGGCATCTACAACCTTGTTTTACAATTTGGAAACTTGTGAAGATTGGATCTGAGTAAAGTGTTGCTTTAGCTAATCTACTAATTTTTTGTAAGGATGAAGTTTATTATCCTTGGTTTGATACTCATCAAGGACTTTCTTGATAATTAGCTATGAACCTCCAAAGACCTAGAGCTCTCTAATGTTCCACTCAACTGCTATTTTGATCCTTGCAATAAGAGCTCCATACTTTGAGATGAACTAGAGTTTGAAAGACTTAGGAATGTAGTAGGAATGTAGTCACCTTGAGGAGCAACCAATAGTATGCCAACTCTAAAACCATGGGATGTGTAAGATCCATTAAAGTATAGCTTCCATGCTAGTTTTTCCTCTATTACGCAGAGATGTTCATCCAAGAACTCTATAATGAGTGGTTGATTAGCAACCAAGGGTGCATTGGCCAAGTGGTCTATTGTAACTTTACCTTTAATGGATTTTATTTCAACATATTGGATGTAAAATTCACTAAGAAGCATGACCCATTTAGCTAGGTGTCTTGTGAGTACTATGCATGATAACATATATTTCAAAGGACCAATCTTGGATATAAGTTGCACAATATGATTTAGCATGTAGTGAAAAAGATTCTGAGTGGCAAAGACTATAACTATGTAAGATTTTTCCATGGGTATATAATTAAGCTCATACCCAACTAGAGTGTAGTAAATAGCCCTCTCTTTTCCTTTTTCATCAAGCTAAGTGTGAAGCGCACCTAGTTTTGTTGGGGTAGTTGTGATATGCAATATGAGTGGTTTTCCAGTAACTAGTGAAACTAGGATAGATAGATTAGCCAAGTATTGCTTGATCAGTTCAAAGCTACATTGGAAAATAGGATCCCATCTAAAATTTTGATCTTTCTTGACCAAGTATGTAAATGGTTGACACTTTTTTGCTAATTGTGAGATGAATCTTTTGACTAATTATAGCTTCCCTTGAAGAGATCAAAGTTTTCCAAGTGTCTTGGGATGAAACATATCCATGATGACCCTAACATTTTTAGGGTTGATCTCAATACCATGGCTTGATACAATAAACCCTAGAATCTTTCCAGATGTGATGTCAAAGACACATCTCTTAGGGTTGAGCATGAGATAGTACTTGGCCAATCGATCAAACACTTCCTTGAGGTGAGATAAGTGATCAAGGGTATTCAGAGATTTGACTAAAATATCATCCACATAATCCTCAAGAATTTTTTGAATGAGGTCATGAAAGATGACCATCATGGCTCATTGATAGGTTACCCTGATATTTTTCAACCTAAATGGCATCATATTATAACAAAATGTTCCCTAAGGAGTAGTAAATGTTGTTTTATGCTGATCTACTTCTACTATTATCTGATTGTACCTTGAGAAACCATCATGGCCTACAATGAGATCAATATTCATGTCTATATTTGGTAATGGAAATCATCATTTGGACAAGCCTTGTTTAGGTCTCTGAAGACTGTACAAATCCTAATATCACTAGAAGGCTTTGTGATAGATACCATGTTAGAGATCCAATCTGATTAGTCAATTGGATAAATGATCTTTGCATCTAGTAGTTCTTCTAACTCTACTTTGACTAGTAGGACAACTTTGGGATGTATCATATGGAGTTTTTTCTTGGGTTGGTTTAGCTTTTGGATCTATAGCCAAGTGGTGTGCCACTAACTTAGGGTCTAACCCCAAAATTTCTTCATATAACCATGTGAACCATCCTATATTTTTCCAAAGCACCTCAATCAGAAGGTCTACTTGTTCTAGTGGTAGAGATGCTACAATGTATGTGATTTTTGGTGTCTCTGTTAGACTAATATTGACTAGTCTAGTTTCTTTTGTTAGGATTGATGACACTACAAGCCTATGATCTTGTAGGGGAAGGATGAAATCTCCATCCTTAGGTGCCTAATAATTTTTTTCACCATTGAATATGTCATGTATTTTTATTTCATTTTTTGAGTGATCTAATGGTGCTCCATAAGAGTTTTCACTAGGGGATACTTTTACTTTTCTTTTTTGCTTTTTGTTGTCTATATTTTGATCATTTATGTGATTAGAGATTTCCTCCTCCCTCAAGTAACATTTTGGATCCAGCTTGTAGACATTAACTAACTGTGGAGGTTGTTTCTTATGTGGTGTTTTAGCTCCCATGAATCTTAGGAGTGCATTCTCCATTCAAAATTTGTCAACACAAATAACACTTGGTTGATCACAATCAATGAGATTGAGATGAGTGAGTGGAAATTCTATGAGAATAATGGAAAGTTCATAGAGCACAAAGGCTTCTAAGATAAGTTTGTCAAGGAAAATATTTTCATGGGCTTTCTTTTCAACTTCCTTAGGGATGTCTTCAACCTTGACAAGATTTTTTTGAATGTTTAAAAATGCATGACCATCTTTTCTGGTGCCCCTAGTTATGGGGAGTCCATAGCCAAGATATTTCTTTTTCTCTTCTTTATATGCCTCTATAAAATGTCCAATGCCAGACTGTTCATAGCCTAGTTTACCTCCTTGATAATCTCATTGTTTAGTAGCAAGGCAATGCAAGTGTGGGTATTTTTGTTTGAAGTAATCAAGGAGCTCTTTACCTTTTTTAGGTAGTTCTCTATATATCCATGTACTAATATCAAGGTTTCTTTCCTCTTCATTCAAGGTCCCATTTGCAACAAATGTGATTGGTCTAAGTTGTTTGATCTAAGGATTCATGTCTAGCTTTAGCCCCTGATAAGTTGGGTACCTACAAGTATGTGGATTAAATGGTAGAGCACCAACAACAAAGGCATCTAAAAGACTGTATTCTCCACAACCTTGGTAGTTCATCTTAACCATAGAAAGAGTGGAAGCTATTATGGCGTCTAGATTGTGGCATGTACTAGATGAGCTAACCATGGTGTTGCCAATATTGATTCTAGGGCAATGGTTATTATATGAGGCATCTACCATATTGCAATACGAAAAGGGTTTGGGATTAGTGTGGATGGTTATCTTAGTGTCATTATGTATAAATTTAATGTACTGATGATATGTGGAGGGAATGGCCTTCATGGCATGAATCCATGGTCATTTGAGAAGGATTTTATATGGTAGGTTAAGATCAACCACATGATAGATTGTTTCTTGAGTGATAGGGCCAACTTTGATAGGTAACAAGATAGTTCTTTTAGTGGTCCACTCTAAATTGTCATATACCTTGATAGTGATGACTTCATTTAGGATCTTTTCCTTGGTGTATCCTACTTTTTTGATGAATTTTAATGTATAGAGGTTCAAGGAAAATCATTATCTATTATGACCCTTTTGACAACAAAATTAGAAACCATGATAGTTATGTGAAGTGGAAGTATATGATCTAGCTCAATAGTGGGGATGTCTAAAATTTTAAAGGACAAAGTGCATGATGTGGATAGATGGCCTACTAGGTTATGAAATTCTATGGCATTGATATCAGTAGGAATGTGTGACTCATGAAGAGTGTCATCGAGGATCTCTTGGTAAAGTGGGCTTGTGCACAAGAGATCTAAAATAGAGATTTGAGCTAGCATATTTCCAAGATATTTCAACATGTTATACTGTGGACATAATGGGAGTGGTCCTAATGGAGGTGGTCTTTATGGGGTAGTTAAACATGGTCCAGCAGTGTTGATTTGAGCTCTTCTTGTGGTAATTGCATATTCATTTTTTGGGCCTTTGATATTGATGACATTTATAGAAGACTCTATCTAAGATATGCAACCGATCAAATTTCCATAGTCCAAGTAGACCAAGGTATAGTTTTCTGATTTTTTATAGTTATCACCTTGTTTGGTTTTTTGGTGTTGTTAGTGGTAGTATCATTTGCAAAATATTTCCCTAAATTTATGTTATGTGGAGGAAATACATTTTGATATATCAATAATATTTCATTTACGGAAGTTTGTGCCCCCACTGTGATTTCCTTTTGATCAATTAGATCTTGCACATAATCTTTGAGTTGCATGCACTTGAGGGTGGGGTGACCTTTAACATGATGAAATTTGTAGAACTCATTTTCCTTATACTTGAATGCCCTTGATTGATTATTTTCTAATGGTTGAATTTGTATATGTTGGATAACATTGTTTATACCAAAATTTTCAAAGATGGCATCAAGTTTTTCCTCCAAATGGGTGTATACTTAGGATTACCTCTGGATGTGTGACCTTGACTGAGCTATGATAGTAATAGAATTCATCTGATTTAGAGGATTGTATGCTTGTGGATTGTGTTGAGTGTGTTGTGATGGGGGTTGTTGGGATGATTGTTGCTACATTCTCTATTGGTAAGTGGACTATTTTTGTTATGGAAATTGTGGATAAGGGGGATTAGGTACACTAGGTGATGCCCCTACAACATGAACTTTTCATGTATTAGTGGCATCATTAGTGATTATGTTTTTATTTTTGTTCTAGTATCATAGTTTTTCATTGTATTACCCTCGGTCTTGGACATTTTCTTTGTAAATTTTGATGGCACCATCCTTAATCAGCCCTTTCTCTAGGCACATTCCCTTTTTCTTGATGTCTTTGTATATTTACAAGTAGTTCATAACCATGTGGTGTGCAAGACTAGGATGTGCATTGTTAATGAATATCTTGACAAGGTGGCATTCAGGTATGGTGCATGAGATCCAAGTTGTGAGAGTTTTTCATCACTATAAGTAATCTACGAGGTTTTACCATCCTTTTTGTTTGCAATGAACTAGGTCAACTATAGATAACCTAGTCTCAACTAAATGAGCATACTAGATTACAAAGGCTTTCAACAAATCAACAAAGGTACTAATTGTGCCCTGGGGTATGCAATAGAACCAATCAAGAGCAGGGCCTCCTAGATTTTTTTGGAAAATGTGCATGAGAAATACATCATTATAAATCACCTCTTGGCAATGCATATAAAACTCTTTGACATGGGTGACCATATTGCCTTTCCCCCTAAATTTATCAAATTTTGGACATTCATAGTGTTTTGGAAAAGGCATCATTGTTAAAGTCTTGTCAAATGGATATGGATAGTAATTTTCAAACTTGAAGGTCTTACACTATGTTCCATCCTTGAGTGCTTTTAAGGTACTTTTAATCTCTTCCCATTTAGGGCTAGTAGGAGTTATGACTGGTGCCCCCAATCCTAGTGCCCCCAGTGGAGGGTATGTATTTGATTATGCAGGTGAAGGTAGGTGGCTTTGGTTCATATATTGTGGTGGATTAACTATGGATTCCACCACTACTTAGATATGAGTGATGGGTTGTTGGAATGGTGGTTGGACATATTGTTGTACTTGTTGGATGTAGTTTTGATAGGGTGGTTGTTGTAGTAGAGGATAGGTATGGGACTAATATCTAGCTAGAGGATGTTGTATGGAAGTTTAAATGTGTGATGACTATAGTGAGATTTTTTGGAAGGGTGGAAGTGGTGGATAGAGTGGTGTTGTAGTTTGGGATTGGGTGCTTAGTCAAGGTGGCCACTAGGAGCTATATGGATCCAAATAGTTAGTTAAGGAAGTGCACCTAGCACTGGTACTAATTGTCATGGTATGGTTTTGTTTCTTCCTAAAGATGGCATAGAAAAATAATACATGATGGTGGGTGTAGGGTTAATAGAAAATGGTGGCAGTGGTTGTAAATTAGGCATTAATAGATTTCTAGTGAAAAGGTTAGTAGGTAGACCTTGTGATTGCATGAAATTCCAAGGACCTAGTGGAAAATATGTGGTAGTGTTATGACTAGTAGAAAATGGGTTACTACTAGTAGTGTATGGGATAAAAGGTGGACTTCTAGACCCTAAAGATGGGATTCCTATGGTGTGATGAGATGTTGATTGGCTATGTTGTTGAGAGGGGTAGTCTCTAGTGCTAGTAGATGCATATGAAGTAGAAGTGGACGTGTAGTGCTACTAAATGGGATAGAGGTTGATGGACTAGTGAAGATGATGGTGTTTATAGATGTGAAAAGTGTGTTGTATTGTGGTGATTGATCAAGGAAGTATTAAACATACTTCATAATTCTTTGGGGTTTAGGGAATCATCTCAAAAAAAAATTGGGCCTTATTTTCTTGAGGCCTATTTTATTGTGAATAATTTATTAATAATTTTGGTCCACCATGTTGTAACCCTAAAGTGGAAAGAATACTTGTATAAAAGGGCTTAGGATTAGGTAGCTTTTTATAAGGTTTGATGCAAAAATTGCTTCTTGTGGCAATATTGAGCTATAAGGGATTGTGGATTATAATCAAGTTGTAATCACTAGATTGTAATAATATTTGACTTTTCATTTGGTGGATGTAGCCCAAGGTTTGGGTGAGCCACATTAAATCTTGGTGTATTGTGTTCTCTTCTATATGATCTATTATTTTTTGATATTGTTTATATTTTCATGTAATTGTTATTTTCTTTGAGGTTTAATCCTAACAAGTGGTATCATAGTGAAGTTTTTTTCAGTTATCCTTTGCAAGAAAGTCTTATGATTGAGTTGGAGTTTCATGGTTGAGTAGGAGCGATGGTAGATGAGGTTAAGATAAAGGTTGACAAGCTTAATGGGTAGAACTTTTAGTTATAAAAAATGCAAATGGAGGACTATCTTTATCTGAAGGATTTATGGAAGTTGTTGGAAGGAGAAACCAAGAATTCAGGAACTATGACAAATGACGACTAGGATCTTTTAGATATAAAGGTACTTTGAAAAATTTGAATATTCCTAAGACCATCAGTGACATTTAACATTAAAAAAGAAAAGATGATGTTAAAGCTAATGGAAATCCTTGTAAAATTATATGAAAAGCCCTTCACTTCAAATAAGGTATTTCTCATGAAGCATTTATTTAATATGAAAATGGTAGAAGGTGAATTTTTTGAAGATCATTTAAATGAGTTTAATAATGTTACTAGTCAATTATCTTCTATGGGTATTAATTTTGATGAAGAAATTAGGGCCCTCTTGATTTTGTGTTCTTTTCTTGAAAGCTAGAATGGCTTGGTAATGGCTATGAGTAATTCCATTTCTAGATCTAATACCCTAAACTATGATGATGTGATTTGTGTTATTTTGAGTGAGGAAACTCATAGGAAAACCTCATGTGGATCTATGTTAGGAAGTGCTTTGAATCCACAAACCAGAAGAAAACTAATTGAGAGAGGAAATAATTCTAGAAATCATTGGAAATCAAGGGTAAAGTCAATGGAGAAGAGGTCTCAATCTAGAGAAGTGAGATTGTTGGTACTATGGGAACCCAAGGCATCAGAAGAAAGATTGTTGGACTTGAAAGAGAAATGAATGAGATAAAATAGAAAGGAGTAAGGAGGAAAATGTGATAAGTAAAAAATCTAAAGAGGATGCTTTGCTTCTATCTTTAGAAAGTGTTGATATGGGTTTTAGATTCTGGTGCTTTATTTCATGCTACACCTCATAGAGGTTATTTTATTGATTATGTCCAAGGGGATTTTGGGCTTGTTTATTTAGAGGATAATGGACCCTATTAGATTATTGGAAAGGGAAATGTTAAGATTAGGTTTCAAAATGGGAATCATTGGCTACTACATGAGGTAAGATATATTCCAAGGTTGAGTACAAATTTAATTTCAATAGGAAAACTCAGAGATGAGGGTTGTGTAGTTACTTTTAATGATAAGAATTGGAAGGTTCCAAAAGGTTCCGTTGTAGTAGGAAAAGGTGTGAAAATAGGAACCTTATATCTTTGTATAGTTCATACTATTCTTTATACTTTAATTTTTTCAGAGGAAAATGAATGTTCAGGAATAGTTGTTGTAGTTGACTAGGGAGAACAAATAGTTGCTATAGATTCTGATACAACATTGTGGCACAATAGACTTGGGCACATGAGTGAGAAAGGTATAAAATTATTTCATTCAAAGGAATTTTTATGAGGTCTAAAATTTGTTAATATGGATTTCTGTGAAATTTTTGTGTGTGGAAAATAAAAGAGAATAAGTTTTGTGAAGACTAGGAAGGAAAATAAAAGTGATAAATTACAGCTTGTGCATACATATGTATGGGGACCAGCTCAAGTATCTTCCCTTGGTGGATCTCATTATTATGTTACATTTATTGATGATGCAACTAGAAATATATGGATTTATTTCTTTAGATAGAAATCTAATGTCTTTCAAACTTTTAAGAAACAAAAATGCTTGGTTGAAAATGAGACTAGTAAGAAATTAAAATGTCTCAAATTTTATAATGGTAGTGAGTATTGCACAATGAATTTGAATATTATTTCTCCACTAATGGTATTCATAGATAGAAAACTATTCCAAGGACTCCACAGGAAAATCGAGTGGCTGAATGCATGAATAGGACTATAATGGAGCATGCAAGTAGCATGAGGTTACATGTTGGGTTTCCCTTAAAAATGTGTGCAAAGGTTGTTAATAATAATATATATTTGATTAATAGAGGTCCCTCTATTCCATTGGTTTGTGGTATTCCAAAGGAAGCATGGACTGGTAAGAAGGTGATTTATTCTTTTCTCAAGACCTTCAACTATGAAGCATTTTCTCATATAGATTTTGAAAAAAGAACCGAGCTGGAAGCTAAATCAAAGAAATGTGTATTTGTTAGATACGACATTGATGAATTTGTTTATAGGCTTCGGGATTTTGTAAATCATAAATTTTTTAGAAGTGGTGATATCATATTCAATGAGAAAGTGTTGTGCAAATATTTGTTGCAGCAACATGAGAAGAAAGAAGATGATTTTTTGGTACTCGATGATACTCCAAAAGATGATGTTCCAGAAATTCCTCATGATGTGAAAAAGTCATAACAACAAATACCACACACACCAATGAATGTTGGATGGTCAATAAAGCTAAGTAAACCTCTAGAAATATTTTCTCCTTCTTTGTATTCTATTTTACTTACTGATGTTGGTGAACCAAAATGTTATGATGAAGCTATGAAGGTGGATACTAAGATTCAATGGGAGTTTGTAATGGTAGACAAAATGGACTCCTTGTTGAAAAATAAGACTTGAGATTTATGCAAGTTCCATGTAGGCAAATGAGCATTACAAAAATAAATGGGTTTATAGGTTGAAAGAAGAGGATGGAGATAAGAAAATATTTAAAGCCAGATTGGTTGTAAACGGATTTACACAAAAAAAGGGCATTGATTTTGATGAGATATTCTCTCCTATTGTTAAAATGACTTCTATCTATATTGTTTTAAGTATTGTGGCTACTAAAGATTTCCATTTGGGTCATCTTGATGTTAAAATGGCCTTTCCTCATGGTGATTTGGATGAAGAGATATGTGTGGCATAGCCATAGGGTTTTGAGGTCAAAGGTAAGGAGAACTTAGTGTGCAGATTGAATAAAAGTTTGTATGGCTTGAAGCAAGCACCTCGACAATGGTATCTAAAATTTGATAGCTTTATGCATGAGCATCGATATAGTAGGTATTATTTAGATCATTTTTTTTATTTTAAGAGGTTGGATGATGATAGCTACATTATTTTATGTTTACATATTAATGATATGCTTATAGCTAGGTCTAACATGGATCACATTAAGGGGTTGAAATGCCAATTAGCACATGTGTTTGCTATGAAGGATTTTGGGATAGAAAAAAAAATCCTTCGTATGAAGATTTATAGACATAGGAAGAATAGGAAATTGACATTATCTCAGGCTGATTATATTGCAAAGATGTTGCAACATTTCTCTATGGAGAATTCTAAAGTTGTCAGCAAACCTTTGCCTAGTCATTTGAAGTTGACTATGGAGATTTTTCCATAGATACAAGAGGAGGAGGATAAGATGTCCAAGGTACCTTATGTTTTAGTTGTAGGAAGCTTGATGTATCCTATGGTATGTATAAGGCCACATATTGCACATCTAGTGGGACTCATTATTAGGTATATGATTCATCTAGAGCTTGAGCATTGGAATGTTGTAAAATGAATTCTCAAATATTTGAGAGGAACATCCAATAAGTGTCTAAATTTTTGGGGCTCTACTATTGATTTATAGGGATATTTTAACTCTTATTTGGAAAGGGATATTGATACTAGGCAGAGTATTATAGGTTATGTATTTACTGTTGGTGGGAAAATAGTAAGCTAGGTTTCTAGGTTGTTGAAGGGTAATGCTTTATCCAATAGAAGGAAGAGTATGTTACTACTACAGAGGTAGCCAAGGAGATGATATGACTTCAATTGTTCATGGAATAATTGGGACACCCATAGAGGGATAATTATTTGTTTACAAATAGCTAGAGTTTCATTCATCTTGCCAAGAATTCTTTTTGCATTCAAAGACAAAACACATACAGTTGCGGTACCATTTTATTCAATCAATTTTGCATGATAGATAGTTAAATCTAGACAAGATACATACAAATGATAATCCAATAGATATTTTTACCAAGGTAGTGATAAGGGAGAAGTTGAATTCCTCTTTAGCTTCAGTTGGTCTTCTAGAATAAACAAAATAAAAGAATAGTTGAGTCTAGGGTGGTTTGTTCTAGTGGGAACCTCATGGAGTAGTGGCATAGCAACAAGAACAGTCTTCAAGTGGGATATTTTTGTTTAGTGTAGAGCCTGATCAGTCCCCAAGTGAGAGATTTTTAGATTGTAGTGACAGAAATACTTGTATAAAAGGGCTTAGGGTTAGGTATCTTTTTATAAAGTGTGATCCAAAAATTGCTTCTTGTAGTGGTATTGAGCTATAAGGGATTACAGATTTTAATTAGGTTATAATCATTGGATCGTAATAATATTGGACTTGTTATTTGGTGGACATAGCCCAGGGTTTGGGTGAACCATGTTAAATCTTGGTGTCTTGTGTTCTCTTCTATGTGATCTACTATTTTCTAATATTATTTATATTTGCATGTAATTTTTATTTATGTCTAAGGTTTAATTCTAACAAGGTGTAGTGGTGGTATGGTAGGATATGGCGTGGACTAAATATTTTTCTATGATGGTTTGATTGATATGTGGGATTAGAGCACCAAGTTGGGTTGATGACATATTTGGAATCATGGGTTCTAGTTCTATTGACTAATATCCTCTATTTGGTATTAAAAAGGGGTGATTGGGATCTAATGGACTAATAAGTGGTGATAGTCCTCTAAACAAAGGATTTCTAGGATCAGTTATGATGAAAGTTGGTGGTCTTCCAAAGTTGAAGACACCAATGTTATCTCTTAAGAACTTGGCCATGATGGTTTCCCTATTCTAATCTATGATTGCATTAACAATAGTTGTGTGTCCAGGTTGATTCATAAAGGTCTCCATGTCTATTGAAGGGCTAGATTCCTTTGTATTCTATGGTGGTGGATCATGTATGATTGTGCACTAGCTGAACTACCACTAATCTTAGTATAAATTTCTTTCTTCTTCCTTTTGTTCTTGGCAAGACATGTGGTAGGTGGCATGAAACGATGATGTTCCTAAGGATGAAGTGTGAGATGGTAGTACAATGGATGCAATGATCGATGGGTGAATAATTTTGTGAAAATCATCTAGAGAAAAAATAACTATGATGTAAAGATTTTCCAGGATGCACAAAAATGTAAGGTAGATGTGTAGGAAGGACCTTATGTCTAATGATATGATATGTAGGAAGCCTAAGGATGAGTGATGTGATGTCAAAATAAGATCTAGAGGGTATTTTTACCTATGTGTATGCTTGATATATGATGGTGACACCAACTCTAAGGTAGGCTTGTGACCTTTTGGAAGACAGATGATGATCAAGTGTTGAGGCCAACCTTTTTCTCAAGGTGATGAGGGACACACAAGACAAATATAGTTTACCCTCAACAATCCTTAGTTTGAGGGATAACTAAGATAGTGTGATGGATGTAGGATGAGGATAGACAATTCTCAACAAAGTGACACCAAATGCTTAATTATGATGAAGAGGATGTAGGATTTTGATCTATGATGTTTGATTTGGGTGGGGTTAGATTCCTAAAACATGACCTAAAGATGATGGATCTATAAAATTCCTAAGTAGGATAAAGACCTATATGGAGACTTGAATCCATGATAGATACCTAATTTATGATATGATAAGTGTGAAGTGTGTGTGGAAGAAGAAGATTCTAATCAAAATGGGTATAGCTCTAGGATAGTTGATAAGGCTTGGATTGACTCCATGTTGTAGGGTTAAGTTCTGAATTTTGTCATCCCACTTAGTTTGTAGAGAAACTTCAACACCTTCCTTCTCAGTCTGGTCTAACTTGGTGAGTCTAGGATTTGGTGTATACATTTTTCTTTCTTCTTCTATCTCTCTATAAACTATTGTTTGTGGAATTTTGACCTTTTTGAGCTTAGTTTTGGGTTGGTCTGACATAAGGTATTCTCAATAGGTTTATTGTAGCCATAGGTTAAGGTAGTGACTACAATAAGTATACCTTTTACCCCAAGTTGGACAACATAGATCCTTTGGATAAAAAAATAGGTCTTATAAATGGTGTTTATCAAAGGACAAAATGACTTGAGTTTAACTATAAAGAGTAAAATGGGACAAACTAGGCCTAGGATGATGCAAAACCTCACCATGGAAAACTTAGGAGGAAATAAATCACTCAACTAAATCTACTTCAAGGGGTTCATACACCTTTAAACTTTCTAATAAACTTTCTATGGAAAGTGGCTAAACCATGAAAACTTCTAACTATTGCCATAGTCTTAGGAATTAGCCACAAACTAATTGCACTTACCTTATCTTGAACCATTTGGAGTGTTTTTTTTGAGATTACAAATCAAAGGTATGTCAACTCTTCTTGCATGAAACTACATTTCTCCAAATTAATCATCAACTTTTCTTCTTGTAGATGCCTTAACACCAATTTTGCATGTTTCAAATGCTCCTCTTTTGTGTTGCTAAAAATTAAAATGTCATCTAGATATACTATCACCAAATTTCCTACAAAATCTTTGAGAACTTCAATCTTGAGTCTCATAAATGTACTAGGAGTGTTAGAAAGTCCAAATGGCATTACGTTTCATTTGTATAATCCCTCATTTGTTTTGAATTTTGTTTTACATTCATCTCTTCACCTAATTCTTATTTGATGGTATCCTTTTTTAAATCATTTTTTTAAGAATTTCTTTCTTTACCCAAACAATCAAGTAAATCTTCTATCCTAGGCATTGGAAATCTATACCTTATGGAGATTTTGTTCAGTGCTCTTGAATCTATGCAAATCATCCATGTTCCCTCTTTCTTAGGTGGTAGGATTTTAGATACTACACATGGACTTAGACTCTTTCCAATCAAACCCACTTCAAGTAATTCTTCAATTTTCCTTTCCATTTCTTCATTATGTTGTGATGTTATCTTGTACGCGACCTTGTTGGTAATGTTGAATATGGTATGAGATCAATGCAATGACTAACTTCTCACATAGGTGGGAGACTTCTCAGTATTCCATTAGCTATGATTTTCTTATACTTGTCTAGAATTATTTTAACTTCTTCCAATACATTTTATGTTTTCCTTTCTACCACTTCCACCTTCAAGTTTGAATTTTCCATTTCTGATTTTTCTTCCTCAATCTAATTTTCAGCATCCTTTTATAGTTTATCTCTGAGTACATGAATCAATGCAAAGAGTGGACACTTCTTTCACTTAACTTCCTTTAGGAATTCTTTCTTACCCTTTACCATGACCTTAGCTTCTATATATTTCATTTCTTCTTAGCTTAATTTAGTTAGAGGTATTAGTTCAATCACCTTTCCATTCTTTGTAATGGTGTATGTTCTCTTTACTCTAGCATGTTGTGCCTTGAGATCATACTGCTATGGCATGCCAAAAAGTAAGTGGCATGCATCCATATTAACAATGTCAAACAACAATCTATCTTTGTATGTTCTAATCCTAAATTCAACCCAAGATTGTTCTTTCACTATAGTTTTTTGTCCTTTATTCAGCCAAGACACTTTGTAAAGATATGGATGAGGTGTTCTTGGTAATTTTAACTTCTCCACTATTTCAAGAGCTATGAAATTTTTTGTGGAACCAGAGTCAACCAATACCTTGCAAACTTTTCCTCCAAACTTATAATTAGTTCTAAAAATAGATTTCTTCTATGGTGGTTCTACTTTTATAGGCATCTTTAAAAGTGTTCTTCTCATCATAAGGGCTTCTCCTCTCTCTAGATAACTATAAATGTTTAAATCATTTTGTGAATTAGCTTCTTGTGCATGGTGTATTCTCCTTTCTCCATGAGTACTAGAGGTTACCTTTGCTAGACATTTGTGTGTCATGTGACCTTCTTGGTTACAATTATAACGTATTATTGTTCCATTTGTTCTTCCTAGTGATCTTCCTCTAAAATTTGGTCTTCTACCTCTAATTCTTCCTTTAAAATTATCAAACCTGGTCATTTCATTATGTCTCTAGTTGTGGCTAAAAATTTGGACTTCTTCCTCTAAATGTACCTCTTCCTCTGCTTGATTGTCTTCCTCTACTTCTATTTCTATTCTCTTATCTTCTCTTAATTTTCTCCTCTAATTTCAAAGCTAGTTGGTAAAACTTAGCTACTGTGTTGGGACTCAATAATTGCACCTCCTCTTGTATGTTAATTCTCATACCGTTTAAGTATCTTGCTACCTTGAAACTCTTAGGTTTTTCCAATTTTGATCTTAAACTTAGTTTTTGGAATTCATTTGTATAAGTGTAGATATACATATCTCTTTGCCTAAGATTCTACCTTTTCTAGTGTAAATGTACTTCATAATCTTTAGGAGATAAGTCTCTTTTACCATAGACACCTTCTTCTTCAATGAAAAATTTTTCTTCTTGTCGTCCTATACTCTTTCTTCTTGTAGAAAATTCCACCATTTAAGGGTTGATCCCTTCATCCTAGACTTAGCCAACTTGACTCACTATGTACATTCAAAGTAATTCTCTAAAGATTCAATCCATTCCAAAATTGCTTCAATATCTATCTTTCTTGTAAATATAGGTAACTCAGTGGATTTTCCTCCCAAATCCTTCAAATATTTAATGAATGGCTTTTCAATTTCAGATAACTCATCCTCATCATCACCTAAGAATTTTTCTTCCTCTTCTTCTTCTTTCATTTCTTTCTTCTCAACCACATTTTTCATGTGTTCTAACTTATTTGCTAATTCTACTAATACCCCCTTCACTTCTTTATTCTCTTTTTGATAGCTTCTTGTTCCTCAACCTTTTTAGCTAATTCTATTGATATTGTGGAAACTAATCATGTAGTGGGGGTTGATGTTATAAGCGTCTAAGATGCATAATGCATTGTAATGTTGGTGAACATGTTTGCTGGATAATACAAAGGTTGAAGGTTGTGTAGGTGGTTATAGCCTAGGTTTTGGGTGAACCATGTAAAATATGTGTGTTATCTATGTCCTTTGTTTTTTCTTCTATCATTTTTGCATATAATTGTTTATTATTATATTGTTCTAGATCTATCAAACCCTAACAATTGGATCTAAGCAAGGTTTATTGTTGTAGATTGACAAGACTTTTTTAATTGAGTGGGAGCCATGGAGGATTCTGGATTCAAGATTGAAAAATTCAATGGCCTAAATTTCCAGTTATGAAAAATGAAGATGGAAGATTACCTATATCAAATGGATCTGTAAAATCCATTACAAGGAAAGGCCAAGAAATAGGGAACCATCATAGATGAATATTGGGAGATCTTGGATAGGAAGGCATTGGGATCTATTCCACTATGCCTTGCACCATCTATGGCATTCAACATATCAAAGGCAAAAATGATAGTAGAGTTGATGGAGAGATTGGCTACATTATACAAGAAAACCTTAACTTTGAATAAGGTATTTCTTATGAAGCATTTATTTAATATGAAAATGGGTGACTAAGGATCTATAATGAATCATTTAAATGAATTTAACACAGTTATCAGTCATTTCTCATCCATAAAAAAATCATTTGGTGAAGAGGTTAGGGCTCTCTTAATCTTATATTATTTTCTAGAAATCTGGAATAGCTTGGTTATGGTTGTAAGCAACTCTTTATCTAGTTCAAATACTTTGAAATTTGATGAAGTTGTTGGTGTTATCCTAAGTGAGGAAATGCGACAAAAAAACATAGGTGAAACTTTGATCTCAGTAGGTTCTACTTTAAATGTAGAGAGCAGAGAAAGATCAAGGGAAAAAGGAAAAGGGCCTTCACATGACAAGTCATAAGGGAATTCAAAGAAAGGACATTCTCAACCTAAAGGAAAGAAAGTTTGTTGGTACTATGGAAATCCTGGTACCCTAAAGAAAGATTGTTAGTCTCAAAAAAACAAGCAAGGAGATAAAAAATAAGATGATAGTAAGGAAACTAATGTTGTAAGTAATACTTTACAAGATGCTTTAACCTTATGTTTAGATAATGTTAATGATTCTTGAGTAATAGATTATGGGGCTTCATTCCATGCTGCAACCCATAGAAATTATTTTCAAGATTATGTTCAAGGTGATTTTGGGGAGGTAGTGATGATGAGCCCTATCCCATTACTGGGAAAGGAAAAATAAAGATCAAGTTGCCAAATAGAAATGAATGGATACTATAGAAGGTAAGGTCTGTCCATATTTTAATAAGAAATTAATTTTTTGTTGGACAACTAGGTAGTGAAGGATGCATAGTCATGTTTTTAGACAATATCTAGAAGGTCATAAAAGGTTCATTACTAGTAGCTAAAGGTGCAAAGGTAGGCACACTATTGATGAGACCAAAATTTTCCTTTATTTTATAATAGTTTTAAGATACTTTATTGATACTCTTTTTTATCTTTTTCAAAAAATTTGTGGACCTATATTTACCAAACCTATGATAAACCTATGGGTAGGAACTATGTCATCTTTTGCTAATATTATATATAGTATGCAGTATTTCATATAGTTATCAAAATGTGCATTCCTATATTTGAATTTAATTTGATAAATTTTTATTTGAAAATGTGTCTTTTTATTGAAACTAACCTATTAATGAAGATTGAAATATGATTGGAGTAATTCAAAAGTTAAGTGCCAATAGCATTCAAGGAGAAGAGAATGCTAAGGAGTAGCCATGACGGATGAAAGTTGCAATAGTTCTAGAAGACACAATAGTGAGAAAGGAGAAGCTATGAAGACTTATTACCTTCTCTACATCTATTCTTTGGTGAGTAGATGTTCAAACTTTATTATTCCCACCTTTAGCCATTATTCTCTCTTCCCGCCTTCAGTTGTTATCCTCCTATTTTCTCTCTTGCAGATTTAAGGCTAGGACATTTAATTTTTTGTTATGGAATAAATGTGTATTTCCTATATATACAAGAATCAACCCAAGTGTGTTAAGTTTTTGAACCAATTAGAAGAAATAGTTTAAGAGAATAGACTATTAACTTTTACAATTGTGTTTTTATAGTTCTGTGTTATGTAATGAATTTCTAAAATCTAATGAAATAGTTTTTGGCTTCTATATTGTGTTAGTAGTTTAGTGAAGTCAACCAAGGGGACCCACTTGGAAGGTGGATTAGACTAGGATATAATAGATTTATTTCCAAGCATTCTTTGTTTCATAATTAAAATTTTTAAGTTCCTTCCTATAGCATCGCACTTTGTGAATGTTCCTGCAGCATATGTGAGAATAGTTATTATGGATGAACCAAGTTGGAATGTTTGTTATCCTTTAATTTCTAGTATTCATAGAGTTAAATGCATTAGTTTCCTACTAAAATAGTGTAAGTTCTTTTCCTTGCATTTTACTTTCTTGTAGCATAAGCTTAGTGACTCATTAAAAGACCTAGTGCACATACTGTGCCAACCATTTCAAGTATATGTCTCTGGGTTGACAAGATTAAATGCACCTCATAGTATGAAAAATATTCCTTAGTTTGAATATATTATTCCTAAGAATGACCTAGAGCATGAATATAATACACCTATTGTGAGGCGGATCATTTTTTGCACCGTTGCCAGGGATGGTGTCAAGCTAGGAGCATTTTTGAGTCATAGTTCTTAGATAAAGTTTTTCTTTTTAACCAGTGTGAAAAGTTTAATTGCATGCATTGGAGAGGAAGATGACAAGGTAAACATGGAATATTTCTTCCATAGGAGTTTGTTAATTTGAATGAAGAAATTGAAGAAGAAGAAGTTGAGTTACATTTTGAAGATGCAAGCCCTATTTTTACCATAGCATCACCATCAAGAGCTGAACCAATAGAGATAAGTAGTCTTCAACCCTTCACTGAAGTATTGGCTAGTTTTCTTGATAACACTGCTCTAAATCCATTAGTTGTTAATCATCTAGTACCCAATGTCCCTTTTTAGTAGCAACCTCATAATCTGATACCTCTAGTTGTGGCACAACCTACTTATAACCTTTCTTCTTCCAAGTCTTCTAACCAATGCTAATCTTAAGAACATACCTCCCACTGCTCTTCCAAAGTTCTATTGCATTGCAACTGAAGACCCTGATACTTTCTTGTTTGAATTTGATATCCTTTGTCATATTTTTGACTACAACATTGATGCCCATAAATTTAAATTTTTTCTAGCAACATTGAAAGAATCAACTCTACATTGGTTCATGGGCTTAGGAGCCAATGCAACAGGAAGTTGGGATGAGATTCAAGCTCTATTTCTAGATAAATATAAAGAGTATTGCAAAGAATCTAGTTCAAGAGGGGATGATATATTTAGGATAACATAGAAGGAGGAAGAAACATTGGAAGATTATGTTTCACATTTCTCATTTACACTATAGAAGAACCCTCGGCACACATTGTCCAAAGATTCACAAAAGCTAGTTTTTCTAAGAGGTGTGAATGATGACTGTTTAGAAGCATTGGACCTGTTGGCTAGTGGTGATGTATATCAAGCTTCTTAGGATGATCTAAAGAAGATTTGTCAGAACTATTCAAGGTCGACTATGAAGAAAAGTCAAGGATGTTATTCCACAATCACCAAAGGAATCACTCAAGGAATTTCGAAGCTTGAGATATCTAACCTATTGTCAGATTTCAAACAAGATATCATCAACAATTACAAGCACAACCTTAGCCAAATCCAAATAGCCAATAACCACAACAACCCATATACAGTGTTGATGCTTAGTAGCATCCTACTTACACCCTAAATGTTGTTGATATACATCTAAGATCTAGTACAACTTTACCAATGCCTAAACTACCTCTTATAACTAAAATACTAGATTCTCTTGCAGCATCAGAACCCTTAGTTGGTAAAACTATTGACCTAACCAATGTTACTATGTCAACCCCAACTCAACCAAAAGTAGAACCTCCTTTTCTAGAAAAGGTGATACAAAAGAAACATGAACAAATAGAGGAACAACATTTTAATATTGTTGATCAGTTGAAAAACATGCATGTCCAAATGCCTCTATTTCAAGCCATTAAGGATGTTCTAGTTTATGGAAAAGCTATTAGAGAAGCTTGCTTGAAGAAGCTTGGAAGGAAGAAAAAGGACCCCATCATAGTCCATGTTGTGGGACAATTGGCTGACATCATGCTAGAAAAATTGACTACACCAAAATATTCTAATTTAAGAAGTCTAGTAGTGAATGTTAGTATAAATGGTTAGTTTGTTAAAAATGCTTTAATAGATCTTGGAGCTGCTATAAATGTTGTGACCAAGGATACCATGAAGAAGAGTTACAAATAGAAGGACTAAGGGCTAGACCAACAATTCTACAACTTATAGATAATTCTATTGTTACCCCTAATGGGATGATTGAAAACATAGTTGTAACCTTATACTCTTTGGAATACCCTACAAACTTCATGATTTCATCCCCCAAAGTTAATCTATCTAGTTACCCTATCATCTTAGGTAGACCATTGTTAGCCACAGCTGATGCAAACATAAGTTGCAAATCAGGGAATATGACCATATCAAATGGCCAAGCAACAAAGAAATTTGATTTATATCCTCCAAACCAACCTTTACCAGATTTGAGCACATCTATTTGGCCAGATTTAGGAGATGAAGAAGAAGAGTTAAACTCTATGGTACAACTTATGATGTTGCATAGATATTCTTTTCTAAAATTGCAAGAGGAAGATTCAGTACTTCAGAATATCCTCACTAACAGTTGTGTGGTAGAAAAAGATGTATCTAAAAGTTTTGAGTCAGAATTAATCACATAGTGTGTGATAGGAATTTTACTTTGCTTAAAGAACCTAAAATTCTTTATCCACTTTTACCTTGTGAATTAGAAACAAGCCCAATTTTTGAAGCTGCTATGATAGAGTCCACCACTACTGTTAAACTAACTAAAGGTCATAATCTCCATGTTAATCCTAATTTAACACTCACATAGATGAAATAATTAAAATAATTGCTTCGAAGGCATGAAAAGGCCTTTGCACGAGATTATAGTGATATGAAAGGGTTGAGTCCTACATTGTGCACTCATAGGATATACATCAATGAAGGCTATCTACCACTCCGTCAACCCCAAAGAAGGATAAATCCAACCCTTAGAGAGATAGTTAAAATTGAATTGCAAAAATTACTTGATGCTAGTTTTATTTATCCTATAGCTGATAGTAGATGGGTGTCACCCCTGGTTATAGTGCATAAAAAGGGAGAAAAATGGAGAATTTTTGTAGATTACAAAGAGTTGAACAAAGCTACCAAAAAGGATCACTTTCCTTTACCATTAATAGATCAAGTTTTGGACACACTAGTTGGAAAGAAGTATTTCTCTTTTCTCGATGAGTATAGTGGTTATAATCAAATCAGTATTGCTCCTAAAGATCAAGACAAATCCACATTTATGCATCCATGGGGTACTTTTGCATACTCTATTTTACCATTTGGTCTATGTAATGCTCCTGCAATATTTCAAAGAGTAGTTATTAGCATCTTTGTTAATATATCACATGATTGTATGGAAATCTAGATGGATGACTTTACAACATTTGGAGTCACTTTTGAGGAAGCAATGGTGAATCTTGAAAAAGTTTTGGTTAGATGTCAAGAACATAATTTGGCACTTAATAGTGAAAAGTGTTTTATGCTTATGTAGGAAGGTGTAGTACTTGGTCATTTCATATCCACTAGAGGAATACAAGTGGATCCAGCTAAGATAGAGGTAATTCAAACATTGCCCATACCTACAAAGTGAAAAGATGTATGATGTTTTCGAGGTCATGCTAGATATTACAAACATTTCATAAAAGATTTCAGAAAAATAGCTAATCCTTTGTATAAGTTGCTCACAAAAGAATTTGAATTTAGTTGGGCATCCAAATGTGATGAAGCCTTCCTGCAGCTTAAGAAACTTTTGACTATAGCCCTAGTCTTAGAAGGCCCTAATTGGAATTTACCTTTTCATATATATATATATATATATATAGATGCCTCTGATTATGCCGTAGGTGCAGTCTTAGCACAACAATCCCAAAATCTTGAAAATGCAATCTATTAAATTAGTAAGAGCCTTCATGGCCCAGAGCTAAACTACACTATGACTGAAAAAGAATTGCTAGCAGTAGTTTATGCCCTCAAAAAATTTTGGCATTACATAACTAGCTATTCCATATTTGTTCATACTAATCATGAAACAATTAAATATCTCATAAAAAAACTTGTTGTAATAGGTAGGTTAGCAAGATGGTTAGTATTGTTGCAAGAATTTGATATAACTATTATTGATAAGCCTTGAAAAGCCAATGTTGTAGCTAATTATTTACCAAGAATCCATCATGATGATACTGACACTACTTTGGTAGATGATGCATTTTTGGATGAATATTTGTTTCATATTTCCAGTCAAACTCTATGGTATGCAAACATTGCTAACTACATTGCAACCAATAAAATACCAGCACATTTTTCTTACAAGGAAAAGAAGTTTTTTGTAGAGAAATTTTTTTGTTTCTCCTAGATAGATAACCTCTTGTTTTACACTAGACCTAATCAAGTTATGAGAACATGTGTGAGAGAAGATGAGACATATGACATTCTACATGCATGTCATAATGAACCATGTAGAGGAAACTTTGTAGAAAAAAGAATAGCTTTCAAAATATTGACAACTGGTTATTATTGGCCTACACTTCACAAGGATGTAGTCTATTGGTCTGAATTTTCACGTGATAAAATTCCTTTGTCCAGGTATAAAAATCTAGATTGGAACCCATTAATGGTGAATAGGATTTCTAGCTAAATCTTCCATTTTGTTAGCCTATAAATTTTTTTGTTAAAACCCTATGTCTCATTCCATTAAAAAATTCCCTGGTGTGAAAGTTTAAAAAAAAAAGGGATAAGTGAATATTCTTTTCCTACCCATTTTTGAGGTCATGGTTCAGCCCTTTTGAAATAGGTTTTATCCCACCGACAGATCTTATTTGAATCTATGGTTGTCACATACTCGTTATAGCAAGATGTTCAAATGTTACACCTAGCAAGGTAGTGACCATCGTATAACTATGTTGTGATGCTGAAAAAATGAAGTCTGGCACCAAGAATTGTGACATTATGACCACATGTTATGTCCCAGGCTTGTCAGTTTTAAGAAGAAATGCATGTGAAATAAACCTAAAAATGGTATCAACGGAGTTCAAGTCTCTCCGAAAATTTGCTAAGTCACTATCAAAAAATCCATGAGACTTGTTGGTGGTGACATAGAGAATGCTTAGATTTTGCAAAAGGTAGTGCTCTTTTAAAGGTTGATGTGACTGCAAAAAATTCCATGCAAGGTTATAAATATGAAAAATTGCCTTTTTTGACACCAGTATTAATTGTTAAATTTGCAATCAATGTGTGTTTGTTCTTCATCACCAAAATTGAGAATCTGTCAAAGGTCACTATATCACTAGCCAAAATTGCCAATTTTCTAGTAGTGACATAGCGAAGGCCCGATCATGACAAAAGATGACACTCTTTTATAACAAGGAATGATTTTGAAGATATCAAGGAAAATATTGTGCAAAATTTTCTTTTATTTCTATGCAAGTTGTGTCACTCAGAGTTTTATTTCCCAGTGTCAGTTTTGATGTTTACTGGAAGGTCACTGTATTGCTAGCTAGATAGTTGGTAATTTTTCCTGTAGAAATGTAGCGACTGGTTAGAAAGTGGTGATATAAAAAAAAATCTTCAAAGGTAGAGCCCGAACAAGTGACATGATAAAGCTGAATTGTGCAGATCAAATTACACGATGGCATCCTACTGAGCATCTATAAGCCAAAAAATTTGGATTTGTCAAAACTCGCTATATCGCTAGCAAGCTAGTTAGTATTTTTTTTGGTACCGATGTAGCAACTTTCCTGAAAGTCACCAACACAGCAAGGCCAAGAACATGTGATGTCATTAAGAGATAAAAAATTACATATGTGTGCCAGTGTGTTGAGCCATCTTAGCAATAGTAGTACCTGGACCCACTCCCCATGTATAAAACATACAAAGAATTCTAATTGTTAGATCAAGCATGGATCAATGATAATTTTTAACTCACTATGAAGAGATGTCCAAAGATTATGTATAGAGAGATAGCAAGTGAGAGATGCACCTTGTTCTCTTAAAGGTTGTTTCAAATATCTACCACATGATCAAAGCAAAATCAATGGTTATCACTAGCTCGCTATGGAAAGGTGCTCAAAAGTTATGTATAGCGAGTTAGTGAGTTGATGACATGTGTCCTTGGTCATCTGTGGGCCCAATTTGAAATATAAACATTGAAGGAAAGGTATAGATGGAGGCAGCTTATTGGTTTGACTGCCAACATGCTAAGAAGAACATTGAGTCAACCTAGTTTTCATTCTTAGATCGTAAGATTTTTCAAGGATCAACGGTGCAAATTTAAAAGGAAGTGTGATGCTACTCTATTTTTCTATTATGTCCATTTATGATGAATGAAAGCTTCATGTGTGGGAGAAATAGAGTCTAATACAGGGGATTTTCATTAATTCTAGTCCCACACAAAAAAAGATTTCATGTTTTCTGAGCACAAGAACCTATTGATCATATTATGTTAAGCCTAGTAAAGACGTGAACTCATCTGTTCGAGAGCAACTGCAAAAAGTTCAAAGAAGAAAAAGTCTGGCAAGTCAAGTAAGTACTCATATATAACCTCTGTGAAATTTTAGTTCCTATTATTACAATCAAGATGTCTCCTAAGAAAGCATTCTCTGAGCAAGTTAATTATATCGATAGGAATGTCCATGATGATTTGTTAGAATTACTCCCAGAATCCACTACAGAGCCTACACAAATTAAAAGGTTAATTTCCTTAAACCCTAGGCTGAAAATTTTTGATGGCTTATATGACAAGGGGAACTGGGTTAGGGATGTAATAACTACTCAAACTGGCCTTGTTTTTTTTAACAAGTGGTTTTCCAAAAGGAATTTGTTTGCCCCTCATGCTAATATCTAGAATTTTGATTTGGGAAAGCTAGTAGTTCTAAGTGTTTTCATGGATTATGATTTTCTAGAAGCCATTGCCAAGAATTATGATCAAGCTATTAGGGTTATGAGAAGAAATGATGGTGTCCCTCTGGTCTCAAATAGCCCTGAAGAAATTAGAGAGCTTTTTTACCTAGAACCATTGTTAGATTACCATGTGCCAATCAATTTTCCAAAATTAGAGAATGAATAAAAAATAAAAGAGAGATGTAATTAGGGGAGGTTCACTAAGGGCACACATTGGTACTATACAAATTTTTCCAATAATTACTGTAGCCTCTAGAGAACCTTTCAGGAAGAGTATTTTCACTTCTCGGGCTGTAGAAATATACAGGACCCTTTGCCATGTTTTTGGTGAAGATGCGCATGATTTCATGCCCATTGGCCTTATGTATATGATGGTTGAAATTGCTTCTTTTTGTGTAGATGTTATCTTTGATTTTGCCTCCTTTTTGGCTGAAGAAATTCACATTGGTTTAGTTGGAATTGCAAAAGGCAAAGTGGAGAAAACTTTTGGTCACTATTCTCTATTAATGCATATGTTCTTGTTCAAGGGGGTGACATATTTTGGTAATGAGATGGAATTGAATAGAGACGAAAATGGGGAGATACTGCAAGTCCAATTGTTGAGCACAAATATGACTTGGGATGCAAATAATGCCAGTTTTGTTAAATTGGATAGGTATTTTGCTTCTAAATTGAGATCCCTCATATTGAGTGACAATCCCAAAATCCCCAAGGTAATAATGAGTCTCATGAGGCCTATGGATAGCCCTCGTAATTTGAAAGTTTTACATAATTGGGGAGATATCATCCCTTACTATGTTTTTACTATTTTCAGAATTTATGGTTTTAAAGGGAGTCCTCATGTCTTGCCTTACCAAGTACCTTTCAAGGTAGGAATGGCTAAACTTTTGTGGCAACTAGAAGGAGTAGAAGAAATGTTTCTATTGAAGAGACAACTAGGTTCAATTTTTGCTAACTACATAGTGGCCCATCAATTTGTGATTACCAAAGTGGGTTGGCTCTTTTTGCATAAAATTTTGGATCAGTATGTGATGGTTGTCTCCCATCCCCATTTTTGTGATTCTGAGGGATTTTTCAATCAAATCTTGAGGCATACGATTAAGCTGGGATAGGTCAAAAATGAGTCATATTATCTAGAGGAAATTATAAGGAATGAATTCTCATTACAGGAACAAGAAACTAAAAAAGAAAAATGGAGAGTTTACTCTTGGGTCCTAGAATTCATTCATTGTTTTGATAAAAAATATAGTCCTTTAGATAATACTAATATAGAGGCTGGCAGAATAAATAAGCTCATGAGTAACTTTCCTAAAATAATGGAAACTATGAATGAGAAGAAATAAATTTTTATTCATTCTTATCCTGATAAGGCTAGAAAAGTCATGAGGAGGCTGGCTTTCACTCCTAATATAGGAGCTGGTCAAATGATTGTATAGAACAAGCCTAGTTAAACTATAATTCAAAATAAAAGGGCTACTGTAGATAAGGGCAAACAAATAATGGGATCCACTAGTATAGCCCTAGAGGATAGACCTGATGAGCCTAGTCCCTAAAGGTAGAAGGTAATGAGAGAAGAGATGCCTCAAGTTGAGGAATGGAGAAGAACAACTCGCAGGTGAGCAAATTGAGCAAATGGGATCACAAGGAGGCATTTTTATTACTCAAGTGGAATTTGATGAAGGAAACCCTCCAAAACCTCCCCTCCCAAGTCTGGACCTAACAATAGCTAACTATAGAGGCAAAGAATTGGACCTTGTGTTAGAGCAGGAAAGTCATCAATTTTTGGTTGATGAGAGTTTTGTGAAATCTAGGGCTTTTCATTAGTCTGCATGGAGGGCAAAAATGAATATTTTTGAGGAGAAATGTAAAAGGGTGAAAATAGAGCATCCAGAAAATGGATGAAGCTACCATCCAAAACCAAACAAGAGAAGAAATGATGAAAGAATTTTAGAATATAAGCCCTAAGGATGGAAGGAAAATGGTGAAGGCATCTAACATTTTATTGTTACCAAATTGGGATATTTCTGATGCCTTAGTTTTTAGTTCTATTTCAAATAAATTGACCTTGCAGGATCAAAATAAAGGGGACTTTCAAGGAACTCCATTCATTGAAGATCAAGCTGCATTGATGAGCTGGTCATTGAGAAGAGGATCTAGAGCCCCATCATCACAACCAAATGAGTCTCGATTGAGGGGAAGAATAATTGTGAGAAGAGTTGTTTATTAGAATCTGAAAAGATTAATAACCTAGAAAACTAGTGCAAAGAGTAAATATCTAAACTATGAATGCAAATGATACAAAATCAAAATAGCATCATAGAGTTAGTCTTCAAGAGAGTAATGCAAATGCTGGAAGCAAAATAGCATTAAGAGGATGCAAAAACAAGAGATGCAAATACAAGCCAGGTATCATGCTTATATATGTTAGGAAGAGGGAGGAGGTGGCAACACCAACCAATGAGGAGCAACCATCTATCAGACTAAAGATAGCAAAGTATCTTCCCAAGATAGCTAATGGATGCTCACATGTAGGAAGGTGACACCTCACAACCATTCACCTAATAAGACATGCTTTATTAACCTAAGTGAAATTATTAAAAGTGTAGGAGAAACCTAGCAAAATAGGAAAAATAAAAAACTACACTAACATTGTTGATACCTCACATGTGTAGGCAGCACACTAGAATGTGGATTCTTCTAAGTTTCTTTTGGCCACTACTAAGAAGGAGGAATAGGCTATGTTTGAATTATAGAATAAATATGAAACAATTCTTGAGGCCTATAATAAGGAGGTAAAAAGGAGAATTGAGCTTGAAGACAAGCTAATGGGGAAGTCCACTAAGCCAAGAATAACATACTGCAATCCTCTAGTTGAACCCTTCAAATCCACCCCCCTCATAGAAATACTAGATACACCCCAAAGGTCAT
Organism: Cupressus sempervirens; assembly: GCA_028749045.1. Lineage (NCBI taxonomy): Eukaryota > Viridiplantae > Streptophyta > Pinopsida > Cupressales > Cupressaceae > Cupressus > Cupressus sempervirens. The sequence continues at coordinate 744,691,872 of CM053793.1, read as the reverse complement.
AGTACTACACTGCTAAGGATTTTGAAGAAGAAAAGGGTAAACTATGGGCCTTACATGTAGAGCTAGAGTCAAAATATGAAGATAAACTAAGAAAAGCTCTCACATATTTGGGGGACAAAATTGAATGGCCACTAATCCATGATCAGCTGGCTAGGGTGATCAGTATCTAGGAGGAGTTGAAAGCCAATGATGAGGCTCTAAAGCCTATTATGAATAAATTGGTAAGAAGGTAGAAAGCAATGACATTTTTGTGTTTCTCTATCATAAGGGATTCTTATGATCAAATTGAAAAAGCCTTTGACATTGTTTCTAATCTTGTTGATTTTGACAATAAAAGGATTCATTTATAGAGAATAATAATAGTCTACTTGAACAAATACAAGAGCCAAAAATTTAGTTTGTTTCCTTGTGCCCTAGATAAAAGCAATAATTTGAAAAACAAAGATGAATGGGTGAAGGAACTTGATGATTGTTTTTGTTTAAGGATGAATAGAATTATAAATGAAATAGGGCATGCATGGTGGGCTACCACAATGGAAGAAATGGTGAAGGCCCAAATATTCTTTGATTCTTTAAAACAATTATTTTTTGCTATTAATAATGAAGCTAAGTATGTGTTGAAAAGATAGATATTTAACAATTCAATTGGCTAGATGACACATTGTTTGACAAGTGGATGGCAGAAATAGCTCCTGGTGAATAGTTTGATGAAGATGAAACTGACAGTGATCAAGTGTAGGGTAAGGAGATCCAAATCATTGACACCATCACTACTCAAGCCCAACTGGAAGAAGAAGACAAGAATAATCAGTCACTTTTAATTGCAGGCTTGAGACCATAGGATGTTGATACAACCAAAGAAGAGAAAAAGGTAGAAGTTACTCCCACCATACAAGATAAACACGGTGAAAACCCATAGGTGGAGGTTAATGTACTATGAAAAAACTTCATCATTGGGTAATTTGGTAGTTGCATACAAAGAGGGATCAGAATAATAGCCAACTTAGCAACATTAGAAGATGTGACAGAAAATGACCCACCAAAAAGAATGTTTTGATTTGGATATCTTCTGTTACCCACATTTTTGTCATTTTGTGATAGGTGTATGTAAATATTTCTTGTAAACGACACCTATCATTTTCTCATAGCCTGAAGCTTGTTGTATCTCACACTATATAAGTAAGATTCTAGGGCTAGAGAAAAGGTTTGATTTCTGTTGTTTCTAGGTGATATACTTAGTTTGTTCTCAATCCAATATTTGATCAAATTTGTGATGTATTTTCTTTGTTAGCTCTTGATAATACATGAATATAGAATGATCTTTGTGTTTCTTCTTAAGGTCATTCTATGTTTACTACAAATGTATATAATTTTCAAGGAAAATGAATACAAATTATGATTGTCCCCATATCAGTTCTTTTTGAATTTTGTCTCCTTTTGATTACTTGGTTATCTTGATATTGTATAAGTAAAAGCTTGTACAATTGAATGCAATCCAGTTAGGTTGTATATCTTTTCATCACTGCTATTAGTTCAATGGATTAAGTAAAAGATTTGAAGAATTTGATAAGGTTGCTACAGTAGTAGAAATAATTTTTTTAACGATGAGTTCTGATAAGAATTGCTAATAGTATTTTTTGTAGGGCAACAAATAAGATCTAAGGATTCGCTATAGACTCTGAACCCCAATGGATTAGGCACTAGTCAAATTGATTTAGCTAGAAGAGAAATATGTCATAAATGGTTTTCAAATGTAGAATTATAATCAATTTTACTTTTATTTCCTACAAATATTCAAAGTTGGCTACTACTTGTCTACATGGAATGTTTTAGCTTCAATTAGCCACTATTGCTCAGAACACGTGTAGACCTATAGAAGAATTTTGTCTAGATCTTTTATATGGGATGTGTTTATCAAATTTTCATGAATTATGCATGTATTTGAGGATTTTAGATGAGAATCAAAATGAAACTAAAATAATCCTCATACAATGTTTCCCAGTCTAGAATGATCCCTAGGTATACCCACCCTGGTTTTGTAGAGCCTAAAGAGTACATTACCACCCTTGGTTTTGTTGAAGTTGGGTGCAAATGGTTTGCACATACAATTGTTAATAGGAATTGGCTAGTCTTTAGATTGTGTGAGTGATGTCATTTTGGTATTGAGTATTTTGTTGCTTAGTAGTTTTTCAAAAACACCAACAAAATGGTGACTCTATTGGGGAGTTGTCCAACACATCTATGAAAAGTACTATAATTTCTTTGGTTTTATTGTGTATGTGTGTATTAGGTTATCTAAGTGTTGCCCATGGTTATAAAAGGATATTTTAGCAACAAACCTTGAGAATTTAAAGAGAGAATAGCCCAAGTACCATAGTGACACACTAACGTATCCAGCCTATCCAAATGTCTTATCTAATGAGCAAAGAGTTGCAGTATTATGATCTTAGTGATTGGTCTATCTGTGTCAGATATTTTTTTTTCTATTTGTGTATTATTTTCTTGGAGTTAGGAATAATTTTCATTGTGTATTTTCCCAAGAATAGGGTGGCGACTCAGTCAAATTTTTGAAGCTAGTGCTTATTTTAACAAAAGGAAAATATGTCTGACAATAGAAAGAACACAAGAGCTTACATGAGAGCCAATCCTAATGTAACAATGTATACTAATTTACCCCAAGGTGGTAGGAAGAACCAAAATAAGAAAAGGATAGTTCCAAATCCCACCTGGAAACCCAGAGGCAGTGTATCTATCAATTCCCAGTATCAACTAGTATTAGGGAGAGAGTCTTCTTCACTCAGTTCTAAATTTGAAACTACAAGACTGTTAGGAGACATTTTTAGTACCCCATTACCAGATGAGAGAGTTTTTTAGGAAAAAGATGTGTCCATGGTAGGAATTGCTTCATCAAAGCAAGATCTCATAGCAGATATGAACCATAGGCTAGGATTTAGAAGTTCATTTAATGATCCTTTTAATCCTAGAGTAGCCCCATATGTGGAGTCCAATATTATAGATCTAGATGATCCTATTGATTTAGAGGCTACTTTTGTAGACTCTAAAGAAGTGCAATCTGAGATAGGAGTTCTAAAGAAATGGATTGCTAAAGAAGAAGCTAAACACATTCATCTTTAAAAGGAGAAGGAGCAAGCCACCTTGGATGCCATAATAGAAAGGGATGCTCTACTAATAAGGATGGCTGCCTTGAAGGAGTAGAATAAAAAGTTAGAAGAAAATACCACAACCCTCCATACCGATGTATTTGGAGATGTAGACAATCTGAGAGCTAAAGTTCAAGAGCAAGAAAAATGCCTGAATCAAAGGCAAGAACTAGCTATTGCTCAAGTCCAAGCCCATAAGCCTATTCAAGTGGACCCTATAGAACCCACTAAAAAAGCTATAGATAAAGGGAAAGGAAAAGCTATAGGAATAAAAATAAATTAACCTCTAGCTCTACCAAGAAAACCCATACAACCCTCCATGTCAAAATTAGATCTAGATCTAGAGAAGGCTAGAAAGGAGAAGGAAGATCTTGCAAAAGAACTTGAGAAGGTTGAGAATGAAGCTCATGCTCTGGAAACTAGGAAAAAAATCCAAGTCATAAAATTTAATTCAGCGTTGGCTTCATGGCCAAATTTTTCTATCCCATCTGCAAATCTTTCACTGACTAGTGGTCCAATGATCTCAACTTAGGGAATATCCCAATCTACCCCTACCTCATCTTCCACCATTAGTGCCAAGTCCCATTTGTCCAACATCAACAAACTCAAAATGTAGTTCCTTTAAGCCAAGATAACATAGAAAGTACCTCAAATGTTCCTAGTTTCCAAAAGAAACCTGTATACCTAGAAAATTATAGACAAATATCATTTGCTAGTATCCCTGGTGCTCCACATCCCATATCATTTGATTTAAGAGACAAAGTAGTTAAGTTTTCTTGGAATAATGTTGTTATTGGTGAAGAACATTTGGTAATTTTCATTAATATGTTAAATGATTATGAAGTTGAACATGAAGATATGGTAATGAAATTGTTTGTGCATTCACTAACTGAGGATGTGAGGGATTGGTTCGAAAGGCTACTTGATGACAGTATCACCTCATGGAGTGACTTGGAGAAATTATTTAAAGAATAGTATGGAGATAATACCAATGTTGGGTTCATGGTGAATGAATTCAATAACATCAAGAAAAACACAAATGAGTCCACATTTGACTTCAATGTAAGATTCTAGAAAGGTATGTACAGACTATTTCAAGTTATGAGGTTGAATGAGGATGTTTGTCTCGCAACATATTTCAATGCTTTTGATAGAAAAATGGCTTATCAATTGAGGGATAAGGATCCCAAAACTTTAAGGGATGCTTATAAAGTTGTAGTAAATATAGAGAATAATAGGAAGGCATTTGGAAAACTAGGTAGGAGGGATGATCCAAAGCTTTTCAATCCCAAGAACAATAACAAAAGGGAGGGTGATAAAACTCCTTTAGAAAAGAAGCCAAAAGAACCTACTATAGGCCAAGTTTTGGAATCACTAAAGAAGATGAATACCACTAGTTTCAATAAGCTAAATGTTGTTAAGAAAACCCCTATGAATAACAATAGTTTCAATAGGCAACCTTGAATGCAAAATTACCCTTACACCACCCAGTGGAAAGATGGTAAGCTAGTTCCCAACTAGACACAAAATGTGAAGGATAAGGGTACCCTAGATCCCCTACAAAGGAACACTGTAAATATGAATGATGATGTACCATGGTGTATTGTATGTCAATCATCTCATTCTTCTAATTATTGTGATGTTGTTCAATCATTTTCCCAAGATTAGGACACACAACCTGAAGAAGAAAATGAAGAGAAAAGCCATCATGACATAAGTTTCAATATGGTAAGCATGTGAGATGATTTCACAAATTTTGATTCTAAAGAACCTAAAAATGATATTACTAGTCAGAGAATTGCTTACCATTTACATCATTGGCAAGTTCTTTCACATGATGAAGGTTATGATGTAGATAAGGTATGTGTTACATCTTCTGATTTAGGTCACACAAGCTTAAGAATGCCCTCCAAAGAGGAGATTGACAGAATCACAGTAGAAATGATTTCCCACATCCATAGTAACTACAATTTGAGAAATAGAATAGTAAACAATGATGTAGGAAATCCATCCAATGTATTCATCAAAGATATTACCCATAAGATGAATGATGAAAATAAGAAAGTCAATATAGATGTACCTAAGATCAAAGACAACAAGGTTAAGAAGTGGGAACCAAAAAAGAAGGTTTAGTTTCAAACAAATGAAATGACAAAAATAGTTGTGCAACCAAAGAAATTAGGACCTGATACTATCAAGAAAATAGTGGTGCTTGTTGTTCAAAAGACTTCAACTCTAGGTAGTCTTGTAAAACCCACTATTGTTGAACCTATTGATATGATATCCATGTTGTCTTAGATAACTATAAAAGTACCTTTGTTTGAACTTCTTAGAATTGAAGAGCATAAAAGCAAGGCTTTATCATGGTTGAGAGGGATAGGAAACAATAATATTATTGTAGAACAAATTGTTGTCCAACAAACCCCATTAGTAGTAGAGGATAGTGGTATCATATCCTAGATTCTCCAAATGTTTTTAGATGATTCCTCAATGGCATTTATAGAAGATATTGAACCATTTTTTCTCAGTTTGATCATAAAAAGGAAGACCCTAAAAAATTGCATGATAGACTCAGGAGCTTCTAACTCCATAATGCCTTTCAAAGTAATGGAAGCCTTAGGGTTGAAAGTGGACACCAAGTAGGGTAGATGTAGAGGAATGGATGCTAGGGAAGTCCCAATCATAGGTACCATAAATGCTTTACCATTTAAATCAGCTACATAGCTCAAAGTAGAGTTAACCACATTAGTCCTTATAGTGGATATACCTCCACACTATGGAATGTTGCTTTCTCAAAAATGGAGTGCTGCTATGGGGGGTAGTCTGCAATGTGACTTAACCTATGCTACTTTCCACATTGGGGATAAAGCTGTCAAAGTAAATAGAGAGCCAAGGGTTAGTCACATTTTAGGGGAAGAAATTGACAAAGATGCCACTCTTTTCTTAGATACTAGTGTGAATGCCTTCAGAGCTGAATTGATTATTCAAGAAGTTGAGAATTTTCCTACTATAATTGAACATGAAGTTGAATGTTGCATGAACTCACCAATATTATGGACAATGTTTTTTGATGGGGCTAGTTCTAAAGGGGTTGCTAGGGTAGGGGTAGTTTTGTTTCCCTTGAGAAAAATACTTTTAGATACTCATTCACTTTGAAGTTTTCTTGCACAAATAACTTAGCATAGTATGAGGCCTTGTTGCTAGGATTGAAAGTTGCTACACATCATGGAATTAAGAAATTGCATGTCATATGGGATTCTAAACTAGTTATCTCCTAGATAAAAGAAACCTATGCATCCAAGAATAGGAAGTTAAAGAAATATAGAAATGTTGTTTGGGACTAGATAGAATCTTTTGATGCATTTGGTATCTCATGGAGAGATAGGACTCAAAATAAGATGGTTGATTTATTGGCAAATGTAGCAATCAAACCTAAGGAGATATCATTTGCAGGAATCTCTCAAATTGAGGTATAAAATAGACCTTCAATACCTAATAACATTGAAAATTGGCAAGTCTTCAAAGATTACAAGGATATTATAAATTTTTTGTTAAATGAAGATAGATACCAGGGTCAAGAAATGGATTGCAGTGATTTAATTGAAACTATAGATGGTAGGGAAACCATTTTTGGCCAGGAGATTATGCAATTAAAAACTAACAAGGTGCCAAAGGGGTTAGTGGTCTTGGAAAGTATTTTTGATAACCAGGATATAATCAAACTAGGAGTTAAGGACCCTAAGCCTCTAGAATTAGAAGAGATAAACCTTGGTACTGATGAGGCTCCAAAATAGGCTTATATTGGCCAAAATCTACCTGTTCAAATTAGAAAACCATTAATTGACTTGCCTAGGAAGTATAGACATATTTTTGCATGGTCATATGATGACCTTAAGGTTTATAGAGAAGATTTTTTCGAACATGTCATACCACTAAAGGATAATGTAAAACCTTTCAAATAGAAACAAAGACCAGTAAACCTTACACTAGCTCCCAAAATGCAAGAAGAATTGATGAAATTAAGGGATGGGGGGATAATCAAACCAATTAGACATTCTACTTGGGGAATTTGAACATTGCATCCTTGAAGGATAATTATGGACTACCAAATATGGAAGCCATGTTGCAGCAAGTAACCATTTTTGAGCTAATGTCCATGATGGATGGTTTTTCTAGGTACAATCAAGTTCTAGTTTAGGAGAATGAACAATTTAATATAGCCTTCACAACCCCATGGGGAACCTATGTATATGTAAGGATGCCATTTGGCTTGATTAATGCATGAGCTACTTTCTAAAGAGCTATGGATGTGGCATTTCATGATTATATCAACAAATTTATGGTTGTATACCAAGATGATCTTATAGCCTATTCCAAGAAGGTTGAGGATCACTGTAGGCATTTGGAGAATTTTTTTATCAAAGCTCTGGAATATGGAGTATCCTTCAACCCAAAGAAATTTAAATTTGGGGTGACATAAGGCAAATTACTAGGACACATAGTGTCTAAAGATGGAGTGAAAATAGATCCTGAGAGAGTAGTAGCTATTGATAAAGTTCCCAAGCCAAAGAATATAAAAGGAATTCAATCCTTCTTTGGCCAAGTTAATTTTCTTACAAGATTTGTTACCAATTTTGCTAAAATTAGTAGACCTATCTCAAAGATGCTCAAGAAGGGAGCTACTATAGATTGGAATGGTGACCCTTCACAAGCATTCTAGGATATTAAAACTACAATAAAAAATGCCCCAGTCCTTAGTGTAGACACCTAAAAATCTTTTAGAAAATAAAATATTTTTATTTTCTAAAAAAACTCCCTGATGACATCATCATTAATTAATTTATTTATTTTTATGCTATTAAATCCCTTTATCTCAATTAAAAATATTTAATTAAGGAATCCCTCCCAAAAATGTTTAAATCTTATTTAAACATTATTTTCTTATTTATTAATTATTTAATTAATAAATTGACCAAAAAACTCAAAATAAATAAATAAATTATTTTTTGCCCAAAGCTTGGCCAATTTTCTTAAGACCACTAACCTCTTCCAAAATCTTCTAATCCTTCTTTAATTTTTATTAAAGGCTAATCCCATCATTTCCTACCCCTAATCCCAAATCAAAATATTTAATTAAGATTAAATATTAATCCTCATGTTTATTAAAAAAGTTTAATAAATATCTCCTCAACCCAAACCCTTGAAATAAATCAAACTTTATTTATTTCCTAAAAATCTAATTTATCCTTATCCTAGGAAGTTCTAGACTATTCTAAAAAGTCTTTATCCTCATCCAAAGTCTAGACTCTTCTAGAAGATGTCTTTAAACCTAATCCTAATCCCCTCCTAACCTTGTCACATTCCCTAAACATGGGTTAAAACTTACTAACCCAAGCCAAAGTTAACAAATATCTCCTCCTTCACCCACCCTCATTAAATTCTATCCACTTGCCTATCCCTAAGCTAATCCTAAACCATCATAATCCATCCTCTAATCATTTGCACAAGACTAAGAAAGTTTAAAACCTTCCTAATCAAGCCCAAGTTGAAATTCCTCTCATCTCCCTCAAAATATCCCAACCATAAAACTTTATGAAGCCCACTAGGCCATAAATAACTCTTCCAAAGCCCTTTCATTGCTCTTACAAGCCATTATGAGAGTCTTTATGAAGATTTTATCCCTTGAGCCTCCTTTGTTGACTCATCCTTCCCCTTTCTTCCATCCTCTCACCCTGTGACATATGTCGCTCCCTGATTGGTTGTAAGGAAGCACAATCCATATGCTCTCCTCTCATGCAATCTGAGCCCTCCATGAGCTTTTCCCCATCCTTGCATCTTAGCCCTCAATCCCTCAAGCCTCTTGCCTATAAATTGGATCCTTCCCCTTTGCAAAACAACACAATCTATGAAGTAAAGTCATAATTCCATTTTAAGAAGCCATTTTACATCAAAACCATACACTCACACCCAAATTCCAACTCCATTTGAAGCCCTTTTTGAAGCATAAAGCTTGAGCATACATCCTATCTATTTAGACAAAGCTACTCAACAAGAGAGCTTCTCATTACGAGAGCCCATTAATGGCTCATATTCTCAATTAAGAGCTCATCTTAGTCTATCTTGAAGTTTATGAATATTTTTTAGTTTGTAGAAACTTTAATTAATTTTGGTTTCTATTAGCATACTAACATTGCTCATATACATTTTGGCACACCCGGTGGGACCCCGCATGGGTCATCTTCATTAGCTCTTTTAGTCAAGTTTTGTATGTCATTTGCTAATTTTGGCTAATTTTGCTTGTTTTTGTGATTGGTGGGATTGTATAAATTGGTTTTGTAGGTCCACACGAGCATGAAGAAGACAAAGGAACTCATAGTCGATCTCATAGTGTTTGCAGATTTTTCAAGCTTATAGGTGGACAAAGCACTCGGAATTCTTCTTCCTCTTCTTGTCTATATTCTTCTTATTCCATCTACTTCTTCTTCTTCTTCTTGTGGGAGATCTTGGCCATTTTTTTTTAAGGAAGCAAAATCATACACACTTCTTTAGTGCTTAAAATGAAACCCCAAATCATACTTAAATCCATTAAAAAACTAAAAATTTGCAAAAAAGAAAAAATCTTTTAACAAGTGAAACTAAACCAATCCAATCATTTGCATCCTTGCAACATCAAGGTTTTAGATGCATTCATGCAAAGTTAGGAACACTTCATTTTTGGAAATTTAAAAAGAACTTCAAGTTTCCATTTCAAAAGGTTCAAAATCAACACTAAGTGCACACTAAAATCTAAATCAAACTCAAAGCATCAATCAAGGATAAAATGAACCTCATTTGCAAATATTTTAAAATTCTTTAAAAATCTCATGAAAACTAAGAGTCCTAAATAGTTGCCAAAATTGTCCTAAAATATTTGTTATTTATTCCAAAAAAATGTCTTGTTGCAAAATCTTGAATGTTTCTTAGATTTTTCATGCATCAAAACAATCTAGGAATATCATTTTTGAGCTTAAAACATGCAAACTAGAACACAAAATCTTGGATGAAAAGCAAAGTCCAAAGAGTCATTTTCACTTTTGAGTCCAAAACAATCTTGAATGATCTAAGGTTAAAACAAAGCACTTCAAAGTTCTTAAAACAACACACAAAATCTCAATCTTGAATGCTCAATAAAAAAAAAACTTGAATGTTTAAATCACTTGTCTTTGAATGCATGTTGCTAAAATCACTCTTGAGTGCCATGGATTAAAATCAAGTTTTTTTTTTTTTTATGAATGCATGATTAAAACAACAAATCTAATCTTGAATGCAAAAGGTCAATTAATCCTTACAATATCTCACACTTCATCTTTTGGGGCATAAAAAGAATCTACATTCTAGGAACTTTCTAAATTATAAAAACCAAATAAAGATGTTTAAGTGAGTTTGTAGTTGGACTCACCCTCTTTAATCACCCATAAATTTAACCATTGGTTGCAATCTCAGCGCCATCTATGGGGATGGGTCCACCTAAGAGGGTGTTAAGTGCTCCACAAAGATCAAACTTCACTTACTTGTGTTTTTATTAGTTTTCTAACTTAGAAAATTCCTTGAATGCACATTAGGGTCGCTAACACTTCATTTGGGCATTAAAATTTGAAAAAATCTAGATGTGGGGGGCCTCCAGGCGTGCACTTGAAATCAAATTTCACACATCTTTGTTTTGGGCTTAAAACAAAATCACACCAACTCTTGAATACTTTAAAAGAAATTAATTGATACTTGAAGTGGAGGGTCTTCGGGTGCGCGGGTTTACTTTCTTGTTGACCCTAACTCTTCTTCTTGTTCACATTATTCAATCAATTTTTCTTTGTTAGCGCATTTCAAAGTTGAAATTGAATATTTGCATCTTAAACATGAGTGCTTGCAAAGTCTAGATCAACACAAATAAGAGTCAGTTGGAAAAGGAACAAGCATGTTTTTAGCCCAAGGTCATCCAAGTCTTCTCTCCCCTTGTCATCATTCGAGGCCATCTTGGGTGCATAATATTAGGATCCAAAATCTTGTTTTTATTTTTAGGAGGCTTTCTTGGAGATTTCATCACCCCTTGGGACAACCTCAACTCCAGCGTTCCAGTGGAGTATAAAGATCGGGAGGTGAATCTAAAGACACCTCTCTTGGAATCAAGATTTTGTCACTCGAGCTAAGCCTCAAGGAACTTTATACCATTGAGAATTGAAAGAGGAGAAGTGGGTTATCGCTCCTCTCAGCTGTGTGACATTGATTTGATTTCATCTACGGATTTGGGCCTCATGTACCTTAGATATATCAAGGACTCCCTAGCTAAACCAACTGTCAGCCTTGTAGAAAACCATCTAGAATTTTAATGTGTTTGAAGTGACTAATCGAAACATTTGTAAAACATACACACTCCTTGGTGCAAGTATCACATTCTAAGAATTCAAAACTTCTATCTAGTTGTTTCTATCTATTGCTTGATTTTTTATTTTGTTGAATGAATGTTTTCCAAACTTGGTCAATCCTAGCTTAGGGTACACTTAGCGTAGTCATTGCCTATTCTAGAAGTTGAAAAAGTTGAAGAAAAAAAATCGAGATCTCTCAAAGCCAAGCAGATTCAAAAATTCATGTCAAAACAACCCAAACCCAAATAGAAATTTCACAAAGTTAAACTCAAGCCATTTCAGGCATACCAAGAACTTTCAACCAAGAGAAAGGAACTAACACCAAGCCCTTGAATTGCCAAACTACACAAAGTAGAGGAAAAAGCTATTGATGAATCCATTCAAGATGCTTGGTTAGATCTCACCATCCAACTTAACCAACATCCAGGAGTTAACAATGCTTATGCCTTACCAACTAGGCATGACTTCTATGATTAGACCCCCTTGTTTCTCCACATCTTCTTGCATAAGCTTCACTCTAGAGTCATCCTTGTAGGTAAGCCAACCATCCTTAGCCATCCCCTTAAGCATTTTAGCTCATCCATCTCATTTAGAACCAAGCCATCTAGCCAACAATCCAAAAATCTTCACATCTAAGCCTTCAAAATTGTTGTCACCTTGCCAAAAGTTTTCCATTCCTAACATCTTCCAAATCCACCAGCCTCACCAAGGTTATCCCTTTGATAGAGCTTTGTCTAGGGTAATCTAGCTTTGTCACTTGTTATCCCTCATCACCTTGAGCTAAAGGTTGGCATCCTAAAGTGGTCAATCGTGTGTTCTTCCTAAAGGATCATCAGTCTATCCTCAAGTTGACACAATCACCACCAAGCTTGCACATAGGAAAGCAGACCTTTTGTGCTTTGGCAACATATTTTTGAAGTTACCATCTCCAACTGAATCCTCCTTAGGTTTTATCATATAGCTTTGCCTCAACCTAAGAAATCATTTGCATAGAAAAGCCTTCCCCCCTTTTGCATCCATCAACATTGTTGCATCTCATCCCTAGGAACATTCTGCATTTTCATGCCACCCGTCACTCACTTAGGCAAGAAGAAGAAGGAAACAATGGAGCCCTATCATTTAGATCCAACATAATCGCTCCCCTTGAGCACTCAACCATCCTTCAGCCCAGAGAACGCTATACCATCACCTACTGACATTGAAGCTTTCATGAATCAACTAGGAAATGCAGTATTGGCGAACACCATTATAGACAAAAACAAGGAAACAATCATGGCTAACTTTCGAAGGGACAACATTGGAGCCTTTGACTTTGGAAGACCTCCCCGCTTATCAGATCTATCTCACCCCTTTTTTGAGCAACTCCCACCACCCATAGGCTCTTATGATTTGAATTATCCTCAATATGTGCCAAAACAAGAGCCTCAACCCACCCCATATGATCCAACAGATCCAAACATACCAACCTCCACTCAAATTGAAATCTCCCTTCCATAAGCCAATCCAGCCACCACCACTCCACCATTGGTCCATACCACTTCATCCCAAACCCCCTTCACCCAAAACACCTCATCATTCACTCCCTTCACTATTGATGTTGTTGCCCCCCAACCTAGCCTTCCAAATCCACCCATCTCCCAAATTTGTGCTAGCATCTTTCGCCAACCGCAACAATATACAATTGGGATGCCACCCATGGGGCCAAGTAATCAACCTTTTATCACCCCCAACCAGTTTACCTCTACTCAAAACACAATTCCATCATTTCCGCTAGGTCCTTGGAGCTCAGTGCCATCAGCCACAAATCCACAAGCTACTACCTTCACTCCACAAAGCTATCACACCCCACAAGCTACTACCAATATTCTGCCAAGCTCTCAAGTGACCCAAGCTACTGCCACCACTTTACCAAGCTTTCAAATCCAACCACCAAGCTATCAAACCCCATCAATTCCATTCCCAAGCTTTCAATTCCCACAACCTCCACCACCAACCAATCCATTACCTCTTATTACCAACTATTTTTCTATGCCACTTCTAGGAGGAAATCCACCACCACCAACCAACAATTACTTGGCCTCTTTTGCCATGCAGAAACCTTCCCAAATAGGGGCACAACCCACATATATTGGTCAAACTCTTCAAATCCAAAGTCAAGTTCCACAAGCTCCCTGATCCTTTCCCCAAGCTTCACAACCATCTTATACCTTACCTCCACAAAGCAATCCATTTTTCCCACAGCCAGCTTAGGTTCCTCAATCCCAACCTCAAAACCAATATCAATAGCAAGCCTCACAACACATGCAACAATATGTGCCACCTCCACCTTAGCAACCCATCATCCACCATTCAATTTCCCAAGCCATGTACAATCCCTACCAGCCCATACCTCAAAGTCATCCATATTCCATTGCCCCATCTAGCACATACCTACCTTAGGGCACTCCTACATTGGGGGCACCCTAGCCACCACCCATTAATTCAAAATGGGAAGCCATGAAGACAGCTTTGAAGAACATCCAGGAGGGAAATGATCCAAAAAACTTCAAGTTTGAGAATGTGTGTCCTTACCCATTTGACAGAGCCATTACCATGACACCATTTCCCAAGCATTTTGAGACACCCAAGTTTGACAAATTTAGAGGAAAAGGAGACCTTGTCACACACATCAAAGAATTTTACATGCACTGCCAAGAAGTGGCATACGATGACATCTTCCTCTTGCATCTCTTTCCCAAAAGCTTGGCCAGACCAGGTCTTGAATGGTTTTATAGAATCCCCTATGGCACAATTAAAATTTTTGCTGAATTGTCTGAGGCATTTGTAGCCCAATATGCCCATCTTGTTGAAACAGAGCTATCAGTAGTTGATCTTGTCCACACTAAGAAAAAAGGTGGAGAAAGCCTTCCCGAATATCTACAAAGATGGAAAACCCTTACCACCCACATATCTTGCACCTTGCCAGAGCGCCATTTGGTGAAAATGTTTATTGATAATGCCCATCCTAGCTTGGCTCACCACATGACCATGAACTATTTGTAGACCTACAAAGATATCAAAGAAAAAGGAATGATCCTTGAGCAAGGACTCATTAAAGATGGTGTGGTCAAGATTTACAAGGAAGCCAACCAAAATCAATCACATTCCAATGACAAGTCTAGGTATTGGAACAAAAACAAGCATGTTGCAACAGATGGCGTCACTGGCACCAGACATGTGAATATTGTTGGTCCTTCTCAAAACCAGTCCAACCCACCATATCAACCAAACAATCAACAAGGTATCAACTACCAATAGCAGAATAACCAAAGCTATCAAAACCACAATCCAAGACCCAACTATCAGGGGTCTAGCAATCAAGCTAATGCCATCAATGTAGCTACATGACAAAAGCCCATATTCCAACCTGCACCTAGAAACTATACACCCCTTGGTGAACCTTTGGATGTCATTTTTGAGAAATTAGTCAAGGAAAACCTTATCCAATTTCCTCCTACCCAACAAATTGACCCAAGAAAATCCGAAGCTACATGGTACAAAGACAATGAGTACTGCAAATTTCATAGGGTAAAAGGTCACACTACCCTCAGATGCATGAAACTGAAAGATTATGTGCAAGACCTCATTGATCGCAAAGAAATCACCGTTGGTGCCCAAACCTCTCCCAATGCAGGCTTACATATATATCAAAATGCTTTTCCTCCTCACAACAACCAAAATCTTGGAAAAGTACCTATCCAAGCCAACAACAACAACACCAACAATCGCCAGCCAAACCAATAGCATGGGAAGAATAATGACCACACTTCATCCTATATAGACTATGGTAGCCTCATAGGTTGTATATCTGAGAAAGAGCCTTGTATCAATGTTACCAATATTCAAGGAACAAACAATGAGTGTGTAGTCACCACTCGAAGAGCATGATTTAACATCGCAGACCCACTAGTTTCACCAGCACCATCAGCTCCATCAAAAAGCCAGTACAATATCTTGGAACACCTTGGGAACATGCCAGCCCAAATCTCCATTTTAGACCTTCTTCACACCAGTCTTGTGTACAAGAACATCCTTGACAGTGCTCTTATAGAATCTTGTGTCCCTTCAGATATCAATGCTACTAATTTTCGTAATATTGTTGGACACCTATCCTCCTCATGTGCCCTATCTTTCAAACCCACCGACATACCCATGGTCAAGCCAGATCACACCCTTCTACTTCGCATAGCCATCATGGTATCCAATTTTTTCGTGAAAAGAGTAATGATAGATAATGGATCAGCCTTGAATATTTGTACCCTAAAATTCATAAAATAAGCTGGGTATACTAAGGCAGATATCATTAGTGAGGTTATCACCATCAAAGCTTATGACAACTTGGAAAGAACCATAGAAGGAACTATTTTGCTACCAATCAAGGTTGGGCCAGTCATCTAAGAGACACTCTGCCATGTTATTAATCTAAACCTACCATTTAACATCCTCCTCGATCGCCCATGGATTCATGCCATGAAAGTTGTTCCATCCACTTACCATCAGTGCATCAAATTTCCTCATCAAGGCACTGAGGTAACCATCCATGCTGATCCAGAACCCTTTGCTTACTGCAATGCACTTGAAGCTTCATATAAAAACCATTTCCCTAGAATTGATATCAGCACATCCATCACCAGCTCATCCCACACTTATAATGACCCAGAAACCATCCTCGCCTCCACCCTGTCGACCATGAAGATCAATAACAAAGGTTGTGGAGAGTATAGTCTGTCAGATGCATTTTCTGTCGAGGCACTCCCACTTGATCCACATGCCCATGGACGACCGATATATCACAAAGCTAAGGAGATTCCACCTCCTTGATACAAATAGTTTTGCCCAACAACCTTTGTATCCTCAAAAATCCCTCTTCATGAGGAACTCACTCCGGATATCAACAATTGGTTACATAAGGATGCACCTCAAATAAATCAAGCATACCTTAATCACTTCAGCCAGAAGTATCCCCAAGAACATAAATTCATCATTGACAAATAGAACTATCAAGGTGGTGTTCTAGGATCAGAAGAAAGAGGCATGTAGTGCCCCATCGACATACACAAGTGGGAATTGAAGTCAGGTCTTGGCTTTGGCATACCCATAACTGGGGGCACCAATACAGATGGTCATGATTTTTTGAACATTCACTGCGACCTTGTCAAAATTGAAGACATTCTTGAGGAAGTTGAAAAGAGAGCCTATGACGATATCCTCGACCAAATCTCCCTAGGAGACTCTGTTCTACAAGAACTATCCATCCATTTCATTGACCTACCACTCGCCCATCCACAACTCATAGATTGGGATAAACCAAACATCATACAAATTGATGAGTTCACATCAGAGGAAGTACTTTTGAGATTCATGGGAGCTGAAACTCCTCATAAGAAAACAAAGCTAGATTCTACCTATATCTACAAGCTAGATCCCAAGGGGTATTTTGGAGAAAATCTCCAACCTAGTTCTGATACACCCAAAATTGGAACTAAGGTAAATCCAAGACTAGCTAAGGCAATGAAGAGAACCCCTCAGCAAGAACATCCATAGCCACAAGTAGAACATGAGGATTTAGCATTCCCTCCTCAAGCTAATCAACCAGAGGTGTCTTCTATTCTAATTGAGGATACTATAGAAGTCAACATCGGTTCTTTAGAGATCCCTAGAATTGTTCACATTGCTGCATCCCTATCACAAGACCAAGTTGACCTCCTCTTTGAGGTCTTAAGAGATAACATTGGCCAATTTGCATGGTCATATCAGGACATGCAAGGACTTGATCCAAAGCTTATAGTTCATCATCTTGCAGTCGATCCAAAGATCAAGCCCGTCAGACAAAAGCTTAAAAAAATGCACCCCAAGGTGGCATTACTAGTCAAAGATGAATTAGAAAGAATGTTAGCTGCTAAGGTTATTCGACCTATTGACTACTCAGAGTGTATCTCCAAAATGGTCCCCATCACTAAACCTTTCGGTGACATCAGAATCTGCACTGATTTCAGAGATCTTAACAAAGCTTGTCCAAAAGATGATTTTCCCTTGCCCAACATAGATATGATTGTAGATCTTATAGCTAGACATGAAATTTTGTCCCTCATGGATGGATTTTTTGAGTATAATCAAATCAAGATTGTAGAAGAGGATCAGCATAAGACATCATTCACTACCCCTTGGGGAACCTTTTGCTACAACATGATGCCTTTTGGCCTAAAGAATGCTGGGGCTACCTATCAAAGAGCTATGACAGCCATTTTGCATGATCTCATCCATAGAATTTTGGAGGATTATGTGGATGATATCTTGATCAAGTCTCATACCTTCATGGATCATGTTGCTGACCTGGAGAAAGTCTTTGATAGGTTAGCCAAATATCATCTCATGCTAAATCCCAAGAAATGTGTCTTTGGGGTCACATCTGGCAAGCTTCTAAGCTTTATAGTTTCCAAATGAGGTATAGAGATCGACCCCAAGAAGGTCAAGGCTATCTTAGACACACCTCCTCTCCAGACACTGCGACAGCTTTGCTCTCTTTAGGGAAAGCTTCAATCCATCGGGCGCTTCATCTCTGAGCTTGTAGATAAGTGTACACCATTTTCACATTTACTAAAGAAGGATGAGAACTTCAAGTGTGATCCTTTATGTCAACGCAACTTTGATCAGCTCAAGTAGTATCTCACCAATCCCCCTATCTTGGTTCCACCAGTTCCTAGTCATCCCTTGATCTTGTACATATCAGCAATGCCTATTGCTCTAGGGGCACTTCTAGTATAGCTTGATGACTATGGTAGAGAAAGAGCCATCTACTACGTTAGTAGAACCCTAGTTGGTTATGAACTCAATTACACTTCTATGGAAAAAGCTTGTTTGGCAATTGTTTTCTTAACTCAAAAGCTTTGCCACTACATGCTAAGGCATACCATCCAACTAGTCTCCAAGATCGACCCTCTCAAGTATATGCTCTCCAAAATAGCACTAATAGGTCGTTTGGCCAAATGGGTTATGCTCCTTAGCGAATTTGACATCCAGTATGTGGATAGAAAGGAAATCACAGGGCAAGCTATAGCAGATCACCTAGCTGATGCACCTCTAATAGATGCTTATCCATTGATCACAAATTTTTTAGATGAGCATATCAGTTTAATTGAAGAACAACCCCTATGGAAACTTTATTTTGATGGCTCATACACATCTCATGGATCAGGGGTAGGAATATTGTTGGTCACACCTCAAGGAGATTACATTCCAAAAGCCTTCAAGCTTCAATTCCCTAGCACCAACAATATAGCTGAATATGAGACCCTCATAGCAGGATTAAAGATAGTTGCAGTATGGAACATCACTGAGTTACAAATCTTTGGCAATTCTCAGCTCATTATCAAGCAAGCCCTAAATGAATATCAAACCAAAGATGAAAAGCTATTACCCTACAAAGAGCTAGTTGATTAAGTAACCCAACATTTTACAAAGCTTTAGTTTACACAAGTGCCTTGAATATAGAACAAATATGAAAATGCTATAGCTACTATCGACTCGCTCTTGGAAATTCCCCACACAGCTACACAATATGAGTTTTTAGTCGAGCAACTCCTCACACCCACCTATGTGAATGAGGATTCAAATCATGTTTGTATCTTGGTTGGTCCCCAATCCCCTAGGTACCATGAGATTCACGCTTACCTTAACAATGGTATCATATCACCTCACCTCACACGTACCCAATGCCAGAACCTCATTTAAAAATATCCTGCTATGTTATCATAGCCAATACCCTATATCATCGGGGTTATCATGATACTCTCTCTCAATGTTTAGACCAAAACAAGGTCACGATGGTGTTAAAAGAAGTACACTCCAGATTTTGCGGTGCCCACACGAGTGGTATTGTCCTAGCATGAAAAATCCTTAGAGTAGGCTACTATTGGCCTACCATTAAAGAAGACTCTTATGACTTTGTTAGAAAGTGTCTCCCATGTCAGTAGCACACAAATCTTATGCATGCTCCAGCATAGGATCTACAACCTATTACACCACCTTGGCCTTTCGCTTGTTGGGGCTTTGATCTAGTTGAAACTATCACACCCCTCTCATTTGATGGAAATAAATGGATAATAACAGCTACAAACTTTTTCACTAAATGGGTGGAAGCAGTCCCCCTAGTCTCAGCTACAGGAGTTCAGGTCTCTAAGTTTATCTGTTACCACATTGTTTGCCGCTTCGACATCCCATCCACCATCTTCACCAACCACGTAGGTAACTTTGAAAATATCAACATGGAAGAATTATGCACTTCCCTCCACATCCATCATTGTTTTTCTAGCCCATATTTCCCACAAGGTAATGGCCAGGCGGAGGCAACTAACAAAACCCTCCTTAAAATCGTAAAGAAAGTTGTCAATGATTCTGGCTGTGATTGGCACCTACAAAAAAATCTAGCCCTATGGGCCTATCAAACCTCCTTCTGTACATCCATAGGCACAACTCCATACTCCCTAGTCTATGGTGCTGAAGTGATACTACCGATTGAGGTTGAAGTTCCCTCCTTGCGCATATCTTTGCAAGGGAAAATATCAGATGAAGAATACAGAGTAGCTTGGCTCACCTAGCTAGATCTCTTAGACAAGAAGTGACAACAAGCCTATGATCATCTCATAGTCTATCAAACTCGTCTCAAAAGGAATTTCAATAAGAAGGTGCTTCCACGACACTTTCAGTCGGGCGACATGGTCCTCAAAGAAAACATGAAAGTCTCAGTAGATTGAGAAAAGAAAGGCAAGTTTGAACCTACATGGCTTGGTCCTTATGTTGTCACTACATCCTTTGGCTCCGGAGCCTATCAGCTATCTACACTAGAAGGAGAACTCTTGAATGATCCTACTAACATCATTCATCTCAAGAAGTTCTATGCTTGAAGATCCTTGGTATACCTAGCTTTTGAAAAATACAAAAAAAAATAGTAAAGATAAATAAGCGTCCAACGATGAAAACTTGGCAATTCAAGCACCTTGGATAGGTACCTTGGTGAAAACTTGGTAATTCAGGCACCTTGTGTACTAAGACTAATGCATTATCTATCACTATCCTATCCCTCATCCATCCACCCACCATCCCATAACATACCTGCTTGTTCCTTTGGTGTTCCAACCAAATATCCAAAATCTAATGGAGCTTGTATTATACATTGTAAATCTTGTACCATAGCTTGTATATCGAAATCTTATCCAAAGCTTGTATCCTAGTTTGTATCCTATCACATGCACACAAAGAATCCCATTTTCACTTAAGCTTTTTGCAAACCATCTACCTATCCACTTATCAACTATTACCGACATCCCACCCTTCACCAACATTTCCATCTCACAAAACCCAAACATGAACAACCTTGTACATTTGTAACATATCTTGCCTCGTCAGCTTGTACATCCTCTTTAGCTTAGTACCATTGTATCTATCTAGCTTTTGTGTTAGTTCCTCCTTGATCAGCATCTTGCACACATCGCACATCTTGGTTAGCTATTCCAATACATCCTTTAGCTAGATCTCTTGTCACAAAAGTGTTATCCTTCTTAGTTCAGCTTGCCAGACACATCACTCACCCAGATCCATCAGCTTAGGTGCTCTCCAATAGATCCTTGTAGGATATAGCTTTCCTCATGTTTGATCTTGGTCTGTTAGTACCTCATCCTACCCATCTCATTGGCAAATGGTTCTCTTTTGGATTTTCACTTTCTTTTGATTTGGAATCTTCCCTTTTGGGTCTTGAAGTATCTTTTCCAAGAAATATTTTTGTTCCCTCCTCAAGGTTGTCATGATATTCCATATCATGGTATGCTATGAATGGGGCACTCTGAGTGTACAATTTTGATCAAGTCTTTCATTTGTTTCTTTTTTGCTTGTGGGTTACCCAGTGTCGGTTCCACACTGTTTCCTCTGGGTTTCATGTGTGATGCTGAGGCAATCTTTGTGTGCTTGTTTCGAGTCAGTCTGTCAGTCCTCTAGATGGTTGGTGACATGGCCTTGATTTTTTTGGTAACTTTGGCAATTAACCAACAGTCCTATAGCAAATCTAGTGCTCAACTACATGGTGGTACTTCTTTTTGAAGTATCCCCCTACTCAAAAAAGCTTCAATGGTTTCCCTTCATCTCTATTATCCCCCATCCATATCCAACATCTATCTCTCCTACCCTAGCTTATGCATCAATATCTCTTTGAATCAATCTGTACTTTTAGCTTTAGGGATCCACAATCCTAGTCTTAGAGATCCACCAATCCAATCAATCCACCAACCCTCTTCTTTCGAGCTCCACAATCCTAGTCCTAGGGATCTTCGAAACCCATCTTTTGCCAATCTGACTCTTTGAAATCTTGTTACATCAGCTTTATCATCCCATCATCCATCTCCCTATCCTAGATTCCTTTTTATAGTGCTCTGCTCCTTCATCCTCTATAATCCTTGAGATCTTAAGCTTGCTTCCTCTTGTGCCTCTGATTCTTCTTTATCATTCTCCCATAGTGAGAGTTTGAGCTAACTAAACCTCTTCTCTTAAGCCACTCTTCATCCTCCCACCTGCCAAGATTCTTGTACATTTCAAGAAGTTTTCAAGCCTCGCTTTCTCTCCCCACCACCTTCTTGTGGGGGCATCTCACAGTCTATTCTCTCCTCTTCTGCTCTAGCCTTGGGCATCTTATTTTCTTATCTTTGATGCCATGCCACTTGTGGCATCACATCAAAGAGGGGCAAAATGTAGACACCTAAAAATCCTTTAGAAAATAAACTATTTTTATTTTTTGAAAAGAGTCCCTGATGACATCATCATTTATTAATTAATTAATTATTTAATTAATTTATTTATTTTTATGCCATTAAATCCCTTTATCTTAATTAAAAATATTTAATTAAAGAATCCCTCCCAAAAATGTTTAAATATTATTTAAACATTATTTCCTTATTTATTAATTATTTAATTAATAAATTGACCAAAAAACCCAAAATAAATAAAAAAATTATTTTTTGCCCAAAGCTTGGCCAATTTCCTTAAGACCACTAACATCTTCCAAAATCTTCTAATTCTTCTTTAATTTTGATTAAAGGCTAATCCCATCATTTCCTACTCCAAATCCCAACTCAAAATATTTAATTAAGATTAAATATTAATCCTCATGTTTATTAAAAAAGTTTTAATAAATATCTCCTCAACCCAAACCCTTGAAATAAGTAAAACTTTATTTATTTCCTAAAAATCTAATTTATCCTCATCCAAAGTCTAGACTCTTCTAGAAGATGTCTTTAAACCTAATCCTAATCCCCTCTTAACCTTGTCACATTCCCTAAACATGGGTTAAAACTTACTAACCAAAGCCAAAGTTAACAAATATCTTCTCCTTCACCCACCCTCATTAAATTCCATCCACTTGCCTATCCCTAAGCTAATCCTAAACCATCCTAATCCATCCTCTAATCATTTTCACAAGCCTAAGAAAGCTTAAAACCTTCCTAATCAAGCCCAAGTCAAAATTCCTCTCATCTCCATCAAAATATTCCAACCATAAAACTTTATGAAGCCCACTAGGCCATAAATGACTCTTCGAAAGCCATTTCATTGCTCTTACAAGCCATTATGAGGGTCTTTATGAAGATTTTATCCCTTGAGCCTCCTTTGTTGACTCATCCTTCCCCTTTCATCCATCCTCTCACCCTATGACATGTGTCACTCCTTGATTGGTTGTAAGGAAGCACAATCCATGTGCTCTCCTCTCATGCAATCTGAGCCCTCCATGAGCTTTTCCCCATCCTTGCATCTTAGCCCTCAATCCCTCAAGCCTCTTGCCTATAAATTGGATCATTCCCCTTTGAAAAACAACACAATCCATGAAGTAAAGTCATAATGCCATTTTAAGAATTCATTTTACATCAAAACCATACACTCACACCTAAATTCCAACTCCATTTGCAGCCCTTTTTGAAGCATAAAGCTTTAGCATACATGCTAACTACTTAGACAAAGCTACTCAACAAGAGAGCTTCTCATTGAGAGAGCCCATTAATGGCTCATATTCTCAATTGAGAGCTCATCTTAGTCTATCTTGAAGTTTATGAATTTTGTTTAGTTTGTAGAAGCTTTATTTAAATTTGGTTTCTATTAGAATACTAACATTGCTCATATACACTTAGAACCTCAGATTATACAAAGCCTATGCATATTTCTTCTTTTGCATCCTTTCACACTATAGCCATAGTCTTGTTGCAGAAAAATGAAGAAGGATATGAACAACCCATTGATTTTTTAAGTTGCTGCAGCCTGCTGAACTAAAATATGAGATAAATGAAAAAAATGCATATGCTTTAGTAAAGGCTATAAAGGCTTTTAGATGCTACCTAGTAGGTACTATTTTTATTGCCTTTGTACCCAATGCAGTTGTGAAGGATATATTTTTTTAATAGGAAGTATCAGGTAGAAGGTGTAGATGGATCAATAGGGTCCAAGAATTTAATATTAAAATATAGATAACTAAGTTGGTAAGAGGTCAAGGTTTGGCTAAACTCATGGCTAAATCTAATTTGGATGGCAATTAGATAAATGTGGTAGCTGATGATCTCAGATCTAACTTATGTGACATGGATCATTGTGATTGGTACACTAATGTTATAGATTACCTACAACACATGGAAGCTCCTCCCCATTTGTGTGAAAATTAAAAGAAGAGTACTAAATTACAAGCCATCAGATACATAATTGTCCAAGGCAAGTTATGGTGGAGAAATTTTGAGGGAGTTTTGCTAAAGCGTATTGATCAAGAAAAGGAAAAAGAGGTCTTAAAGGAAAGGCATGCTAGAGTGTGTGGAGGACACTATATGGCCAAGACTACTACACATAAAGTCATGAGGGTTGGATTTTGGTGGCCCTCTCTTTTCAAGGATGCTCAAATTATGATTAAGAAATGTGACCCTTGTGAGAGGTTTATTGGAAAACTGAAGTTCTCAGGTAATACTCCATTGAAGCTAGTGGAGGTCCAAGCACCCTTTCAACAATAGGGTATGGATTTCATAGGAGAGATTTCCCTCAAGTCTAGCACTAGCTATTCTTAGATTCTAGTGGCTACTAACCACTTTAAAAAGTGGGTAGAGTCTATCCCCATAAGAAATGCAACAAGTAAAGTTGTAAACAATTTCCTACTCAATAATATTATTTTCAAATTTGGTTGTCCTCAGAAAATTGTAATAGACAATGCAATGTGCTTTAGGTCTGAAGAATTCATCAAATTTTTTGATAAATATGGAATAAAAAGATCATCATCTTCTCCTTATCATCCACAAGGAAATTGACAAGCTAAATCCATAAATAAGAGCCTATTAAATTTTATTAAGAGAACCTTGGATGATAATAAGAAAGCATGGGATTCCAAGTTACAGTTAGCAATATGGGATGATAGGGTAACTGTGAAGACAACCATTGGTCTAGCTCCATTTGATATGGAGTATGGAATTCAAGAAAGAATTCCTCAGAACAACCTAGTAGGTTTGTATATGTTAGAAAAAGTGATTGAAATGATAAAATATAATAAAATGAAATAGCATGAAATAATAGATTTAATGCAAGAGAGCAAGAAGAGTTTTACCATACAAATGATACAAGATCAATGGAGCAATACCAAAGATAAGAAACACAAGAGACACGAATTTGATAAGGGGAAAGAAAAGAAAACCCCTTGTGAGTATTTTGAATGAGGCAAAAGCCTAAGAATGAGAGAGAGAGAGAGAGAGAGAAGAAATACAGCAAAATAGCTCATTTACAATAGCATCGAAATTTTGATGTGAATAATGGAGACTAGATGAAAATGAGAGAGAGAAGCACCTCTTTTAAAGAGATGAGAAAGGAGTTGCATTTCTTTGCATGTGTAACTCCCATTTCTATGAATGCCACATTCATAAAATGTGTGTGCAAAGTGTCAAGTTCCTCTTAAGGAGGAATATCTATTTTCCTTATTAAACAAAATACAAAAAAGAGTTGTCCTCACAAGTGGACAATAGGACAAGAATGATATGTCCTTTACATGTCGACTAGAGGACAAATAAATAATACATAAGGGATACCTTGGTTTATCCCAATAAATAAATAAATACAACCAAGGAAAGATTATTAATTCTAACACCCCCCTTTAATCTTTACTTGGAGAGATGTTGTCAAAATCAAATTGTAATTTGGTTTTTTGAAATATCTTCATTGAGCAAGAGGTCTCTTATTATCATGGGTACATCATTGGAGAGCCAAGAGAAGTTGATAATTCTTCAAGTGTGTTACATCTTCAAGTGGATTCATGTGGCATAGGATCTATACAACAAATAATGATATCTTGTATGTGCCTTGATGGATTACCTGAAATATAAAAACAAAAAAAAAAGGCAACTATCCTCAAGGATAATTTCATCTTATATTCAAGTTAGAAGCTTTTTATGTATAAGTAAATTCTCATAGAGTAAATATAAGTGTAACTTGGTACCACAAAGAAATCAAGATAAATCATATTTTACAAAGAACAAATATGTTATCAAAACTTTCAAAAAAAGACCATAGAAAAAGCTAGCTAATGAATCTAACATCAACAATGCTTCAATCACGTGGATATAGACAGTCCACTAATAAGTCATTGTACTGCAAGTTAATGGGTGATCAATCCATAACCTGCATGACTCATGATTTAAGCAAAGAAGTATACATAACATTATATGGCATGTTTTCAAAGATATCAAAGGGGAGGAGTATGAGTATTAACAATTGACTGCCTTCAAATAAGAGTAAAATGCCTTCAAGATGGGTCAAATTAACTAAAATTGGAGGGAAACTCCAATAATAAATGGTATTAACCATAAAGTGCCAATATGGCAATAGAATGATGCTAAAAAGCATAAACTGCACTAATGTGCCAATAAATAGAACAAAATAAATGTTAAAGGCAATAGTGTAGAATAACTCATAATCCCAACAAATAAGAAAAATAAATAAAATAAATTTATTTATGTGAAATAAAGAATGCAATCATATTTGATAAGTCACAAGAGACATAATAATTTGTATATTTATCAAGATATATATGTGAGCCCCCATATATACACATAAATAAATATACCTAAACTATCATGGTATGAAACATGCAAATAGAATTAAGATCATATATAGAACATAATTTCTAGGCAACATACTAAAGAGAAATGCCAAAGATGATGAAAGAGAATTATTAACATCAAACAATATTTACAGTAATTAATCCTCTTAGGTTGAAGTCCACCGATTCTAAAAATTGATCTCTTTTACTAAGTACTTTTCGAAACCATTTATTTTTTTTGTTAACAAATTTATCACTAAAAGAAGAGTCATGATGTATGAATGCATCATTTGTTTCAACATTAGCATTATTACCATTATCAATATTAGCTTTATTATCATGATATATAAATGCATCATTACCATTACCATTGTAAGAAAGAATAGGAGGAATAAAGGTAGATATATGAGGAGTAGGGTTTAGAGAAGGAGGTTGGTCCTCCACTAACACAATTCTGCTTCCATGAACTTGTTCATTTTGAGCATTAGAAGAATCATGCACACCATTTCCTGCAAGATAAACATTTTGTGCTATGTGCACTTTGTTAGTAATAGGATTATAAGCTTGATAACCTTTGGTATTTTTCATGTTTTCACTCATGCACTTTGTACATGCCATCTTAGATGAAGCAATAGGAGGTAAATTTTCAACCGTATTAGATGAGATATGCTCATTTTTCAAATGAGAAAGCCTTTCATGCTCCATATTAAAAGTAATATCTTTGTGCAAAGAGTGTCTAGAGGAGGTGAACCCAAAAAATTTAAATAAGTTATCATGGCCTAACTTAGCATTAGCAACAACTTCATTAGTGTTAAGATCAATAACAGAGCACATGTCCCTATGAAACTCAACTTTGTAATTTTGACATAATTTTATAATAGAAAGAAAATTGTATTTCAACTCAGGAACATAAAGGACATCATGTAATTTTCCATTTGGAACACTAACATTACCAAATCCTTCAACTTTGCAACTTTGATTATCAGCTAATTGAATTGAAATATTAGAAGGATCGAGTTTTAAATAATCAAACACTTCTTTATAAAAAGTAACATGTTGAGATGTACCAGTATCAATAATCCATTCTAAATTTTTAGGAACATTATAACTAATAGTAAAAGCATGACGAGATGGATGAGAGTTTTGATTATTGTTATTGATAGGTTGCTTATCTTTTTGTTTTTTAAAACAATTATTAGTTACATGACCATCTTTCCCACAATAAGTACAGTGGAGTTTTTTATTAGATTGATGAGTATTATTACGATGAGTGTTTGGATGATTATTGTGATTATTATTATTATAAGTATTGGGAAAATCATTATTAGAAAATTTAAAATTCTGATTTTGACTTTTAGACACAAAAGCATGTTCACTAGATCTAAGAGTACCAAATTGTAACAACTTAACTTCCTCTTGACGTAACAAATTTTGAAAAGTACTATAAGTTAATTGAGTAGACAAAGTAGGAATAACAAGTTGAGAATGAACATTAGTAATAAATTGTTGAAATTGTCTAGGAAGACATTTCTTTAAAATAATTGTAATTAATCTAATATCAGTGAGAGTAACACCTAATCCAATTAGTTTACTTTTAATATAATCAAATTTAAGTAAAAATTCATCCATGGATTTGAAATAAATATACCTTAAGTCTTCCAAATTGTCTTGCAATTGAATCTTGTATGATTCAGATGGCCTGTCATGCGTTTGCTTTAAAATATGCCAAGCTTCATGGGCATTAGTACAATGAGAAATTAGAACATATAAATTTGGGTTAAGATATATACCAATGAGGCCAAGGGCTTCCTCATTTTTAGTATTCCATGAATTTTTTTCATCTTGTGTAGTTGAGGTACCAGGAACTACAGAAGGGTCAGTAGCAACATCTAAAATATGCTTAAAACAGAATATAAATGAAAGATGAGTTTTCCAAGCATGATAGTTTGAGTTATTTAAGTTGATTTTTGGAATTAAAGTCGACATGATTTAAAAATTACATTTAAAATTTAAATAATAGATTTGAAATAAAAAAGTGAGACTTATTAGTCACAAGAATGTTAAATAATTATTAAGAGATTTAGAAAGTCAAAATTAAAAATTAAAATGTTCCCTGCAAAACCATTGGTCAGATTGAAGAAATAGGAAAAATAAAAATTTGAAAAACTGAAAAAATGTGTTACACACAAAGAGTGATAACTTTTTAATTTTTTTTCTATTTTCAATAAAATTTAAATAGTTTTTTCATTTTTATGTTTTCTAAATGCTGTTCAAATTTCAGCCAAATATAGATCACGGATTAAGAGATATCATAAAAACACGAACTGCTGTCTTAAAACTTGAAAAACAAATAATATTGCACATATAGTACAATAACTTTTACAATACGATTCTGATACAAATGAAATTTAAAACATTTTTTCATTTTTATGTTTTCTAAATGCTGTTAAAATTTTAACCAAAATCAGATCATAGATTATGAGATATAAGAAAAAGATGAACTGCTGTATTTTCTTTTCTAAAACAAAAATAGAAAAAAAATTTGAATTTCAAAAACTTAGAAAGCTTGCCACAAAAATAGGGTTAGATATAATAAAAAAAAATTTAAAAAAATAGGAATGAATTTTTTTTCTTCACTTATCCTCTCAAAAAAGTTCTCCAATATGGTAACCTTCACAAAAGCTCAAAACAAGGATTAGAAAGCTCTGATACAATGTTAGAAAAAGTGATTGAAATGATAAAATATAATAAAATAAAATAGCATGAAATAATAGATTTAATCCAAGAGAGCAAGAAGAGTTTTACCATACAAATGATGCAAGATCAATGGAGCAATACCAAAGATAAGCAACACAAGAGACAAGAATTTGATAAGGGGAAAACAAAGAAAACCCCTTGTGAGTATTATAAATGAGGCAAAAGCCTAAGAATGAGAAAGAGAGAGAGAGAGAGAAGAAATACAACAAAATAGCTCATTTACAATAGCATCAAAAACTTAGTGTGAATAATGGAGACTAGATGAAAATGAGAGAGAGAAGCACCTCTTTTAAAGAGATGAGAAAGGAGTTGCATGTCTTTGCATGTGTAACTCCCATTTCTATGAATGCCACATTCATAAAAGGTGTGTGCAAAGTGTCAAGTTCCTCTTAAGGAGGAATATCTATTTTCCTTATTAAAGGAAATACAAAAAAGAGTTGTCCTCGCAAGTGGACAATAGGACAAGAATGATATGTCCTTTACATGTGGACTAGAGGACAAATAAATAATACATAAGGGATACCTTGGTTTATCCCAATAAATAAATAAATACAACCAAGGAAAGATTATTAATTCTAACAGTATAACTATATTCAAATGTATGATGAGGATATCATTGATGATATGTAGGAAAGATCTGATGAACTAGTTGGGCTAACTGAGACCTGGAAAGAAGCATCAATCAGAAACAAAAAGTTACAACTACAAGTTAAAGCACTCTATGATAAGAGGACAGTGAATAAGAAATTTTAAAGTGGAGATTTGGTCCTTATGTGGAATGCTAGGATAGACGATAAAGGAAAACATGGTAAGTTTAATCCCATATGGTTAGGTCCCTATTTGATTGAAAAAACATGGGGAGAAGATTCTTATATTATCAAAGATCTATCAGGCAACATTCTTGAATTGTTAGTTCATGGACAGTTCTTGAAGAGCTATTTTTCTTGAAAATGCTTATTTTCTGCATGAATAGTAGTTTAGGGCTTTCTTGTACATATGTGTAAATCCTTTTGTCTTTATATAGTTTCATGTGCATAGCTTTCCTCTATGTGTGGTTCTCTTAGTAGTGGTTGGTCTGCTTCCCCCAAAAAAATTTGGCCCTCACTTGAATCCAGAGTTTTCAATGTCCCCAGACAGAGCTACTAGTAGTCTAAATTTTTGTGTGATAAAATTCCTTTTTCCAGGTATAAAAATCTAGATTGGAATCCATTAATGGTGAATAGGGTATCTAGCTAAATCTTCCATTTTCTTAGCTTGTAAATTTTTTTGTTAAAACCTTATGTCTCATTCCATTTAAAAATTCCTTGGTGTGAAAGTTTTTTAAAAAAAGGGATAAGAAAATATTCTTTTCCCACCCATTTGAAGGTCGAGGTTCAGCCCTTTTGAAAAAGGTTTTATCCATCAGATAACTATGTTGTGATACTGAAAAAATGAAGTTTGACATCGAGAATTGTGACATTATGACCACGTTTTATGTCCCATGCTTGTCAATTTTCAAAAGAAATGCATGTGAAAAAAACCCAAAAATGGTGTCACCAGAGTCCAAGTCTCTCTGGCAATTCACTAAGTTGCTATTGGAAAATCCATATAACTTGTCGGTGGTGACATAGTGAATGTCTAGATTTTGCAAAAGGAAGTGCTCTTTTAAAGGTTGATGTGACTGCAAAAAATTCCATGCAAACTTATAAATATGCACAACTACCTTTTCTAACACCATTATTAATTGGTAAATTTGCAATCAATGTGTGTTTGTTCTTCGTCACCAAAATTGAGAATCTATTGAAGGTCGCTATATCGCTAGCCAAAAAAATATCAATTTTCCAGTAGCGACATAGCAAAGGCCCGGTCATGACAAAAGATGGTGTTCTTTTATAACAAGGAATGATTTTGAGGATCCCAAGGAAAATATTGTGCAAGCTTTGCTTTTATTTCTATGCAAGTTGTTTCACTTAGAGTTTTATTTTCCAGTGTTGGTTTTGATGTTTACTAGGAGGTCGTTGTATCGCTAGCTGGATAGTTGGTAATTTCGTTGGTAGCAATGTAGTGACTAGTCAAAAAATGGTGATGTAACAAAGAATCCTTGAAGGTGGGCCCCAAATGAGTGACATGATAAAGCTGAATTGTGCAGATCAAATTACATGGTGGCATCCTACTAAGGATCTATAAGCTAAAAAATCTAGATTCATCAAAACTCACTATATTGCTAGTTGGGTAGTTAGTAATTTTTCTGGTAGCGATGTAGCGACCCACCTAAAAGTCATGAATGCAAAAAGGCCAAGAAAATGTGATCTCATTAAGAGATTAAAAAATGCATATGTGTGCCAGAGTGTTGAGCCAGCTCAGCGACAATAGTACCTAGACCCACTCCCCATTTATAAAACATACAAAGAATTCTGATTGTTAGATCAAGCATGGATCAATGATACTTGCTAACTAGCTATGAAGAGATGTGCAAAGATTATGTATAGTGAGTTAGGGAGCAAGGGACCCACCATTGTTTTCTTAAAAGTTGTTTCAAATATCTGCCACATGATCAAAGCAAAATTAGTGGTTATCGCTAGCTCACTATGGAAAGGTGCTCAAAAGTTATGTATAGTGAGTTAGCAAGTTGATGACATGTGTCCTTGGTCATCCGTGGGCCTAGTTTGAAATGCCAACATTGAAGGAAAGGTACAAATGGAGGCAATTTATAGGTTTGACTGCCAATGTGCTAAGAACATTGAGTCAGCCTAGTTTTCATTCCTAGATCGTAGGATTTTTCAAGGATCAACAGTGCAAATTTAAAAGGAAGTCTGATGCTACTCTATTTTTCTATTCTACACATTTATGATGAATGAAAGCTTCGTATGTGGGAGAATAAAGTATAATATAGGGGATTTTCATTAATTCCAATCCCACAAAAACAAAGATTTCATGTTTTTTTAGCACAAGAACCCATTGATCATATTGTGTTAAGCCCGGTAAAGACGTGAAGTGATTGCTCATCTATTCGAGAGCAACTGTAGAAGTTCAAAAAAGAATAAGTCTGGAAAGTCAAGTAAGTACTTATATATAACCTCTGTGACATTCAAGTTCCTATTATTATGATCAAGATGCCTCATAAGAAAGAATTCTCTGGGCAAGTTAATTATATGGATAGGAATGTCCACGATGATTGTTAGAATTACTCCCAAAATCCACTACAGAGCCTGCACAAGTTAAAAGGTTAATTTCCTTAAACCTTAGGCTGAAAATTGTTGATGGCTTATATGACAAGGGGAACTGAGTTGGGGATGCAATAACTACTCAGATTGGCCTTGTTTTGTTTAAAAAGTGATTTTTAGAAAGGAAGTTGTTTGCCCCACATGCTAATATCTAAAATTTTGATTTGGGAAAGCTAGTAGTTCCAAGTGTTTTCATAGATTATGATTTGCTAGAAGCCATTGCCAAGAATTATGACCAAGCTATTAGGGTTATGAGAAGAAATGATGGTGTGCCTCTAGTCTCAATTAGCCCTAAAGAAATTAGAGAGGTTTTTCACCTACAACCATTGTCAAGTTACCATGTGCCAATCAATTTGCCAGAATTAGAGAATGAATACAAAGAAAAGAGAGATGTAATTAGGGGAGGTGCACTGAGGGTACACATTGGTACTATAGGAACTCTACCACTAATTACTACAACCTCTAAAAATTCTTTCAAGAAGAGTCTTTTCACTTCTCGGGCTGTAGAGATATATAGGACCATGTGTTGTGTTTTGGTGAAGATGAGCAAGATTTCATGCCCATTGGCCTTATGTATATGATGGTTCAAATTGCTTCTTTCAGTGTAGATTTTATCTTTGATTTTTCCTCCTTTTTGGCTGAAGAAATTCACATTGGTTTAGTTGGAAAATTGAAAGGCAAAGTGGAGAAAACTTTTGGCCACTATTCTCTATTAGTGCATATGTTCTTGTTCAAGGGGGTGACATATTTTTGTAATGAGATGGAATTGAAAAAAGAGGAAAATGGGGAAGTACTGCTAGTCCAGTTATGGAGCACAGATATCACCTAAGATGCAAATAATGCTAGTTTTGTCAAATTTGATAGGTATTTTGCTTCTAAATTGAGATGTCTCATATTGAGTGATAATCCCAAAATCTCCAAGGTACTAATGAGTCTCATCAGGCCTATGGATAGCCCCCATAATTTGAAAGTTTCACATAATTTGGGAGATATCGTCCCTTTGTTTCTACGATTTTCAAAATTTATGGTTTTAAAAGGAGTCCTCATGTCTTGTTTTACCAAGTACCTTTCAAGGTAGGAATGGCTGAAGTTTTGTGGCAGCTAGGAGGAGTAGAAGAAATGTTTCTGTTGAAGAGGCAACTAGGGTCAACTTTCCCTACCTGCATAGTGGCCCATTAGTTTGTGATTACCAAAGGGGGTTGGCTCTTTTTGCA
The DNA here is from genome assembly GCA_028749045.1 of Cupressus sempervirens. Classification (NCBI taxonomy): domain Eukaryota; kingdom Viridiplantae; phylum Streptophyta; class Pinopsida; order Cupressales; family Cupressaceae; genus Cupressus; species Cupressus sempervirens. Next base: position 744,658,005 of record CM053793.1, on the reverse strand, counting down.
TAAAATTTTGGATCAGTATGTGATGGCTATCTCCCATCCCCATTTTTGTGATTTTGAGGGATTTTTCAATTAGACCTTGAGACATAGGATTAAGCTAGGATAGGTCAAACATGATTCATATTATCTAGAGGAAATTATAAGAAAAATATTCTCATTATAGGAACAAGAAACTAAAAAAGAAAAATGGAGAGCTTACTCCCGGGTCCTAGAATTCATTCATTGTTTTGATAAAAAATATAGTCCTTTAGATAATGCTAATATAGAGGCTGACAAAATAAATAAGCTCAAGAGTAACTTTCCTAAAATAATGGAAGCTATGAATGAGAAGAAACAATTTTTTATTTATTCGTATCCTAATAAGGCTAGAGACATCATGAGGAGGTTAGCTTTCACTCCTAATATAGGAGCTAGTCAAATAATTGTATAGAAGAAGCCGGGTTACACTATAATTCAAAATAAAAGGGCTCCTATAGATAAGGGTAAACAAATAATGGAACCCACCAGTACAACCCTAGAGGAGAGACCCGATGAGCCTAGTCCCAAGAGGCAAAAGGTAATGAGAGAAGAGAGGCCTCAAGTTGAGGAATATTCTCCCATTCAATCCCCTTTGAGGATTGGAAAAGAATAACTCATAGGCAAGAAAATTGAGCAAATGGGATCATAGGGAGGCATTTTTATTTCTTAAGTAGAATTGGATGAAGGTAACCCTCTAGAACCTCCCCTCCCAAGTCTAGAACTAACAATAGCTAACTATAGAGGTAGGGAATTGAACCTTGTGTTAGAATAGGCAAGTCATCAATTTTTGGTTGATGAGAATTTTGTGAAATCTAGGGCTTTTTAGTAGTTTGCATGGAGGGAAAACATGAATATTTTTGAGGAGAAATGTAAAAGGGTTAAAATAGAGCATCCAAAAATGGATGAATCTGCCATCCAGAACCAAACAAAAGAAGAAATGATGAAAGAATTTTAGAATATAAGCCCTAAGGATGGAAGGAAAATGGTGAAGGCATCTAACATTTTATTGTTACCAAATTAGGATATTGCTAATGCCTTAGTTTTTAGTTCTATTTCAAATAAACTAACCTTGCAAGATCAAAATACAAGGGACTTTCAATGCACTGCATTCATTGAAGATCAAGCTACATATGTTAGCTTGTCATTTAGAAGAAGCTACATATATCAGCTTGTCATTGAGAAGAGGATCTAGAGCCCCATCATCACAACCAGATGAGTCTAGATTGATGGGAAGCATAATTGCGAGAAGAGTTGCTAATACCTCACATTTGCAGGAAACACACTAGAATGTGGATTCTTCCAAGTTTCTTTTGGCCACTGCTAAGAAGGAGGAGCATGCTATGTTTGATTTATATAATAAATATGAAACAATTCTTGAGGCTTATAATAAGGAGGTAAAAAGGAGAATTGAGCTTGAAGACAAGCTAATGGGGTTGTCCACTAAGCCAAGAATAACATACCCCCACCCTCTAGTTGAACCCTTCAAATCCACCCCCCTCATAGAAATACCCGATACACCCCAAAGGCCACAATGCCACACTGCTAAGGATTTTGAAGAAGAAAAGGGTAAACTGTGGGCTTTACATATAGAGCTAGAGTCAAAATATGAAGATAAACTAAGAAAAGCTCTCACATATTTGGGGACAAAGTTGAATGGCCACTAATCCATGATCAGTTGGCCAAGGTGATCAATATCTAGGAGGAGTTGAAAGCCAATGATGAAGCTCTAAAGCCTATTATGAATAAATGGGTAAGAAGGGAGAAAGCAATGACATTTTCTTGTTTCTCTATCATAAGGGGTTCTTATGATCAAATTGAAAAAAACCTTTGACATTGTTTTTGATCTTGCTGATTTTGACAATATAAGGATTCATTTATAGAGAAGAATAATAGGCTACTTAAACAAATACAAGTGCCAAAAATTCAATTTGTTTCCTCATGCCCTAGATAAAAGCAATAATTTGAAAAACAAAGATGAATGGGCGAAGGAACTTCATGATTTTTTTTGTTTAAGGATGAATAGAATTATAAATGAAATAGGGCATGCCTGGTGGGCTACCACAATGGAAGAAATGGTGAAGGCCCAAATATTCTTTGATATCTTAAAACAAGAATTTGTTGCTATTAATAATGAAGTTGAGTATGTGTTAAAAAGACAAAGAGATATTTTGCAATTCAATTGGCCAGATGACACATTGTTTGACAAGTGGATGGCAGAAATAGCTCTTGGTGAATAGTTTGATGAAGATGAAACTGATAGTGATGAGGTGTAGGGTGAGGAGATCCAAATCATTGACAACATCACTACTCAGGCCTAACTGGAAGAAGAAGACAAGAATAATCAATCACTTTTAGTTGCAGGCCCAAGACCATAGGATGCTGATATAACTAAAGAAGAGAAAAAGGTAGAAGTTACTCCCACCATACAGGATAAAGATAGGGAAAATCCATAGGTAGAGGTTAATGTGCCATCATCAGAACAAACTTCATCGTTGGCTATTTTGGCAGTTGCATACAAAGAGGGATTAGAATAATAGCCAACTCAACAACATTAGAAGATGTGACAGAAGCTGACCCACCAAAAAGAATGTTTTGATTTGGATGTCTTCTATTACCCACATTTTTGTCATTTTGTGATAGGTGTATGTAAATATTTCTTGTAAAGGACACCTATCATTTTCTCTTTTCCTAAAGCTTGTTTCATATCACACTATATAAGCGAGATTCTAGGGCTAGAGAAAAGGTATGTTTTCTATTGTTTCTAGGTGATATACTTGGTTTGTTCTCAATCCAATATTTGATCAAGTTTGTGATGTATTTTCTTTGTTAGTTCTTGAGAATACATGAATATAGAATGGTCTCTATGTTTCTTCTTAAGGTCATTCTGAGTTTACTACAAATGTATACAATTTTCAAGGAAAATGAATAAAAATTATGAGCTTTTCCCATATCAGTTCTTTCTAAATTTTGTCTCCTTTTGATTACTTGGTTATCTTGATATTTTATGAGTAAAATCTTGTACAATTGAATGCAATCTAGTTAGGTTGTATATCTATTCATCAGTGCTATTAGTTCAATGGATTAAGTAAAAGCTTTGATGAATTTGATAAGGTTGCTACATTAGTAGAAAGGATTTTTTGAATGATGAATTTTTATAAGAATTGCTAATAAATTTTTTGTAAGGCAAAAAATTAGATCTTCGGATTAGCTATAGACTCTGAATCCCAATGGATTAGGCATTGGTCAAATTGATTTAGATGGAAGAGAAATATGTCATAAATGGTTTTCAAATGTAGAATTATAATCAATTTTACTTTTATTTCCTACAAATCTATAAAGTTGGCTAGTAGTTGTCTACATGGAATGTTTTAGCTTTAATTAGCTACTATTTCTCATAACACGTGTAGACCTATAGAAGAATTTCAGCCAAATTTGTTATATGGGATGTATTTATCAAATTTTCATGAATTATGCATGTATTTGAGGATTTGAGATGAGAATCATAATTAAACTAAAATAATTCTCATACAGAATTTCCCAATCTAGAATCATCCCTGGGTATACCCACCCTAGTTTTTTAGAGCCTAAAGAGTAGAAAATCACCCCTAGTTTTGTTGAAGTTGGGTCCAAATGCTTTGCACATACAATTGTTAATAGGAATTTTCTAGTCTTTAGATTGTGTCAGTGATGTCATTTTGGTATTGAGCATTTTATTGCTTAGTAGTTTTTCAAAAACACCAACATAGTCAACTATACAAGGAGATACAAGTGTCAAAGGATGGGCTGGCCAACAATAATAGATGAAATGCCTCTTAATCCTCAAATGGTATTAGCACCATTTGATAAATGGGGAATGGACTTCATTGGACCAATTCATCCTCCATCTAATGGGAAAACCTATATTCTTGTGTGCACTGATTACCTTACAAAATGGGTTGAAGTTAAGGTATGACGCATGCTTGTGATGGAAAAGTTGTTGAATTTCTTTATGAAGAGATCTTTACTTACTATGGTGTACCCAAGGAGCTAGTCACTAACCAAGGTGCACAATTCACCCCTAATCTGATCTCAAATTTGATGAAATAGTATAATATTTGGCACCAAAAATCAATCATTATCGCCCTCAAGTTAATGGACAAGCAGAGGTCATAAATCATGAACTAGAAAACATCTTAACAAAAATAGTCCATTTGCATCGTAGGGATTGGACTTGCAGATTACAAGAAGTTGTTTGGGCTTATAGAACAACCTAGAAGACTACTATAGGATTCACACCATTTGAACTCCTATATGGTAAGGTAGCAATGTTTCCAGTTGAATTTGAACATAAAACTATAAGGAAAAAATTGGCATTGGATATTGAACTTCCTATAGCACAAAGAGAATGTCTTTTGCATCTTAACTTTTTGGATGAAATGCACAAAGTTACTTTGGAACATACTGAACTAATTTAGAAACAAAGGAAACAAGAGACTCTAAAACCTATGCAAGAGACTCTAAAACCTACTACTAGCAAAGCTAAGATGAAACAAAAATCGTAGGAAGAAATCTATGTTTAGGAAAAGGAAGAGTCAAACCCTACAATTGTAAGACAAAAGAGAACAAAGAAAAGTCTTGCAGAAACTACTCCTATAGTTGAGACACCTAAAGGGAAAAGTAGGAAAAATTTCATGATACAAAAGAAAACCCATGTAATAAGAAGCCCTAGGATGAGTGGGCAAGTTTCCAAAGATTCTACATTGTCTAAAACATCCACCAGGGAATCCCTTGTGCAAATTATTTCTGATCACTCTCCTCCCTATCCTGAGATTTCAAATATTCCTAAAAATCCTACTAAGGAATGTAGGGATGAAATCAAAGAAAAATTAGATGATACCCTAGTAGACCTACCAGGTACTTCCAGCTATAGGGATGAACCAGTTCCTAAATATGTTGATCCAAACACTACTCCTATTCCCCATAATTCAACATGGATTATAGGTGTTGTAGAACATTTATGGTAGGAATAGAGGATAAGGAAAAGAGATCATGAAGAAGATAGTGGTTCTATCACACTGTAGAAACTCCTTTTTCAATTGTATGGACAAAAAATGTTTTTCGAAGCCTTGTGGAAAGAAAACAAGAAAAAGATGAATAAGGTTATAGTATCTCAAGGTCAAGAAATTGGAGATTTAAAGGAATAGTTAGCAAGCCAAAAGAAATGAATGGACCATGCCCTCAAGCTAGTTGATTAGGCCCTTGCTTTTAGACCACCACCAAGTGTTTATGCTCTCTATTTGAAAGAGGAATTTCTTTTGTTTCAATTAATGTTAACTCTTAAGAATGTTAATGTAGAGTTCAAATCAGCACAATAATTTTATGGACTATATCAAACTCTACCACCTTGGCAATAGAATTTACTTTGTGAATTATATGTTCATAATTTTTTTATTCCTTTAGAGACTCAATGGAATCCCTTTCTTTACATAGGAGATATACACTTAATAGCCCTCATGTCCTAGATGTCCAATGAAGTGAATTATGACAAGTAGCTAAATAATTATAGGGATGAGGAAAGGGTAGAACCTTTTCCTTTAAGAGTAGAAAGTAGAAAACCAAATGAAGTCCTTAAGGATTGGTTCCTATTAATCTATGGAAAGAAGAATCTAGAAGTAAGGGATATGATCTTTGCTACCAGAGCTAAAGTTTATGCTAACTATGAAAATTTTCCCTACTTTTCTTTTTAGAGAGCTATGACTGGTGTAAGGAGTGGATGGGCCAAACTACCTAAAACTCTTAAAAAGTTAGAAAAACATAGTCCCATTAACTTGAAAGTAGCACTTAATAGGGTTCCAAAATATTTAGAGTTAGGGAAGCAGGTCAGACCAGAGTTGTGGTATCCCCTAACCATGCAGCCTCCAATGGTCCTATGGCCTTTGTATGACATTAATGTTGATAGAATCAACAAGCTTTAGGAATATTAGAGAAGGGAAGTGTGGGAGAGAACCAGAGGATTTTACTACACTTTCAAGAGCAACAAAAAATAAATGACAGAGATTGGAAAATTCATGTCATTGACAAGGAAGTCCAATGATTGAGGACAAGCATTAGTTTAGCAGGAGGCAGATGATGAGATCAAAATTTGACTTTATTTTATGATAGTTTTAAGATACTTTGTTGATACTCTATTTTATCTTTGTCAAAACATTTTTGGACCTATTTTTACCAAACCTATGATAAATCTATGGATAGGAACTATGCCATCTTTTGCCAATATTATATATAGTATGTAGTATTTCATATAGTTATCAAAATGTGTTCTCTTATATTTGAATTTACTTTGATAAATGTTTATTTGCAAATGTGTCTTTGTATTGAAACTAACCTATTAATGAAGACTAAAAGATGATTGGAGGAATTCAAAAGTTAAGCGCCAACAACATTCAAGGAGAAGAGAACACTAAAGAGCAGCCACAGTGGATGAAGTTGTAATGGTTCTAGAAGACAGGACAATGTGAAAGGAGAAGCTATGAAGACTTATTACCTTCTTTGCATTTATTCTTTGGTGGGCATATGTTTAGGCTTTATTATTCCCACCTTTAGCCATTATTCTCTCTTCTTGCCTTCAGTTGTTATCCTCCTATTTTCTCTCTTACAAATTTAAAGCTAGGTCATTTACTTTTCTGTTATGGAATAAATGTTGATTTCCTATATATACAAGAATCAACCCAAGTGTGCTAATTTTTTGAACCAGTTAGAAGAAATAGTTTAAGAGAACAGACTATTAAATTTTACAGTTGTGTTTTTACAATTCTGTGTTATGTAATGAATTTTTGAAATCTAATGAAATAATTTTTGGCTTCTATCTTGTGTTAGTAGTTTAACAAAGCCAACCAAGGTGGCCCACTTGGAAGGTGGATTAGATTAGGCTATACTAGATTTATTTCCAAGCATTCTTAGTTTCATAATTATAAGTTGTAAGTTCCTTCCTGTAGCATTGCACTTTGTGAATGTTCCTACAACATATGTGAGAACAGTTATAGTGGACTAACCAAGTTCGAATGTTTTTTATCCTTTCATTTCTAGTATTCATAAGTTAAATGTATTAGTTTCCTATAAAAATAGTGTAAGTTCTTTTCCTTGCATTTTACTTTCCTACAACATAAGCTTAGTGACTCATTAAGAGACCTAGTGCACATACTGTGCCAACCATTTCAAGTATATGTCCCTGGGTTGACAAGATTAAATGCACCTCATAGTTGGAAAAATAGTCATTAGTTTGAATATATTATTCCTAAGCATGACTATAATACACGTATTGTGAGGCAGATCAACTATATCTATGTATTGTCAACACTTATTCTACCTTTGTTGCTACTGGTAATGTTAATGCAAGGAAGTCTACTATAGATGTTGCAAGAATAGATTAAAAAATGTGGCATCATAGGCTTGGGCACATTAGTGAGAAAGGGATGAAAATCCTTCACTCTAAAAATACAATTCTAGGACTAAAAAATATTCATTTAGAGTTCTATGAAAATTGTGTTTATGGCAAACAAAAAAGAGTGAGAAGTTAGAGCTAGTGCATTCATATGTATGGGGACCAGCTCAAGAATCATCTCGTGTTGGCTCTCGTTATTATGCTATTTTTATAGATGATTCAACCAAAAAAAACATGGGTATATTTCTTGAAATAGAAATTTGATGTTTTTGAAATATTTAAGAAATGGAAAGCTTTGGAGGAGAACGAAATAGGAAAGAAGTTGAAGTGTCTCAAATCTAATAATGGAGGTGACTATTGCAGAACAACCTCTAAAGATTACTATTCTATTAATGGAATTCAAAGGTAGAAGACAGTTCCAGGAACCCCACAAGAAAATGGGGGTGTCAGAAAGAATAAATAGGACAATCATGGAACATATAAGGAGCATGAGATTGCATGTTGGCCTACCTCTTCATTTCTAGGAAGATATTGTAAACATTGTTTTTTATTTGATAAAAATAGAAGCTTTAGCCCCTTTGGATGGTGGTATTCCAGAGGAAGCATGGATTGGAAAAATGGTAAATTATTCATTTCTAAAAAGTTTTAGTTGTGAAGCTTTTGTCCATGTTGATAAAGAAAATAGAACCAAGCTTGATGCTAAATCTCTAAAATGTATCTTCATTGGATATGAAGTAGATGCATATGGTTATCACTTATGGGATTTTGAAAATCTAAAAATAATCAAAATTAGAGATGTTATATTTAATGAGAAGGTCATGTATAAAGAACAGGTGCAAGAAAAGAAGCATGAATGGCTCAAAAAAGAATATATGATGTTGGATGAGACTCTTAACACTAAAAGGCCACTGGTACCTAATGCTCAGTAAGAATAGGTTAAGGCACAAAGTTGTGTAACTATTAAATATTCTACAAGGTCAAGAAGACATCCTAAAAGGTTTTATGCTTCTGTGTATTCCATTTTATTGACTAATTCTGGTGAGCCAGGAGAATATGAAGAAGCAATGCAAGTAGATGCCAAACAACAATGGAAGTTGGGCATGAAAGAGGAGATGGACTCCTTTTTGAAGAATAAAACTTGGGACCTTGTCCCTTTACCTAAAGTAAAAGGAGCCTTTCTTAACAAATGGGTTTATGGGTTGAAGGAGGAAGATGGAGGAAAGAAAAGGTATAATGCTAGACTTGTGGTAAAGGGTTTTGCATAGAAAAAGGGTATAGATTTTGATGAAATATCATCCCCTATTATAAAAAGATACTTCAATTAGAACTATAATAAGTCTTTTAGTTGTAGATGATTTACATCTTGAACAACTAGATGTCAAGATAGCTTTTCTCCATGGAGATGTGGAGGAAGAAATTCACATGCAGCAACTAGAGGGATATGAGGTCAAGGGTAAGGAGAATTTGGTGTATAGGTTAAGGAAAAGTTTGTATGGACTAAACTAGGCACCTCGACAATGGTATTTAAAATTTGATAGTTTCATGGCTAAACAAGGGTACCATAGATGTCATTCTAATCACTGTGTATATTTTAAGAGACTGGATAATGGGAGTTACATTATCCTATTACTTTATGTTGATGACATGCTTGTTGCTAGGTCAAATTTGGAACATATAAATTAACTTAAATAGAAATTAGCAAAATCATTTTTTATGAACAATTTGGGTGCTTCTAAGAAATTTCTTCGTATGAGGATTATGGAGGATGAGAAAAATAGAACCTTGAATTTGTCCCAAAGTGAGTATATAAAGAAGGTGTTGAAAAGATTTAATATGCAGGATGCAAAAGAAGTCATTACACCTTTGGCTAATCATTTCAAATTGACTAAGTAAATGTTCCCAAAGGCATAGGAAGAGGTAGACAAATTTTATAAATCTCATTTTCATTAGCAGTTGGCACTCTAATGTATGCAATGGTATGTGTTGACTAAATTTGCCTTGCTACCAAAATCACCACATTTGAATTTAAAAGATAAATGATCATGTTGGTGTTTGAAAACGTTACCCATTTCCAATTACCCTGATGAGAACAAGATGCATCTAGGGGCAGCTAACTCTCATTATCAACACATCCATTCAGACACCAGGCCAACTATAAGGCATGACCCTTCTTCTACTTCAGGCTCTGCAAAACCTAGGCAGGTAGACCTGTAGATTCTTTATATGGTACCAGTTGTAAAAGCATACACTGAATCTAATATGAAGCAGATAAAACACTTATTTCTTCTATACTCAACCAAAAATCATAAGCATGAAATAGCTAAGAACATAACTCATGAAACTGGCAAGCTAAGTGTGGGTTAACATTGAGTAGCTTTCAACATAAAAGGAAAAATTGATTTAATATGTTGATAACAGCAAGACCCAAGTATGAACAACAGAACTTAATGATCCTATCTCTGACCAGTGCCTTATCTATTGGGCAATTAAATAAATCATAACCATACATCTCCTGGAAACCTCAAACGTATCTCTACATTAAGATCCTTGATCTATCTTTCACCTTGTGAATAGACATCTGCTACAGAATGAATCTCATACTCAGAAAATCCTATCATGAAATCTGCAAACCCTGTGACAAATATCAAGCAATTACATGGTTCTTTGTTCCATAAGCAAGACATTTTAACCACATACATTTCAAAATGTAATGTAACCTAATTCATGCTCTTTGATCACAAATTAGAAGAAATAACAGATCCATAATCAGGAGACAAGATTCAAACTGAACTTCAAACTTTTGCTGCACTTTATTTGTTTTCCTTGAAATCAAATACATGAAATGTACAGAAAATAACTCATAGATCACCCAACAGAAAAGAACTATCTGTAAAACTTAAAATGTTGTTCAATACAAGAAGAAATGCTAAAGAATTATGTGGTATCACAGTATGGGAATATATCAAAACTGGATCCAAAATTTGGTATCTCAGTAGTGACTGGTTTTTCTCCAATAACTGGAACCCATCAAACAATGAAAGATAGAAAGATATAGCAAAGGAAAGAATCTCGGATCTGATCTTCACGTGACAAGTGTCCATTTGAAAAGCAATCCTCTGTAACTGAAAAACTTCTTTCTTCCATCTCTCATTCTAATCTAATCTTGTTTCATCATTTCTGTTACTGATTTGCACAATATCTCTGTTGAAATGATGAAACATTGCTGAGTCACCACAATATCTGATTTACACATTGAAAAGCTTGGTAAAAATTTGGTTGAATTGAGTGAATGTGAGAAACGTGAACTCCAACTGCATTCTTACCAAGTTTTACTGATCCCTTAATTGGATTTTCAATTTTTTACCCATTCCATTGAGGAAGCCCCAAAATTCACGTTTCTAGATATAGCTCAAACCAGGAAGCACCTGTGCAAAAACTAACTTCAGAAATGGAAAATTTGGATTCTCATGATTCCAACGGTATATGATAAGGCATATCTAGCCTCTGAGAAATGCCTGAAATCTTCGTTTGAAAAACAGTTCCCTGCATGTCAATTTCTTGGCAAAATAATTTTAAAATGAAAATTTTAAAATCATTTTATTTTTCCTAGCCCTTTCAAATTCAAGTCAACTCTAGGTTTGACCAATGCCATGTGTCACTTTCTGATTGGCTATTATCTCCAGGCGGGACCCACGTTGCATTTTGAATCTTGCCGGACTTTTAGAATTTTTCGGCGACCTCGCTATGTCGCTAGCCGGATTTTCCAAGATTTTCCGGCAAGCGACATAGCGACCTGCCGGATTTTTGACTTTTCCAGCCACCTATATGCTGCTGATGTCATCATTTGGGCATGCATTTTCTTTCAAAATTTACTTCATTCCTTCTAGCCAACTAGGACCCACGTGCATCTACCTTGCCTTTTCAAAATGCTTTGTCTTGTTGACACTATATGTTTGAGTGCAAAAGGATATAAAGACTAAAAATACTTCCCACTTGCTCAATGTGGGATAATGTTCCTCAATGGTTCTTGCTCTTTGTGTTTGCTGTGATTTCTAAATGCATGAGTTTTCTTATTCCAAACGTGAAGCTCCATCTTGCTGGTCGTTTTTGCTATGAATCTACAGACTTTTCATTGTAATGGTCATTTCTTATGCACATGGTCATTTAAAATGCTGCTACTCCCTTCAAAAACGTGGCTGCACCTTTAGAGAAGTCATGGGCTTGAAAAATGGAGGTTCTTTGCTTCCTTTTTTATGCACATATGGTCTTTTATTGATTGCTTGCTGCAAAAACGTGAATCACATGCTGCCTTGAGCTTTGTTTCACCAACAAATTTGTTCATTTCTCTAAAAAACGTGGATGCTTCTTCCTCTGTGGATGTTTGTTGCTGTCCTCTTTGTTTTCTCCAGACATGGAGCACATCTTCTATGTTGAAAACTACCTCTCAGCTGCAACTTTCAAATTGAGACTACAATGTGGGAGAGAGCAACCTTTATGCAATCTTTTCCTTAATTCAATGTGCAAACTCACAATAAAAAGCTTCATTGTGCTCGTGGATTTTAATTGATGTGGAAATTTCTTGATTAATACTATCTTTTGAATTTGCCGGCAAATCAGCATCATATTGTGATCCTCTAAACCTCTTTAATGGAACACTTTCCAAATTCTCTCTTTCTTGAATCTTCACATGCTCCTTGTATTTTGCTTTTAAGAAACCATTTCCACCATTTACTTTGTCATAAGATTGAATCATATGCATAATGATCATCAATTCATTATTTTAAACTCACTTTTAATCAATTATACAAATTGTGAATTAGTGTCTAGAGGCCTGCCGGTTGTAATTAAAACTTGATCCAATCAAGTTACCAAGCCACGAAAATCGGCATGAGTGTTCAATCCTGCATACTCTATCACACTGCAAATTTTCAACCCATGATGGATTCCCAGTCAAGAGATTTTAATTGCCGAACATCCATACTTCAATTACTCTGCAGGCAAACAATGTTAAAAAACATAAACTGGGCTCGGGTTCGGCATTATAAACTGGGTTATTGATCACTTGGGGTTTTGAAAACTAGGATATAAGTTCTTTTCCATGAAGAGAATATAATTCCATGTTTTGGGCTCATGAAGAATCACAAGGCACATTTGGCGAATTTCCAAAAACAGGCACTTGGAAATTTTAACTGGCAAATGTGTCAAAAAGTGATTTTTGGCAAATGTACGGACATAAGAAAGTATGCAAATGGATTCATCATGACTTAAGAACTGGCATACTTAAAGGATTTCTAGGACACAACACAATGGTACAATCCATTTAGGCTAGCCAATCAAAAGATTAAAGTTATAACATGCCGAACAGGGGTACGGATCAATCTGGATACCTTAGCGGTAACAAAACAATGCAAACTGGGTTTTTGATCATGTTAGTACACTGATCAAATGGATTCGACATGATCTCAAAATTGGAACATATGAAGTGTCTTACCCCTAGAACACAATAAAAAAAGAATTTTTTCATTTGGGTCAACTGGGTCAAAGATATGATTGGTCGAACAGGGCTTCCCAGAATTGTGAACAACTAGTTAAATGCACAAAACAGTAAATGACCAACTTTGCGGGGTGCAAAACCTAGTCAAACGGATTCTAAATGACTTGAAAATTGAAACATACGTTCTTTGATATGCATACTAAACATCTCCAAAGTGGTGAGCCATGAAACATTCTTGGGTAAAAGATATTCAAATTCAAACTGGGCCTCTGATTGCTATTTGACACTTGGGCAGAATTGCAAATTTTGACACTAGCTCAAAATGGGACTTCGCAGAATGGTTTGATATGTTAGTTTAACTTCATAGAACACATAGACGCACTAAATGAAAGGTGTTAGAAACATTAAACAACTCTTAGGCCTCAAGCTACCAACTAACCACATGCATAAAAGGCACTTTAGGACATGATTTTCCAAAATTTTCAAAATGTGACTAAAAATGAAGCATGCAATTTTCAGTCCCAACAGTGGCTCTGTCTAGGGATGCATGCCCCTTGCGGGCATGGCAAGGATTTAGATCTCTGGGAGAAGTAGACCATTCCCGAAAACTTCGAAACTCTCCTGAACAGCAAAACTTTTTCGAACAGCTTTATTGAAAACAGGAAACTACTCTTAACTATGTACAAGTGATGGCTGCAGGCCACTGAAAAGTTTCAGACCTTTTTACCTCTGTCAAACACCTTATTTTCATTTACGTTCTCCTGAGGAAAACTAAAACTCTCATCCTTATTTGTTTCACCCATCATATCAACAGTTTCAATTACTTCGTTAGGCAAAACAAAACTGCTAATACCATCTTCATAGTGCATATAAAAATCAAACAAACTTTCTACACCTTGCTCACTATGAGAATATGAATCAGTGTGATCATAATAACTGACATCAGACTGAAAGTGAAACTGATCACTACTGATTGAGTCATGGATTCCTTCAATCGGAAACACAAAAGCTTGATATTTTACTTCATTGAACGAGTTACATGAATCCGATGGTAACTCACCTTGTGCCTCTAGCTGTGAAGAGTATTTGGAATCCGATTGTTGCCTACTTGCAGTCTTATCATTTACTAAATCAGATTCATCTTTCCATGTAACCTCTTCACATTCAAAACATTGATTAGTCACCATACATGACAATTCATTCTAAAAGTGTTGTTCCAAACCATGCTGATCATTATCATTTTCTTCATTAGACTGAATGTCGGAATAGACCTTGAACTCATCTTTATAGGACCTATCAGCATATAAAGAAAATTTATAATCGGATTGACAACACTCACTATTTTCCTCCTCATCATATGAAAAATCAAAACAATGTTCAGCAAGATCAACATGAAAAGAACCCGAAACAGCATTAACCTTCCCTTCATTAACATTCCCTACATCCAGCAAATCGTCATCTGCAAAAACATTTGAGGTTCTGTTATATACACCTCCATAGTCCAACAAAGATTGTTCAGATTCTACCTCCTTTTCCACATCAAACTTTGGGGAATTGATTTGACTGAATGAGAAAGTATTATGAGAGAACATATGAAAATCCTTAGAGATACTTATGTGCTTTTCAAACTCACGAGCCAACAAAATAGAGATTTCATCAGAACTCAAGAAGATTGCCTCACAAATCTTCTCCTGGCTATGATTATATTCATCTGGATAACATGAAGAACTTACAACAACAGGATTCTTAGTGTAGCAATTTGGAAAATCAGAATTATTACAACATTCTTTCTTACCATGGTAATCATTAGACCTACTGTTGTTACAACTTTCTTCAACTTCATATTTACTGTAACAAAATTTATCTTCTCTTTTATATCCATCTTTTTCATGCTGATTGTTGTTACCTGATTCATTGACATTTGAATCCACCTCTTCACACTCAGAAGATAGATTATCTTGTTGTACGGATTCATTACATTCATTGCTACCTTGGCTTTCAGCACATTCATTATCATTAGGAGATATTTCATGAAATTTATAATCACCACTTTCCATCTCCTCAATGAATTTTTTAGTCTGCAAAATTGTTTGTAACCTTATAGGTGCTGGCCAATCTACTGAATCGGGTACTAGAACATCAAGGAAAATATTTGGTAGGGAAGATTATTCAGGTCTACAATGAAAAGGCATCTTACTGATTACTAACTTAAGCCTTAAATAACATTGTTCGACACTTAGACCTTGAGTACTGCCTACTTCAATTCTTATAAGACTGACAATCCTTTTCTAAACCAGTCTATTCAACATAGCAATGTTATTACTCACAATTTTCAAACTCTCAGAATTCGGGGAACTAATCTCAGATCTAAGATCTGAGTCCATCATAAAACAAACTTTCTACCTCTTCTTTCTAGTGCTGAAAATCACTAAATAGAGGCAACTTCTTTAAACACTTGACTTCCATGAAAAGAAAACATGAAAACCAAAATACCTCCAGTGCTGATACTGAACTTGGATCTGCTGATTTGGCACAGGTGCAAGACTGAAAATCCTTTACAACACTGATCAAACTTTGTAGAGTCGCCACCTCTTTGCAAGAGGAATGAAATAACCACTGCTGTGATTTATTTTTATATTTCAATTATTTATAACAACAGATTGCAACCAGCACTTAAAAACTTATCAAGAATTTGAAACTCCTTTTCAAGAAACTACCAAAAGCTTTAGATCTGCCCATACAACTGAAAGTCCTTCAAAATTTTGCAATGAAATCAACTAAGAACAAACTGGTATAGAGATTTGAGAGTCGCCACTCACGCTTTGTGAGAAATAAAACATAATTTGTCACTTGACAAATCTGAACCAGACTTTCAATGTAGGAAAAACTTGCAGATCATTATTATCTTGAAAAGAATTTACAATTTATAGAAGAATTCTTGACTCTAAAACTTTCTCAACAGTATTTGCAAACTGGATTGATTGAAGATAGACCTATGACAGTCATAGAACACAATTTTCATCTAGTTTCAACATACTACTGATAATGAATAAAGCTTAACTTGCGGACATGAAACTTCAGCAAAGGAAAAGGAACACATCTTGTTATTGATATGATATATCCAATCTGTTTCACATCAGAGGCTCATGTTCTTTCAACAAAATGGATTGCCATCTTATCTCCCCAGCAGAGTAGCCAGGTGAGTTACCATCAGATTCATGTAACTCGTTCAATGAAGTAGAATATCAAGCTTTTGTGTTTCCAATTGAAGGAATCCATGACTCAATCAGTAGTGATCAGTTTCACTTTCAGTCTGATGTCAGTTATTATGATCACACTGATTCATATTCTCATAGTGAGCAAGGTGTAGAAAGTTTGTTTGATTTTTATATGCACTATGAAGATGGTATTAGCAGTTTTGTTTTGCCTAACGAAGTAATTGAAACTGTTGATATGATGGGTGAAACAAATAAGGATGAGAGTTTTAGTTTGCCTCAGGAGAACGTAAATGAAAATAAGGTGTTTGACAGAGGTAAAAAGTTCTGAAACTTTTCAGTGGCCTGCAGCCATCACTTGTACATAGTTAAGAGTAGTTTCCTATTTTCAATAAAGCTGTTCGAAAAAGTTTTGCTGTTCAGGAGAGTTTCAAAGTTTTCGGGAATGGTCTACTTCTCCCAGAGATCTAAATCCTTGCCATGCCCGCAAGGGGCATGCATCCCTAGACAGAGCCACTGTTGGGACTGAAAATTGCATGCTTCATTTTTAGTCACATTTTGAAAATTTTGGAAAATCATGTCCTAAAGTGCCTTTTATGCATGTGGTCAGTTGGTAGCTTGAGGCCTAAGAGGTGTTTAATGTTTCTAACACCTTTCATTTAGTGCGTCTATGTGTTCTATGAAGTTAAACTAACATATCAAACCATTCTGCGAAGTCTCATTTTGAGCTAGTGTCAAAATTTGCAATTCTGCCCAAGTGTCAAATAGCAATCAGAGGCCCAGTTTGAATTTGAATATCTTTTACCCAAGAATGTTTCATGGCTCACCACTTTGGAGATGTTTATTATGCATATCAAAGAACGTGTGTTTCAATTTTCAAGTCATTTAGAATCCGTTTGACTAGGTTTTGCACCCCGCAAAGTTGGTTATTTACTGTTTTGTGCATTTAACTAGTTGTTCACAATTCTGGGAAGCCCTGTTCGACCAATCATATCTTTGACCCAGTTGACCCAAATGAAAAAATTATTTTTGCATTGTGTTCTAGGGGTAAGACACTTCATATGTTCCAATTTTGAGATCATGTCGAATCTATTTGATCAGTTTACTAACATGATCAAAAACCCAGTTTGCATTGTTTTGTTACCGCTAAGGTATCCAGATTGATCCGTACCCCTGTTCGGCATGTTATAACTTTGATCTTTTGATTGGCTAGCCTAAATGGATTGTACCATTGTGTTGTGTCCTAGAAATCCTTTAAGTATGCCAGTTCTTAAGTCATGATGAATCCATTTGCATACTTTCTTATGTCCGTACATTTGCCAAAAATCACTTTTTGACACATTTGCCAGTTAAAATTTCCAAGTGCCTATTTTCGGAAATTCGCCAAATGTGCCCTGTGATTCTTCATGAGCCCAAAACATGGAATTATATTCTCTTCATGGAAAAGAACTTATATCCTAGTTTTCAAAACCCCAAGTGATCAATAACCCAGTTTATAATGCCGAACCCGAGCCCAGTTTATGTCTTTTAACATTGTTTGCCTGCAGAGTAATTGAAGTATGGATGTTTGGCAATTAAAATCTCTTGACTGGGAATCCATCATGGGTTGAAAATTTGTAGTGTGATAGAGTATGCAGGATTGAACACTCATGCCGATTTTCGTGGCTTGGTAACTTGATTGGATCAAGTTTTAATTACAACCGGCAGGCCTCCAGACACTAATTCACAATTTGTATAATTGATTAAAAGTGAGTTTAAAATAATGAATTGATGATCATTATGCATATGATTCAATTTTATGACAAAGTAAATGGTGGAAATGGTTTCTTAAAAGCAAAATACAAGGAGCATGTGAAGATTCAAGAAAGAGAGAATTTGGAAAGTGTTCCATTAAAGAGGTTTAGAGGATCACAATATGATGCTGATTTGCCGGCAAATTCAAAAGATAGTATTAATCAAGAAATTTCCACATCAATTAAAATCCACGAGCACAATGAAGCTTTTTGTTGTGAGTTTGCACATTGAATTAAGGAAAAGATTGCATAAAGGTTGCTCTCTCCCACATTGTAGTCTCAATTTGAAAGTTGCAGCTGAGAGGTAGTTTTCAACATAGAAGATGTGCTCCATGTCTAGAGAAAACAAAGAGGACAGCAGCAAACATCCACAGAGGAAGAAGCATCCACATTTTTTAGAGAAATGAACAAATTTGTTGGTGAAACAAAACTCAAGGCAGCATGTGATTCACGTTTTTGCAGCAAGCAATCAATAAAAGACCATATGTGCATAAAAAAGGAAGCAAAGAACCTCCATTTTTGAAGCCCATGGCTTCTCTAAAGGTGCAGCCACATTTTTGAAGGGAGTAGCAGCATTTTAAATGACCATGTGCATAAGAAATGACCATTACAATGAAAAGTCTGTAGATTCATAGCAAAAACGACCAGCAAGATGGAGCTTCACATTTGGAATAAGAAAACTCATGCATTTAGCAATCACAGCAAACACAAAGAGCAAGAACCATTGAGGAACATTTTTTCCACATTGAGCAGGTGGGAAGTATTTTTAGTCTTTATATCCTTTTGCACTTAAACATATAGTGTCAACAAGACAAAGCATTTTGAAAAGGCAAGGTAGGTGCACGTGGGTCCTAGTTGGCTAGAAGGAATGAAGTAAATTTTGAAAGAAAATGCATGCCCAAATGATGACGTCAGTAGCATATAGGCGGCCGAAAAAGTCAAAAATCCGGCAGGTCGCTATGTCCTTGCCGGAAAATCTTGGAAAATCCGGCTAGCGACATAGCGAGGTCGCCGGAAAATTCTAAAAGTCCGGCAAGATTCAAAATGCAACGTGGGTCCCGCTTGGAGATAATAGCCAATCAGAAAGTGACACGTGGCATTGGTCAAACCTAGATTTGACTCGAATTTGGAAGGGCTAGGAAAAATAAAATGATTTTAAAATTTTCACTTTAAAATTATTTTGCCAAGAAACTGACATGTAGGGAACTGTTTTTCAAACGAAGATTTCAGGCATTTCTCATAGGCTAGATATGCCTTATCATATACCGTTGGAATCGTGAGAATCCAAATTTTCCATTTCTGAAGTTAGTTTTTGCACAGGTGCTTCCTGGTTTGAGCTATAGCTAGAAACGTGAATTTTGGGGCTTCCTCAATGGAATGGGTAAAAAATTGAAAATCCAGTTAAGGGATCAGTAAAACTTGGTAAGAATGCAGTTGGAGTTCACGTTTCTCACATTCACTCAATTCAACCAAATTTTTACCAAGCTTTTCAATGTGTAAATCAGATATTGTGGTGACTCAGCAATGTTTCATCATTTCAACAGAGATATTGTGCAAATCAGTAACGGAAATGATGAAACAAGATCAGATTAGAATGAGAGATGGAAGAAAGAAGTTTTTCAGTTACAAAGGATTTCTTTTCAAATGGACACTTGTCACGTGAAGATCAGATCCGAGATTCTTTCCTTTGCTATATCTTTCTATCTTTCATTGTTTGATGGGTTCCAGTTTTTGGAGAAAAACTAGTCACTACTGAGATACCAAATTTTGGATCCTGTTTTGATATGTTCTCATACTGTGATACCACATAATTCTTCAGCATTTCTTCTTGTATTGAACAACATTTTAAGTTTTGCAGATAGTTCTTTTCTGTTGGGTGATCTATGAGATATTTTCTGTACATTTCATGTATTTGATTTCAAGGAAAACAAATAAAGTGCAGCAAAAGTTTGAAGTTCAATTTGAATCTTGTCTCCTGATTATGGCTCTGTTATTTCTTCTAATTTGTGATCAAAGAGCATGAATTAGGTTGCATTACATTTTGAAATGTATGTGGTTAAAATGTCTTGCTTATGGAACAAAGAACCATGTAATTGCTTGATATTTGTCACAGGGTTTGCAGATTTCATGATAGGATTTTCTGAGTATGAGATTCATTCTGTAGCAGATGTCTATTCACAAGGTGAAAGATAGATCAGGGATCTTAATGTAGAGATACGTTTGAGGTTTCTAGGAGATGTATGGTTATGATTCATTTAATTGCCCAATAGATAAGGCACTGGTCAGAGATAGGATCATTAAGTTCTGTTGTTCATACTTGGGTCTTGCTGTTATCAACATATTAAATCAATTTTCCCTTTTATGTTGAAAGCTACTCAATGTTAACCCACACTTAGCTTGCCAGTTTCATGAGTTATGTTCTTAGCTATTTCATGCTTATGATTCTTGGTTGAGTATAGAAGAAATAAGGGTTTAATCTGCTTCATATTAGATTCAGTGTATGCTTTTACAACTGGTACCATATAAAGAATCTACAGGTCTACTCGCCTAGGTTTTGCAGAGCCTGAAGTAGAAGAAGGGTCATGCCTTATAGTTGGCCTGGTGTCTGAATGGATGTGTTGATAATGGGAGTTAGCTACCCCTAGATGCATCTTGTTCTCATTAGGGTAATTGGAAATGGGTAACGTTTTCAAACACTAATAGATCACTTCCCAAATATTTAAATACCATTGAAATATGCAATAAATGATATAAAACCCTATAATATTTCCATATTTCCTTAAGTTTCTTTTGGCACTACTACAATTTTCCACACCATCAAATCTTGTACAGATCTATGGTAGGCGCTTTCTTGCTTCCTCAAAGTGAATGACCTTTACGTAAAGTAGGCAAGCATCATTGTGACATATGGACTAGTGGGCCCATAATTTTAAAAGAAAGAATTACAAAGTTATGATATTTTTGTGATCGTCAATCTTCTATAGATCAATGATGTGCAATTCAGCACTTCATGAAAATGTTCAAACTTTAACCAAAGTGGGCAAGCGTTGTTGCACCATGTGGATTCATGTGTCCAACTTCTTTAGTGGGCCACCATAGACAAGGTGGATGAGTTGTCAATCAAGTTAGAATATAAAAGGAACTTCATTGGTCAAGGTACTGACATGGGTTGTCAATGGACTACATGTTTCTATCCATCGTTAGATCTCAAATGGATCAATGATAGGTGCTTCCTTGCTTCTTGAAGATGTGAGATGTTTAAACATTGTGGGCAAGCACCTTATCAATGCATGGCATGTGTGACCTATTTCCAAGTGGGTCCACTAGGGCTAAAAAGTAATGCTAGTTTGATGCCACGTCATGTTAGGGTGGATGTTTAGTTGTTTATGGGCTCAAAAGATATAAGGATAGGTGGAGTAATGATAAATCTTTCTAAGACTGATGATCAACACGTTCCCACATCATGGAATTGTGAGGACTTTAATAAACTAGGGGAAGTGCTTGAAGGAGATGTTTCCTTGTGGGTCTAAGGAGATAAAACTATAGTTAACATTGACAAGGGTTTTCATTGACTATTGATCTTGTGGAGATCGACAATCAGCACTTTCCCACATTTTGAAGTTGCAAGGATTTTAGACAATGCAAGAATGCACCTAATTTCCATGTGTCCTTGTAGATCTAGTTTGAAGGAAAGGTAGTCATAGTTAAGGTTGATAGTTATGTGACATCATGGTTAAGTTTAAAGGTTGGCTTAGTTAGTAGGTTTTGATGGTTAACCACATGGACACTTTATAGGTTGGCAACATGAAATAAGACTATTGGCCCATGTGGCCTATCTTGGTTGCAAGATTCAGTTGACCTGCTAACCTCACTAATTCATGAACTAAAAATAGGGGGAAGAGATGTTTTCTTGCATGATCTGATCTTCATGATCATTTCCAACCACTCCCCATGAATTCCATGCCCAGTGAATGACATAAATCACTCCACCATCTCTAGTTTTATCCATCTACTTGGTCAGTGCAACTTAATGACACTGTTCTCCAAGCTTTGTTTGGACTTCATTGTATTTGAATCTATGTCAAGATCATATTTTCTCTAGATCTACATGGTAGTGGTTGATTTTGGTTTAGGATAGTGGTTGTGGAGTAACTCCAGCTTGAAAATATCTTAGTTATGCCTGAGCTATAAAGACAAATTTTGTAATCTTTGTAATGGTCGACTCTTCTCTGTTCTCTCTAATATTGCTCTGCAAGTTCATTGTAAATTTCCTTTTGCCTCTAAACCTATATGGCATTCTACCTTATCTCTTCTAGCCATTGATGTATTGTGCAAGACTTATTTTCCCCTCATTAGTTTATTGTGAATATCTACAATTTTGCATGACTATATCTCTTTGATCTATCAATGATATATAAGTGAATCTTCATCTTCCTTGTGTCATTTACTTGGGTTTCCTAATTTGCATGTGATTTTTAGGTTGAAGAAAGTCTAGATGTGTATGTATTTTGGTGTTATGATGGTTCAAGTGTGCATGTATGGGCAAAGATTGGTTTGAACACTCTATTTTGGTGCATTACCTCCTTAGGTTAGAATAGGAATATTTTCTTTCATACATTCCTTCTCCCTTTTCCTCTCCAAGTGTAGTTAGGTGCATCTTGATAGCAAAGGAAGCCAGCCTTCTCTAGAGGCTCAACCTCATAGTTCAAGTCCCATAGCTTGGAGTTTATTTCCATGTTTCACAAGGTTGTCCTTAGGTAAAAACTTTGGACAAGGGTGCAAAATTTTGTGAAAATATTTTTTGGCATGCCCAGTGGGACAAAGAAGATTCAACTATATAAGTCTACTGGTTAGCCAATTGATATGGATACACTAAGAATTTGGGTGTTATTCTTAGTGTCATCAGCCTTTCGAGGTATTTAATCAAACACCATGCCTACCCTAGTGCACATCTTCTAGTTTTATATAGACAAAGTGCTAGTATGTAAATGGTCACCCTTGATCATTGTGATTTTTAGGTTTTCTATGAGTTTATAGTTTTTATGAAGCTTTAATCATGGACACATTTCATAAAAATAGTTACTATTCCCCCTATATCATGAAAATTTTATTGCTCAGCCCTCATATTGCCAATTTCAATCTCAACCCCAAGTTGCTTATAGCCCAGTTGCTTAAAACTATTACTCTTTTCCTACCTCTACTCCACCAATCTCAACATACCCATATAAAGATTTTAAGGATATGGTTTTGGAATTCAAAAATAGGGTGGAGTTCAAACTTCATAAACAAGATGAGTATTTATTGGCTTGGGATAGACAGCATGAGTAGATAAATGGGTAGCTTGATGAGATTGTGAGGCAACAAGAGATAGAGAGACAATAGGAGGAGATAGCCTACTAGGCCTATCTCCAACAAGAACAAGAGGAAGAGAGGGACAGATGGAGACTTTTTGAGGAGAATCTTGTAAGGAAAGTTGCTACAATGAGAGAGGAGGAAATGAGGCTCTACTTAGCTCATTTTTAAAACAAGGAATCAAATGCCCCCCTTCTCCCAAATATATCATCCCAAGCTTTAGGAAGCCTCCTCCCTCATAAGAGCCTACTATTGTAACCCCTCCACCCCCTATAAAAGAGAGCTGGATTGGTCATGAACCCCATGGATCTATCACAATTTCCCTATTTTGGGATGGAGTTGTTACATGGACTCCTAATGGTCGAAATAAGTAGTTTTGGGAGAGTGAATCCAAACCCACAAGGCTACAAAGGGAGGAGTTGTAGTCTTCTAAGGAGAAAAAGGAGGTAGCTATTGAGACAAAGGAAGAGGAGCCAATCCTCCTATCTAAAGAGCCTCCCTCCTTTGTTGAGGAAGAAGAAGAAGGAGAAAAGTTTGTTCCTTCTTTTAAGAAACAAATCATGGCTTTTGAGCCTTGTTGGGCATTCATTTTGCACAAGGTCAATGACAGGAATCCATAGTGTAATTCCTCTCTTGAAAAACAAATCTTTTTAAGGATCCACTCCAACATTCAGTGTTTGTCTTACGACATACCAAAATCCACTCAGTAGAAGATAAATGTGAGTGTTCACAAGGAGACCTTTGCTGGTTCTTAAAAACTCTTTATTCTTGGAATCGAAGTAAAATCTGTTTGTTGTCTCAAAATATCACACCAAAAGAACAATATTTTCTATTTTCTATTTTTTCAATGAATGCAATTCTAACAATGCAACTACTATGAGGTCCTATTCTAATAGGAGGTTAGCAAAGAAAATAGCAAAACTGAAAGAAAATAACATGAAATCAAATAACTTGAAATTGAAATTCCTAAATGGATATAAGCTGCAAAAGACAATAGCTATGAGTTAAAACTTTGAAGAAATTGGTAGGAAACCAATCAAAATAGGAGCAGTACTTTCTAGAATCCATTGATGCAATCGTCGATGAGAATCTTTAACAAATCAAATGATGTTTCACTCTTCATCAAATTGCAAGGCCATAGAAAGTGCACTCATGCGAGACAAAAAGCTATGTAGACACAAATTGGGTGATCTCTTCTCAAGCTCATTACGTCAATGGAATTCATATATCTATAGAAAACACCAGAAGTAAAAGATTGCACAACCAAAAACAACACAATAAACCTTTGGCTCAATCACAATCTTTTGAATAAAATTCACAAAACAATGAAACATTCAGGCAAGAATAACTACACTTCGAATGCTAGCACCAAAAGCATATCTTTATTGCATAATAATAGTAGCCTTTGTTACATTTTACAATGGGGTATTTATAAGAAATCATCTCCTCAATTTGTGTTGAGAGTGAGAGATATCTTGATGCAATAAAATGCTTTGAAAACATTTAAACAAACTAAATATATACAAAGTGACAATCTAACTGGTGCTCAGAGGGACTCCATCCATATTTTATTCATTAATTAGATGCATGAGCCCTTTACATGTCAAAAATAGAGGAAACATAAGAGAGAAAATAGGAAGAAGCCATTAGTCAAAGTAGAAGTGCATGGAGACACCAAAAATAGAAGCTAGCCCTTCACTTGATGTGTGTTGGAGTTAACTTGCCATCAAAATGTGCTCTTAATGCATGGAAAGTGCTATTTTTGGAACTGGCAGTCAACTATCAGCACACCTCTAAGTTGTGTACCTACATGAAAATGTGGAGCTGCAGACCTATGTACCTGCATACCTGTGGAGTTGCAAACCTATGTACCTATGGAGCTGCGGAGCTCAATTCACCAAAAAATCAAAGTTCTCAATTTTGAAAACAATTTTTGGGTTTTTCTCAAATGAGGTTTTAGATCACTTTTTGTATATGCTCCATGCCCCTTTCTAATGATTTACACCCTCTTTATAGCCAATTACTTTCATAAACTTGCACTCCCTTCGCTTCTTGAATTGAAAATCTCAAGGCACCTGCATTGAATCTTGTCCCCAATAGTTGCATAAGATGAGGAATATGATTTGCTTTATGTGTCCAACCTCTGTATCTTTGACCTTTGTCTTCTCTCCACCTATCCAATCCATCCCGGCAAGAAACCAAGTGATCTAGATTATCCAAGATGATCAAATGTTTGCAACTTTTTCATATTTTTTCATAAATTTTCTAGGCATTTTTAAATGACCTTTTTGGAGGTCTTTTGCTCAAAATTTCAAGTCAAAACCTTTGTCAGTCCCTAAAATTGGGCAGCAAAAGGCTCACTATTTTAGGGACTAAAATTAGACCTTTAGTTCTTCTTTCCAACAGTGTAAGTGGTTCTGAATTTTGAGGCCCGAGTCAAAAGTTATGACCTCGACAAGTTGAGGATGCCATTTTTACCTACAAAAGAAGAAAACATTAGTTCGTAGAGTTAACAATGCATAGTAAAGACACACTAGCTACTCAAACAAAATTGAAGGTGAATCTTGAAATTTGGCTAAGTCTGAAATCTTGAAGCACTAAAATTTGGTTAAGTCTAGATTCCTAAAGCCTTGAAATTT
Source organism: Cupressus sempervirens (assembly GCA_028749045.1). Classification (NCBI taxonomy): domain Eukaryota; kingdom Viridiplantae; phylum Streptophyta; class Pinopsida; order Cupressales; family Cupressaceae; genus Cupressus; species Cupressus sempervirens. The sequence goes on along the minus strand of CM053793.1, from coordinate 744,632,077 downwards.
GGCTAAGTCTGGATTTCTGAAGTCCTAAAATTTCCTAGAATCTTTACCTTATCTCAGGGAGTTCTGAAACCTATCTCAAAAGATTCATCGCATATATTAAAATATATCTTAACTATAAGGAATTATACTTAAACAATATATTTTAAACCCCTTCTATTTCATTTATCCAGACACACGAACCAAGATGCATGCACAACGCACCTTCATGGAGGGCAGGTGCGCATAGCCTCCATGAGAGGTGAGCACAATGCCTCCATGGAGCATGTAGCACCCCCATGGAGGACGCATGCATAGTGCCCCCATGGGAGATGCATGTGCACACACCTCCATGGGAGGCATGCACAGCGCCAACATGGAGGACACGCACATAGCGCCCCCATGGGAAGCATCCCCATGGAGGATGAGCATATGCACCTCCATGAGAGGCATGCATGGTGCTCCCATGGGAGGCACACACAGTGCCTCCATAGAGGATGCACATGCACACACCTCCATGGGAGCCTTGCGCAATGCAAAATCTTTAATAATAATTTTTTTTTTTAATTTTAATTTTTTTCTTTTTTGTTATTTTTTCAATTTTTCAATTTTTTGTGATTTTTTCAAATATTTGACTCTAAAATCTTAAGGTTGAATAAAACTCTTCTTCTCCCAATTCCCGAACTATGAGTTTGGGAGTCAAAAAAAGAATAGGGGGTCCCCATTCCCAGTGAGGAATGGGGTGTGTGTTGTGGACACCACAATCATCCCTTGCCAAAGAATGAGGATCTACTCTAAGCTGAGCAAGAAGAGAACCATTTATTGTAGCAAACATCCCTCTATGATGTGAATTATGAAAAATAGAGCCTCGATGATAGCTCTATCCATGAGGAGGAATATGCTAACCTAAATGAGGTTTCCCTTAAACCTATGCATGTCTTTGAAATTGTAATAGAGGAGATCAATGATGAAGATGATCATTTGGATGAGTTGGATGCTATCTACTCTTCTAGATATTAAGTCATCATCTCCTATCCATGAGGAGCATGGTCCATAATAGCAACAAGAAAAAGTCACACCATATTGGTAGCTCCCAAGGTGGTGGTTCATGAGCATCATGAGCAAGATGTGGAGGTTCTCTCTTAATAGAAGGAGGAGCCACTTCCAAACCAACAAGATACTACTATTGTAGAGCACAATCAAATGGTCAAGGAGGATTCCTTTGCCCCTATACCATCAAGAGGATACCCCATAAGGCACTTAGCTTTGCAAATAATTAGCAAGTTTCCCCTAGTCATGCTTATACCTGAGCATGAGGGGGAAGATCACAAAGAAGAGCAAGTATGTTTTGCTCCACAAGGCAACACCCTAGTGGTGGAAAGCTTCATCATTTTTAGCATTGGAAAGGACATGTTCCATGCAGCAACATGTTTTTCATGCTTGCTATCATTTTTAGTTTCCCTTTTGTATGAAAGAAGAAATCAACTAGTGAGGAAAGGGAGCTACTTCATAAACCAGTCAATGGGTTTGTTTAAACTTGCATATATGTAAACAATTGTACATAGTAGAGTAGTTTTTTGTTTTCAATTTTTTCTTTTTTTTCAAGAAATGCATGAGCATAGGTTGTCTCTATGTGGGATGGTTATGTTTCTTTTAAAATTTTGAAGTTTTGAGGAAGATTTTTGGTTCTTGGTTTCAGCTACAGAGTTCTTGTTTTGTAGTCAAAGGTAGGATTTTTAGTGTTTTGTTGTCATAGAGGTAGGGTTAGGGTTTTTTAATGCATAGAATCCACATTTTTTTTATGACTTTTTATCCCTATGGATACTCTAGGTCACTGGTCTTATGCATAGCTAGCTTGCATCCCCTTTGAGTTGCCAAAATTGTTGGCCAAATTTCCCTTCCTACCAAAATCATTGCATTTGAATTTAGTAGATAACAGGGCACTTCACAAATATTTAAATACCATGGAAATGCAAAATAAATGAAATTAAAACCCTATAATATTTCCATATTTCCTTAAGTTTCTTTTGGCACTCCCACAATTTTCTACACTGTCACATCTTACATGGGTCTATGATAGGTGCTTTACCACTTCCTCAAAGTGAACAACCCTTACATAAAGTCAGCAAGCATTGTTGTGACATATGGGCTGGTGGGCCCATAATTTTAGAAGTAAGAATTATAAAGTTATAAAAAAAATTTGTGATCATCAATCTTTCATAGATCAATAATTTGTGCTTTACTACTTAATGAAAATGTTGAAACTTTAACCATAGCAGGCAAGCATCATTATGGCAGGTGGATTTGTGGTTCTATCTTCTTCAATGGGTCATCATAGACAAGGTGGATGAGTTGTAATTCAAGTTGGCATATGGAAGGCACTTCAATGACCAAGGTATTTACATGAGTTATCAATGGACTACATGTTTCTATCCAATGTCAAATCTCAAATGGATCAACAATATGTGCTTCCCACTTCCTAAAGATGTGAGATGTTTAAACATTGCAGAAAAGTTCCCTATCAATGCATGGCATGTGGTACTTATTTCCAAGTGGGGCCACTAGGGTTTAAAACTAATTCTAGTTGGATGCCATGTTGTGCTGGGGTGGATGCTGAGTTTTTGTGGGCCTGAAAGATATCAGGATAGGTGTAGTAATGATAAAGGTTTCAATGATTGCTTATCTTTGTAGATCGATGATTAGTGCATTCTTACATCATGGAATTGTAAGGACTTTAAGTGATGCAGGGAAGCACCAAAAGGACACATTTCCTTCTAGGTTCAAGGAGATAACACTATAGTTGACATCGACAAGGGTTTTCATTGACCATTAATCTTGTGGAGATTGACAATTAGCACTTTCCCACATTTTGAAGCTATAAGGATTTTAAACAATGTGGGAATGCACCTAATCACCACATGTCCTTGTGGACCCAATTTGAAGGAAAGGCTAACACTTATGTGACATCATGGTTAAATTAGAACGTTGGCTTAGTTAGTAGGTTTTGATGGTCATCTGCATGGAGACTTTACAAGGTGGAAAAATGAAATAAGATTATTGGCCCACGTGGCCTTTCTTGGTTGTAGGATTTAGTTGACCCATTGACCTCATTGATTCATGAGATAAAAATAAGGGGAAGAGATTTTTCTTGCATGATCTGATCTTCATGATCATTTCCAACCACTCCCTAATGAATGCCATTACCAATGAATGATGGAAAACACTCCACCGTCTCTAGTTTTATCCATCTACTTTGTTCAGAGTGACTTAATGGTGCCATTCTCAAGGCTTTTTTCAGATTTCATTATATTTGAATTTGTGTCAAGATCATATTTTCTCTAGATCTACATGGAAGTGGTTGAGTTTGGTTTAGGATTGTGATTGTGGAGTAAGTCCAGTTTGAAAGTATTTGAGTTATGCCTAAGTTATAAAGGCATATTTTGTAATCTTTGTAATGGTTGACTCTTTTGTACTTTCTCTGATATTTCTTTGCAAGTTCACTATAAATTCCCTTTGCCTCTAATCCTATATAACATTCTACCTTATCTCTTCCAACCATTGATGTATTGTGCAAGACCTATTTGCCTCTAATTGGTTTATTGTGAATATCTACAATTTTGCAATATTGTATCTCTTTGACCTATGAATGATATATAAGTGAATCTTCATCTTCCTTGTGTCATTTACTTGGGTTTCTTGATCTACCTGTAATCGTTAGGTTAAAACAATTACGGATGTGTATATATTTTGGTGTCATGATGGTTCAAGTGTGCATGTACAGGTGGAGATTGGCTTGAAGACTCTATTTCGGTGCACACCTCCTCAGGTTAGAATAGGTAGATTTTCTTTCATGTATTCCTTCTTTGTTTTCCTCTTCAAGAGTAGTTAGGTGCATCCTAATAGCAAAGGAAGCCAGCCTTCTTCAAAGACTCGACCTCACAGTTCATGTCCCATAGCTTGGAGGTTGTTTCCATGTTTCACAAGGTTGCCCTTAGGTAAAAAGTTTGGAAAAGGGTGCAAACCTTTATGACAAAAATATGCACATGGCCAAATATTTCTCATGTAGTGAGAGTTGTTAGTAGGTATATGAGTAATCCAGGTATGGAACATTGGAATATTGTCAAATGGATTCTTTGATATTTGAAAGGTACTACTACAAAGCCATTATGTTTCACAAGATCTAGTTATACTCTAAGTTTATTTGTTGACTCTGATTTGGTAGGAGTTATTGATACAAGGAGGAGTACTACAGGGTATTTTTTCACTGTAGAGGCTACTATAGTTAGTTGGATTTCTAGATTGCAGAAGGTTAATGTAATTTCAACCACTAGAGTTGAGTATGTGGCTGCTATGAAAGCTAGCAAGGAGATAATTTGGTTACAATATTTTTTGAGGAATTGGGTCAAAAGTAGGAAGATCACCCATTGTACAACAATAGCTAGAGTGCCATTCATCTTACCAAGAATTCTGCTTTTCATTCAGAAACAAAGAACATATAGCTTAGATACCATTTTATAAGGTCTATTTTGGAGGATGGCCAATTACTACTTGAAAAGATTCACACAATTCAAAATCCTACATATATGTTCATGAAGTTAGTCCCTAAGGAGAATTTGGTTTCATTCTCAACTTCTATTGGGCTTCTTGATAGATGATCATGGAGGTAATACACAACAAATTATTTTATCTAGTGGGAGTTTTATGTATATACAACTTGTAACTTCACACAATCTGAGGAATGTTTTCTCTTATACCAAAAATGATGCAGAGCGTCACCTTGGAAAAAATTAGGAGGAAATAAATGACTCAAGTCTACATCAAGGGGTTCATACACATTTAGGATTAACTATTCCACTTAACTTAGATTGATATCCAATTGATTCTCCTAGTACCAACTGATGAACTGACATTCCATAGGAACTTCTTTGACCTCCTCTAGCAACATTAGATTTTCCTATATAGTCTTAACGTAAACTTATCAGACTCTTCCTTATTACAATTGAAATAAATTGATAACATAAATCAACTTTGGATCTAAAACTACAAGCCAAACTGAATACAAATTCACTACCATGCAACATTAATCATTTTTGAATCTACACCACCTTTCTGCATGCATGGGTTTAGAGCTTGATAATAGACTAACCACCACCCATGAAATTCTCAATCACTTAAAACATCTAAAAATCCCATATACAAACCAACTTTTTCCTCTATCACATATCAACTATGTCATTTCAACACATCAATGAATACATCAAGATATTCCTTCCTCGTGGGTACAGACAGAAACAAACCAATAGGTAAACACAAAAAAAAGCATAGAAATATAATACATAACCCCCTACAATCTAAGGAAATAGATCACAAAGAGTTTAGAAGACTTCCACCTATGAACACGACCCTCAAAATAGTAGGTCTTAACATTCAATGACACAAAAATCTAATTTTATGTAACAAACTGCAAAACTCGAAAGCTTAGTTTAGATTCAAAAATTCGAGTAATGTTTTGTTATGTGTCAACTACATTATCAACATCTTCTTAGAGTTTAAACTTTAAAAATTTGGAAAGAAAGTAAGAAATCACACATCCAATTTGAAAACCACAAAATTAGAAAAACTCAAAACTCTTAATATTCTTTCTCGTGTATTTGATCCCCATTCAATTATATAATCTATCATTTGAATACATTCCCATCTCTATGATTGGGAAGATGAAATGTCAACACAAAAGCAAGAAAAAAAAACCATTTTGAATCATGAAGGATCAATCAGAAGTCAAAATCTTCTGCCAACCTTTTCAAGCCATTTGAAGTTTCCTATAGCCATCAATTTCCTAGTTAGCTTGATAATTTTAAACACACACAAACACACTAAAAGAAAATTGACTTAAATTAAAATGAAAACTAACTTTTTCCTAAGTGGCTAAAAATGATGTAGAGCCTCACCTTGGAAAAATTAGGAGGAAATAAATTACTCAACTAAGTCTACATCAAGGGTTTCATACACCTTCAGGATCAATTATTCCACTTAACTTAGATTGATATCCAATTGAATCCCATAGTACCAACTAATGGACTGACATGTGATAGGAACTTCTTTGACCTCCTATAACAACATTAGAATTTCCTATGTAGTCTTAATGTAAACTGACCGGACTCTTCCTTGTTACAATTGAAATACATTGATAACATAAATCAACTTTAGATCTAAAACTAGGAACCAAACTAAATACAAATTCACTACAAAGCAACATTAATCCATGTTTGAATCTACACCACCTTTCTACATGCATGGGTTTAGAGCTTGATAAAAAATTGACCACCACCCATCAAATTCTTGGTCATTTATAACATCTGAAAATCCTATATATAAACCAACTTTTTCCTCTATCACATATCAACTATGTGATTTCAATACATCAGTGAATACATGAAGATATTCACCATGTTTGAGAGCTTCCTTCTACATGGTACAGATAGAAACAAACCAATAGATAAACACAAAAGAAAACATGGAAATATAATACATAACCCCCCTACAATCCAAGGAAATAGATTGCAAAGAGTCTAGAGGACTCCTATCTATGAACACGATCCTAAAAATAGTAGGTCTTTTCATTTGACAATATAGAAATATAATTTTATGTAAGAAACTACAAAACCCAAAAGCTTAGTTTAGATTCAAAAATTAGAGTAATGTTTTGCTATGCAGCAACTAGATTATGGACATCTTCTCAAAGTACAAACTTTTAAATTCTAGAAAGAAACTAAGAAATAACACATCCAATTCAAAAACCCAAAAATTAGAAAAACTCAAAACTATTTCTATTCTTTTTGTTGTATTTGATCCCCATTCAATTACATAATCTTCCTTTTCAGTACTTTCACATCTCTACAATTGGGTAGATGAAATGCCAACACAAAAGCAAGAAAAGAAAACCATTTTTGAATCATGAAGGATCGGTTAGAAGTTAGAATCTTCCACCAACCTTTTCAAGATGTTTGAAGTTTCATGTAGCCATTGATTTCCTAGTTGGCTTGTTATTTCAAACACACACAAACACACTAAAGAAAACTAACTTTGTCCTAAATGACTTAAACATCAAATTTTAAAACACACTTAAAATGTGAGATCAACTTTCTTCATAGTTTTTGCACTTCCTATAGCATCATCTTATTATTTCTTCCTATTGTAAAACTCTAAAGTATTGTTTCATCTTTGTTTGTTTCTATAGAATCTTTAACCATGTGAGTTCCTGTAGCATAATCTATCTAGTTTGCTCCTGCAACATAAGATTATTGTGAATAGACTTGCTAACAATTTTCTTGAGATGGTGAGGGTAAATTTTATCTAATAAAGGGATGACTTTGATTGGATATGTAATAATCTTTATCAATAGATGGTTTAATTATTTCTTTTTGGAATAGGTGAGGTAAGACCAACTAGACTTAAGTTGTTGTGAATAAACTTGCTAAAAACTATTTTAAAACAAGAAGAAATGTTCTTTTTTTGGAAAAGGTGACGTAATATCAACTAGACTAAAGTTGTTGTGAATAGACTTGCTAACAACTCATTTTTGAAATACCAAGGATAAGACTCTTTTTGAAAACTAGATATGGTATTTTGTGAGCAAACAACCTCTTAAAGCACAAAGAAATTTTGAGAGAGATAGGCATGCAATCTCTTTAGTAAAAGGGTTTTGATAGTAACCATAAAATTGTGTATGTTATAAATTTTTTTTTCACATTTATTTTACAAAAATAAGATAATTCAAGCACACCTATTATCCCTGAGGTCACTTTGGTTTTAATACACTCATTAGGCCTGTTGGGAGGTTCCCATCTTGATGTTTTCTAAATCTAGTGTGATATTTCCCTCCAATTGAAGAGGTGAGTTGATACAAGAGTCGATTGACAAACTTAAACATCAATGATCCTTCAAGGTATGACAAATAGAAGCCCCCCCTTTTGCGGGGATAATGACTCTTGGAGATGAAACCCAAGTAGATTTATGCCTCTACTAGGAAAAACACATATGTCAAGTAACTTTAGAGAAGCCTTATATTCTCTTACACCATGAGTAACACACCAAGGATAAAAGGGTAGCTACTAAATTGGTTCATAATTAGGTTTGTGGAGTCAACCACTCAGATGTTATGTATGTGATCCACTTAAGAATCTATTATGGACATGTTGAAATCATAGGAAATTTTTCCCACCTCAGGCTACCCCCAGAAGAACACTACCCAAACTTTCCTGATGGAGCAAGAAGGTTTACCCTTCCTCTCATTTATATTCCAACCAAATTATTTAATAGTTTGAGCTTCTCTCCAAAGGGGATGTGCTTCCCAAAGGAGGATGAACTTGCTAGAACCACTCCTAGGTTATTGAGAATTATCTTGCTAACAAATTTTGGTACATGCATCATGTATTAAAATGGTCCTAACTTTAAAAAATAAAGAATTTAAAGATGTGTTAAAAGGAACAATCTCAAGACACACAAGACACTTGATTCCTTCTATTTTAAAATCTTTTAGTTTATCCTAGTGACTTCTTTGAAAATACTCATAATTTTATCATACAAGGTTCATTTCCAACTTACAATGACGGTCAACATAATAAATCACATCAACAAAAGAAATCAAGCAAGTGAAAACTTTGAAAGAGATGAAAATAAGGACAAGTTTTCCTTAAGGCATTCAAGATTATGTGATGTTCATTTTATGACCAAAATTTGAAGTTTTGTCCCCATAATGTTCATTAATAGTACTTAAAATGGAAGTTCATCACATTCATTTTTTTAGTGGTTGGCATTTAAGTGTTCCATTAAAATATGTAATTTTTGTCCTTAGACATTCAAGATGTATTTTAAACAACTAAACTAATTAATTCTGCAAATATAGTCAATAGTCAGAATCTTGGCAAGGTACCTACAACCTATTCTCCTATAAAAAGATAGGAAAATGAACTAGATAATAAAGCCAGGGAACCTGAAAAAGTCAACATGTGATCCTGTAGCACAGGAATGTAATCAAATAATGTGGGATCATGGTACTAAAAATGGTGAAAAATAGAGAAAAGTGTGCCATAGGAAATTTACTTACAGAGAAATCTCACAATAGTACAACCCCACAGGTTTGGAAGGTGTTCCCGCTAACTAGTCTATTTACAGGTTTGAAGGTAAAATTTATAAATTGAATTTTTGGGTTGGCTACTTTGGCGAAGTGTTCTCATAGGTTTTTCCAGTGAACCCACTAGAAAAAATTTTTGTTCTCATGGGAATATAGAAAGGTGAGAATGATGGGGGAGGTTTTAACTACCACATGGTAGTTAGGTTTCATGTTGAACACATTCTTGCATTCCTGGTTTCATGATTCTGCATGTTTATTTTCCTCAAACTTGCAATCGTGGGTTTGCAAAAATTTAAATTTTTTTAAGTTGGTGGAAAGTTGGGAGCATGCTTCCTAGATTGAGATTTATGAACCTATAAAAATTGTTAAAAATCTTACACATACAAGAGAAAACACATCATGTTAATTTGGTTAATTAGCAAAATAGGAAAAAAAAATTATGGTCAAAATGACCCAAATGTAGGATCCAACCAGGTGTGCCAAAATGTAGAGTTATTAAACTAATGTGCAAAGACTATTACTAATTAGATTAATATTCACAAACTAAGTAAATTAACTACACTGATAAGACAAAGGAAACATCGTTGAGGTAGGAAAACCATGAATGGTAAGCTCCCCAAGTGTGACCTTGATTTTATCAATATGTTAAGCAATGGAGGATGTGTGCTCATGTGTGCTAAAGCTTCAAGTGGTAAGTGATCAAGCGTGGAGATGGATGAGGGTTTCAACAATGGAGGTGTGGAAGGATATTAACATGGTAAAGGTGTAAATGGTTATGTTGTAGTGGTTGATGAGGCATTATAAGTTTGCATGGAAGTTGAATGATTTGTGAGAGGGGAAGAGCTCAATTTATTGGATAATGGGTGATGAGATGGAGGGTCAGGATGTGAGGATGGGGAAAGGGTGAGGAAGGGCTAGGATGCAAGGAAGAGGGAGCACATGGATTGTGCTTCTTAAAAGCACTAGCCTTATGACAAGTGTCATAAGGGGATTGGGTGGTCAAAGGCGGGGGTCAGAGGAAATTATGAAGGAAGAGGAGTATGGAAGAAGGATGTAAGAGGAATTTAAAGAAATTTATGACATGTAAGAGTCATTAATGCTCTTGGATAGGAATTTGAGAGGATGGGGAAGACTTTTAACTTTGGCTTGGGTTAGAAAGTCTTAACCCTTTCTTAAAGGTGTACATATGTTTACAAGGGGGATTAGGCTTGACTTGTGAGGGGATTGGGAGGCAAGTGAATTGGGGCTTAATGAGGTGGGTTAGCCAGTTGGCTAAGTGAGGTTTGGATGTTTGAATGGGTTGTCTTAGGGTAATAATAGGGTTTTAGGATAGTTAGGGATTTAGAGTTGAGTTATTAGACTATTTATTTAATAAAAGGGGGGTGTGTGATTAAATTAAATAGATTTTTGCATTTATTTAATTTAATTGAGGAATTGGTATTTAATTGAAAAAATTGATTTTGGGTTATCATTTGATTTTATCAATTGATCTATAGTTAAATTAATTAATTAATTAACTAGGGGATGACTATTAATTAATTAAATATCAAATACTTAATCAATAATATCCTAGAAGATGACTAAATTAGATTACCGAGTGATGTAATCAAATTTAGGTGTCTATAGTACTAGTTGCTAGAATAAGTATATGGAAAATAAGATACTAAGAGGGGGATGAATTAGGATCTTAAAATTTTGACTTCAAAACCATTTCCATTAATTCATACCTAATTCATATAACAAATTTATCAAAAAAACTATAATGCTAAAACATAAATGGCATAAATCACATCCATGGAAGTTCAACACATAACACAATGATTTGGTTACCTAGAAACACTTCAAGATGAAGGAAAAACTAGGGTGGGGATGAAAACCAAAAATCTTCATTGTTGCAACAATAAAGTTAACATGCTAAGGTTATAATGTTTAATCATAAAATATGATCTACCCAGTGAAGGGTATGTCATGTTAAATTATTAAGAGACTATTAGGTTTCACCTTGTTAAAGGACTTTACACTCAAAATAAAGTATAGACTCTAGAAAGAGATTAACATAGGTATGTTAGGAACACTTGGTTAAGATATTTACCCTATCTCAATTACAAAATAACTAATTTAGTACCTGACCCTTAGTTTGCTCTGCAAGCTGATTTTGGGTCTCCTATTTCTTGTATCTTTGATCTGATTCTCCTAATATGATATCTCTACTCAGTTCTTCACTACTCTAATTGTTCTTTGTTAGATATATCTTTGAAACTTATTTTAACTCCTTCACATGCACACTCACTTTTTATGCATCTTCTCTTTTTGATAACAACTCTTCACACTCTCTCTTACTTATGATTCTAGGGTTGTAATCTTCTTTAAATATATGTTCTATGAAGTTTCTAGATCTTCATTGATGGCTTAAACTTCATCATTTTTTTCCATTTACATTCCTTTTCTAATTGGTTGAATTGTACACCTAGGGATCATTACCTTCTACAATGATGTGTAATCAACATCTAAGATGGCTCTATAAATATTAAATGTCATAGTATGTTAGCCAAAATGGTTTACATATGAGTTTGTTTCATTACAATCTCTCATATCAAAACTGAATTACTCAGCACTTGAACTCTTTGACACTCAGTCATACATAAACCTTCAAGTTGTTACTCACCTTCTATATAATTATTTTCTTAGATCTTGATAACTTTTCAAAATACTTGGTCTTCACTAGATTTCTTAGCTCATCCTATATTCCTCAAGTTGCATATTTGCTTGGTCTCTATTGAATGCTTAGCAATCACCATCTCACTCAATATAAGTGTTGTATGCTCAACCTTTACTAGATAACTTGGTCATAGTGATGACCTTGTAATCATTCCTAATAAGTGACTTGTAAATGACTAAGTGTTTGGACACTAATTGGCAACATAGGCTTAGAGATCAACAATATCCCCCTTTGACATTAGTGGAAAAAACACTTTGTCGTGAAATCATTTTGTTCAAAAAATGTATTCTCCCTTTGAGACCAAAAATTTGATTTTTATTATGTCCAATCTCATATATCTAATATTTGATTCTTATCTCCTCCTTTCACATTATTTGATATCTCCCCATTTTTTATTTCATTCTTTGGTCATCATTCCCCCTTAGTTTTTTCATTGATGGAACTTGGGGCTTTCAAGGCTAGTTGATACTTCTCAAAAAATATTTATGACTTTCCATAATATTGGCATAGCTAGTTTTACATCTTTCCTTTACCTAATCCAAAATATGAAATTGAATCTCTAGCTCAGCAGCTAGGTCAATAAATCCTAATTTTTTTGAAAAACTTGTCTCTTTCTTCAAAATGTCTCTAGCAATAGATATTATAGTTTGAATTATCTCTATAAGATGCAATAATTGAAGTTGAATCAATGCCAACTTGTACTGTACCACTACATCTTTATCTGCGAGGTTGGCTAGCCTCTCTTGACTGAATGTTAGTTCCTTGTAAGAAAATGAGCCTAAAATTGCATTCTTTCCCATTGTGAGAACATTATTTCTCATTCCTACATGTAATAGCTCTAATGAGCATGTAGTATCTAATGTAAATAAATCTATGTCACACAATTTTACATGTAAATAATTGATGGTTTTCAAAATTGTTTCCAACTGTGTAATAGATACCGAAAGCTCAGCTTGTCTCTATACAAGTTCATGCAAGACATTTTGTAACACTTTATACTCCATTATCCTTTTAGACCATTGTGATAGCTTCTCATTTTTCTATATATCATCTATTTGAATTTGATCAACTACATATACTAGCTGGTCTAAAATTACATATTGATTATTTAAATCGATAATTCCAAATGCATTTGTGAAAATATCCTTGATAGTATGTAATACTTGTCTTCTCTTTTGTTCTATTTCAAGTTGTTCTTTTTATTCCTTATGACTTAAAAAGATTTGCAATTCTTGAATTCTCTCTAGTGTAAGGTTATTCAAATCATATTTAGATAATGTTAATTACCTCATCAAGATTCACTGACTCATCATCAACCTTCACTACATGAGTCACATCTTAAGATCTAGAGAGTGTATCACTTGGTAGTGATAGTTGCAATTGATTCCCCTTTTTATTTTATATCTTGTTAGGCTTTTGCACTGGTGTAGATATCACCTATTGCATAGGTGTCACATGTGTTTGTTTTGCAATCTTTGCACTAGGAAATTAAATAAGAGCTTGAGTGGCCTCTTGTTCTTTCTATGTGACTTTTTCGTCTATCATTTACATGCATGAATATTTCTCAAATTTTACTTATTCAAAAATTTCATACAAATTGGTGGCATATATATAATTAATTTCTTACCAAGTTTCTCGATAGTTGTAGCCTCTATAACTAGTGTGACTATAACTTCATTAGTTTTCTTGACTTCAAGCTTTGGATATTCAACTATCTATAAAAGAATATTATTAATATAGAGTTTTCTTGATTCCTTCATCAAACCTTGAATTTCCTTTTTAGTTAGTACATTAGGATTAGGTGGAGGAGTGTTAGTATCATCCTCAATTATGATAGGATCCTTTTGTTTATAACCACTAACAAGTTCTTTAATTTTTGTTGTTAGCTTGGACACTTCTTGCTTATAATCATCCTCAAATTATATAGCATCTCACCCTTCCCTCTCCTCTACTATTGGTGTAAGCACTTCAAACACTTATTTCCAAAATCTTACACTGTCTTGCTCAACTTTAGCAACTTTATTCTTAAAAAATTTATATGCCATGTCTCTCAGCATAAACTTCTTAATCGAATCTTTAAGGGCTATAGGCATATGTGTCCTCTCCAAATTTGGCATAACTTGTGTCAATGTTATCTCTCTTATCTTCTTTTTAGTGGGCAGTGCCCATTTCCATTTAACATCCACTCTATTGTACACTCCTATAGAAACTCAAGTTCCTAATTGTATGGATGTGTACCTAGATTTGATCATCATGTATATCATTGTGCCTTCAAGTTTAACTTGATCATTATTGTCCAAAGAATCATATTGTAAATCTTTGAGTGCCAAAATACTTTTTGACTCTATCAGTTTTGCACATGCCTAATCTACAGTCATTAGAGGGAGTATGTTAACTACTTGTAGTTTGTTAGAAAGAGGGAATCATTGGAAGGAGTCTATTAGCCACTTTTAGTTTTCTATAAAGAGGGATCCATTGGAGGGAGTATGACTTTTCTTCATCTTCCTACTCCTCTTGTGCAATAATCAATTTCCTTTTTGGTTTTTCTTTCTTATCTACATGCTTCCTTTTCTTTGATGGGCTTCCTGATAATAGTCTAGCAAGAGGTTGTGCTAACCTCCTTCTTGTGAAGATCACCTTTCCCTTTGGCCTCTATGATGTCACTATTTCTTGCACTTTTTTTGGAGGTCTTCCTTCACTTTAGGTTCAATTATTACAACCTTTCTCTATCTAGTGGCCTTTGGCTTCACAACTATAAGCTCTTTATATTTTCCTTCCTTGTCCTCTAAGGATTGTCTAGACCCTTCTCCTTGTTCCATCTTACTAGCCTCAAAAAATTTTATTTCCCTTTTCTTTCTTGCCTTGGGTGTGCCAGAATTTGTAGTTAACTTGGCAATAATAGTCTCATATGTGCCAAACTGCTCGGCACTAGCACCAATATCTTATGCCAATAGTATAGTAACTACTATCATAACATCATCTTTATTTACCTCATAGGTAATTGGCTCAGCCATGATACCCTCGTTAATATTGCATGTGCATACACAAAATTTATGTTCACCGTGAAACATATTTCACTATAATATTTGTCTACAACAAACTTTGCAATCCTCATTTTGTTCCTCATTTTAACTTTGAACTCTTCAAAATAGCTATCCAATTACTACCTCAAAATTCTCTCCCAACCTATCTATTAGTTCGTTTAACTATTCCATAGTATTCCTATTCCTAACCCATCCAATCCTTCCAATGGTATGAAAATAATTTTGTACATAGAAAAATATGTAAACTAACAAGCAACCAAACTCGCAAGATGTGTTCTTTTCTTTTCTCTCTGCTTCTAGGTTCTTTGTAAATTGATGCAACTTTAGCTTGGAAAGATCTTCCTTCACAATTTATAGCCCAAATAAACTACTATGCAAAGTATGAGGTTCAATTTTCTTGATTGATAGTACTTGTGTGCAATCACACAAACCACAAATTCAATTAGTGGATCATCAAAGTTGTCTATTGACATTCCATGACCATTCCACTTCACCTTGGTTAGGTTGTCAATATCATTCTTGGCTCCACCCATTATGCTCTTTGGTCAATCCAATTTGGGGTACCCAATTACCCTTCAAATGATTTCCTTGTTGATTTTATTGGCCCCCCTTCCAACCAAATTTTCATGTATTGAACTCGGCTGAGCGCAATCTTGATCTATTCAATCTTGAAAATTTTGGAAAACCTATGGTATGGGTAAGCCTTTTGTCAGTAATGATCTTTAATTCATCTTTCATAATTTCATCTATTCATGTCTTGTCATATGTTGCTATAATTTCAAAATCTCTAACCTCTCTAATCTTATGTTGGTAGCATGATATGATGTCTTGCATAGTCAAGACTCTAGATGGAATTGATGATAATGCTCCAATATCATCAATAGGGGTTTTAGTGCTAACCAAATTTCTAAAATTGAGTGGAGGCCTCTGATCATTCCTAATTATTTGTGTACTATTATCCTTTATTAGTTCACTTCTTGAAGCCATTGTTAACTAGGGTTTTGAACAAAAACTATTAAAAAAAAACCTTCACTAAATAGTTTACTTGATTATGAGAGTAATAATTACTTTACTTTACAAATTCATTGATAACTCATTGAGATTGTTTTCTCTGGTTGCTGAAATCACTTCTATCACCATTAAATCTTCTCGTGACCTCTCTAATCGTTTGGTGAGTAAAAATGAATGTTGAATTTTGATAAATTCCTTTGATCTTCATTTTTAGGTCTATAATTATGTCTTCATACTCAACTAGTGTATGAAAACTAACTCAGTCTACACCTTAGTTTGGCCATGGTTATTCACTTAGTCAGTATGCAAGCTTCCTTGATCACTCAATATATACCACAAGGTTTAGTCAATATAGAATGTACCACTGATGCTTGATACTATTTGAATTTCTAATTTTAACAATTCTTAATGCATCTTTATTTATGTAGATATAACTCTTCATCTCTTTTATGCTAGGAACTAATGTAAAATATAGCTTTGAGTATACAATTTCTACATACCTTCTTTCTTTAGTGAGATTTGGTGTGATCATCTTCTCCATCAGATTGAATGATCATAGTGTCTTCTACTATGTTGATTCCATCTCTTACTATCTCTATCCATATCTTCTTTCCTTTTGGTTTGTCATTTTCATTGCTTGGTTTTGGTGTTGGTGTTTTGGTTTTACAGTTCTTATTGATATAACTAACTTTGAGATAACTAAGACATATTATCTCTTCTTTTAGCCATTTCTTGTAATTTCCTCTGAAATTTTTCTTGATGTAATTCTCTAGAATGTGTCCATACTCTCCACAAATAGCAACAACTATACCATGTGTTTTAATCCCAATTGTAGGAGTCTCCTTTCTTTGTTTTATAAGTTTTTTTTTTAGGTGTCCAATTTGACTTTTTCTTAAGTTTGTACTCCTAAGCTCTATGTCCAAACTTTTGACAACTAAAAAAATGATCTTGGGATCTAGATATGTTTCTATTTGAGTCATTGGTCTTTGATTTACATTCATGTGTTTGATGTCTTGTCTTCTTGCAATCAAAACAATTACCACTTAATTTAGGTTTAGGGATTTTCTTACCACTTCTGCAAATATTGGTTGTGTGTCCAATTTTCCTATAGTGATTACATGTAGGTTTTCGTTTAGATTTTACATTCCATTATTCTCCACTTTTAGATGATTCTCCTTCTTCAGTAGTTTAGGATTGTTTGTTGTATCCACATTGAAAGATGTATTTTTCTCAAGGTGATTTCATCATGTCTTCAAAGTGCATAATTCCTTCATTTGGTATGTTCATCCTCTCCATGAGTTCCTTTTCATGTCTTAACTCATTTTTTAATTTCTCATTATGTAATCTTATTTTTTTATCTCCACATATTTTCTATTTGCTTTCTAATTCATAATTACCTTTTCATTTATCATATCAAGCTAATTGTTTGTAAGATTCTAAATTTCAATGATGCTTCTTCAAGTGTAATAGCTATCTTCCTCTTGTCTTCTTCATCCATGTTCTTATCTTCCATTTCTTTCATCTTTTGTTCAATAGCTTCACAAAGTGTAACTGATTTAATTTCTTGTTCTATCTTGAGATCTTTTTCTTCCTTTATTAGGGCACTATTCTTCTCTAGCAGTTTTTTCATTGCTCCATCTTTATTACCATTTTTTCCATTGTGCAGCAGCCCTTCTGTATCAACTTTTGTGTACTAAGTGTCATTTTTTGGAAATATAAAGGAGTAACTAAGAGGGGAGGGGTAAATTAGTTACTACTAAAATAATTCCAGATCTCCTTTAGATGTCAACAAAAGAAAACTTTGAAAACTAAAATATTGGTACTCAGCATGCACATAATTAATGTTGTAACTTGGTAAATACTGAATGTACTTGGTAACTAATTAAATTTTTAGATCTTAAGATGTTGTCAATTATTATCATTACTTAATCTTAATTCAAGCATGAAAGAAATAGCAAGAACACATATGACACCAAGATTTAATGTGGAAACCCAATTTGGGAAAACCACCAATTGTAACTAGTTACTATTTTTCACTCTTCTAAAGTGAGCCTTGTTAGAAGCCAACCCTGTTAAAGGTTACATAACACATTGTTAGATGTGACCCTATTCAAGGATTTAATCACCTTGTTAGGAGTGGTCTTGTTAGAGGTCTTGAGAAAATTCAATAGAACTGTCGCCTTGTTAGAGGATTTACAAATAGCTATTAAGCCAACTCTATTAAGAGATTAAATCAGTCCTATAATGGTTAGAGAGTAATAATGAGATAACCTGATTTAGATGAAACTAAATTACTAATTACATATCTCTATTTTGGCTTGTACTTGATCCTTCCTAATCAAATATAGTTTTTCTACTCCACAAGTATATTCTAATTATCCTTCAAATTCACTTCCTCTCTTCATCATTTCAATTCATTTATAATAGCTTGCACACTTTGAAACCACAACTTGACCTTATACTTATATCTTTCATATTGTCAAGTGGGCTCAAATACAAGTTACAATAATTAATATTCATCACCATAGTCAACTATAACCAATACATAAATCAATTGAGCTTAATATGCCAAAATAAGAAAATTCTTCATTAGCCAACTCAACTCAGTAGAAACTAACTCAAAAGAAATTTATTGTGTTAACCAATAGAAGCTCGATTAACACTACAAACTTGTGAAAATCCTTTGGTAACTAAGTGAGCTTTTTTAGCACTAGTTCCATCCAACTTCTCTTCATTAACCAAGTGAGCTCGATTAACACTCATCTTCTACATGATTTTCTTTAATGCCTAATTGAACTCAATAGATACTCTCTTCTAAACTAGGCAACCATAGGAATTCTTAGTAGACACAGAAAGCTATCTTCAATACCTAAGTGAGCTCGACATATACTAACTAATAATGATATGATATTTTTGTAACATCAAATACAATACACAATTAATCAATTGTATGTAACAATCTCCCTCTCTGGCAATTATGGCAACACAACATGTCATGTCACAATGAAATTTTTGGATACACTCCCTCTATCAATATGAGCTCTTCCTTTCACTATCTACAACAACTTCTACCAATTTCATTCATAGAACTTTCTCCCTCTTACAAATATTTCTCCTTCTTTGGAATGACAAAAAATTCTCAAAGATATTATAGTAAGCTTCTCCCTCTTTGACAACACATGCCAAAGACAACAATTCTATTTATATCAATGTACCTTAAGTACTAATTCATTTGCAATATGCCCTTATCAATTTTGCATCAATCGTTGATCATCAACTTACTTTGGTTGATGCATCACTAAATTTTATTTAGTGAGCTTCAAATAGGGGAATGACCCCTAGCTTACTTCTTAGATACAAAAATGAATCCTTAGGTAATGGGTTGGTGAATATGTCTGTAATCTATTATTTTGTATTAACATATTCCAATCTTACTTTTTTATCATGTACTAATTCTCTTAAGAGGATGAAGACTTTCTAGAAGAGTCTAGAACTTCTTAGGATGAGGATACATTAGATTTTTAGGAAATAAATAAAATTTTATTTATTTCAAGGGTTTGGGTTGAGGAGATAGTTATTAAAAATTTTTTAATAAAAATGAGGATTAATAGTTAATCTTAATTAAATATTTTGAGCTGGGATTAGGGGTGGGAAATGATGGGATTAGCCTTTGATCAAAATTAAAGAAGGATTAGAAGATTTTGGAAGATGTTAGTGGTCTTAAGGAAATTGGCCAAGTTTTGGGCAAAAAATAAATAAATTATTTTTTTTGGGATTTTTGGTCAATTTATTAATTAAATAATTAATAAATAAGGAAATAATGTTTAAATAAGATTTAAACATTTTTGGGAGGGATTCCTTAATTAAATATTTTTAATTAAGATAAAGGGATTTAATGGCATAAAAATAAATAAATAAATAAAATAATTAATTAATTAATAAATGATGATGTCATCAAGGATTTTTTAGAAAATAAAAATACTCTATATTCTAAAAGATTTTAGGTGTCTACATTTTGCCCCTCTTTGATGTGATGCCGCAAGTGGCATGGCATCAAAGATAAGAAACTAAGATGCCCAAGGCTAGAGCAGAAGAGGAGAGAATGGACTACGAGATGCCCCCTCAAGAAGGCGGCAGGGAGAGAAAGCGAGGCTCGACGACTTCTTGAAAAGTACAAGAATCCAAGATGAGCAAGGAGACTCAGATTGGCTTAAGAGAAGAGGTTTAGTTAGCTGAAACTCTCACTACGGGAGAATGATAAAGGGAGAATTAGAGGCACAAGAGGAGGCAAGCTTAAGATCTCAAGGATTGCAGAGGATGAAGGATCAAAGCGCTATAAAAAGGAATCCAAGATAGGGAGATGGATGATGGGATGATAAAGCTGATGCAACAGGATTTCAAAGAGTTAGATTGGCAGAAGATGGGTTTCGGAGATCCCTAGGACTAGGATTGTGGATCTCAAAAGATGAGGCTTGGTGGATTGATTTGATTGGTGGATCCCTAAGACTAGAATTGTGGATCCCTAAAGCTAAGAGTGATGATTGATTCTGAGAGATACTAATGCACAAGCTAGGTAAGGAGAGATAGATGTTGGATATGTATGGGGGATAATGGAGATGAAGGAAATCCATTGAAGCTTATTGAGCGGGGGATACTTCAAAGTGAAGTACCACCATTTAGTTGAGCACTAGATTTCCTATAGGACTATTGGTTAATTTCCAAGGTTACCAAGAACATCAAGGCCTTTTCACCAATTGTCCAAAGGATTGACGGACTAACTCAAAACAAACATGCAAGGATTGCCCCAGCATCACACATGAATCCCAAAGGAAGTGGTGTGGAACCAACACTAGGTAACCCATAGCAGAATAGAAAAACAAATGAAAGACCTGATCAAGAACTTACACTCAGATTGCCCCATTCGCAATATACCATGATATGGAAGATCATGCCAACCTTAAGGAGGAAACAAAAGGATTGCTTGGAAAAGATATTTCAAGACCCAAAAGGGAAGATTCCAAATCAAAAGAAAGCGAAAATACAAAAGAGAACCATTTGCCAACGAGATGGGTAGGATGAGATATTAACAAACCAAGATTAGACATGAGGAAAACTATATCCTACAAGGATCTATCAAAGAGTACCTAAATTGATGGATCTGGATGAGTGATGCATCCATCAAGCTGAACTAAGAAGGATAACACTTTGGTGACAAGAGATCTAGCTAAAGGATGCATTGGAATAGCTAACCAAAGGTTGTGTGATGTGTGCATGATGCTGATCAAGGAGGAACTAACACAAAAGCTGGATAAATACAATGGTACTAAGTTAAAGAGGATGTACAAGTTGATGGACCAAGATATGTTACAAATGTACAAGGTTGTTCATGTTTTGGTTTTTGTGAGATGAAAATGTTTGTGAAGGGTGGGATGTTTGCAATAGTTGATAGGTAGATAGGTAGATGGTTTTTGAAAAGCTTAAGTGAAAATGGGATTCTTTGTGTGCATATGATAGGATACAAACTAGGATACAAGTTTATTTACAAGCTGGAATATGCTACAAGCTTTGGACAAGATTTGAATATACAAGCTATGATACAAGGGATGATACAAGATTTACAAGATGAGGTACAAGATTTACAAGCTATACAGGGGGTATTTACAAGATTTATTAGATTTTGGATATTTGGTTGGAACACCAAGGGAACAAGCAGGTGTTTTATGGGATGGTGGGTGGATAGATGAGGGATAGGATAGTGATAGATAATGGATTAGTCTTAGTACACAAGGCACCTGAATTACTAGGTTTTCACCAAGATACCTATCCAAGATGATTGAATTGCCAAGTTTTCACCATTGGATGCTTATTTCTCTTTACTATTTTTTTCTTTTTTTTTGTATTTTTCAAAAGCTGGGTATACCAAAGATCTTCAAGCATAGAACTTCTTGAGATGAATGATGTTATTAGGATCATTCAAGAGTTCTCCTTTTGGTGTAAATAGCTGATAGTCTTCGAAGACAAAGGATGCAGTGACAACATAAGGACCAAGCCAGGTAGGTTCAAACTTGCCTTTCTTTTCTCGATCTACTTGGACTTTCATGTTTTCTTTAAGGACCATGTCACCCGGTTGAAAGTGTTGTGGAAGCACTTTCTTTTTGAAATTCCTTCTAAGACAAGTTTGATAGACTATGAGATGATCATAGGCTTGTTGTCACTTCTCATCTAAGAGATCTAGCTGGGTGAGTCGAGCTACTCTGTATTCTTGATCTGATATTTGCCCTTGCAAAGATATGCGCAAGGAGGGAAGTTTAACCTCTATGGGTAGTACTGCTTCAACACCATAGACTAAGGAGTATGGAGTTGTGCCTATGGATGTACAAAAGGAAGTTTGATAAGCCCATAGGGTAGGATTAACCTGTAGGTGCTAATCGTGGCTAGAATCATTGACAAATTTCTTTAGTATTTTGAGGAGGGATTTATTAGTTGCCTCTACCTGGCCATTACCTTGTGGCAAAAATGGGCTAGAAAAGTGGTGATGGATGCAGAGGGAAGTGCATAATTCTTCCATGTTGAGATTTTTGAAGTTACCTCCATGGTCGGTGAAGATGGTGGATGGGATGCCAAAGCGACAAACAATGTGGTACAAGATGAACTTGGAGACTTGAACTCCTGTAGCTGAGACTAGGGGGACTGCTTCCACCCACTTAGTGAAATAGTCTGTAGCTATTATTATCCATTTATGTCCATCAGATGAGAGAGGTGTGATAGTTCCAACTAGATCAAGGCCCCAACAAGCGAAAGGCCAAGGTGGTGCAATAGGCTGTAGATCTTGTGTTGGAGCGTGCATGAGATTTGCATGCTGCTGACATGGGAGACACTTTTTGACAAAGTCACAAGAGTCTTCTTCAATGGTAGGCCAATAGTAGCTTGCTCTAAGGATATGTCGCACTAGGAAAATACCACTCATGTGGGCATCGCAAATTCTAGAGTGTACTTCTTTTAACTCCATTGCGGCCTCATTTTCATCTAAACATTGAGAGAGAGTATGGTGATAACTATGACGATATAGGGTATTGGCTATGATAACATAGTGGGATGATTTTCGAATAAGGTTCTAGCATTGGGTACATGTGAGGTGAGGGGATATGACACCATTGTTAAGGTAAGCATGAATCTCATGGTACCAAGGGGATTGGGGACCAACCAAGATACAAACATGGTTTGAGTCATCATTCGCATAGGTAGGTGTGAGGAGTTGCTCGACTAAACACTCATACTATGTAGCTACTTGGGAAATTCCCAAGAGCGAGCTGATAGTAGCCATAGCGTCTACTGCTTTGTTCTGCATTCGAGGCACTTGTGTAAACTAAAGCTTTGTAAAATGCTAGGTTAGCTTATCAACTAGCTCTTTGTAGGGTAATAGCTTTTCGTCCTTGGTTTGATATTTATTTAGGGCTTTCTTGATGATGAGCTAAGAATCGCCAAAGATTTGTAACTCAGTGATGTTCCATTCTACAGCTATCTTTAATCCTGCTATGAGAGCCTCATATTCAGCTATATTGTTGGTGCTAGGGAATTGTAGCTTGAAATGTTTTGGAATGTAATCTCCTTGAGGTGTGACCAACAATATTCCTACCCTTGATCCATGAGATGTGTATGAGCCATCAAAATAAAGTTTCCATGGGGGTTGTTCTTTAGTTAGACAGATATGCTCATCTGGAAATTCTATGATCAAAGGATATGCATCTATTAGAGGTGCATCAGTGAGGTGATCTGCTATAGCTTGCCCTTTGATTACCTTTCTGTCCACATACTGGATGTCAAATTCGCTAAGATGCATAACCCATTTGGCCAAACAGCCTGTAAGTATTGTTCTGGAGAGCATATACTTGAGAGGGTCTATCTTGGAGACTAGTTGGATGGTATGACTTAGCATGTAGTGGCAAAGCTTTTGAGTTGAGAAAACAACTACCAAACAAGCTTTTTCCATAGGAGTATAATGTATGTGCCTATAAGATGTATAGAATCCAAGAAAGACAAAGGTAGACAATGATATATACTGATGTAATTGGAGATAATAAGGGCAAGATAGATGTATACACTTGATCTTGATAATATTAATATATAAGAATTCTATTAATTAAGTTATGTCCATACTTCCATATTTTGTAAAGTGTTCAGATTAACTTCTTACTCACTTTGTATAATTGGGTATAAATAGAAAAGATAGAAAATACTTGAACTCACAAACTTCAATCTGTGTTCCCCATTTTTCTTTCTAACAACATGCACACTAACAAATAAGAACCATATCTAGGAAAGATGTGAATATAGATAATGTAAAATTTGAAAAATTGGGATGAAAATAAAAACCATGATAACATGAAGTTTGTTAAGTGTATCAATGAAGTTATGATTTAAAAACTAAGTTATAGCCAAAAGTGCTAGAAATGATCTTGCATTAGTGAGTGCATCAAAGGAGCCCAAACTGAAGTCATCAACACAAGTGATGTAAAACAAAAAATAGAAATCATAGATGTATTAATTTTTCTCTTCCATAGATTAACATCACTAGATTATCCTAGCTTCAATATAATAAGATCTCACATATCAGCAATTTCCAATATAACTCAATGCCATTTCTTCCAATATACATTAAGAAACTTGTTAAAATATTACCCTCAACATAAATGTTTAGAAAACCTTTTACTACTTGGATAATAACTTTAACATATATAGACTGGGTTATTCTTTTGATCCATATTATATAGAAGAACAAATGTTTAAAAGTATTTTTTCCATATTTAAAAAAAGTTTTTCTATTTCTTTTTATTTGGCCTTTTCGCCAAAACTTTCATTGATCCCTAAAATTTTGTAGTCATAGGCTCACTATTTTAGGGATTGAAATTACATTTTTAGTTCTTCTTTCCAACAGTGTAAGCAGTTTCAAAATTTGAGCTCTAGGTCTAAATTTATGACCCTGACAAGTTGGGGTAATTAAACACCTAGTTTTGAATAGTTTTGGTTTAATTTTTTTGTTTTTATTATAGCCACATAAACATTTCAAATTCATGGCTAAGGTGGTTGTTGATATTCCATCTTTGTATACATTCTTTCAATTTCAATTAATAAGATGAGTTTTGGTTTGCATACAACTCTTTCAAGTTTTGCAAGATTTTCCAGAACTTGAACATTGGTATCATAGGTATTTTGATTCACCAAATATCGTGTTTTCTACCCACTTCTTAAATTTAGATAATCTTTGGTCAGATTTTTTGTTCTACATTTTGTCTTGGTGCTATTTTTGATTTCTACTTATATACATTGATCAAATCCTTTCCTTACTTTGATGGCAATCCCTTAAAGGAATCATGCTCCATTAGTAAGAGCTTAGCATTCATTTAGATAGAAAATACACCCCAATTGCCTTCATCAAATTGGGTGTTGGTTCTTAAATTAGCATAGATCATGATACAAATAAAACACAAGACTTGGGCTAATAAGTTTTCCTATTTCAAATTTTTCATTATCAATGACTAGTAATAAAATCCTCCATACTTATCTCTACATCTATGTCCCTCCACATGATCTTTGCAACCCATATATCAAAGTTTGTAAAATGGTAGAATGGAGATGATCAAATCATTCCATTTCTTTTATAATATTTGTATGCAGATAGGAGTAAAGATTCAATAATGGCATCCTTTCTTTTGTGTTAGAAGCATGATAGGAATGGCATACAACTGCATTTCAAATTGAGCCTCCATCCTAATGGTGAAGAGATCATGACACATGATTTCTTGGGAAAGATTTTAGATTTTATTTTCAAAGGCTAGACAGTGAGAACTTTGTGGCATGTTATAGTCTTCTCCTCTTAACGTTTTCTATGTTAGTTTTCCAATTTACCCAGTGGATTTCTATAGACTATATATCCAATAAAACATCATACATTGCAATGAGAATGGGTCTAAATCATGATGTTCTATCATTTATCAACACCCCCCAATTCACACTCAACTCTTCCTTTTGACCTGAGGCTTCCCTAAGCATATACATCCATCTGGATATGTGTCTCATTTGAAGGACTCTTTAACTAAAAATGAATATTCACCTAAGACCTAAATCTAGCTTTCTTATTCATTATACACTTCCCATTCTAGTGTATATGTTTAATACTTATAGTTTTATAATTATTTTGTTGATCAATGAATGTAGTGACTCAATTTCTTATATATGTGCATTCTTTTGTCATTTCAACTTCCTGAAGATGCTTTGTAGAACTCCATGTAGATTTTCATGTGCCTCTAATAACCATGGGCCTGCCCATACTAACAATATTGTGATCCATTATCAAATCTTTTATTTTTTCCAATATAGGGCTCTAATTGACGTTTTAATGGCCTTTTGTTGATCTTTCAGTGGCATTTGTCATCAATAACATGGAAACACCATTAGAATCTCCTGGAATTTTGTTGAAGTTTTGATGGCATTACATAGAGGTTTTGACAAGGCATTTCATTAATGGCATGGAAAATTCATTGAAAACCATTGGAAATCATCAAAGTTTCTATGTCCTTTGGTACATGTTTCAACAATTGTGAGGTGGAATCAAATCATGTTCGATGTTGCCTACTACCAGAGATTGGGCTCATTTTTGATGGCATCCTTCATTGATAAATAGATAGCCCAGTCTTGCATTAAATTTTTGACAAATTTTTAATAATGAAATGTTTTGACCATTTAGTTTTAAAAAATTGACCAACCCTCATTGAAAATTAGGTCCAAATTTAGTAGTGCGTAAACCATTTTCTAATGAGATAAAGAAATAATTTGAGATGTCAATGGTTCAATAGATTAAGTTGTTTGTTGGATTACAAGTTTATCAAATAAAGAATGGTATTTATATTACTCAATCAAAGCTTATCAAGGAGATATTGAAGACTTTTGAAATGGAGGACTCAAGATGAGTTGCAACACCTATGGTTATTGGTTATAGATTTTCAAAGAGTGATGATTATGTTGAAGTGAATAAAAAACTATATAGGTCAATAATTGAAAACTTATAATACGTCATACATAGAAGACCTGATATTGTATTAGTAGTTGGTATTGTTGTTAGATTTTCATCTAATCCTAGAGAAAATCACATGATGGTTGTGAAAAGAATATTGAAATATATAAAAGGAACATAAGACTATGGATTATGGTATAAAAAGTGTGATAAGTTTGAGCTAAAATTTTATGTAGATGTTGATTGGGCTAGAAAGAGTACAAGTGGAGGTTCTTTCTTTTTAAGAAGAAGACTAATTTCATGGACAAAAAAGAAGAAAACCTATATTTCTCAATCTACAATAGAGGTTGAGTATGTTGTTGTAACATTGAATTGTTCAAACATTGTGTGGATCAAGAATTTATTGAAAGTTATGAAGGAAGAGATTAATGAACTTATTGTGATATACTTGTTATCATGAATACTGATGATACTAAATTGGGGGAGTATCCTTAGCATTAGAGAGTATTGACATGTTGCATTGATGAATATGTTTTTCATTGATGTCAACATAGTAGTAAGTCTATGAAGACTAGCATAGTAGTAGAGAGATCTTCTTTGTACAGGAAAGGTTTTTCTTGTTTGGTGATGTACCACCATGGACATTTTCTAGACTATGTTCTAATGACGAGGTTTAATCCACAACATGTAAGTTGAAGACATATGGAAATTATAATTGATTTATCGAGAGTAGTATAGAGATAGAATGCTTGGAAAGAAGTTTCTAATGTTTGTATTATATCTTTCATCTAAGATGTGATAAGAAGATGCATGATCAATTAGTGATAAAAGATAGTCTGATAATAACATTAGAAGATGCATAAGCCTTAGTATAATACATGTAAGAAGTTGTGTAGACAATGAGCAAAAATTTCTATTATAATTGTAATTAATTAATTATCTTATTATAATTAATTGGAAAAGCCTCAAGGCCAACTCAAGGAATTATTTTGAAGATATGGTATAAAGGAAAGAGCTTTTCCTTGTTTGTAATGTGTTGTGATCATTTTCAAGTGTGAAGTGCAAAATAGGGGAGATTTTTTACGAAATGTGAGTAACCAATCCAAAGGATTATTGGATGTGAGTTTTGTGATTTGGTTACAAGATTGAAAGGAGTAGAGGTATGATTGACCTAATATAGGAAGAAAGTACTATTCATTTCTATTATTCTACAAGTAATAATATAGAGATCATTTAGATAGTGGGTTCATTGGTCTTTCCCTTGAAGCTACTTGGATAATTGGTCTAGCTATCTTCCAAAAATCCTAACTAGGTTGGCACAACTCCTAACAGGGTTGGAATCTCCTAACAGGGATTGATATATAGTGAATTTTGTTATAGACTCCTAATAGAGTCCATCCTCTAACAAAGAATATTTATATTAGTACATCATCTTGTGGGTACTATCCCAACTGAGGTTTTCCATCTGATCAAGTGTTTCCCTAGTTAACATGTCTGGTGTTATTGTGCATGAGTATCTTGTTGTGGCTTTTGATGATATTTCTCATATGGTTAGGTTTGTTTAAAGTTAATAATTATGATAATAGCTGGATAATTGATTCACTCCTCCCCCCTCTTAGTTATATTGGTGGACTCTATATTATAAAAATTAGTTTCAAAGCATCAAGCTCGTAAAGGATAAGCTTAATAACTTTGGGAGATTGGTGGTGAATCTTTTCAAAAAGGATAGTCTTAAGTCTAATGGAGGAAATTTTGACACCCAAAAGATGAAGCTTCTTGGTGAGACAACATAAATGTGTAAAGAAGTGAGAATTAATTTTTTAGATCCAAAATCCCAAGGGATTAGGAACCTTTTTT
Source organism: Cupressus sempervirens (assembly GCA_028749045.1). Lineage (NCBI taxonomy): Eukaryota > Viridiplantae > Streptophyta > Pinopsida > Cupressales > Cupressaceae > Cupressus > Cupressus sempervirens. The sequence goes on along the minus strand of CM053793.1, from coordinate 744,603,326 downwards.
GCTAACTTGGACCTCTCTATCTATGATGTGCAAGAGCTATGAGATGGTGCATCTCAAATTAACCTAGCTTAAGAAACCCTTGCAAACTACACCATAGAACAAGAGGTTCAAAGAAAAAAGTATGCTTATATCCAAGAATCAAAGATGAAATGAAATAAAGATGCAAGCTAAATGAAAGATGCCACTGCAAGCTAAGATAAGAAGAATGAAAGTATTGAAAATCCTTCTAGTTAAGTTATGTCATCTATGCTAGAGCATAAAAGGAAACCAAGCTAAGAGTGCCATGAATCTACAATGCAAGTAAACCAAATGAATGCAAGGTGGGCACAAAATGAATGCAGGATGAGTGCTCCAAATGCTTCAAAATCATTCAAAAAACTTGCACAATAAAATTAGGATAAGTGAACAAGAGGTGAGAGAGCCTCCTTTTAAAAATAAATGGACAATATAGATTAAGAGGAAAATGGGTGGAGAATGAGCCTTGGGTGACCCATGTGCACAGAGAGATCACCTAAGAAAGATCAATAGTTTATATTAAGAGTAAAAGATGTGTGGAGGATAATTAAAGCTATTTTTTAATATAAAAATTCCTTTCACATAGAAAAGTATTCCCCTCATGTGAGACAAAAATGTCTTTTCTTTTCTTTTTAAAGTATGAATAATGATTTCCATGTGCACACTTAGGATAAGTGGGACTTATTTAATTAAAGAAGAGAAAAATATTTTAATTAAATAAAAGACTTAGGACAAACTAGTCAAACCATATGTTACAATGAAATAAATAGAAAAGTGATGATTTGATCAAAGATAAGCGATGGATAAATTAAGAAAAAATGCTAGATAGGGGGTCATAGTGTAGATAGCCATTTTTTGGTGATTACAATATTTAACTCCTTATGACATTATGATGGTTGCAATAGAAGAAGTTATTCCACTTATGCCTAGCTTTAATAGATAGACATTGATTGGAAAATTGCAAGCATTTAAATCTAGTAGAGTAATTTAAATAATGTGCCTAGAAAAGATAGTTTTCATAATAACAAAAAGTTACTAACCAAGATGAGATAAGTTTACTTACTATTAAGGAAGAAAGTCCTATTAGATAAGAAAAATAACTTGTATCATAGATTGAGAAGAATAAATATGATTGGATAATAGATAGTGGATTCTCACATCACATGGTAGGTCATAAAGATAATTTTTTTGTTTAACAATTATGATGTTGGTGTAGTGAGAGTTGGAAATAATGCTCCATGTTATATTAAGGGAAAGGGATCTATTACACTTTATGGTAAAAATAACATTGAGGATGTATATTTTTTTGATGGATTAAAACATAACTTGTTAAGTTTTGGATAAATTGTTGATAAGGGCTATCATTTTTAATTCATTGAGAAGACATGTACAGTCATAGATAAACATGAGAAACTAATTGGTATATGTACAAGAAATAGAGGCAAAGTGTTTCAATGGAATCCTAAAGAGATAAGTTATTTTGTTCCTAATATTGATGATGTAATGAAACATACGAGTCACCAAAGGAGATGTCCTAGCCCCTAGCAAATGACCACATAGCAAAAACACAACACACAATACAAGATTTGATAACAAGCCCAATCTAAAAATCAAAAAGACATTTCTCCCTTACTTCTAAAGCATGTTCATTTTGCAACCAACCAATCCTATAAGGATAAGGATGCCTCACTCTTCTCAAACCAAGTTTTTGAACTATCTCCTTAGTAACAAGGTTGTTAGTACTACCACTATCCATAATCACATTACAAATTTTACCACTAGACTTACAATGATTCTTGAAAAAATTACTCCTTTGATAGGATTCCAATGTCTATGAATTGACCAATACTCATCGAGCTAGTAAATTCTCTCCTTTATCTAATTCACTGATATGGTTTTTAGCCTCATTCACAACAGAACCTCTTCTATCACCAACCTTAGGACATTCATAAGATCTATATCCTTCTATATGACATCTAAAAAAGGCACCCTTAAACTCACCTCTACCCATACTTCTCTTTTGATCCATAGGTTTTGGTTCATCTGCTACACTTGATTTAGCCTTTGTGAAGTAGTCTTGCTTCTCCTTCCCTTGGGAGATGCCTTGATTCTGATAGCTCCTATTTTCATTGAGCTTAATTTTCAAAGTTAGGGTGAAAATACTGAATTAATTGTTCAGGTTGCATTTATCTTGTTTCTATCTATAGAAGAAACCTTAGAATATTTTGCCTTGATTTGATTATTTTTTATTGATTGTCCAAAGCATGAGGTTTAGTACCCTAGGATTTGAATTTCATCTCATACCACAAAATTTTGCATGAAATTTGTCTACACCCTAACCCTAGGTTTTTAAAATTAAGAGAGTTTTCATTTTTCCTTTAACATCTTCCTTTGCGATGCTATGATGAAGGGGTTAGCAAACTATCATAGGAAAGTATTTTCTTTGTTACAATCTTAAGATAAATGTGTCATCATAATATTGTAAATGGTATAATTTGTCTTGCTGACCTTATGACTTCCTTTGTATCATAAGATCATGTAACAGTTTTATATGGTTTAGTGGTTGGCCATCCCCAACATTATGACAAGGGAGGTCATTGTAGCATCGAGAGAGATAAAAAGGGCTGCTACGATATTACAAATAAATGTATATTGTAGGATCATGAAAGAAATAATGGAGTGTTGTGATATTATGAGGAATATGCAATTGAAATATCATAAGGATGTCAATGTAAGCAATGGTGATGGTGCACTGGCAGACAATTGTCCAATTTTTCATTGGTCAAAATTGAGGTACTGAACTAGTTGTGTGCCTAATTAGGAAAAAGTGGGACTAAAGGAAATATTATATTATTTTGAAGTAGTATATGATGATCTTTGATGCTATGATCATAGAAGGGCTTTTCCATGGGTCCTAACTGATCAACAAGGGTTTTTTAATGTTTTTTGTAACATCAAAAAACCATTTTTGCAACAATAACATGCTACAAAAGGTCTTTTTATTAGTCATTGTCATAGTATCATACACCCTAGGTTGATATCAAAATGAAAAATCACTTTTCTGAGCTAGAAACAATAATAAAGTTTTAAACCAATGGGAATTATGTGCAATACAAAAAGTGTATTACTAGGTAGTAATGGTAACACTCCATTGAGTTGATAGAATGGGTTGATATCGTATTTCAAGCATTTTAAAATCAATGCAAAGTGAACATTGATTTGCATATATTAATTTGTAAAGATTTTTCCACTTCACAATCACAGTTCACCGTATGTAGAGAGAGAGAGAGAGAGAGAGAGAGAGAGAGAGAATTTGAGTAGTTTCAAAGTTTTCAGTACATTCTAGATTGTTATTTCCATAGCCTTTGAGAATAGAGTAGTTTCTATAACCAATGCTTACTTTCATAATATCAAAATTGTATGACAAAGAAGTAGAAGAGATTCAAGCTTCAGACATGGCAGCTTTAGAAGCTTTAGCCTCTAAAGGAGGAAAAACTAGACAAAGAAAATTGAATAGATTGATTGAAGAATGGATTAAGTTTTTTCTTGGTTCTTACAATGCTATTGCTATAGATGATCAAGCTTTCATTGACCCATATGCCCTATACAGAGGTTTCATATGCCCTAGTGTTATAGGTTCATAGCTTTTCAAATACTTCTATTATAATAGGGAGAAGAAAATTCTCGTGTGCAACCCATGGAATAAGAATATTTCCAAATTAATATTTCTAGAGGTCTTTGTAGACAAAGACTTGATGAAGGCCCTATTTCGGTGCTACAATCTAGCCACTAAATCCTTCCATAGGAGAGATGGAACTATCCTCTATACCCTAGACTAAGAATCATTTATTGAGGCCTTTGGATTGGATGGAGTTATGGGTCAACCTATTGATCTAAAATATTTGTAGAAGAAATTTGAAGCGAACACCATAGTATACACTGGAAAATCTATGTTGCAGTATATTCCCATCGACTTGTAGGAAGTGGATAATTACCCTAAGAAGGTTGAGAAAATGATGCCATTGGAAAAATTTAAGATTTATTTTTTTAAAACTATATATGGTGTCCATAAGGTGGTTTGCAAGGATGGGACTAATATGGTTTATGGAGCAGAATTCATAATTACAAGATATATACAAGATTCCTACCATGGTGGAGAGTATGATTATGTCAATCATATTTTGGAGGTGATGAAGGAAAATATTTTTTAGATAAACTAGAGATGTAAAAGACTTTTCTTTCCATCATTATTCACTACTGATGCACCTGATTCTCTATAAAAATATAGGATACATCAGCTTTCACTTTATTAACCACATTTTTGATGCAAATGGAGCTCTACTAGTACAACTGTGGATACGTGTATGGGATAGTAATCACCATTTCTTTTGATTCTATTTCATTATTTAATAATTTTAGTGTTGTAATCATGAAAATGTTAGATCTAGGATACTTTAGGGCACTAGATATTCTAAAAGGTCTTTTGAGACCAACTTTTCTTTTTGAGGCAAAGAGACTTGACCATAATTGGGGAGACATTTTCTAATTTCCCACTTTATCTTTAATGAGAGTCTATGGTTGTCCTCAACCACCCCATATATTGTCTAAGTTTATCCTTCCTAGGTTAGGAATAATTAAATTTATTTGGCAACAATTCATGGTCAACAGGGAATACTTGGGACCCAAAGTGCATAAAGAAACCTTTTTATGTAGGTGTTTTAGGATTGGTGATTTTACAATTGGCAAAGACGCCCTAAACCAGATTCATTCTTTCTTCCATCACTAAAAATTGTCTACTGGCCCTTACAAGATGTATGATCCTGATGGTTGGATGAGGGTCACCCTTGAAGAAATGAGAAATTATGTACTACCAAACACCAAGGAATTTCCTAATGAGGATATTATTTCAAACATAGTAGCAGAGGGTGAGGCAGTTGACAAGCTAGCAAAGCTTGATGATGTTTTAAGGGTAGAAAAAGAATTGAAAAGAATAGATCCCCAATTCATGGGATTTTACATGGATATCCCCTATTCTTAGAGGGTTAGGAAGATGGTAGTAGACTATGTTTAGATCATGGCTAAATTGCCTAAGGGCCCACTAGAAGAAGAAGATATGGTTTTCCCTGACAGCCCTGAACCTGATGTAACCTTTGAAATAGAAGAAGATGATGTCCCTTAGGCATCATGGATGGTGAAAGGAAACAAAAGACAAAATATTTTCCATATCCATCCTAAAATAAAACAAGGGACATTACAAATTTCGCTAGGGAATAGTTAGCACTTTGTTGACTTAAGACAAAATTATTTAGAAAATAGAATAAATATAGTAGAAAATACTCTCATAGACTTGGAAATAGTAGTAGAAAGGTTAGATGATAGGGTCATCAAAGCCTAATAGTTCCTAGAGGATGATGAATTCATCAAGTCAACTGAATTTAAGAGTTTCCTATACAAGATAAAGTAGAGTGAAGTTGTACTAAAGATGAAACAAGGAGAGTTTGATAAGTATAAGATGGAACTTGTTGAGAAGCTACAGGCCTATGATCCTGAGAGTGTAGTAATGACTCTAGAGGAGGCTAGATATCTAGTACATAGAGTGCCATGTTATTAGTGCCTAGATGAGACTTGGAACAAGCATTTATGCTTGATCAAATAAGAAGGTAGGAGAATGCTATTTCTTATGAGGCAATTGGTGTAGATGGATTGAAGAGAGGGATTGGTTTCAACATTGATACGAAATCCCTAGAAGTCTAGAGTATGGCTCCTACCTCAAATAAGCCAAAATTGATGGATGTATAGAGTACTAATCAAAGTAACATGATTTTATGGACTCTACAAGGCACCTCTAATACAAATATTTTGAAGGCATTAAAATATTTTTCTTTTATGAATGAAGTCAAGGTAGAGGAGATGGAAACAAGATTGGAAAAATCCATACATGATTAAATTGATGTTAGGAAGCTCTATGAAAATAAGATTAGAAATAGCCATGTATACAAAGAAATAATTCTGGAGCTTGAGGCCAAAGTTCAAGCATTAGAAAATGAAGTTGCATCTCTTAGAGAGAAACTTACATAGGTAGATCAGATAGTTACTGCAGATTTGAGAGAGGAAATTGAAAGTCAACAACAACCAACTAACGATATAGTTTAGGCTTTGAGGATGTGGAAGAGGAGGCATCAAAACCAAGAAGAATGAGCATTGATGCTCAATTTACTTAGCAAGGAGTTGATATAAGGATAGTTTTCCTTAAAAATATGATGAGTCATAGGATTGAAGTGTTGAAAAACATGTCTTAGCAAGCTCATAATTTTTATGTTGCTTTACAAAGTGCTGAGAAATTTTTCAATGAGGCACTATCATGGCTATCACCCACATTTAATATTTGGGGGTCATATATTCAATTTCTAGAAAGGCTAATTGTATTAATGGTTGAAAAGCTAGATCTGCGTGATAAAATAATTTTAGTGAAGGAAAGCCTAGAAATAGTGAAATAATTGATGGATTTCTTCACGAGAAAATTGCAAATTACACAAGGCAAGTTGAATGTTTTATCCTAGGGGATACAACCCTACATTCAACCAATTTTGGATGTTTCTAGTATAGTGAAAGACTTGAAGGAGTGGTCTACCTCCTTTGACAACATTTTGACTCAAGAGGCTATAGTGCCAATTTTTGAAGACATTTCTAATATTCCCTACAATAAGTTAATTAATTCCATCTTTAAGGCACAAATAGATTTAAATAAGTTTATTATTGAATCCAAAGTGGTCATAGATGCCAGATGGACCAAAGCCACTCAGGACATACAAGAAGTAAAAACTATAGAGTGGCCCACCAAAAGGGAAATTTATGTCTGGGAAGCATTAGGAGAAATTAAAGCTCTACTAATGGGAAGTAGTTGAGATATTTTTCCCACATTATAAGTAAAGGACAAGGAGAAAGAAGATCAAATGCTTGATATAAATGTTCCTTTATTTCCTTAGCGACTTATCTTCTTTTGATCGATATTTTGGAAGAACATTTTGTATACCATTTTGTTCCCTTCTTCCAAAGTTTTGTATCCATTAATATATTGACATGTGTCCTCTTCTCATTTGTAGCTTGTTGTAATCTAATATATGGATTCCTAAGATGAAGAGTAGAGGCTAGTAATATGTAGAATTTTCTCATATGTCATGTATTATTTTGTAGTCCATCCATTTGTTCTATAGTTATTTGAATGAGTTCAGTTATTTGCATACTTGAATACAAAAAGTGAATATTTAGGGCCTATGCTTTGCCTCTCTGTCATATCATGAGTTTTCTATTAGTAGTATTAAGATCAAAATGAGAATGATTTATCCTTAGTTATCATTACCTTTGAAGTTTTGTCTCTTTTCTCACATATCCATAACTTTGGGACTGAATGAACAAGTTTCATTTGTTTGATGCAATTCAAATAGTTGTATATCTCTTATTGATTGTTTCTAATTTAAAGAATTAAGTAATTGATTTCTATAAAAAGGATGAGAATCAAAATGAAACTTGGAGTTTAATGTTGACACTTTTAGTCACAAGTTGATTGAAAAAGGTTCAAATATGCTAATATTTGACTCTATATTTGAATGGATAAGGCACTAGTCCATTTAAAAGTTTAACAATATACTGATGATTCATGTAATTGTAGAACATTTATAATAAAAAGTAAATTTACCATTTAATGTATTAAGAACTTAAGTTTTGGTCATCACTTATTTGCATCCACTATATGATTATGATTAGCTACTAATTTTAGAGAGTTTATCAACAAATAAAAGAAGAATATTGACTATTTCTGCTATAGGGAATAATCTTGAAAGAGAAAATATCCTATTAACTAGGTTATTTCTTTAGGTTTTCCCACCTTGGCCTTGTAGAGCAAAAAGTGAAGTGAGTCTTGATGCATCTATTAATGTTGGCCCAGAACTGAGTTTTAACCTTGCTGAATATAGGATTTAGCTTCTCCTTAGGCTTGTCCCTCACTTTGTTTCCTAGTATTAGGTTTAAATCCACTTGATATGTTCCTTACTAGAATGAACTCCAATAGATTCTTCCTCTTCAACATGTCTTCTACATTCAATGCATACTGATAAGCATCCTGAATATTGAATCTCAAGCCATTAAAATATCACCTTCTCCTTATATAGTTCTCTATGTCTAGACCGAATAGTCAACTTTAAAACTCCTTTGTATAATATTTCACAGTCATATCTTTCTACTTTAGATTATGCAATCACTTAAAAAACTCAAGTTCATTAGCAATGGGAATGAACTTAGCCTTAAATTTGGTCACCATCAGCCTCCATCTAGTGATCTTTATTTCACTTTCCTCTTCTATATCTCATTATGATTCCTTCCACCAAAGTGTAGCATGTCCCTTCATCTTAGTCTATGCCAACATCACTCTGAGTGAATCTCCAATATCCTCTAACTCAAAGTAGTCTTCCAATTCACCAATCCAATAAATTAGGTCTTCAGGGTTCAAACTACCTAAAAAAAATAGAAACCTCCATCTTATGCTTCATCTTTAATTGAGATCCACGTCTAGAAAAATGACTAGCCATATCTCCCATAGGTCTCTCGAAATGATCAGTTATGTCCTCACCACTTCATCTAGCAACCTCAACGTCTTTAGAAACTTCCTCATAACCATCTTCAGTACCCATATCCTAAGGTACATCACCTATAGAACTTATGATCTCAGTGATCATATCACTCTTCATTAGTGCCATCTCAAATTTGAATTATTCTTTAAACTCTCCTAGCCAAGAGATAGCCTTATCCTTGTGTTCTTTTATCCTAAATTTTTTTGATAAAGGAACCTAGGTACTAATTTGTGACAACATAGAAATCATATCAACTAGATCATAATTGGAAGGTTTAGCATTAATACCTGTGGGTACAAGAGTTTGTACAATAGATGATTCCTTTTTCTTGACAATCGCAGGTTTTGATGCTTTTTTTGATACAATTGGCTTGGTAGCTTCAACTTCTTGCAAATGTACCCTCCTTTTTGGTTTCCACTTCTTATTTTTATATTCTTTGATGTTAGAAGTCTCAAGAATATCTTTCTTAATCTCATTAGTAACCTTCGCAGTAGTATCCTTGATAAAAATACCTGTTGGCTTCATAAGGGCACCATTTATAGTTCTATTTCTCAAGTTATACTTTGGAATTTGCAACAATTTTTGAAGTAATCTTATGAATTTCCTCTTTGGAAGGTTTTCTCAAACTTATATGATTAGTTGTAGTCAAAGTGTTACATATAACATTCTCATCCTAATCTTTGTTATCAAAGAAAAATTGTTGATGATATGTATTACACAAATCTCCTTCGTCAGCAATATCATCTTTAAATTCCTTAACATCAGATTCTCCATCACTATCACAAAGATGAATCATATTACAGGTGACATCCTCTTTATTTCCTTCTACTTCTTCATCATTTTGTACTTTCTAATTTGTAGAAAAAGATTGATCCATAACAAAAAAAATAAAGGGAATGGGGAGATTGACAAGTAATACACCAAGGCACATCCTGAATCATATTCATAGAGTTTCTTTGTGAAGGATCTAGTGTTCCTCTATCCTTGTTTCCTTGAGTGGCATTTGGGACTAGCTTACCATCCTTCTACTAAGTTGTATAAGGGTAGTTTTTCATCCTAGGTTTCCGATTAAAATTATTATTAAAAGGACCCTTTTCTACAACATTTGGTTTGTTTGCTTGGTAAGATGGAGGATTTAACTTCTTTAGTAAACTTAAAGCTTTCCCCATCATATCTACCCTAGGTTTCTTTCCTATAATAGGCTTTTCATTGTCTTTCTTATCCCTAGGATTAAATAATTTAGGGTCATCCCTTTTCCCATGTTTACGAGTAGCTCTTCTATTGTTTTCAATATTTATAGCCATTGAGTAAGCATCCCTTAATATTTTTGGATCTTCATCTCTAAGCACATAAGTCATGTTGCTATCAAAAGCATTGAGGTAAGTAGTAAGCAAACATCTTCATTTAATCTCATCACTTGGAATAACTTATACATACCTTTTTGAAATTTGATATTGAAGTCAAAAGCTGACTCTTTTGGATTCTTCTTGATGTTGTTGAAGTCATTTAGCACAAAACAAGCATTAGTCTTATCACTATATTGTCCTTTGAATAATGTCTCAAGATCATTCCATGATTTGATACTGTCATCTAGCAATCTTCTAAACCAATCTCTAGCATCCTCAATTAGTGAATGAACAAAAAGTTTCATTACTACATCCTCATGTTCCACCTCATAGTAATTCAACATATCAATGAACTTTCTGAGGTGGTCTTCACCAATAATAGCATTATTTCCAGTGTGACCTTATTCCTAAGGTCATTTTAGATAGGATGAGGAAAACCAAGGATGCCTAGGAAAGACATCTATATATACTTTTCCATATAAATTGATCTCCTTTGGGAAACTAGGATGCTCCAGTAGGCTGACTTTGGACTAGAATATGAGTCTATTGGGTTTGTTGAGCAATGGGAATTTGGCTAGTTGTGGCAGAAGTTGAAAAAGGAGCTAGTTGTGAGGAGCTTCAACATATTGTTAGAGGACCAACACTAGATACAGTAGGAACAAATTGTGAAGGTTGGCCTTGATGAATAGCTAGGGTAGAGTTTGGTTTAATGAACTAGATCTTTCTTGTAGTCTTATCTACTTGAGCTTCATTTTCTACCTTCTCCAGTTCCTTTGCTAGGTCTTCTCTTTCCTTTTTAGCTTTTTCCAAATCTAGGTCAAGTCTTGACATAGAAAATGAAGTGGGTTTATTAGGAGGATGGGGTTCATTGATTTGTATCCCAACAACCTTTTGCTTTCCCTTATCTAAATCTTTCTTATTGACCTCTTCCACTCTGGTCTCTAATGGTTTCTAAGGCTAAACCTCTATTACAATAGGGGCCTCCTTCTATTTAAGAACTTGTTCCTACTTTTGATTATTAGACTTTAAAACATCTATGTCTCCAAAGATGTCAAAATGTAGATTACAAGCTCTTTCCTCCAATTTCTTGTTTTGTTCTTGCAAAAAAGCCATTCTCCTCAGTAAATTATCCCTCTTAACAATGGTATTCAAGATATTTTTTCTTTTTCCTTTTCCAAACATGTATGCCTAGCTTCCTCCTTTGCAACTCTCTTCCTAAGAAGGACAAGTTCTAGATATAGCTCCTCATGATCTATAGTAGCAGCTTCAAAATCCATAAGGTTTTCTTCATATGGTTCTTGTTTAGGACTAAAACCCGTATCCAAGTTTTCCCTACAACCCCAATTGTGGTTCATTTCATTTGCCATGTTTGGTCTATAAGGGATACCCCTGACAAGAGACATATGTTTATCATGAAAAACCCTTTGCTCCCTTAATAGAGTAGAGAATGTTGCCCCCAATAGTGTAACTTCTTATAACTTAGTAATCTTGGAAGATGACTACTTTTCTATAACAGGACGATATAATGATTGGGTTGACATATTACCTCTAGGAACCCATGTAGGATTAAACTTAGACTTCTTGTTTTGATTTTTCCTTCCACAAATAAGTAACTCTATTAATAATGGTATTTTAGGGTGATCCTTTGTAAAGGCACGTGTATTCTTCTTCTTTTTAGCCATTTGTTTGGGATTTTCTTAAACTTTATAGCACTAGCTACAAAATGTTGACTTGAGTCGCCACACTATGATGGGAAAATATAAAATGAAGAATAACACAAAGGTTTTGATAACAATCACCTTGAACCAAAATCCAATGAGAACCCTACTAGATAAAATAATGTAGAGTAATCCCCAATAGAGTTTCCATTTTGTTGGAGTCCATTCTAGTAAGGAACATATCAGGTGGATTTAAACCTGATACCAGGAAACAAAGTCAAGAACAAGCCTAAGGAGTAGCTAAATCCTATATTCAATAATGTTAAAACTTAGTTCTGGGCCAACATTAATAGAGTCATCAAGACTCACTTCACTTCAAGCTCTACAAGGCCAACATGGGTAAACCTAAAGAAATAACCTAGTTAATTGGATACTTACTCTTTCAAGATTATTCCCTACAATAGAAATGGTCAATATTCTTCTTCTATTTGTAGATAAACTCTCTGAGAATAGTACCTAACCATAACCATAGAATAAATTAAAATAAGTGATGACCAACACTTAGGTTCTTAATACATTAGATGGTACATTTTATTTGTTATTATGAATTTTTTGCAATTACATAAACTATCGATATATTCTTGAACTTCTAAATGGACCAGTGCCTTATCCATTGGGATATAGAATACAAGATTAGCAAAGTTGGACCTTTTTAGTCAACTCGTGATTAAAAGTGTCAACATTAAACTCTAAGTTTCATTTTGATTCTCATCCTTTTCACAAACCCTAAACCTTATTGATTATAGAAAGAAACTACCTAATTCATTAAATTAGTAGTAGTCAATAAGAGATATGCAACTATTTAAATTTCATTAAACTAAATTGAAACTTGTTCATTCAGTTCTAAAATTATGAATATGTGAGAAAAGAGACAAAACTTCAAAGATAATGATAATTAAGAATAAATCCTTCTCATTCAGATCTTAATATTGCTAATAGAAAACTCATCATATGGCATAGAGACAAAACAACAGGCCAAAAATATTCAATTTTTGTATTCAAGTATGCAAATAAATGAAATCATTCAAAAAATCATAGGAAAAATGGAAAAACTACAAAATAATACGTGACATATGAGAAAATTCTATAGATAACCAATCTTCACTTCTCATCTTGGGAATCCATAGATAAGATTGCAACAAGCTATAGATGAGAGGAGGACATATGTCAAAAAATTATTGTACATAAATTTTTGGAAGAAGAGAACAATAAGGGACATATACATCCATTTAAAATATTGATTGAAAAAAGATAAGTAGCTAAGAAAGTAAAGGAACATTTACATTGGGCATCTAATCTTTTCCTTGTTCTTTTTACAAAATATCTCCGATGCCTTCTACTAGCAGAGCTTTAATTTCTCCTAATGCCTCCCATACATATATTTCCCTATTCGTGGGCCACTCTATAGTTTTTACTTCTTGCAGGTCTTGAGTGGCCTTGGTCCACCTAGCATCCATGACTGCTTTGGATTCAACTATCAACTTATTTAAATCTACTTCTACCTTAAATAGGGAATCAATCAATTTACTAAATGGGATATCTAAAAAGTCTTCAAAAATTTACACTCTAGCCTCTTGGGTCAAAATATTATCAAAAGAAGTTGACCAGTCCTTCTAGTCTTTCACTATGCTAGCTTCATCCAAAATTGGTGGTATATAGGGTTGTATTTCCTGGGATAAAACATTCAATTTCCCTTGTATAATTTGCAATTTTCCAAGGAAGAAACCCATCAATTCTCTCACTATTTCTAGGCCTTCCTTCACTATAATTATTTTATCAGGTAGATCTAGCTTTTTAGCCATTAATACAATTAGCCTCTCTAGAAATTGAATATATGGTCCCCAAAGATTAAAAGTGGGTGATAGCCATGATAGTGCCTCATTGCAAAATTGCTCAACACTTTATAAAGCAACACAAAGATTATGAGCTTTCTAAGAGATGTTTTTCAACACTTCAATCTTGTGACTCATCATATTTTTATGGCCAATTGTCCTTACATCAACTCCTTGCTAAGTTAGATGGAGCATCAATGCTCATTCTTCTAGGTTCTAATGCCTCTTCTTCTTCCACATCCTTTGTTTATACCAAAACCTTAGCTATATCTTTAGCTAGCTGTTGTTGTCCTTCATGTTCATTCTGGAACAACCATCTATTCCACCTATGTAAGTTGATCTCTAAGAGCTTCCTAAAAATAATTCAATCATGTATGGATTTTTCCAATCTTGTCTCCATCTCCTCTACCTTGGCTTCATTCATGAATGAAAAATGTTTTAATGCCTTTGAAATCTCTATGCTAGAGGTGCCCTATGGTGTCCATACAATCATATTACCTTGTTTAGTTCTCTATACATCCATGAATTTTGGCTTATTGGAGGTAGGAGCCATACTTGAGATAGGAGGAGACTTAGTATTTATGTTAAAACTAGGTCCTCTTTGTAATCCGTTTGCACCAAATGCCTCATATGAAATGGCATTCTCTTGTCTTCTTATTTGGTCAAGGATAAATGCTTGTTCTAAATCCCATCTAGGCACTAATAGCATACCACTCCTCTATACTAAATCCCTAACCTCTTCTAGAGTCATAACTTCACTCTTAGGATCATAGGTTTGCAACTTCTCAACAAGTTCCATCTTCTACTCATTAGACTCTCGTGGCTTAATCTTCAATACCAATTCACTTTGTTTGATCTTGTCTAGGAAGATTTTGAATTCAGCGGACTTCATGAATTCATCATCCTCAAGGAATTGTTGGGCTTGGATCATCCTATCATCTAGCCTAGCTACTACTAATTGCAAATATGTGAGGGTATTATTAACTGCCATTGTTATGTTTTGAAGATAGTTTTGTCTCAAGTTAGCAAAGTATTGACTATTCCCTAAAAAAATCTTTAATCTCCTCTATTTCACCTTAGTAGGGATGTGGACAATCTTCTATCTTTTTTTCCCCTTGCTATCCATGATGTTTGAGGAACATCATCTTTCTCTACTTCAAGGGTTACATTTGACTTAGGGCTATCAGGGAAAACTCTATCTTCTTCTCATATTGGTCCCTCTAGCATCTTAGCCATGATCTCTACATGGTTAATGACCATCTTCCTAATCCTCTAAGGATAGTGGATATCCATGTAAAATCCCATAAATTGGGGATCAACTCTTTTCAATTCTTTCTCTACCCTTAAAACATCAAGCTTTCCTAGCTTGTTAGCTACCTCACCCTTTGCTACTATGTTTGGAATGAAATCCTCATGGGGTAATTCCTTGGTGCTTGGTAGTACATAGTTTCTCATTTCTTTAAGGGTGACCCTCATCCAATCATCAGGTTCATACATTCTGTAAGGGCCAGTAGACATTTTGTAGTGATGGAGGAAGGAATGAATCTAATCTAGTGCCTATTTTCCAATTGTAAAATTACCAATTCTAAAAAATCTATACAAAAATGTACCTCTATGCACTTTAGGTGCCAAGTATTCCTTATTGATGGTAAATAATTGCTATATGAATTCAGTTATTCCTAACCTAGGAGGGATAAACTTAGGCAATATATGGGATGGTCGAGGACAACCATAAAATCTCATTAAAGAAAATGTGGGAAATAAGAAAATATCTCTTGTGGTCAAGTCTCTTTCCCTCAAGAAGCAAGGTTGGTATCAAAAGGCCTTACAAAATATCAAGAGCCCTAAAGTATCTTGGATCTAATTCTCATAATTATAGAACTAAAATTATTGAAAAATAAGATAGAGTCAGAGAAATGGTAAGTATTGTCCCATACCCATGTCCATAGCTGCATTGGTAGATTTCCATTTACATCAAAAGCCTGATCAAAGAAATTAGAGCTGATGTATCCCACATTCTTATAGAGTATCAAGTGCATCAGTAATGAATAATGATGGAAAGTGAAGTCTTTTAAATTTTTGGTCTAAGCCATGACAATATTTTCTTTCACCACTTCTAGAAAATGATTTACATAATCATACTTCCTAGCATGATAGGAGTCCTACACATCTCTTCTAATTATGAATTCTACTCCATAGATCATATCAAACCCATCCTTACCCACCACATTATGGACACCATATATAGTTTTAACAAAATAATTCTTAAATTTTTCTAGTGGCATCATTTTCTCAACCTTCTTAGGGTAATCACCCACTTTCTTCAAATCCATGGGAATATGTTGTAGCATTGATGTACCAACATATGCCTTAGTGTTTTCTTTAAATTTCTTATGTAAATCCTTTAAATCTATAGGCTAACCCATAGCTCAATCTAATTCAAAGGCTTACACGAATCATTCTTGGTCTAGGGTACAAAGAATAGTTCCATTCCTTCTATGAAAAGATTTTGTGGCCAGATTATAGCACTGAAATAGGGCCTCCATCAAGTCTACATCTACAAAGACCTCTAGAAATATCAATTGGGCAAGGTTCTTCTTCCAAGGGTTGCGTACAAGAATTTTCTTCTCCCTGTTATGATAGAAGTATTTGAAAAGCTCTGAAGTTGTAACTCTAAGGAATATAGCATCTCTACATAAATCATATGGGTCAATGAAAGCTTGATCATCTATAGAATTTTCATTAGAAGAAGCAGGAAAAAGCTTTATCCATTCTTCAATAAATCTATGTGGTTTCTTCTATTTTGTTTTGCCTCCTTTAGATGTTCAAGGTTTTAAAACTGCCATGTCGAAGCTTTCAATCTCTTTTACTTCTTGGTTAGAAATTTTGATACTATGCAAGTAAACACTGGATATGGAAACTACTCTATTCTTGAAAGCTCTAGAAATAATAATCTGGAGTGCACTAAAAAACTCTGAAACTGCTCGAATTATCTTCTCTCTATGATTGGAAAACTGTGATTGTGAGGTAGGAAAATATTTACAAATTAATGCATGCAAATAAACATTCACTTTGCATTGATTTTAGCATGATTGAAATATGATATCAATCAATTCTGTCAACTCAGTGGAGCATTGACATTACTATCTAGAAATGCACTTTTTGTACTACACTTAATTCCTATTGGTCGAGAGCTTTACTATTGTTTTCAGCTTAGAGAAATGACTTTTATTTTAATGTCAAAGTAGGGCCTATGAGATTATGACAATAACTGATGGAAAGATCTTTCATAGCATCTTATTGTTGCAAAAATGGTTTTTCAATGTTAGGAAAGCCCCTTGTCAATCAGTTGGGACACATGGCAAATAACTTCTACGATCTTACGATCCCTTCATTGTCATGGCATCAAACCTAACCTTTTCTCCTTCCATGATCTCACTACAACTAGCTTCATAGCATCATAGCTTGACCTTTCCCACTATATAATCTTACAATCACAGTCTCATTTATTATTTCATAACATCGCCAATTACATTTGGGACTTGTTTGATCCTCCAATAATGTTTAACCCTTTGCACTGTAGCATCATGGTCACTATAATTTTCATGTGTGATCTTATGATCATGGCTCTATCTTATCATCAAACCTTACTTTGTTTTGTTATAAGATATTACGATGAACCATTCATCATAGCATCAAAGATCATCATGTGACACTTCAAAATAATATAACATTTCCTTTTTTCTCACTTTTTCTGACTAGGCACACACCTAGTATCCATACCTTTTTTTTAACCAATGAAAAATTGAACACTCATCTACCAATGCACTATCACCATTGCTTACCTTTAAGAACTCTATGATCTTATGACCATTGGTACCTTGTATCATCGCAAAACTCTATTATGTCTTCCATGATACTACAATATACATTGTTTGGTAGTATCATAACATCCTTTATCACTTCTCATGATGCCACAATGATCTCCCTTGTCGTAATGTCAGGGATGGCTGCTCACTAAATGATTCAAAGCTATGACACAATCTTACAACATAAAGGAAGTCGTAAGATTAGGAAGATAGATTAAACCTTTCATGATATAGTGACAACATATTTATCTCAAGATTGTAACAAAGTAAAAACTTGTTTACGATGCTCCGCTAACCCCTTCATTATAACATCGTAAAGGAACATGCCAAAAGAAAAAATGCAAACCCGCTTAATTTCAAAAACCTAGGGTTAGGAATTAGGTCAATTGCATGAATATTTTTGCAATGTAACATGAAATTCTAATCCAAGGGCATTAAATCACATACTTGGGAAAATTGATAAAAATAATTAGATCAGGGCAAAATATTTCTAGGGTTTTCTCTGTAGATGGAAACAAGGTAAATGTAACCCTAACAATCAATTCAGTATTTTTGCTGTAAAATATATAATTAAGCTAAGTGAAAATAGGATCTATTAGTGGCTCTATTTGGGGATGATGGATAATTTATATCCATGCAAGAATTTAGAATTTTTGGTTTAAGCAGACCACACACTTGTTAACTCAAAGTAACAACTTTCTGAAACTATATAACAAAAATACACACACACACACACACACACACACACACACACATATATATATATAGGGGTTTACAAAAAATGTACCTAAGTATAGAATTTAACTACTATTCATGGAAAATAAATACCTTCAACAGAAGTATTTCATCAAGAATTGTCCATGAACTAGCAATTCTAGAAAATCTCTTAATAATTCCTTAATGAATATGAATATTCAGCCCAAGCTAAATCAACCAAATAAGGACCAAGCCAAATGGGGTCAAATTTACCATGTTTACCTTTATCATCTAATCTTGTATTCCACATTAAGACAAGGTCATCAGATTCAAATTTTCTAACCACTGTCTTTTTGTCATATAAATGTTTTATCTATAATTGTAGTTTCATGTTTTTGGTAGAAGTTGCTTTCCTTGTCTTAGCTAATCCAACTAATTCATTGATCCTCTCATGCATATCATCAACAATATTATCATCATACATCTAAATATAGTTATAAAAACCCATTAGATTATTATGAGGCATTCTGGCCTGAATACCATATACAAGTTCAAAAGGTGACACACCTATTGCCTTTTTAACTATTACTCTATCAGCCCAAATAGCTAATTGTAACTTTGAATCCCAAGCCCTTTTGTGGTCATCCAAGGTCCTCTTTATGAACTTCAAAAAATCTTATTTATACATTCTTCTTTTCCATTCCCTTGTGGATGATAAGGTGATGAAACTAATCTAGTGATACCATATTTTTCACAAAAATTGATGAATTCCTTAGAGCTGAAGTACATAGCATTATTAGTTACTATTATTTTAGGACACACAAACAATGTAATGATATTATTTAGTAGCAAATTTTTTACCACCTTGCTAGTAGAATTCCTAGTAGGGATTACTTCCACCCTTCTTGTAAAATAATCTGTTTCAACTAATATCCAAGAAAAAATAATACTAGAACTAGGTCAAATTTTATCTATAAAATCCATTCCCCATTACTAAAAAGGTAGCTGGACTTCAACTGACTTCAATGACTTTAGAGGTGTATTCCAAAAAAAAAATTAATTTTCCTGCAAACCTCTAGCGAGAGTCACTTTTCTTGACTAGGATTTGAGCATCTTTAAGTAAGCTAGGCCACCAAAAGCATGCTCTCATAATCTTATGGGTAGTAGTCTTTGCCATATAATGCCCACCACATACAATTGAATGCATTTCATTCAATATCTTTTCTGATTCCTATTGATCAATACACTTCAACAACACACCCTCAAAATTCCACCACCATAAGTCTCCATTTACTAGAATATATCTAACTGCATGCAATTTTACATTTCTTTTTTCATTATCTATTAGATGAGGTGGAGATTGCATATGTTGCAAATAATAAATCACATCTTTGTAACAATCACACTGATCCATATCACATGTACCAAAACTAAGATTCTGATTTTCAACATTTATCTGATTAGCATGTAAATTAGTTTGTGCCATGAGCTTAGCTAATCACTGATCCCTTACCAATTTGGTAATTTGTATGTCTATGTTAAATTCTTGGATCCTGTTAATCCATCTACATCTTTTGCTAGATACTTCTTTTTGAGAGAAAATGTTCTTTACTACTACATTAGGCACAAAAACAAAAACAATAACACCTACTAGGCAACACCTAAAGGCTCTAACAACTTTGTCTAGGGCATATGCTTGATTCTCATTTATGTCATATTTGAGTTCTATGGGTTGCAAAGATTTACTAAAGAATTCTATGGGTTTCTCATATCCATCTTCATTTTTTTGAAGTAAAATAGCTACAATAGTATGAAAAGATGCAAAAGAGAAAATATGCATAGGCTTTTCATAATTATGGGTTCTAAGGACTCCAACATTCTTAATAGCATTTTTAATTTCATGGAATGCAACAATAGGCTCACCTTCCCAATTGATTGTAGCTTCTTTTTTGAGCATTTTTGAAATTGGCCTACTAACTTCAACAAAGTTAGTCACAAATATCCTAAGGAAATTAACTTGTCCAAAGAAAGATTGTATACCTTTAACACTTTTCGGCTTTAACACTTTATCAATTGTTGCTACCCTTTCGAGGTCAATCTTTATTCCATCCTTTGAAACTATATGTTCTAAAAGCTTCCCTTCTATGATCTGAAAAGTACATTTTCTAGGGTTCAAAGACACACCATATTCCAAAACCTTCATAAAAATATTTTTAAGATGTCTACAGTGATCTTCAGCTCTCTTAGAATAAGTAATCTAGTCATCTTGATATACCACCATGAATTTGTCAATATATTCTTTGAAAGCTACATCCATAGCCCTCTAAAAAGTTGCTTCTGCATTTATAAGACCAAAGGGCATTCTCACATACACATAAGTTCCCCATGGAATTGTAAAAGCTATCTTGAACTATTATTTTTCATCAACAAGAACTTGGTTATATCCTGAAAAACCATCCATCATGGACATTAAGTCTAAACTAGTCACTTGTTGTAACATAGCCTCCATGTTAGGCAATCCATAATTATCTTTTAAACATGTAATGTTTAAATTTCCAAAATTAACACAAACCCTAATGTTACCATTCTTCTTTCTGACAGATACCAAGTTAGAGACCCATGAAGAATGTCTAATTGGCTTAATTATCCCTCCATCACTAAGCTTCAATAATTTTTCCTACATCTTAGGAGCTAAAGTAGGATTTATAGGTCTTTGTTTATGTCTAAAAGGTTTTACATCTTCCTTAAGAGGTATAACATGTTAGAACAAATCTTGCCTTTAGGAGTTGAGATCATCATAAGACCATGCCAAACCATGTCTAAATTTTCTCAAAAAATTTATCAAGGATTTCCTAATCTCAAGGGATAAGATTTTACTTATGTATACCTTCTTTGGGGAACCAGCTATGCCCAGATTGATTTCTTCTAACTCCTATGGTTTCTTATCTTTTGCATTTGAATGCACTTGGTCTTGATTATCAAAAGCACTCTCCAATACAACAAATCCCTTGGATACCTTATTGGTCTTTAGCTATAAGATTTCTTGGCCGAAAATCTTCTCTTTTCCATCTATTGCTTCTACCCAAGTGCTGCAATTAAGTTTCTATCCATGACATTTATCCTCATTAAAGAGAAAATTCAAGATGTCGTTTTCATCTTCAAAAACTTGCCAACTTTGTACATTATCTAGGATTGAAGGTTTGTTTTGCACTTCTATAGTAGATACACCATCAAATGATGTCATTAGGTTTTATGGCCATATTTTCCAATAAATCAACCATTTTATTATTACTTGTGTCTTTGCACATTATTCAAAAGGCATCAAATGACTTAATCATATCCCATACAATATTCCTATATTGTTTCAATCTTTTATTTTTTGAAACATAGACTCCTCTAACCTAAGAGATAATCAACTCAGAATCACCTATGACATGTATTTTCTTGATTCCATGGCTTGCTACAACTTTTACTCCTAACAATAAAGCCTTATATTTTGTAACATTATTGGTACATGCAGAATTGAGCTTGCAAAAAAAATTCCTGCTCCTGATCCTTCCTTTGAGCTTGCACCATCAAAATACATCCTCCATAACTTTGGAGAATCCATACAGCATGTGACCTCTTATCTAATTAGTGCAAGCAATTTTTCAACTTCTTGGATGATCATTTCAGCTCTATATGCATTCACATTTGTGTCTCTAAAACAAGTTGTATCTTTGTCACATTTTCTTCAAAAATGTAAGTTACTCTTGGATCTCTATTGACCTTGATAGCCTTTTCCCCTACTTGAAAAGTAACATATGACAAATCACATTGCAGTAGTCCACTTCCTAGAAAGAAAAATCCCATAATGAGAGGTAATATCTACCACTAGGACTGACATAGTTAGTTCTTCATCAAGATATGCATCAATTTTGAAAGTTAAAGCATTAATAGGACCTATGATAGGTACTTATCTAGCATCCATTGCCTTGCACCTACCTTGCCTAGTGTCAACTCCTAGACCAAGGGCCTTCATAACCTTAAAAGGCATTATATTATTTGAGGCACTAGAATCAATCATACAGTTCTTTAAAATTCTACACTTTATGACTAGGCTAAGCAAAAAAGGGTCAATGTCCTACAAATATGCAAATGATGAATTATCTAGATAAATTTGGGGGTATTTGGGACATGACACCATTATCCTCCTTTTCTTTTGTTAGGAATGGGAGTTGTTGTCTAATTGTTGGTTCTCATGTAACAACATTATTATTATTTATCCCTCCTAGCCATGAGATAGCCTTATCCTTGTGTTCTTTTATCCTAAACATTTTTGATAAATGAACCTTGATAGTAATTTGTGTCAACATAGAAATTATATCAACTGGATCATAATTGGAAAGTTTAGCATTAATACTTGTGGGTACAAGAGTTTGAACAATAGATGATTCCTTCTGCTTGACAATCACATGTTTTGATGCTTTTGTTGATACAATTGGCTTGGTAGCTTCAACTTCTTGAAAATGTACCCTCCTTTTTGGTTCCCACTTCTTATTTTTATTTTCTTTGATCTTAGAAGTCTAAGGAATATCTTTCTTAATCTCAATAGTAACCTTTGTATTAGTATTTTTGATAAAAATACCTGCTCGCTTTACAAGGGCCCCATTTATAGTTCTACTTCTCAAGTTATAAGTACTTTGGACTTGTGCAACCATTTTTGAAGTAATCTTATGAATTTCCTATTTGGAAGGTTTTCTCAAATTTATATGATTACTTGCAGTCAAAGTGTTACATATAACATTCTCATCCTAATCTGTGTTATCAGAGAACACTTGTTGATGATATGTATTACACAAATCTCTTTGGTTCGCAATATCATGTTTATATTTTTTAATGTTAGATTCTCCATCACTATCACAAAGATGAATCATATTATATGTGACATCCTCTTGATTTCCTTCTACTTATTCATCATTTTGTACTTGCTGATTTGCAGCAAAAGATTGAGCCATAGCACAAAAATAAGGGGAATGGGGAGGTCGAAAAGTAATACACCAAGGTACATCTTCAATCATATTCATAGAGTTTCTTCATGAAGGATCTGGTGTTCCTCTGTCATTTTTTTCTTGAGTGGCATTTGGGACTAGCTTACCATCCTTGGACTGAGTTGTGTAAGGGTAGTTTTGCATCCTAGGTTGCCAATTAAAATTATTATTAAAAGGAACCTTTTATACAATATTTGGTTTGTTTTCTTGGTAAGCTGAAGAATTTAACTTCTTTAGTAAACTTAAAACTTGACCCATTGTATCCTCCTTGAGTTTCTTTCCTATAATAGGCTTTTTATTGTCTTTCTTACCCCTAGGATTAAACAATTTAGGGTCATCCTTTTTCCCAAGTTTACCAGTACCTCTTCTATTGTTTTCAATATTTACAGCCATTGTGTAAGAATCCCTTAATATTTTTGGATCTTTGTCTCTAAGAACATAAGCCGTATTGCTATCAAAAGCATTGAATAAGTAGTAAGACAAAGATGTTCATTTAATCTCATCACTTGGAATAACTTATAAATACCGTTTTGAAATTTGACATTGAAGTCAAAAGCTGACTCATTTGGAATCTTCTTGATGTTGTTGAAGTCATTTAGCATGAAACAAGCATTAGTCTTATCACCATATTGTCCTTTGAAAATTGTTTCAAGATCCTTCCATGATTTGATACTATCATCTGGAAATCTTCTGAATCAATCTATAACATCCTCAATTAGTGAATGAACAAAAATTTTCATCACTATATCCTCATGTTCCACCTCATAGTCATTCAACATATCAATGAAATTTTTGAGGTGGTCTTCACTAGTAATAGAATTATTTCCAGAAAAATTTGTGACTTTATCCATAAGGTCATTTGAGATAGGATGAGGAAAACTAGGGGTACCTAGGAAAGACATCTGTCTATACTTTTCCATATAAACTGGTATCCTTTGGGAAACTGGGATACTTGAAGTACTTGCTTGAGTAGGCTAACTTTAGACTAGAATTTGAGTTTGTTAGGTTTGTTGAGCAACAAGAATTTTTCTAGTTGTGGTAGAAGTTGAAAAGGGGGCTAGTTGTGAGGAGCTTTGGCCTATTGTTAGAGAACCAAAACTAGATATAGTAGGAACAACTTGTGAAATTTGGCCAAGATGAATAGCTATGGTAGAGTTTGACTTAATGAACTAGGTCTTTCTTGTAGTCTCAGCTTCTTGAGCTTCATTTTCTATGTTCTCCAATTCCTTTGCTAGGTCTTATTTTTCCTTTTTAGCTTTTTACAAATCTAGGTCAAGTCTTGACATAGAAAAAGAAGTGAGTTTATTAGGAGGATCGGGTTCATTGATTTGTATCCCAACAACCTTTTTCTTTCCCTTATCTAATTTTTTTCTTATTGACCTCTTCCACTCTAGTCTTTAATGGTTTATAAGACTGAACCTCTATAACAACATGGGCCTCCTTCTATTTGAGAAGTTATTCCTACTTTTGAATATTAGACTTTAAAACATCCATGTCTCCAAAGATTTTAGAATGTATATTAGAAGATATTTCCTACCAAATTCTTGTTTTGTTTTTTTGCAAAGAAGCCATTCTCCTCAATAAATTATCCCTCTCAATAATGGTATTCAAGATATTTTGTCAGCTATCTCACCCTGCACTATTATCTTTGGAATGACATCCTCATGGGATAATTCCTCGGTGCTTGGCAATACATAGTTTCTCATTTCTTTAAGGGTGACCCTCATTCAAAAATCCAGGTCATACATTTTGTAAGGCCCATTAGACATATTTTAGTGATGGTGAAAGGAATGAATCTCATCTAGGGCCTCTTTGCTAATTGTAAAATCTTCAATTCTAAAGCATCTATGAAAAATGTACCTCTATCAACTTTAGGTCCCAAGTATTCCATGTTGACCATAAATAATTGCCAAATGACTTCAGTTATTCCTAATCTAGGAGGGATAAACTTAGGTAATATCTGGGGTGGTTGAGGACAACCATAAAATCTCATTAAACAAAATGTGGGAAATAAGAAAATATCTCCCCTATTGTAGTTGAGTCTCTTTCCCTTAGGAAGCAGGGCTAGTCTCAAAAGGCCTTACAAAATATTAGGAGCCCTAAAGTATCTTGGATCTAACATTCTCATAATTATAGCACTAAAATTATTGAAAAATGAGAGAGAGTTAGAGAAATGGTAAGTGTTGTCCCATACCCATGTCCATAGCTGCACTGGTAGATCTCCATTTACATCAAAAGTCTAACCAATGAAATCAGAATTGATGTATCCTATGTCCTTGTAGAGTATCAAGCATCAATAATGAATAATGATAGAAAGTGAAGTCTTTTAAATTTTTGGTCTAAGTCATGGCAATATTTTCTTTCATCACTTCTAGAATATGATTTACATAATCATGCTCCCTAACATGGTAGGAGTCTTTTACATCTGTTGTAATTATGAAGTCTTCTTAGGGTATAGAGGATAGTTCCATCCCTCCTATAGAATGATTTTGTGGCCAGATTATAGCACCAAAACAAGGCCTTCATCATGTCTACATCTACAATGACCCCCAGAAATATCAACTTGTTGAGATTCTTCTTCCAAGGGTTGCATGTAAGAATTTTCTTCTCCCTATTATGATAGAAGTATCTAAAAAGCTCTGAACTCGTAACTTTAGGGCATATAGCATCTCTGCATAAAGCATATGGGTTAATGAATGCTTAATCATCTACAAAATTTTCATTAGAAGAACCACAAAAAAGCTTTATCCATTCTTCAAAAAATCTATGTGGTTTCTTTTGTTTGGTTTTACCTCCTTTATAAGTTGAAGGTTCTAAAACTACCATGTCTGAGATTCAAATCTCTTCTTCTTCTTCGTCAGACATTTTGATACTATGCAATTAAACACCAAATATGGAAACTAAATTTATATCAAAAGCTCTAGAAATAATAATTTGGAGTGCATTGAAAATTTTTGATACTGCTCAAATTCTCTTCTCTTTTCAATTGGCAAATTGTGATTGTGAGGTGGGAAAATCTTTACAAATTAATGCATGTAAATAAACATTCTCTTTGCATTGATTTTAGCATGCTTGAAATACAATGTCCATCCATTTTGTCAACTTAGTGGAGCATTGCCATTACTATCCAACAATGCACTTTTTGTACTACACTTAATTCCTATTGGTCATGAACTGTACTATTGTTTTCAGCTTAGAGAAATGGCTTTTATTTTAATGTCAAAATATGGCCTATGATATTATGACAATAACTAATGAATAGACCTTTCATAGCATCTTATTGTTGCAAAACTAGTTTTTTGATGTTATGAAAACCCTTAAAGACCTTTGTTGATAAAACCCATGGCAAATGCCTTCTATGATCTTACAATCCCTTCATTGTTGCAGCATTGGCCCTAAAATTTTCTCCTACCATGATCTCACAAAAAAAAGCTTCATAGCATCGAAGCTTGACCTTTCCCACTATACGATCTTATGATCATAGTCTCATTTGCTATTTCATAACATTGCTAGTTATGTTTGGGACCTCTTTGATCCTTTGATAATGTTTAACCCTTTGCATTGTAGCATCATAGTCAATATAATTTTCATGCACGATCTTACAATCACCGGTCTATTGTATCATCAGACCACACTTTATTTTGTTATAAGATCTTATGATGAACCATTCAAAATAATATATTATTTCCTTTCGTCCTATTTTTTTTTGGCTAGGCACACACCTGGTATCCATACCTATATTTTGACCAATGACAAATTGGACACCTATATGCAAGCATACTATCACCATTACTCACCTTTAAAACCTCTATGATATTATGATTGTTGGTACCTCATAGCATCCTTTGTCACTGTTCATGATTCCATGATGATTTTTACTGTCATAATGTCAGGGATGGCCACTCACTAACCCATTTAAAACTATGACATGATCTTATGACACAAAGGAAGTTGTATGATCTAGAAGACAAATTAAACCTTTCATGATATATTGACAACATATTTATTTCAAGATTATAACAAAGAAAAAACTTGTTTACGATGCTTCACTAACCCCTTCATCATAACATTCTAAAGGAAGATGTCAAAAGAAAAAATAAAAACTTGCTTAATTTCAAAAACCTAGGGTTAGGGCCTAGATAAATTTTATGAATATTTATGCAATGTGACATGAAATTCTAATCCAAGGGCATTAAATCACATACTTGGGACAATTGATAAAAATAATTGGATCAGAGCAAAATATTTCAAGGGTTTTCTCGACAAATGGAAACAAGGTATATGTAACCCTAATAATCAATTCAGTATTTTCACCATAAAATATAAAATTAAGCTCAGTGAAAATAGGAGCTATTAGGTGGGAAGCTCTCTTTCTAAGAGAGGTAAAAATTTGGATGATTTTAGAAAAGAACTGTCAATAAAACTTTGTAGTTGCTAGCCCATTTAAAACCATTCACAATACAATCCATCACTTGGAATAACATATTTGAAATTGAAAGAAAAAAAAAGTTCCAAAAAAGGCTACTTTCACTCCACATAGCAAAAATCAATTGGATAAAATTTTTCCTAATCTCATTCTACTACTTGAAGGAATCAGAAAGACCATAATGTCTAATTTAAGAAAAAGGTTTAACACTATCTTGTTGATTACAAACAACCAAGTCCAGGTCCATCAAACAACATCACTAAGTTTATTTATAGTTAAACATTAAGATATTTGCATCCTCTCATCCCAACTTTAAAGAGCTTATTGTGATTTGTCTTGTTTGAGTACCTTGTTGATTTTTAAAAAAAACTATATTCTCATATTTAGTCCAAAGATTTTACTCATTTGTTAGAATGAAAAAATTTGAATAAAGGTATACCTATTGCTCATGTGACCTAGAAAATTTGTTAGTACCCCAAGAATAAGAGAAAATAGATTGACTACTTTGAGAATAGGAGAAATAAGAATAGTTCCCATATGAATGAGTACAAGACTATCTAGAAAGGTTGCAGTTGTAGATTCCTCACAATCACCAAATGCATTTGATCTAGAGATTGAACTTGACTCCTCATCCATATTCATTAACCAAATATAACTCAATCAAACACCCAAACTGGACAAAGTTGAATAATCAGACCCAATTGAACAATTAGATTAGGAAAAATAATTATCAACTAAGATGTCTTCCCTATTACCACTAAGGAGTGATAAGTATTACAATGCAAAAATTAATGAACTTCAATAAGACCCTTATTTACTTGATTTAATGGATAAAATGATGGAATGGAATAAAGAATGATCCTTGTTGCTGCTTGTAGAATGAGGTGCTAAATTTCCTTTATATTTTGACATTTTTCATATAAATAAATACCATGATGATACACCCTTTGAAGTTGTTACTCAATGACTGCAAGCTATGGAGTTGGAAGTTCATACCCTATGACAAGAAAAGACCCAACTAACACAATTTAGTCTAGAAAAGATATGCCCTATCCCATTTAACAAGAGAGTCATATTAGTTCCCTTCCCACAAAATGTGAAAATCCTTAAGTATGATAAATATCATGGTACATCCGATCCCCAAGATCATTTTAGACAATTCTATATGTTAAGTATAAAATTCATACATGAGACTACTTACCTAAAGCTCTTGTTTCCATGGAGCTTAGGGGGGCAAGCCATGGATTAGTTTTAAAGACTTCTATCTAATATCAAAACTTTTGACCAACTATCTTCTTTGTTTATCACACAATATGCTTATAACATCGAGAAAGAGGTCACAATGATAGATCTCTATAATACCAAACAACTCTCAGGAGAATGTTTTCAACACTTCCTCCAAAGTTGGTGATGTATACTCACCAAATATAATTGAGACATCTCCAAGAAAGAGAATATTTCCATTTTTGTGAATACTAAGCCAATGAATTATTGGTTACAATGCCAATGCCCATAGAAATTTGAAACAATACTTGAAAATGCTACAAAAGCAAAGGCAACTTTTCTTAATAATCATAGCCTTAAAATTTATAAATATGGAAAAGGGTTTCCTAACAACTCTTCCTCCTCCGATGACTCTACCAATAATTCCATTGATAAAAAAAAAAACCTCTTGGCAAAACAACAACAAGAATGTGGTGAATGATGGGGTTATAGATGCTAACAGTATGAGGCAACATTCATCTCCTAGAAATAATAATGTTAGTACAATTTCTTCCCAAACAAACAATCCTCAACTATTTTTGTGGGAATACTTAGTCACCCATAAGAAAAATGTCAAACCAATAAGTGGCATATAATCAGGTCCCCCCACCAACAAGGTATACCAACAAACCACCTTGAGTATATACCCCAATAGGTGATACTTATGAGAATATTTTGAAGACACTTTTGGCTAATGAACTTATTATTTTTCCCAAGGCTAAATCATATGAACCCCTACTTAAGCCAAAATGGTGGAGTGATAAAAAATACTACACCTATCATCAAAACTAGGGGAATCTTACAAATAATTTCTTCACCCTTAAGGATGCCATCCAAAAATTGATCAATGATAAGCTCATTGATGCGAATAACCTCCAAACCAATGAAAACAATACCACATTTAAAAATCCCTTCATGAGTCATGGGAAAGTGGAATCTTCAAGAGCTAGTAAAGTAAAGCTACCAATGAAAAGGTCAACTATACCCAAAACTATGACCATGCCATCAAGATGTTATTCAGGTTTGAGGAATTTGTGAATGTTATAATAGTAAAAGACCAATACAAGAAAGAACCAATAAATGTCACCACTAGACAACAAGCTACTAGGGTAGTATTGTTAGGAATAACAACAAACCTAAAACGACCTACCATAATTTACAACCCTACCAAATATAACTTGGTGAATCAATTGCTAAAAAATCCTACGTATATCTTGATTCTTGAGTTATTATAGATATCCCCTACACATAAAGATATCTTGATCAAGGTTGTTGATGTCAGATTGGTTTTGACAAGTGAGTGTCTACACACTTAAGTCATTTACTTAGTTCATGCCAAACAATTAGCACATGTCAAGCACAACATGCATAAAATAGAGCATGTTGAGTTCACAAAGAGCATTGAGTCACTCATGTGCCAAGTCACTCAAGTACCAAGCAGATAGTGTATGTTGAGTGATATAGAAGCCAAGTAAGTAGTGCATGTCAAGTCATTTAGATGTTGAGTCATAATATAGAAATCAATATATGCCAAGCATCAGAGACTACAAATACCAGGTAACATAGTTTTCTCATAGTTGTTTGTAATGACACAAACTACTATGTAAACCATTTTTGAGCTGACTTACAAATTGAATTATGATATTTTGGTGATAAGGATGAATCTTAAGTTGGAATCCCTATGAGTTACATGCATCCAATTAGGAAAAGGGAAGGTTTAAGTGTCAAAATAGATGAATCACAACTATTTATTCATACCTAAACCTAAGTCACCTAGATCTTCTTAAGGAGGACAAACCCTAAAACTTCATATGCATGTGGAAGGAGCAAAGTGAGAAGTTTGCATGCACAAACTAAGCATTCATGGTGACTAAGGAATTATGAAGTGAAATTGCATAATCAGTTAAAAGAGAACTAAGGAAGGAAATAGTATGCAATAGAGAGACATCTAATCAAGAAGGATCAAGAATACATCAATTTAGAGGTGATACATCATCAAGCAACAAAGTGCTAACCATAGGATCAATGTTGAGGCATTTTAATAGGTGAATCAATTAAATCTCTTAGAAGAGTACTCCTAACAAGCTATATTAAAATCCTCTAACAAGGTGATTACTAAATTATGAGTTAAAGTCCTTTAAAAAGGCACACTTTTAATAGGGTGTTGAAATCCTTTAATAGGGTGAGACTTAATAGTCATTGCAAGCCTTTAACAAGGAAGACCTTTTATAGGGTAGATCATGTCTCATGATAAAAAATTGTAACCTTCATTGGACACACCTTGTTACTACAGCAGTGAAGATTTGTGGGTGTCATCCCCACCCCAGTTTTACCTTCTCATTGGAGGGTTTCTAGGTAATCATATTTCATGGCATATATGTGTGAATGTTTATTTGTTTACATAATTTAAATGAACATGCTTTACATGGGATTTCAGTTTACTTATTGAATGTATGAGATGGATGTGTGGTGACTGTTTTATGGGTCAAAGTTTAAACTATTGATTCACCCCTAGCCCCCCCCAATTAGTTTACCTTTCCTATTGTAATTCTAACAATTGGCATTAGAGCCTAGTTCTCTAAAAGACAATCTTTGCAACTTTGAGAAAAGATCTTGACAATGGAAGTCTACAAGTTGGGAAAGATCATTGAGAATCAAGGAATTGAAATAGAACACATTCTACATCAACTAAATGAAGAAAGAGAAGACCTAAAGAAATCTTTAGAGAGAATGAAGGAAATTGCTATTGAGGAGAATGACACACGATATAGAGAGATGGACACTAAAAAGATATTTGCTAATAGAGACTCCAATGAATTTGATGCAACAGTTGTAGATCGAATGGAAAAAAATAGAGTCCAATTTGACGAAATCAAAAATCTCAAGTTAGAGCAAGAATCACAAGCCATACTACTATGTTAGGTGACCAAAAAAAGAAAGAAAGCTATGGAACAAAAAAACATGATTGAAGAGGAAAAAAGAGTTTTGACCAATATAATGAAAGAGAAATCTATTGGAATTTACAAGTGGGAAGATTTACTTCTAAGAAGGTGAAGGAGTGAATCAGAAGTAACAAACTTTAACCTCTAAAACTTTTAACTGAGATTAATCGCATGCATCTAACATATCTAATGAAAGTAAAGACATGCAAGAAAATAGATAACACAAGATTTGGTCACCCAAAAACCCTCCAAAATGATAAGGTAAAACTATGGTGGGGATGACACCCACAAATTATCACTGCAACAATATGTAACTAGTTAAGGTTATAAAGTTTGACCACCATCAATGGTCTAACCTATGAAAGGCCTATCCTATTAAAGGCTTTACATCCTGTTAAAAGTGACCTAGTTAAAGGATTTACAAACACTCACTTTGAATGTTACCCTATTAAAGGACTTACAACCTTATTAAGGATCTACAATATGGCTGCTAAGCCAACCTATCATCATAGAATTTTCATTCTCCTAATACAATGGTTAGAAAGTATAGTAGAATGTCTTGAACTAATGAATTATAATCTTCAATTGCTAATTCCAAATCCTTGTTCTATCCAATTTGATCTGATTCTTCTTGATCTAATATATCTCTATTCATAGTACTTATGCTCAATTATGATCAACTTGATTCTATAGTGTTGCTCTTCCTCTAAGTCCTTACACCCCTTTTACTTCCTTCAAAACTTTGTGAGCATCCTTTCATGCATTCCCACACAACTTCTTACTCTCTCATTCAACACAAAATTATAGAGTTTCATCCTCTTTTTAAAGGCTTCAAGATTTAGGGTTAGGTATGAATCTATGATCAAGATTCATCCATCCTGCTCAATGCTTTCCATATTTCTGATTGCTTCCATGCTTTCTCAATTTTTTTGATTGGTTGCATGTGGATTACATAGGAAATGTAATAGATTTGATCTTATCTTTTAGATCCTTTGAGATTCATCTTGAGTCTACTAAAAAATGGTTTATGTCTAAGTTTGTGAAGGCAAAAATTCATATATTGATTTAGTGTTACTCAACACTTACTAATTATTGATGCTTGACACATATAGTATTCTATCTTCCTCAGCTGCTATAGTAACTCCATCTTGCTTGGCACCTATGCTTTACTCAGCTCCTATACTTTTCTTGGCATCAACTATCACTTGACACTTGAAGCTTACTTGGCACTTGAATAACTCGACACCTATTGAACTTCTAGCTTGGTACATACTGTAGCTCAGCATCTATATTATACTCGGCATCAACCTTAGAATTTTCTTAAGTGTTATGACACTCAATTTTCAAAATCAATCTGAGACCAACAATCTCCCCCTTTGACATGAGTGTCAAAAACATTAAACTAAACATTATGAATCTAATCTCTATGAGTATAATACACATCTTGTTTGGCATATGTACAAAACTTGTAACTCCCCCTGAGCTAAATGTGTCATTTTTGTATCCAAAAGTCCTTATGCTAGATTTGTCTCATGCTAATTATTTTGATACTCTTTATCTTTGCCTTGTCATTACTTCCCTTATCTACTTTGTTTCTATCTACTCTATTTCTGCTCCCTCTTTCACACATCTTCCCTTGTAGTTTTTGTATCCTTTTGGCTTTATCTCCTTATTTCTCCTCAAAAGTTTATTATCTATCCTTTTGAATATTTATTATCTCTACCTTTTGGGTATCTCCCCTTTGGGTTATTATCTCCCCCAATTTATTAAATCTCCCCCTTTTTGACACTTATGTCAAAGGGTTCTATGAATTAATTGAATATTTAGCCAAAAAAAATTATTTACCTCCATAATGATCTTTAGAGCAGCATCCCAATTGTCTAATGTAATTTCCAATGCTTTAAGCTAGATGGTTGTTTCTGCTACAAGGTGTACTAGGCCTTCCAATGTAGAAAGATTGGGATCTTTTTTCAAGATATTTTCTACATAGGCCATCTCATTGTGCAAAACTTCCATGTGAGGAGTTATGGCAAACTGTATCTATATCAACTAGGCCTTGGTGTTAGCCTCATTTACTATGAGTATAGCTAATTCCTTTTGGGTGTGAAGTGTTGTAGCAAAATGCTTCTCACTTTGAGCTAGATTATTTGGTAGCTGTGTGCTAGATACTTTGAGGTTCCTTTCCAAGCTAAATATCCTCTAGCTTGTTTGTTGTGTCAAGCATGAGTAATCACATAATTTGGAGTACAATGAAAATATATTCTCAAGTACTGCTTTCACCTTTTCAACTTTTTTAGCTAGTTCTACTTGAGATAGTGCTATTTCACTAGATATTTTCTCATTTACTTTCATCTAGAATTTCTTCTCAGACTGTTCAAGCAATTTAGCATAGGTATCTTCAGGTCTTCATTTTCTACCTAGTCCAATATGTTGGATAGTTGCTCCATGATGGGCTTTGTCTCATTAGGTACTTGCAAGCTGAAAGCATCTGGAAAGATGTCTTTGATTTCTATCAATGCTTGCCCTTGCCTATACTCATTCTTGAGTATCTCTTGCTTTTTCTTCTTTTCCAGTGCCTCTTGCACTTCATTGATTTGCTCTATGTTCATTGTTTTATAGTCATAGCTTGGTATGACTATCTCCTCATCAAGTGCAGGACCTCCATAGTGAAGAAACCTTGCTACCTTGGTAGAATTTGTACCTAGTGCTAATGTTTATAGTGGTACTACATCATTGCTTGACTACTCTATAGTTCTAGTAGGGGTCCCTATAGTAGGAAAATTGACTATTGTTTGGATTGCCTCTTGTTCCTTCTTCTTAGGGCTCTCCTCCTTGTATTCTTCAATTTTTCCTTGATCAATTATAGTGATCAGAAGAGGTGTAGAGTTATCCTTCTATCTTGTCTTCTCCTTAGCTTGCTCCTCGATAGTTGAAGTTACTGTGACTATGGAATCAACCTTAGCAGATACATCTTGTGTTGTTTACTCTTGTGGTTGTTCACTTGTAGCTATTGGAGTTTGTAAAGGTGGTTCTTGTGGATTCACCTTCTCCCTGGTTATCTCAATTGCTACACTCTAAAGTTCTTCTACACTCACCAAGACTAGATTGGTACACAATTGTGCTTGCAAAGTAGTATGGTGAAGGAGCTTTTTGAGATCCTTTGCAGTCAATGGGTTGATGTTTTGACTAGAGGTATTAGGAACATCTTTCACAATTATTATCTCTATAGATGTAGGTATTTCATGTGGAGGACTAGGTGGTGGCAATTGTGTGTCTTACACATGATGTTCCTGTTGCTGCTCCTCAATTGTTGCTATATCACCTTTCTGTGTTTCCTTTTCCACTGTAACTTCTTCCTTTTCTTTCTCTCCTTCTTCCTCATTTTCATTTTCCTCTTCTTTCTCATAATTATTCCTTCCCTTAAAGGGATCTTCTTGTCCTTCTTTCATTGTAGTCAGCCCATAAATAAATTTCCACATTTGTTTGGACTTTTTCACAATATCTTCTATTTTGTTTTATAATATGCTAAAGGCTCTATATTTGGGTGCAAATTTTCTCCCATGTTTCTTACTTTCCTTCCTTATTTGACCTTTTTTGAGGTTAGGCATTACACGAGCTAATGTTGACTCTCTTATTTCCTTTTCCATATTTAGGAAGCAATGCCATTTATTTTCTACAATTAAATATAGCTCCCTAGGCATCATATTATCTGGTTCAAGTGGAGTATTCTTGAACTTGGACATTATAGTATAAATTGACTCTTCCACTATGTTTTTCTCTTCTCTTGTTAGCTTATTAAAATTAATGCCTTTAAGTCCTAAAAATTATGCATCATCTCTTATATTGTCATAGACATTTTCCAAATCTTATTTTGTGGTGTGACTTACCACTCTAAATTGTTCATTATCATAATACTCTATCCTCTCCTCATTTGACTCTAGAGGTGCCATATGTTTTCTCTTATTTTTCTTTACTAGCCCTCCTTGTTCTATAGTTTCTTATTTTCTTGTTCCTTGCCCACCTTAGTTGTAGCTCTTGTATTTGCCCTTGTGGTAGGCTTTGTTGGACTTAGCTTGGTTGTCTTCTTCTTGCCTTTAGGCTATGTAGTAAGCTACTTTTGTTCTTTCCTCTTTTTGGGCTCTACCTTAGGTGCTTCTCCTTCTTTCTTGGCACCTTCTTCTTCTTCAGCATCTTCACCCATGCTTTGGGTCAGTGCTAATGGCCCTTGCCCCTGTTCCTCTTCATCTTCATCTTCTTCTTCTTCTTCTTTTGCCTTTGCTATGCCTTCTCCAAATTTGGCCTTGAGCTTCTTTACTAATTTATCCTTTTTCTTAAGTGTATAAGTTGTCTTTAACTCCATATCTACTTTGGATCTCACCACATCATATGTGCCAAAATGAGGGGCACTCTTGTCTACTTCTACTAATAGAGGTGTTATTGTTGTAGATGCCTCATCAATATTTATCTCATATCCAAGAGGAATGAGACATCTTACCCTTGGTATGGCTGCTTGAATGTAAGTGTAATCAATGTCAACAAGAAAACAAATATCATTTGTGTGCTTCTCCACAAGTGAGACTTGAATCCTAAGTCTCTATTTCATTGAATTCTTGAAATCTTCAAAATAGCTAGTCATTAATGTCTCAAAATTTTCCCCGATTTGTCTTCTAGCTAACTTTTCCAAAAGAAGGGAATTAATTCTATACATAGAAGAATATACATACCAAAATTGTACCAAATTTACATTGGGCTCCCTTTGTTCCTCTTATAGCTCCCAAATTTTTATTGATTTGCTATAGTTGTAGTTCAGCTAGATCATAGGTATGATCCTTTTTAATAAGTTTGTAGCCAACATCTACTGCAATGCATGGAACACTGTTGAGTCTACTAGACTGGTAGAATTTGTGGGAAATGACTCTAATAGAAAAATCAACAAGAGGATCCTTAATGGTATCTATGGTCATGCCTCTCTTGTTCCACTTGGCTCCTATATTCTTCTTAATAGCTTCCTTGGAGTCACTCCTCATGGTCTTAGGAAGGTCTAGGGTTGGACACCCTATTACCCTATGAACAATCCTTTTTGATATATTAAATGGGCCATCTTCTAACCAAAAACTACCATCATGAATCCTACTCAACACAATTCTGATCCATTTGGTCTTAAAGACAATAGGGAACTCTAGGGCATGGGTTAAGCCCTTCCTCTCAATGATTTGATATTCTTCCTTCAAAACTCCATTTTCACACAACTAATCATATGCTTCCCTAATTTCCATGTCTCCAATAGCACCTATTTTGTAGTTATAACATCTGCTAACATCTTGTACCATTACTACCTTAGGAGGAATTATGGATAGAGCTTCGACTGGGTCATTCTTGTAGGAAACTTTAGGGATAGGTCAGAAAATAGGTTGCTTAACTTCATTTGACACTAATTAAACTTCATATGACTCTTTCTCTTGAGGTTTCCTAGAACTAGAGGCCATTGTGCAATCTAGGGTTTCAACACAAAGAAATTTCAAAACTACGTAGGTCAGCACAAGTATAAATACCTTGAAATCAATGAAACTATGCTAAATCTTTGTTGAAATATACTCAAATTCTTGGAACAATGCTTGTAAATCATTTTGTGTCTTTCTCATCTTTTCTATTTTGTTCGTGATGGTGAAAAATGATTCAAGATGTGATCATATACCCTTATTTCATAGCATTTAATGCTTAGTGCATTTACAGTTGTCCACTTAGCTCCTTAAGCAATTCTACTTACTTAGCTTCCGTTGTCTTTCTACCATTTGACATCCACTACTAAATCATCTACAACTAACAACTCACCATACACTAGGATTTTACTTAGCATTTGAAGGAAACTCGGCAACACTTGTGAAAATTTGAAGTTTTAACTTTGCTTCTTAATTCAAGATGATTTATCCTTTTCAGTACTTGTCTTGGAACTAATGTATGACAAAACATTGAATATCAGTCCCACATACCTTTTTTTTTTTAGTTGGATGAAGTTTGACCACTTGACCTTTTGGGTGAAGTGATCCCTTCATTGGATGTGCTACTTCCATCTTTCTTTTTCCATGTTTTGTTCATTTCTCTTCTGATGTGTTCAACATCTACCTTCTCTTTTCCTTTGTTGAACTTTGAGTTGGGTGCCTTTGACCTTGCTGGGCAATTTTAGTTGATGTGTCTAGTCTTTAAACAACTAAAGCATGTAGTTTGGCTCAACCATCTGCTATAGTTTCCACTAAAATGTGTTCTTATGCAATTTTCTAAGATCTGTCCATATTGTTGATAGTAGTGATAGCTATGCCTGGTGTTGTAGTCCCAATTTTAGTGATATCCATGATTATTTCCCTTTTCTAGTTGATTAGGTGTCCACATAGGCTTTGATCTGCACTCAAAAGCTCTATGTCCATACTTCTTACAATTGTAGCAGTGACCCTCAAATCTTGGTGTTATGATGATTCTAGTCGTATAGTTATGTGCTTGATGTCCTTGCTTGTTGCACTTGTGACAATGACCCATGTTCTTATGTTTATTATGCTGATGGGCCTTCATGCTCCTACACACATTAGAGGTATGCCCTTTTTTACCACAAAAATGAGAAGTACGTTTAGTGTTCTTACCTTTGCCACATCTTTGTTTAGTAGTCTTGGATGGCTCTCCTTTTTCAGTGTTGGTATATCCTAGTCCTAAAGTATCATTACTGGCTCTTGGTGATTTTAGTAGCTATTCAAAGTAATTGATGGCTTCATTGGGTTTTTTGAAGCTCTCTACAATCTCATTTTCTCTTTTCAGATCATTTTATAGTGGTTGATTTTGCATTTTCAATGTGGAGATCTCAATTTCCTTGACATTCAGTTCATGATATGCATTTATCATTTGGCTTAGGATGTCTAGCTTTATGTTAGAAATTCTTGCAAGCTCAATTGACTTTTCCTCCAATTTTTTGGTAAGATTTATCTTATCTTCTTCTATCATAGCCTTATCTTTAATGGATCTTTTCTTCTATTTAGTCACTTCACAAAACATCATGGCTTGAGATTATTGTTCAATCTTGAGAGTTCTAATCTCTTCTACTTGAGCTCTATTCTTTTCCATCAAGTCTACTATTGCTGCATTAAACTCTTTGTAATTTCCATTTGCAAATACTTTTGAGGTGTCAATCTCCTTGTAATGTGTATCATTCTCAACTATGACAATCTCTCTTCTTCTCTTTACGAATTTTCTCAATTCTTCCCTAGCTTCTTCCAAAGAATGTAGAATGAGATTTATCTAAATCTATTGATTCTCTATGATCTTCCCAAGTTTGTAGACTTCCATTTCTAGATCTTTTTCTCCAAGTAGTAAGGCTTCTCCTTAGTGAGAACTTGGCTCTAATACCAATTGTTGGAATTTACAAGTGGAAAGATTGGGTGAATAAAAAGTAACAAAATTTAACCTCTAAAACTTTTAACTAAGATTAGTTACATGCATCTAACATATCTAATGAAAGTAAAGACATGCATGAAAATAGATAACACAAGATTTGGTCACCTAGAAACCCTCCAAAATGAGAAGGTAAAACTAGGGTGGGGATGACACCCACAAATTATCACTGCAACAATATGTAACTGGTTAAGGTTATAAAGTTTGACCACCATCAATGGTTTGCACTATGAAAGGCCTACTTGTTAAAGGCTTTACACCCTATTAAAAGTGACCTGGTTAAAGGATTTAAAAACACTCAGTTTGAATGTTACCCTGTCAAAATATTTACAACTATATTAAGGATTTACA
This sequence comes from Cupressus sempervirens, assembly GCA_028749045.1. Classification (NCBI taxonomy): domain Eukaryota; kingdom Viridiplantae; phylum Streptophyta; class Pinopsida; order Cupressales; family Cupressaceae; genus Cupressus; species Cupressus sempervirens. Next base: position 744,563,777 of record CM053793.1, on the reverse strand, counting down.
ATATGGCTTCTAAGCCAACCTATCATCATAGGATTTTCAATCTCCTAATACAATGGTTAGAAAGTATAGTAGAATATCTTAACTTGATAACTTATAATCTTTAATTGTTGATTCTAGATCCTTGTTTTGTCCAATCTGATTTAATCCTTCTTGATCTAATATATCTTTGATCATAGTACTGATGCTCTATTTTAATCAAGTTGATTCTATAGTGTTGTTCTTCCTCTAGGTCCTTACACCCCTTTTTCTTCCTTCAAAACATTTCTAGCATTCTTTCATGCATTCCCACATGACTTCTTACTCTTTCATTCAACACTAAATTATGGGGTTTTGACTTCATTTTAAAGGCTTTGAGACTTAGGGTTAGGTATGAACCTACAATTGTGATTCATTTATCCTTCCTACTAAATTCTTTCCATATTTCCTGATTGGTTGCATGCTTTCTCCAATTTTCTGATTGGTTGCATGCTAATTACATAGGAAATGTAATAGATTCAATCTTATCTTTTAGATCCTATGAGATTCATCTTGAGTTGGCTCAAAAATGATTTACATCTGAGTTTTTGAAGGTACAAACTCATATGTTGGTTTTGTGTTACTCGACACTTATTGATTACTGATGCTCGACACATATATGATTATATCTTGCTTAGCTCTTATAGCAACTCTATCTTGCTTGGCACCTATGCTTTACTTAGCTCCTATACTTTCATTAGCATCAACTGTTACTCGACATTTGAAACTTGCTCAACATTTGAATAACTTGGCACTTGTTGAATTTTTGGCTTGGACCAATTTGAGACCAATAGAAATTAGTAGAGCTAACTAAGATTTCTAACATGCAATTAGACTCTTTGAGTCAAATAATGAATACAAAGTATGAATTGAATGTCAAGGACATCAACATAACAACATTAGAGTTGCAGAATGAGAAATTGTACAATGACCTAAAAGGGAAAAGGAATTTGCTAAAAGTTTCAATAAACCAAGTGAAGCCATTAAATAATTTTGAGAAATTATTGAGATCCCCTAGATCCAATAATGATACACCTGGACTAGGATACACAATTACTAAAGGAGAATTATTCAAAAGTGTTGAAGAAAGGAGCAACCAAGGTAAAAATTCCAAACCTACTTGTCATAATTGTGGTAAGAAAGACATATTGCTAATGTGTGTAGGAGTAAGACTGTAAATCAAAATGTCAAGTATAAGAGCATGGTTCATTACCATAAGTGCAAAAAATAAGGTCATCAAGCACATGAATGCAAAAATAACACCATGTATGCACAAAGATTTTTTAGGATGTTGTTGTAACTATCAAAAGTATGGACATAAAGCTTTTGAGTGCAGATCCAAACTCATGTGGTCATTAGACTGGTAAACAAAGGTAAAGAAAAATGGAAAATCTTATAACTAGGACTATAATACAAGATATAACTATCATTATTATCAAGAGTATGGACATGTTCCTAAGAATTTTATTAGAAAAAACTTCAAAAATGACTACAAAATGTGGTTGAGTCAAACCACATGTTTTACCTATTTGAAGATTGGTCACATCAGTTGATATTGTCCAACAAGGTCAAAGGCACCAAGTTGTTAGTTCAATAAAGGAAAAGGCAACGTAGCTGTTGAAAATGTGAGAAATGATATGAACAAGACATAGAAGATAAAGGAAGATTGCAACACATCAAGTGGAGAAGGGATCAATTCACCCAATGGGTTAGGTGATCACACCTCATCAAACTAAGTAATCAAGAGGTATGTGGGATTGATATTCAAAAAAAAAATTATACTATACATCAATTTCAAATAATTTAGTATTGAAAAGTTTACATAAGCATGAACAAAGATGCAAGATTATATCAAGAATCAAAGAAAAATCTTTAAGTTTTTCATGCTATTGCCGAGCATGAAAAGTTTCCTATGATTACTGAGTGAAATGCTAGAGGATATCGAGCCAATAGAATGGATAGATGTTATTGAGCTTGTAATGTTGCCAGATTAATGAAAAGACTAATGGATGTGGAGTGATCTAGAATTTAGTTAATGTCAAACTTATAGCTATGTAAGCACTCATAATTAATTGTAGTACTTCAAAGGGGTATTTGATTGATTTTAGCTCATTTTTACATCATTTGAAATCAAGAAAGAGAAAGAAGAGGTATAGGAGATCTAGAAATTCCATTTGAAGCATTTGCAAAAGATTTGAACAATAATTTGACACTATTTCATTAGATTTTGCAAGGTATTTAATGTGTACTATGCTATGTTGTTTCTTATTTCATAAACCCTAGTTTCATAAAATGACATCTAGTTCAAAGGGTGTAGAGTTTAATGAGGTTTTTAATGTTTATTTTCTTACTAAAAAAGTTAAACAACCTATTTTCAAAGCCATGTTAGACATTGCATATAAGAAAGATCCCTTTGGTGCGATATCTATTATACCACCAAAAGTTTTACTGATTCAAGATGTCAGAAAGTGTTACAGCTATAAAATTGGAAGTATTGGTGACATGGAAATAAGAGAAGCATATTGAATTTTTTTTGAAAATGAAGTTTTGAGGGAAGAATACAAGATTTTATAGAAAAATAAGGTTAACTCATGCCCTAGATTTCCCTAATGTTTTCAAAACTGAATCAATCAGAATTGTATTGAGTAGGATTCATGATAGTTCACTACGGTTAGATAATGGGCTTATCAAAATCACCAAAAGAATAACCCATAGGTTAATAGGGTATCCAACCCTAGATTGGCCTAAGACTATGAGGAGTGAATCCAAAGAAGTTATTGAGAAGAACACAAGGGCTGTGTGAAATAAGAGGGGAATGACAATTGACACCATCATAAATCCTCTAATAGATTTTTTAGTAAGAGTAATTGCACATAAGTTTTACCAATCAAGTAGATTGAACAATGTGCCCTGTATTTCATTAGATTTGGGTTATAAGATTGTGAATAAGGATCATACATATGATCTTGCCAAGCTACAACTATAACAATTGATTGAAAGCCTAGGAGCAATAAGGAAGACAAAGATTGTTTACTAAAAATTTGGATCTATTTTGATATGTATCTTCTTTTATGTTCAAAACACATTTCCTACATTTGGCACTGTGGCATGGAATAAAAATAGGTCTATAGTAGTTCAAATAGGTGAGATTATTAAATAGTTAATTAATAATTTTGAGTCAATAATTACTAGTTACTTTGAGGACTTCAAGCAATCAATGAAGAAAAGATTAAGAATTTTAGTATCATTAGTGGAAAAACATTATGATGATGTTTGTTTCCTAGTTGATGCTGATTATACATTTGTTCAAGTAGCAACTCTAAGAGTAAGATGGGTAAGGTCATTAGGCTATGAAATTAATGTAGATGAGGCCTCTATAGTAATAACAACATTACTTTTAGAAGAAATAGATTAAAATGCCAAAGCATTTGGTAATTATGAGATGGCCAAATCAAATATTACCATGAAATTAAAGATTGCCTCTATCATCAAGAAAAAGGATAAGTTGGTAAATAAATTGAAAGCTAAATTTGGAAAAAGTGTCGAGCAGGAAGAGGAACAAGACACTTAGATTCAAGCACCACTTTCATTAAAACAAGGACTAGGTAAAGATTAGCAAGAGGAAGAGACAAAAATTGTAGAAGGTGTTGAGGAAGAAGAAGCCAAAGAAGTGGTGCAAGAGCATCCTAGGTTGCCTTGTTATCCTTCTCATTTTTGGTCATTCTACATTTTGATGCTGAGTTACTATAACTCTAATGGATGCCAATTTACTATAGATCTAATGAATGCCAAGTTACTATAACTCTAGTGGATGTTGAGTTATTGTAGCTTTAATGGATGCTAAGTTACAATAGCTCTAGTGGATGCTGCATTGCTGTAGCAATCTAGTGTTGATCGAGTGTTCCTTCATGTGCTGAGTTACCTAGTGTATCTCGAGTGACTATTCATGTGTTGAGTTACTTAGTGTATATTGAGTGACCCTTCATGTGTCGAGTTTTCCTGTTTATGCTGAGTGTCAGCATTTGGACATGATTTCTATGAGCTAACTTGTGGGATTTATTTTGATTGTGACATTTATGTGAAGATCTTTTCTTGGGATGTGTCCAGACCATTGTTGGGTTGGCCTTTCTCTTATGTAATATTCTATAATGATCTATAAGTCATTTTGGGCAAGTATATATAGAGTGTTTAGGCTTAGATTTAGGGTAGTTGGGAGGGAATCAATAAATCTTTTTCTCTTCTTCCTCCATTGGTTGTTGTTCTATGTGTTGTGTTTCCATTTTGTTAACTCTTGCAAGGTGGTTTGGATAGCTGGCTATACGTTTGGCCCTAGTTATTCACCACTCCGTTTTAGGTGGTATCAAAGCCTAAGGTTCATCCTTGTGGTGATTGGATCATGTAGAACCATGCGTGAATTGGGTTCTAGGGTTACATATCTACGGATTTGACCTATAACTTGTAGATTTTTACGATCTTGCAAGAACCTAATTTGTAAAGATGGTTTGAGGTAGAGAAAATTTTGATAATGCAATATTAAATACATTGAGACAAATTGTAGCTAGATTAGATATTGTAGAGACAACCCATAGGAGAGGAGCACATCTTGATGAGGTAAGTGATGATGAAGAAATAGCACTAAACCCTAATCTAGAACCTAAAGAAGACCAAGATGAAGTAAGATTATTGAGAGTTTTATCTTGAGAAAATTCAAAGCCTGATGTGGAAGTTGTTCCTTATGATGAAAAATTGGATACCAATGTTGTGTTGGATTAGATCTCAGATATACATAAGTTCATTGAGTATGTAAACACTCTTGATAATAGGAAGGTGAAGATTGTAGTTACTAGGTTAAAAGGTCATGCCTCATTATGGTAGGAGAATTTGCAAACTGATAGACAAAGGGGAGAAAAGGAGAAGATCAGAACTTGACCAAAGATGGTGAACAAGGTAAAGAAAAAATTCCTTCCTACTAATTACCAAGTTAGCTTGTTGAGAAAGATGCAAAATTTGAGAAAAAAAGGACATGACTGTGAAAGAGTATACAAAGAAATTCTATAGATTAGACATCAGATTTGGACATGTGGATGATAATGTCAAGAAAATGTGCACGGTACATAAATAAATTGAGGTCTAGAATACAAGATGAAATATGTTTTTTGAAGTTGGAAAGTGTGGAAGAAACATTCCAATATGCCTTGAAGGCTAAGGAGATCTTGACAAAGAAACATGAACAAAGACAAAGAGGTAGAGGTAGATCTTATGGTAAAGGTGGTAGATCTGACAATGTTGTACAAGATAAAGGCAAATCTGAGTTAAAAAATGATGACAAAGGCAAGACTGAATGAAAAAGTGGTAATTTTTACCAAGGAGGTACCAATTCTTACCAAGGAAGAGGTAATTCTTATTCTAGAGGTGGATTTCATGGTAATTGTTATATATATGGTAAAGGGGGACATAGATCTTTTGAATGTAGATCCTCTAAAAGTGGGCAAGGTAACAAAAATGATGCAATTCAAGGAAATGATGAGGGTTCACCAAGTGGACCTAAGGCTAGATAAAATCTAATGGTGAGAAGGACCTTATGTAATAAGGGAAGTGATGAGGAACCCATTTTAAGGAGAAGTCTATTCAAGACAAGATGTAAGATGGCTGGAAAATGCTACAAAGTGATCATTGACAGTGGGAGTTCTAAAAATTTGGCATTAGAAGAGCTAGTTACAAAGTTGAAATTGCAAAGGCTAAAGCATCCTAAACCCTATCATGTTTCATGGATCAAAGATGAGCATAAGATATTGGTAAATGAGCAATGCCTTGTGAAGTTCAAGATTGGATATTACTTTGATAAAATTTTGTGTGATATTATGCCTATGGATTGTTCTCATATTCTATTGGGTAGACCTTGGAAACATGATAGATATGCTATCCATGATGGAATATTGAATCAATATACTCTTTGGGTGAATGAGAAAAAAAAATATTGTTGCCTTTAATTGAAAGTCCAGATGAGGTTAATTGTATTGCTATAAAAATTTGCATAGTCAATGGGAACAATTTGAAATGGAAATGAAAAAAATCAAGTCTTTTTTGCTATAATTCCAAATAAATTGAGTTGTGTCAATAGTAACCAAGTGCTAGAAGATAGTGTTAACCAAGTGCCAATTAGTGGTGACTGAGTGATAGCTAGTAGTATTGACCGAGTAATATAAGAAATTGCAAATTCACTAAATGAGTATAAAGAGATTTTTGCAAAGGATATACTTGATGGTTTACCTCCAATGAGAAGTGTAAGTCATTTTATGGATCTAATTCCTACAGCTAGTTTTTTGAACAAAGCAGCATATAGATTGACACCTACAGAGAATGAAGAACTTAATAGGCAAGTGCATGAGTTGTTGCAAAAAGTTTTGATAAGAGAAAGCTTGAGTCCATGTGTTGTGCCTGCTATATTAGCACCTAAAAGGAATGGAGAATAGAGAATGTGTACTAGTTCTAGAGCTATTAACGAGACCATAATGAAATATAGGTTTCCTATGCCAAGGATGAATGACATAATGGATTGTTTGAGTGGAGCAAATTAATTTACAAAGATTTATTTGAAGAGTGGCTATCATTAGATTAGAATTGGAGAAGGTGATGAATGGAAGACTACTTTCAAAATAAAAGATGGTTTGTATGAATAGTTGGTTATCTCTTTTGGTTTGACTAATGCACCTAGTACCTTCATGAGGTTGATGAATGAAGTTCTGAAAAGATGCTTGGGTAAGTTTGTGATTGTTTATTTGGATGATATTCTAATATTTAGTAAGACTAAGGAAGAATATCTTGATCATATTAGGAAAGTATTGCAAAGGTTGAAAGAGGAAAAATTGTTGACTAATCCAAAAATGTGTTCTTTTATGCAAGAAGGGATTGTGTACATCGGATTTTTTATTTTAGCTAATGGATTGAAGATGGATCCTAAGAAGGTTAAAGAAACTTTGGAATGGCTTACACCTAAGAATGTGGGTGAGGTAAGATCATTTCATGGTTTGGCTAGTTTCTACAGAAAGTTCATAAGAAATTTAATCATGTGTGTAATGTTATGACTGAGACAATAAGAGGAGATAAAAAGGAATTTAAATGGACACATGGAGCTAATAAGAGTTTTGAGACTTTGAAACAAAAGGTTGTTGAGTTACTTTTATTTTCTTTACTTGATTTCAATAAGGTATTTCAAGTTGAATGTGATGCAAGTGGTAGTGCAATAGGAGCTATATTGAGTCAAGAGGTAAACCTATTGCTTTTTTTAGTGAGAAGTTGAATGATGCTAAAAGGAAATATTCTATGTATAATCAAGAGTTTTATGCTATTTTTCAAGACTTGAAGAAGTGGAGACATTATTTGATTCCTAAGGAGTTTGTGTTGTGTAGGGTAAAAGCACAAACTTGTGTTACCATTTTATAGAAGAAAAGGCCAACAAAAGTTTAGTTGTTCAAATTCAATGACATAAAAAGGTATTATTATTTAGAATTTTAAAATGAAGTAAACTAATGAAATGTGTATAAATGGATGAATTTTAGGATTATAATTTTTAATAATTATTTGTAATAAAAAATTATATATTTTCTTATTTTTTAAAGATAAATTTTAGTTGCTGAAAAATGTTGGAAATTAGGGGTCTAGTTCCCACCCCAAAACTATATGGAAATAAAATTATTTCCATTGATCTTAGATTATTTTATCGACAATATATGCAATTAGAACAATCAAAAATAAAAATGTGCTCTAGACCTATATTTTCTCTTTTATAACGATTCAAATTTCAACTTATTCAAATCAATAGTTTTCATCTCCCACCATATTTTTCAAACTAAATATGTTTCAACCAAAAGAAAAATTATAGATTCTGAAAGAGGACTCTCTCCTCTAGAACTTCATATAATTTTTTATTTTTTTGTATTATTTAATATTTTTTCTTTCTTAAAATCAACATCTTGTCGAGTATTATAATACATACTTGTAGAATTTTTTAATTACAATATACTATATCAAATAAAACAATGTGAACTCTATATGAGAATATTCTTGACTTTGAGCTCTATAAAATGGTGTTTATATGTTATTAAAAAAATATCATAATTGATAGTAAAAGTTATTGAAATGTTAGTTTTCTAAAATAATTGTATTTTTTTAGTAATTGGATACTAACTAGTATAAAAAATGCATTTAATAGACATTTATAACTTAGGTAGATTAATTTTATCAAGATCATATTTTTGAAAAAAAATTGCTTTTTAGATAGAAATACTCAAATTCACTTGTTCTGATAAGTTAGCTTAAAAGTTGACACCAATTTGTACTTTTACACTATACTAATCATAAAGATTTACAATACTTGGAAAGTCAACATAAATTGAATCAGAGACATATGAAGTGGGTTGAGTACTTGTAGAGTTTCACAATTTTTATCAAGCATAAGAGTGGAGTTACTAAAAGAGTAGTTGATGCATTGAGTAGAAGACATTCTTTGTTGACTAAAATGAAGGTTGAAGTTCTTGATTATGATGAAATGAAAGAGTTGTATGATGTTAATCCTGATTTTTCTGAGGTGTGGAGAGAGTTTAGATAACCAAATCTGATAGATCACATGAGTAAGTATGATGAGTATTTCATTCAAGAAGGTATGATGTTCAAAGGTATTCAGTTGTGTATTCCTAAAAGTTCTATGAGGTTGAATCTAATTAAGGAAAAATATAGTGGTGGATTGGCTAGACATTTTGGAATTGATAAGACATTGAGTTTGCTGAAAGAGAAGTATTATTGGCCACAAATATATAAGGATGTTCAAAAATTTGTAAAGAGTTATGGAGTTTGTCAAGTTGCAAAAGGAGTGAGTCAAAATACTAGTTTGTATACACCTATTACTATTCCTGAGAAACCTTGCAGTGACATTAGTATGGATTTTGTTCTTGGATTACCTATGACAGTGAAAGGGTATGATTCTATATTTGTTGTGATGGATAGATTTTTTTAAATGGCTCATTTCATACCATGTAAGAAGACATTAAATGTTGAGCATGTTGCTAAACTTTTCTTTAAAGATATTGTGAGATTAAATGGATTACCAAGAAGTATCTTTTCTAAAAGAGATAGTAAGTTTTTTGGTTATTTTTGGAAGACATTGTGGAAGAAGATGGGTACTGAGTTGAAGTCTATTTCTACATTCCATCCATAGATAGATAGACAAACAAAGGTTGTGAATAAAAGCTTGGGTAATTTACTGAGATGTTTAGATGGAGATAAGCCAAGTAATTGGGAAGTAGTGTTGGCACAAGCTGAGTTTTCATATAACAATTCTATGAATAGGAGTACAAGGAAAACACCTTTATAGATTGTTACTAGAATCTAGCCTAGAGTTATATCAGATTTGAGAGATGTTGTTGGGGAAGAAAAGAGAAGCATTGTAGGAGAAGAATGTGCTGATTTTACAGAGTCTTTGTATAAGGAAGTGAAGTTGAGATTGGAATAAAGTAATCAGAAGTATAAGGAGAATGCTTATAATTCTAGAAGACATCATGATTTTGAAGTTGGTGATGAGGTGATGGTTCATTTAAAAAAAGGAAGATTTTTGGTTGGAACATATAGTAAGTTGAAGATGAAGAATTTGGACCTTGTAAGATCCTGAAGAAGTTTGATAGTGCTAATGCTTATGAAGTTGAGTTACTTGATGACATGGATATATCTCTTATATCTAATATTATTGATTCATATGAGTATGATGAGTTAGATGATAAAGTTTTTGTATTAGAAGATTATCCTAAGAAGTAGATTGAAGAAGTTGAACAAATATTGGATCAGAGAGTTGGAAAGAGTACAAGTGGAAAATATTACTATGAATATTTGGTAAAATGGAAGAACATACCTATTGAAGATGCTTCATGGATTTCTCAATCTTAGTTAGATTCAGCTCAGATTGTGACATCTCAGTGATTTAGGAGAATTATTTCTTTCAACCCTAGTTGTCTGATGCAAGAGCATCCTAGGTTGCCTTGTTATCTTGCTCATTTTTGTTCATTCTACATGTTGATGCTGAGTTACTATAGCTCTAGTGGATGTCAAGTTACTATAGCTCTAATGGATATTGAGTTACTACAACTATAGTGGATGTCAAGTTATTATAGCTCTAATAGATGTTGAGTTACTATAGCTCTAGTGGATGCCAAGTTATTGTAGCAATCTAGTGTTGATCGAGTGTTCCTTCATGTGTTGAGATACCCAATGTATGCCAAGTGACTATTCATGTGCGAAGCTACTGAGTGTATGTTGAGTGACCCTTCATGTGCCAAGTTTCCTATTTATGCTAAGTGTTAGCATTTGGACATGATTTTTGTGAGCTAACTTGTAGGATTTATTTCAGTTATGACGTTTATGTTAAGATCTTTTTTGGGATGTGTCCTAACTATTGTTGAGTCAGACTTCCTCTTATATAATGTTCTACAATGATTTATAAACTATTTTGGGCAAGTATATATACAGTGTTTAGGCATAGAGTTAGGGAAATTAGGAGGGATTCTAGAGCTTATCTAGAGCTACAAATTTGATGTGGGATCTTTGATCTTCAATATTTTTTATCTAGCCATAACCTAGAAGTTCTACAACTGGACATGCATGCTGATTATTTAATGAATCAATAAGTGTTTTTCTCTTCTTCTTCCTTTGGTTGTTTTTTTGTGTGTTGTATTTCTGCTATGTTAACTCTTGCAAGGTCATTTGGATAGCTAGGTTTTCCTTTGGAACTAGTTATTCACCCCTCCTTGTGTCAAGAAGCACCTACTCCTATTGATAAGAAGAAGAGAAAGGCTAAGGCACAAGTAGGGACAAGACCCAAAAAGATTTTCAAACCAAGCAAAGACAAACCTACAACACTTACCACAAGGGCTAGTGCACATGTCACAACACAAAAGGCTAATGAGAAAGCCAAACCTATAGAGTAGGAAGGAGGAACAAATAAAAGACCAAGGAGAAAGTATATTGCTCAAGCTACATCTGGTGAAGAAAGAACATAATCTGATGACAACAACCAATTCAAAGTGGTGAGTCACAATCCATCTTGAGATTTAGACAACCTATGTGAGAATGTTAAAAATAATGCAGATTTATCAGTAGTTTCTCACATTGATTTTGATAATCTTGGAAAATTTGAAAAGAATCAAGTGGAGGAGGTAGTATATGCCATGATGAATTTTTTTAAGAAAGCCCCACTAGAGATTGCTAACTCAATGCCTAAAAATTTATATGAAAGAGAGTAGCAAAAATGGCATTATTGTTTGAATGTAGAAAGGCAAATTAGGGAGACATTTCTTGCTCAAGTTATGCTTGAACTCAGTAAGGTACAAATTGCTAAACCTATTAAGAAATATGCTATTAGATTTGCACCCAAATATAGAGGCTTCAGCATATTGTAGAACAATATTGAAGATGTTGTAAAGAAGGCCACACAAATGTGGAAAGTCACATATGGGTTAATTACAGCCAAAGAAGGAGAATAGGAGCCTATTGAGGTTAGAGATGATGAAGAAGATGACAAAAATGAAGGCATAGGTGAGGGAGGTACAGAAATGAATATAGATGATGAGGCAATAGTTGAGATAGGGTAGCTAGAAGAACAGAGTGTACAAGGTACACAATTGCCAAATATCAACCCTCAACAAATAACAAGTTTGAATAATGAAACAATTACAGTAAAGGATCACTACTCAGAACATCAACCCCCTTATAGAAGAAGACTGTAAAAAGATACTTGATCAAACTACACTACAAGCTAAATTGTGTGACAACCTTGTATTAGTGAGTGTAGATGAAATTCAAAAATCAGTGAATGACACTACAAGGGAAGAGGTGAATACACAAGAACCACCTACCATAACCCCTCAAGTCACTAGTGTAAAAATTTTAGTTAAAATACCATAAATTACACCAGTAAAGGTTGATATAGTTGGAGAATATAAAGTGGAAACTCAAGCCACTACTAAAACATAGAGTCAATATTTCACCTAAAGATGCTTTTGCATATCAAGCATTCATGAACATTTCAATTTATTCCACTTTCAAAACTCAAAATTTAGATCTAAACTTTGCTTCAGCATTTGCATCTTTACACCTTGAACTATTAAATTGGAATATGAGATTCATGGACTCGAATATTGAAAACCCCAACAATGCTTCTAAAATGGATTTTGAACTTTGAACCCAAAATATTGAATTTTGGACTTTTCTGAATCAATGAATCTGCAGTCTGAACCATGAGTCTGAACTTTTCTTATAAAAAATCTACAAGATGGACCATTTGAACCATTGAAATACTGCACCATGGATTTTGACCATAGCCTTGCACTTCTAATCATTATTTTGTGAACACATCTATTATGCCATATTGAACCAAGGAGCCTATAGAATCATTTGAACCTATTCTAGCAAATTGAACCAATTTGAACTACTTCGAACTACTTCAAACCCCAGTTTGAAGTAGTTCAAGACTCCACACTAGAGGTTTTAAAACTATGTCCATATTGGGTACTAATAGGAGCTCTAACTATGGGACTGATTTTGATGCAAAACTAGAGAACTCCAGTAATCTTTGGCAAAAGACAAGTGCCCTATCCATTGGGTGAATAGAGTCACCAAGAAGAGGAAGTTGGGAGTTGCTTGTAGAGATGGCAGAGGGGAGCAAGGCAAAGCCAGCTAAGAAAAACACCTAAACTAAACACAAAGAAACAACAAGCTAAAAAAAGGAAAGATAAACTACACACCACAAAAACTTATTTACAAAAAGATAGGCTAGCATCCCGTACCTCTGGGAATGCATTTATCTACTAATGGAAACCCATTGATTGGTTTAGAGAAATATATGCCTATGTGGAAGAGTGACTAATATGAAAGATGTACCACTATTAGCAGACATCTTGTGATAGCTGCAAAGAGAGATCAATGACCATGTGTTGTAGGAACTCTTTCTCTTTGGGAATACCAATTTTATCATAAAAATGGCATGCCTCCCATTCCACTTGTGTTTGCTGCAACATGGTAGGAATGAAATGTTGTAGCATAGTTTTCAATTCTACTTCATCAAGATTCATGGATGTTTTAACTTGTGAAGGCTTTTTACCATTAGTGCTTGTTGAAAAAACCAAAGATTGCATAGTTTGACCCACCATATTTTTTGAAAGATCTCCTTGCTTCATCACTACTTCAGATTGCAAGCATCCCTCTGGTTGTGGTATATACATATTCAAATGAGAAATTTTTAGAGAGAGGAATGTCATACACTTCTTTGCTATATGTCAATTTTTTTCTTTCTAGTACACCATATCATGCTAATTAGAATCAATAATAGAGAGGGCATTAGCAACTTCAGAAGTAAAGCCTTGATGTTCTGGAAAAAGGAAAGCCATTGATAACCCTTTATTTGAATCATATGCAACAAGTCCTTCCCTTGTGACTAGTACATTCAAGCTGGTTATTATCTTGTCTAATTCAGCAACACACTCCTCATTTTCAATATGCAAGAAGAAAAATCCTATCATCTTTAAAGCATTATGTTAAGCCAACAAGGGTTCTTGGAAATCTTCATCATTAAAAATAGTTAGATTCTAAAAAAGACAAACATTGGGAGTGGATTTGGTTTCTTCTAGAACATGCCTCTTCTTTTTAGTTTTCTCATCAATGTAGTGTTGCTATCCACAAAGGTAATCTTTTATTTGTGGAGTCTTTATAGATTTCAGAAAACTAAGAATCAAGTCATCATCCAACTTGATTGCTTGCCTTTGCGTGTCTACCAAATTTTGCACTCTAAGATGTTTTAACCAAAACTTGACTTCAACCTCCATAGCAGCAGTAAAGATGCATAACTAATTGCTTTCATTAGGTTGGTGGGCTAGAGGAAGTTTACCAACACTCTAGTTGAATCTATCAACAAACTCCCTTACAGATTCATCCTCTTTAATCTAAATTTGAAAAAGATTTACCAATAATTGATAGGAATCAATTGTGGGTTGAAATCTCACAAGGAAACTCTCCTTAAGATCATCCCAAGTTTTGATACATCCATCTTGTAGATTTTGAAACCATTCCACAGCTTTTCCCACAAGGCTTTGAACAAATAGTTTGATGAACACATCTTCTTCCTGCACACCAAGAATCTCACATGCAATAGTGACTTCTTTGATGTTGTCAATCAGGTCCTAAGCTTTTTCTCGAGGAAACTTGGGAAGGTATTCCCATGATCTTTTAGGTAAGGCTGAATACTAGTACAAGGAAAATGGTCCAATCTGAGGCCCACATGGCTTAGTTGCAACCATAGCCATAATACACACTAGAACTCCAAAATCAAAGATTCAATAGGTTTGAAACACAGAGTTGCCAATCTGTTGCACACAGAGATAATCAAAAAACTAATGTTAGGCACTTAAATCTTCACTTTGAGATCCCTAGTAGACCTGCCAAAAATCTATTAGTGAATAAATTGTCTTCCAAGAATATATGCACAAATTAATTCTAAATGCCTAGGTAAGAAGACCAAATCAACACTAATGGTTGGATAGGTAATCATTGAATTGATAACCTTACTCTGAATTTTATCGAGTACAGTTCCCCGTACATGATTTACAATGAATTTAATTATGGATGCTTTTAGCCAGAAAGCATAAAAGGTTTACACATATCTACTTGTAAACACAAAATAGATGCAAAAACTAAATGACTAAATAGAAAAGAACAACAAATAACACAAAGTCTATTTTCTTGAATGTTGCATTATAAAGAGCACGAAATCAAGGAATGCATTTTCCATTCTCTTGAGAAAATGAAGAAACAAAGCTTTAAATATAGCTTGCAATCAAACATATATAGGAAACAGTGGCATTAAAGAAAAATTTAGAGAAAACTAAAAGTGATACAAAGATCATGTTTAGTGGAAAGAAGACTGCTCAAACTTCAGATTTTGATATGCAATCATCTTCCAAATCTCCCTTCCCTAAAGCATAAAAGCTAAAAAAGACCCTATTAAACATTTGCAATTAAAGTCACCATCTAAAGAAAACTAAAACTCATTCCCCTACATTACATTTTAAAAAAAGATTTCCCCCTTTTTGAACATAGAGTTCAAAATAATACGAGCTATGCTTTCTCTCCCTCACAAGAGCTAGAATAATTTGAGAAAAGTTTTCCTTTCTTGCTATAGCACATAGTCTGCAGTCTCTGGGAAAGAGTGGAACACCCATATCCTCATTCTCCTTTGTATTTAAACCTTTAGACCATACCCGTAACATTTTTAGTTATCAGTGCAACTGAATCTTGAAAGAACTGATGTCACCCAAAAATAGAGTTAGCTTCTTCTCTATTGCATTTTTACCTCTTCACCTTTTTTTGGAAAATGGGTGAAAATCCCCTGTTCTCATATTGAACATAATTCTTATAAATATTACCTTAATGAGAAATGATGACACCTATTTAATTCAGAATATGTGTGTCTTTAGATAGTTGGTGTATAAGTTAACCTTTTAAACTTTATTTGATTGCTTTGGTATTAACTCTAGATGAAATCACCAAACTACCCATACTTCTATTTTGGCATCACCAAAAGCTTCTTGATTGTTGGTGACATACCTGAGGAGATATTGAAGATAGATTGAACAATAACCTTTATTGCTCTCTTGAATCTTATTCAGTTAGTAATGGAATGGAGACAGTTAACTTTGGGTCATGCTCTAGATGAAAAACCCTACTCATCTCTTCCTCTTTGAGAGGGTCTCAACTATATTTCCTCCTCTCTTGCTATCAGATGTATCTCATGTATTCACACCATACTTTCTCATTGTGACTTTGATTTTCCAATGTCAATGACAAACATTTTGTTAAACACTTTACATGTATCCACTATAAAAATTCTTCAATTAGTACTTTGAATTCCTATCTACATGTTAATAGAGTACACGAATCAAATCATATTGAAATGTAGAATTCCCAATGTCATTTTAATTCAACATCACTACTGGAGATACTTAAAGCTATTTTCAATTCGTGGGTTTCATAAGGGGTTTAGAGTCTAATGGCGGCATCATTGCTGGAAAAACTATCACCATCTTGTTACCTTTTTTGAATGCTATGGATTGCAAGTTTCATCTAAGCATATCATCACGAATTGGAATGAAATCACTGACTATATTTGAGCTCACATAAGAGTTACTTAGGTCACATGGTAATTAATCAAGTGAGTCACACCTTCAAGTGCTTTGACTTTGACTTGATTCTTTTTAGTTTTATGAGATTGATGGAGGAACAATCTGCTTTGTCTTTCCAATCATAGTTGACACCCTATTCAAGCCTTTGGGTGATGTCCTTTATGGCTCCATACTGATAACATTTTGCTAAGTCACAAGCTTTGAAGTTGTAGTATTTTTCATGCAAATTACCTTCAACAACTACAATTAGATTGGTTGAGAGTGATGCATGCTTCTCTGGTTGGAATGGAGATGTCTGAGTGACCTATCAAGTCTTTCAACTATATACTTGAGTGTTTCTTAAAAACATGACTTTTTATTTGATGGACATTCAATTATTTCTAAGTGCTCAAAGTCCACCTAATCATTACTTCTACAAGCTTCAACTCCCAAACTCCAACACTCTCGTGTTTCAATTCAGTGCTTGGCATTTTTTGCTAGTGATATTTCATACTATCACATAAATGTAGACTAAACCTGATGAGTTATGGTGAAAATGACACCACCATCATGGTCTTCAAGGATTTCATCTACACTCAAACATTATGTTAGACAATCCACATGTTACCTCTATAGTTCATTTAGACTGAAGATTTGAAACCAAGCCTTGCTGGTTTATTTTGAACATGCCAAATGTCTCAACTAAACCATGACTTTAATGACTTCATGTATTCTATCAAACAATTAGAAAATACCAAAACATGTGATTGTTCTTTGATTGATATGTTATTGGAAAAAAAATGAAACACTTTCTCTTTAGATACTATCATAAGCAATTCACATGTGTTTTCTCATATTTTTATCTTTGGCAACAAGTGGATTTGACATATCATGCACTATCAAAAAATATTTATAGGTGGACTCTTTATCTTTCTACTTGGATGAGTGGGCATATATTTTGATTGAAATTTTAATACAACTCGGTATTGGTCTTCACTATTCACAATGCCATTCAATGCCCCCATGATATGCCATGGACTTGGGTGTTCATTCAATGATTATAAATATATGCACTAACATGGCTACTCGAAAGTTATGGCTTTTACTATTTTACCCAATAGCTCTGGTGAGGAGATGTGTCATCAGGGTGAGACACGTCTAGTTTCAAATAATTCGTGCACATATAGCAGATAATTAGAATTTTGCATCACATGATTGATAGGTATCTAACTATTCATATGTTCTACCATCATTATCATATAAACATTCTTTTATGAAGCTCAATATTTCTCCTAAAGATACTTTTGCATATAAAGCTTTCATGAACATTTCAATTTATTCCACTTTCAAAACTCAAAATTCAAATCTAAAATTTTCTTCAGCATTTCCATCTTTGAACTTTGAACTATTAAATTGGAATATGAGATCCATGGGCTTGAATATTGAAAACCTGAACAATGCTTCTAAAATGGATTTTGAACTTTGAATCTGAAACATTGAATTCTAGAGTTTTCTAAATCAATGTATTTTCATTCTGAACCATGAGTCTGAACTTTTCTTGTACTAAATATACAAGATGGACCATTTGAACCACTAAAATACTATACCAAAGATTTTGACCATAACCTTGCACTTCTAATCACTATTCTCTAAACATATATGTTATGCCATATTGAATCAATGAGCCTATAGAATCATTCAAACCTGTTCCAGCAAATTGAACCAATTTGAACCACTTCAAACTACTTCAAACCCCAATTTGAAGTAGTTCAAGACTCTACACTGGAGGTTTTAAAATTGTGTCCATATTGGGTACCAACAAGTACCAAACCCTAATCCAGAACCTGAAGAAGATTAAGATGAAGAAAGGTTGTTGAGAATGTTGTCTAGAGAAAATTCAATGCCTATTGTAGAAGTTGTTCCCTATGATGGAAAGATGGATATCAATGTTGTATAGGATTGGATATCTAAAATGGAGAACTTATTTAAGTATGAAAATACTCTTGATAATAAGAAGGTGAAGATTGTAGTTATAAGGTTGAAAGGACATGCCTCACTATGGTGGGAGCATTTGCAAACTAATTGACAAAGGAGAGAAAACAAGAAGAGAAGGACTTGGGTAAAGATGGTGAACAAGGTAAAGAACAAATTTCTTCCTATTGATCACCAAGTTAGGTTTTTGAGAAAGATGTGGAATTGCAGGCAAACAGACATGATTGTGAAGGGATATACTAAGGAATGCTATATATTGGACATCAGATGTAGACATGTGGATGATGATGTTGAGAAAATTTCAAGGTACATAAATGGATTATCTAGAATCCAAGATGAAATAAGTTTTGTGAAATTGGAAAGTGTGGAAGAAGCATACCAATATGCCTTGAAAGATAAGGAGATCTTGACAAAGAAGCATGAATAGAGACAAAGAGGTAGAGGTGGTAGATTCCAAAGAGGAAAAGGTAGATCTTATGGAGAAGGTGGAATATTTGATAGTTCTATGCAAGTAAAATAGAATTTGAAAGGAAGAATGATGACAAAACCAAGTGGAGAGGTGGTAGTTCATACTGAGTAGGTAGTAGTTCTTATTGAGGAAGAGGTAATTCTTATTCTAGAGGTGGATTTTGTGGTAATTTCTTCAGATGTTGTAAAGAGGGACATAGATCTTTTGAATGTAGATCCTCTGAAAGTGGGCAAGGTAACATAAATGCTATGATTCAAGGAGATGATGAGGGTTCACCAAGTGGACCAAAGAATGGAGAAAATATGATGGTAAGAAGAACCCTATGTAATAAGGGAAGTGATGAGGAACCTATTTTAATTAAAAGTCTTTTTGAAACCAGGTGTAAGATGGTTGGAAAATGTTGCAAGGTAATCATTGACAGTGGAAGTTCTACAAATTTGGCATCAAAAGAGCTGGTTACAAAGTTGTGATTGCAAAGGTTGAAACATCCTAAACCCTATCATGTTTCATGGATCAAAGATGAGCATAAGCTATTGGTAAGTGAGAAATGCCTTGTGAAATTCAAAATAGGACATTATTTTGATTAATTTTTGTGTGATATTATGCCTATGGATTGTTGTCATATTCTATTGGGTAGACCTTGGCGATATGGTAGATATGCTATACATGATGGAAAATTGAATCATTATACTCTTTGGGTGAATGAGAAGAAGCAAATATTGCTACCTTGATTGAAGGTCTAGATGAGGTTAATTGTACTATTGTGAGAATTTTCATGGTTAATGGGAAAAATTTTGAAAAGAAAATGAAGAAGAATCAAGTTTGTTTTGTTATAATTCTAAGGAGACCAAGTTGTGTCAATAGTAACCGAGTGCCAAAAAATAGTGTTAACTGAGTGCCCGTTAGTGGTGACTGAGTACCAAAAGAAATTGTTGAATTTTTGAATGAGTATAAAGAGATTGTTGTAGAGGATATGCCTAATGGATTATCTCTAGTGAGAAGTATAAGTCATTGTATGGATATGATCACTGGAGCTAGTTTGTCGAAAAAAGCACCATATAGATTGAGTTCTGGAGAAAATGAAGAACTCTATAGAAAAGTGCATGCATGAATTATTATAGAAAGGTATGATCAAAGAAAGCTTGAGTCCATGTGTTGAACTTACAATATTAGAACCTAAAAAGAATGGAGAATGGAGAATGTGTACTAACTCTAGAGCTATTAACAAGATCATAATGAAATATAGGTTTCCTATGCCAAGGATAGATGACATAATGGATTGTTTGAGTGGAGCAAAGTATTTTACAAAGATTGATTTGAAGATTGGTTATCATTAGATCAAAATTAGAGAAGGTGATGAATGGAGGACTACTTTTAAGATAAAAGATGGTTTGTATGAATGTTTGGTTATGACTTTTGGTTTGACTAATGCACCTCATACTTTCATGAGGTTGATGAATGAAGTTCTAAAAATATTTTTGGGTCAATTTGTGATTATTTATTTAGATGAAATTTTGATATTGAATAAGACTAATGAACAAAATATTAAGCATGTTAGACATGTTGGTATTATGTTGTATTTTTCATTAGTGACAACACTTATTCAATTTTGAATGCTTACTAAGCTCATCATCAGTCTATAGTTTATATCGAGCATTCAGTGGTTACCTGGTAAGTTTAATAGTTAAGCAGTTCACACCAAGCATTCCTAAAGCTACCAAGTGAATGTGTAGTTTAGTATTGTGTTCCAAGTTTACAATGTTCACCAAATATATAGTGGTTACCGAGCTTCACAGTGTCTATCGAGTTATCAATTTGCATGATATGAAGTTAGTTTCTACTGAGTGATGGATGTGTAGTGTTTACCGAGTGACAGTAAGGTAAATAAAAGATTCAGTATTTACTGAGTGACACTATATCTACCGAGTCTCCAATGGTTATTGAGTTACAAGCTATGTTGTGTTTTTAGTATGGACCAAGCTTCTACTTATACTGAGTGCATGACAATGCCGAGTAATGCAGTGGATGCCAAGTATTAGAAGGTTACCAAGTTAGCTTGAAGAAACAGAGTTTTCTATTGTTTGGCCAACTCAGTAATATTTTTTTTCTTGTGTTTTAGCTGACCTTACAATTGTAATTATTGGAATGGTATATATGTAATCTATTGCACCATTTGCAATATATAATCATGAGTATGTTAAGGAATGGACATGTAATGTTTTAAGAAGAGTGAATGTGAATCAGTAGCAAAACAGAGTATTTAGCAAGGTCATTAAGGAGCAACAAAGACATATCAATCACAAGAGGTGATCTATACTTCAAGATCCATTCAGAAAGTTCATTAAGGAGCAGCAAAGATATATCAATCACAAGAGGTGATCTATACTTCAAGATATATTCAAGAATCAAGTTGTAAGTCAGATCAACTACTTCATCCTAATAGGTGAATCAATTTTCAAATCCTTTAATAGAGTAGACTTAATTGTCTTTGTACAAATCTCCTAACAGAGTGCATACTTCATTGTATGTTTGTAAAACCTCTAACAAGGTGGATCTAGTAGTCCAAATTGCTCTTAATAGGACAGATCATTAGAAGTGATCAATGTAATCCCTAACAAGCCAACTTTATACTACATTAGTAAACTTTTGTAGGTATCATCCCCGCCCCATTTTTAATTTTATTTAGAAGGTTTCTGGGTCACCAAAATACCGTGTTCATGTGTTATGAATGTTTATCTTTTTTCATGCATACAGTAGATTAGAAAAATGAATGGTGAATGATTTATATGGTTAAGTGTTGAATTGATTTAAAGTTTTTTTGAGGTTACTGATTTACCTCTCCCCTCTCAGTAACCTAGCTAGTCTTGATTATTTCCAACAATTGGTATCAGAGCTTTGTGGTTCTCAGGATAAAGTTTGACAGCTTGAGCAAAGATTAAGGACAATAGAGATATTCAGACTTGAAAAAT
Source organism: Cupressus sempervirens (assembly GCA_028749045.1). NCBI lineage: Eukaryota > Viridiplantae > Streptophyta > Pinopsida > Cupressales > Cupressaceae > Cupressus > Cupressus sempervirens. Next base: position 744,542,136 of record CM053793.1, on the reverse strand, counting down.
TTATTGAGAATGAGAAGCTAGATCTAGAAATGGCCATAGCTCAACTCAAGGAAGAAAAAGAGCATCTCTCCCAATCCCTAAAAAGAAGGAAGGAACTCACAAGAAAAATGAGTGACCATTAGTATGTTGAAGAAAAGATTGAAGACTTTTTCCCATCAAGGAGTTCAAATGAAGTTGATGAGGCAATCAAAGAACTCCTAGCAAAGAATGACTCTCTGGAAGATGAAGTAAGAAAGTTTAAAAGAGAACAAGAAGTTCAGTCAATAAGAATGTGTGAAATCTTGGAACAAAGGAATAAGGCAAGTGAAGACTTGGAGGAAAGGAACAATGCAAATCAAAGCCAATCCCTTCAGCAAGAAAGTCGTATCAATCAACTCTCCAATGCAAATGAAGAAATCATGAATCTAAGATTTGAAAAATGAAAGCTTAGGGAATGATCTAATCACCGAAAGACAGATCAATGAAAGAATGAAAGTTGATCTAATCTCTAAAAAGAAACTGAATGAAAGGATGATGAAATCCCAAGTAGAAATGGATCAATTGACTCAACAAAGTGAGTATAATCTTCATAGGAAAAAGGGTAAAGCAAGACTTGGTTACAAAGAAGAAGGTGAATCTTCCAAACAAGGTGCCCAAAGGAATCAAAGACCTACTTGCAATCACTATGGTAAGTTAGGTCATACATCAAAAAAATGTTGGAGCAATGGAAAATAAAAGTTCAATGAAAAATGCTAGAATTGCAACAAACATGGCCATAAAGCTAATGAGTGCAAGGAGAAACCAAAATTTGAAGGTAAATGTCACAAATGCAAGAAACAAGGTCACAAGGCATCTGAATGTAGGTCCAAACCATTCAATCTAGCTAAATAAATTTTCAAAGAAGTATTTGGTTTGAATTATAATACTTGGTGCAGGTGTCACTATTGTGGAGAATATGGACACATTGGCATAGACTGCACAAGCCATCACTTGAGAAAGAGAGACTGAATAGTAAGATGTTATACATGCACTAAAATTGGTCATATAGCTAAAAACTACATGAAAATAGGAAGATTTGAAGATGGAAAGAAAGATAAAATTGATAATATTAGGAAGAAGATGAGACAGTAGTGTATTCCTAAATCTACTAAGTAGAACAATTCAAATGATGGCAATGTCACTCAAGAAGTGGCTGACTCCACCATTTCAAATTAGATTCTTTAAAGGAGGGACATGAACTACATCTTCAAGCTAAATCTCGATCAGTTCCAAATGGAAGAAAGTAGAAGATCCAAATCAATATATCAAATACAAAGGGATCGCATGACTTAAGTTCATACTGAGCAAGGTTAGCCATAGACTCAACTGAGCTAGGTCGGGAGAAGTAAAGTTTTGTTTGATCTCCGAGTCACAAGTTTTTACTGAGCTAGTGAGTGGATGATAGTCTATCACACACTACATTAGTATGGTACCTAGAATTAATGGAAAATTTTCATCTAAAAGGGAAAAAATTGACTCCATTTTTCACCACATCTTCAGTATTCATAGAGCTAAGAGATTTCCAAGTGCACTCAAGCGATTCCAAGGGATTTCAAGCAAAGAATTTGTTTGAAAATTTCTTTCACCTACCGAGCAGTGATGGCATCTAGAATCACCAATAGCAGCAAGGCCAAGAGGTGTTAAGAGATGTTGGCTAAGGGTGTGCAGTGGAAAGCATCAAATTTCAAGCTAGTTCTAGCAGTTGTGGAGGCACTTGACCCTAATGGTGTGCAATCTCAAATTCCACCAAAGGTACTCCTAATTAATGACATCCACACTCATTTTAAGTGTTCTATTTAGGAGATAAGAACCCTAGAAATGGACAGTGCTTTAGAGGAAATGTGTGTTGATGGCTCATTGAAACTTGAACATAAGCATCTTGAAACAAAAGTGTTGACCCATATCTCACACCTACCAATGAGTTTTCAGATAAAATGGATTACATATATTTTTAGTCATGTGCATAATGGCCAATTATGGTTAGAGTAGCCTGTGTTGATAACCAAAAAGATGATTCATAAGATTACTAGTCTTCCCATGCTAAACAAAGAAAAATTTACCAAAACCCTAGGTCAAGATGTATTCCAGAAGAAAACCCTAGCCGAGTGTGATAGTAGAGTTTTGAAAATTAGCATAGTTTTTGATGTGGAGTTAAGGTTTGGCATTCAAGTAATTTCCCACAAGATTTATAGCTCTAGTTGATTGAAAAACATGCCATGTGAGGCATTGGACTTAGCATTTAAAGTTGTGAAGAAAAACATGGAATTCGACCTATCAGAATTACTATTGAAGCAACTAAACAAGAATATGGATAGCATCTGAACACCAAAGAAAAACCCTTATAAATTTGGCTCTTTATTGATATGTCTTTTCTTTTATGTGCAAAAACTCTTTCCATCTAAAGGTTCTATTGTGTGGAGAAAGGATGTTCCCATTTTATACCAGATAAATGAGTTTATTACAGAAATGGGTGTAAATTTTGATAGCATGATGGACAATTATTTTGAAGATTTCAAGAAAAGGATGAACAACAAGTTTAGGATTCCTCCTAAACTTGTTGAGGATTATAAAGATGATGTATGTTTCATGGTTGACTATGATAAAGTATACATTCAAGAAACCAGTCCGTGAGTTGCATGGGTGAAACCTCTCCCTTATGAGGTTAATATTGATGAAACCAAGGACATTATTGAAGCATTGGTAAATGAGCCTGTAGACCCTAAGCAACTATTTTTTGGCACTTATGATGAAGCAAAAGCCAAAATTGAACTAGAAATCAAGCTACCTCAAGAGTTCAGCAAAGGGAAGAGGAAAATAGAAAAGATGAAATCTACCACTGGCACTTTAATGCTTACTAAGGGAAAATGAGAGGATGAAGTAGATGAAGGAGGAGGAGGAGGAGGAGGAGGAGCAAGAATTAGAGGAGGTAGAGCTAGCTAAGAAGAAAGAGAGGGTAATCATTACAAAACCTCCAAAGGCCTCCATAGTTGTTTTCACCAAGAGAGGAAAAGACAAAGGTAAAGGTGAAGTTGTGCTCAACAAGCCCCCACTTACCTTCCAGAAGAGGATGAAATAGATGGAAGAAGGAACTGGCATCACAAACTTCAAGGCAAAAAGTTTGAAACAAGGATTGATGCCAAGAAGATGCAAATTGAGGAGTTCATACTCACCAAAATGGGAAAATGGAAGTATTCCCTAGACTAGATTGCTCCCCAAATCTCAAAAGAATTGTTAATGAGATTGTAGCCAAGGTGGGAGTCAGCTGCACAGATAGCCAAAGATATTTATGAACAATCTTTGAGGAAATTATTGCCTAATCTTACTGATGTAGAAGTAAAGGAAGCCATGAAAAATAATGAAGGTAAAATGATGATCAGATTCCACACATGTTTGATCTTAATCAAAGATATTAAGCATGTTGTAAGAGATGCAACAAACATGTGGTGAAACATCTATCATTTGCATAAGCCTAGTGATGATCTAGTAGACATCAAGGATGATAATGGTGATAGTGATGATGAAGATGATAACACTCCATGTGTTACATTTGATGTTGAACACTGTCAGGCACTAAGGGCTGATGATGAAGAGAAAGAGGAAGAAGTTGATCAGGAAGAAAAGGAAGAAAATGAAGAAGATGATCCAATGAAAATTGTAGCAGAAGTCATTGCTGCCCTTCCTCACTCTCCACCTAAGTGAGCAACATCATTAGGGTTGGAGTTAGCTTCAGTAGGAATGATCACAACCACCTCAGAAATATCATCTGCACCTACTACCTCACAGCTCTAGGTATCTACAATGAAAGTGTCTACAACTTCATCTACCAAGCTGCAACCCTCTTCATCAACACTCGAGAAATCTACTTTAGTAGTATGCATAGCTGCCAGTTCTCAAATTATGTCAACTTCTACTACAGCTTGTTTAGTAAGTTTTCTAGTTTTCTCTACAATTTTTTGAACTACAGCTTTAACTGCACAAATTTTTGTTCTAATTAGCTCTTCAGTTGTAAATATTCCAGTTTCTACATTACTTATTGGTACTTCATTTTTGGGAAGCACATCAATTTTGGATATTGTTGGTACTTCTTTTAGTTTTCCTTTAGTTCGACCAAGTCAAGTTTTTTTTTCTAGTCTAGCTACTTCTACTATTGTCTCCATTTCTAAGTCCAAGGAAGTAAGCACAAAAGTAAAACCTAAGACACCTCTAAAACTTCTGCTTATTGGCAAAGCAATTGATGAAGACATAGACTTGGACACAAAAATTATTATTCCTAAGATAGATCTGGATACTACCATAGCTAATGAAATGATATTGGTTAGTCAAATTTTAGAGCAAAAATCAAGGTAGAAGCATCTTAGAGATGAGAGAGACAGAGAGTTCACTATAATTGAGAATGCCAAAAATATAATTACTGAGGCTATAGGTGTTAGAGTTGATTCATCTCAACATGGTTTGTTACAATTAGAAGAGATTGTGAATAAGTTCAATGAGGACACTTCTGGCCAAGAGAAGCTCATTGAGAAGGTAGACAAGAAATTTGATAATAAGGTGCTTGAGCACATTACTCAGCACATTGCAATAAATCAAGTAGAGTTATCCTCAATTTTGAACAACCTTGAACAATCCTTCACAAATGTAACATCACTTTTTGGAAAGCTTTGTGATGTTACCGAGTATACCAAGGATATAAAGGAGAAATTGGATAAGATTGATGTGGACATGAAGGCTAGTGCTCAAAGGCTATAGCTTGACCCTAGTTCAAGATCATTACATCACATGAAGGTGAAATTTTTGTTAGAAATGCTGGTAGAATTACTTAGAGAGGAAGCCAAGATCAGGTCTACAATAATTGACATCCAAAATATGATCCTTCCATTTATGGACCCAATGCAGAAACATATTGCATATTCAGAAACATTGGTCCAAGATAACAATTTTTCAGTAGCAAATCTTATGATTGAACTTTCTACAGAAGTTCAAGTGGCCCTCTCCACCTACAAAATTTTGCAAAATAATTGGGATAAGACATTGGCTCTTATTCTCAAGGTACACTTTGAATTTCTCTCACATTTTGATGTCTCTATTTGAATATATTGCATATACCCTTTGGAATTATTTTCAAAAAGGGGGAGTATGAAGATAGTTAGATCAAATGGGAGTAAAGAGATAGTAAGAGGTTTGTGGAGAAATAAGGGAGAAAATAGATTGATATATGTACAGATAAAAGCTATGTATATATTATACCATATGTATGGGGGAGATATGTGAGATATGTAAGATATATATATATATATATATATATATATATACAATAACTTTACAAAGATCAATTTTAAAAAGTCAAAAATCAGTATGTCAGTGTACATAAATTTTGGCACATAAGTGTTTTTGTCACTAATGCCAAAGGGGGAGATTATTGGCATTATGTTGTATTTGTCATTAGTGACAACACTTATTCGATTTTGAATGCTTACCAAGCTCATCACCCAGTCTACAGTTTATACCAAGTGTTTAGTGGTTGCCTTGTAAGTTCAACAATTAAGCAATTCACACCGAGCATTCCTAAAGCTACCAAGTGAATATGTAGTTAAGTAGTGTATACCAAGCTTACAGTGTTCAATGAATAGATAGTGGTTACCAAGATTCATAGTGTCTATCGAGTAATCAATTTGTGTGATATAAAGTCAATTTCTATTGAATGATGGATGTGTAGTGTTTACTAAGTGATGGTAAGGTAAACAACAGATTCAGTATTTACTGAGTGACACTATATCTACCAAGTCTCTAATGGTTACCAAGTTCCAAGCTACATTGTATGATTAGCATGGACTGAGCTTCTACTTCTACCAAGTGCATGATAATGCCGAGTATTAGAAGGTGACCAAGTCAGCTTGAAGAACTTGACTTTTCTACTATTTGGCCAACTCAGTAATATTTTGTTTACTTGTGTTTTAGCCAACCTTGCAATTGTAATTATTGGAATGGTATATATGTAATCTATTGCACCATTTGCAATATATAATCATGAGTATGTTAAGGAATGGACATGTAATTTTTTGAGAAGAGTGAATGTGAATTAACAACAAAATAGAGCATTCAGCAAGTTCATTAAGGAGTAGCAAAGACATATTAATCATAAGAGGTTATATGTACTTCAAGATCTATTTAGCAAGGTCATTAAGGAGAAGCAAAGACATATCAGTCACAAGAGGTGATTTGTACTTCAAGACCTATTCAGAAATCAAGTTGTAAGTTAGATCAACTATTTCATCCTGATAGATGAATCAATTTTCAAATCCTTTAACAGGGTAGACTTAACAGTCTTTGTACAAATATCCTAATAGAGTGCATACTTCATTGTATGTTTGTAAAACCTCTAATAAGGTGGATCTAGTAGTCCAAATTTCTCTTAAGAGGGAAAATCATCATAAGTGATCAATGTAAGCTCTAACAGGCCAAATTTATACTGCAGTAGTGAAGTTTTGTGGGTATCATCCCCACCCAGTTTTATTTCTATTTGGAAGGTTTCTGGGTCACCAAAATACTGTGTTCATGTGTTATGAAGGTTTATCTTTTTTCATGCATACAGTAAATTAGAAAAATGAATGGTCAATGATTTATATGGTTAAGTGCTGAATTGATTTAAAGTTTTTTTGAGGTTACTGATTCACCCCTTCCCTCTAAGTAACCTAGCTAGTCTTGATTATTTCTAACAAGACAAGTATTATAGAGATTGAAAGAGGAGAAGTTGTTGAGTAATCTAAAATAGTATTCTTTTATGCAAGAGGAGATTGTGTATTTGGGATTTGTGATTTCAGATGATGGTTTGAAGATGGATCTTGAGAAGGTTAAAGCAATTTTGGAATGGCCTACACCCAAGAATGTGGGTGAGGTAAGATCATTTCATGGGTTGGCTAGTTTTTTACAAGAATTTTATAAGGAATTTCAGTGCTATTTTTAATGCTATGACTGAGATAATGAGAGGAGATAAAAAGGAATTCAAGTGGACACTTGGAGCTGATAAGAATTTTGAGACTTTGAAACAAAAGGTTGTTGAGTTACTTGTATTGGCTTTGCCTGATTTCAATACGGTATTTCAAGTTGACTATGATGCAAGTGGTAGTGCAATAGGAGCTATATTTAGTCAATAAAGTAAACCTATTGCTTTCTTTAGTGAAAAGTTGAATGATGCTAAAAGAAAGTATTCTATGTATGATCAAGAGTTTTGTGTTATTGTTCAAGCCTTGAAGAAGGGGAGACATTATTTGATTCCTAAGGAGTTTATGTTGTCTACTAATCATAAAGCTTTACAGTACTTGGAAAGTCAACATAAATTGAATAAAAGACATATGAAGTGGGTTGAGTACTTGCAAAATTTTACATTTGTTATCAAACATAAGAGTGGAGTTACTAGTAGAATTTTTATACATCGAGCAAAAGATGTTCTTTATTGATTGAGATGAAGGTTGAAGTTCTTGATTTTGATGAAATGAAGGAGTTGTATGATACTGACCTTGATTTTTCTAAGGTTTGGAGAGAGTGTAGAGTACCCAATTTGACAAATCACATAAGTATGATGAATATTTCATTCAAAAAGGTATGTTGTTTAAAGAAATTCAATTTTTTATTCCTATAAGTTCTATGAGAGTTGATTTGATCAAGGAAAATAATAGTAGTGGATTGTCAAAAGATATCAGATGTTGAGCATATTGCTGAACTTTTTCTCAAAGAGATTGTGAGATTGCATGGATTACCAAGAAGTATTATTTTTGATAGAGATAGTAAGTTTTTTGGTTATTTTGGAAGACTTTGTGGAGGAAGACAGGTATTGAGTTGGAATTTATTTCTACATTCCATCCACAAACAAATGGACAGATAGAAGTTGTAAATAGAAGTGTTGGGTAATTTACTAAGATGTCTATGTGGAGATAAGCCAAGTACTTCAGAGATGGTATTGGAACAATTTGAGTTTGTATATAATAATTATGTGAATAGGAGTAGAGGAAAGATACTTTTGAAATTGTTATAGGAGTGCAACCTAGAGGAGTATCAGATTTGAGAGATATTGCTGGTGAAGAAAAGAGAAGTGTTGTTGGAGAAGAATTTGTTGATTTTATGGAGTCTTTGCACAAGGAAGTGAAGTTGAGGTTGAAATAGAGAATGTTGATAAGTCTAGAAGACATCATGATTTTGAAATTGGTGATGAGGTGATGGTTCATTTGAAGAAAGGGAGATTTCTTGTTGGAACATACAGTAAGCTGAAGAAGTTTGACAGTGGTAATTCTTATGAAGTTGAGTTACCTAATGACATGGATATATCTCCTATAATCAATGTTGTTGATTTATATAAGTATCCCAAGTTAGATGATGAAGTTATTATATCATATGATTATCCTAAGAAGTATATTAAAGAAGTTGAAAAGTAATTGGATCAAAGAGTTGGTAAGAGAACAAGAGGAAAAAATTACTATGAGTATTTGGTGAAATGGAAGAGAAGATGCTACATGAATTTCTCAATCTGAGGTGGATTCAACTTAGGTTGTGACACTTGCATGATTCAAGAGAATCATTTCTTCCAACCTTAGTTTTCTAATGCAGAAGCGTCCTAGGGTTCTTTGTAATCCTACACTTTTGTTCATTCTGTTAGTTGCTACCAAGTTCTAGTTGCTACCATGTTATCCTTTATTTGTCAAGTTTCTAGTGGGTATCAAGCACTTAGTGGATGCTGAGTGTAATGACCCCTAATAGGCTTCTCTTAATTTCTATCAAATTTGATGATAATATCTTTGATCTTCATCTTATATTGTTGAGATAGATAACCAACAAAGAAAAAACTTAAAATTATAGATGAAGAATAAGTCCACTTTTTATGATGCTGAGAATATATAATTGATTCTCATTATATATCTTTGAAAAGGGAAGATTGCATGCTTTTATGGTGAAGAGGCATGTATCTTACTTGATTAGTTCTCTTTTGATTAATGCAAATGGGCTTGAATATTATTAATACTAATAGTAACAAGATATATTATATTCATTGATTCTCTAATATGTATATTATTACATTATAATCTAATTATAATGTATAAATTTATATTTATATATGTTAGTATATTTTAATATTATTATAATTTGTATTTAAACATTATTATCTATTTATTCAATATTTATTTCTAATATTATTATATTTTAATAACTATTTAATATTAGATCTTATTTTAGTGGGGATAACATAGTCCTCCCCCCTCGAATTTTCTTATCCTCAAGCAATTGATTTGATCCTCATTGAGTCATAGTCTATAGTCATTTTCATTCCTGCATATGTGTTAGGCACTTGCAAAGTAGATATGTTAGTATATAATAGCATGTACATTAACATATGGATGAAGACACAAAGTAGACACATTAATGCATGAAGACACGATGAAAGCACAAGGTGGAAATGAATGCATGAAGACATGAAGAAGACGCAAAGAAAACACATTGATGCTTGAAGACATGATGTAGACACATAGTATACATGTTAGAATCTAGCTTATAAATTGAAATGAGAAAAGGGTAAGGAAATCTTTTACCACTTTGATCATGAATATTGTGCTCCTTTCCCTTGTCTTGAAATAAAAAGTTCTTAAAGATGCATATTTTCTATAGCCAGTGCTATAATAGGGTATATAATTCCATAGTGGATGGTAGATTTATTGTTACTCAAGTTTGGACACTCTCAACTTGGGACTCCCTCATATTCTTAATCCATATTGGGATTCTCTTGCCCCAATGTGACCTATTTACTCTTCCCCTGTGCACACTCCCTACCCACTAGGAACATGCTTAATTTTGATGTGAATGGTAGATTTACTACTTCTCAAGGCTGGACACACTCATCTTGGGGCTCACTCAGATCTTTAATCCATATTGGGATTTTCTTTTGCCCCAACGCGACTGATTTACTCCTCCCCCTGTACACACTCCCTACCCACTATGTACATGTTTAGTTTATTTATGAATGGAAGGTTTATTTTTTCTCAAGTTTGGACATGCTTAGCTTGGGGCTCCCTCAGATCTTACAATCCATATTGGGATTCCTATTCCCCAATGTGACTGATTTACTCCTCCCCCTATGCACACTCCCTATCCATCATGAATTTAATCATAAATATTTTAAATAATGTCTCCCTATGAAAGAATAGAAAATAATCATACTATGTATTTAGACTCAATTATATTCTTAGTATGTTTTGTAACAATATTATAGATTATTATAGTATTTGAAATTAGTTATTTCACTCTTGAGTGACCACATTGGTCTACATGAATATAGTATCATTCATGTAATAACCATTTCTTTAGAATGTATATCTAATGTTTGAAATTATCATTACACTTATTATAAATTCATAATACCTATTTCTACAAATGAAATAAAAATATTGATGAGACATACCTTGTACAATGCTCTATGACATACCTTTCTAAACTTTAGTGATGTCACCAGTCACAAATTATATTCATTCATTTTGGTGTTCCTTTCTTGGTGATAAAATTCTAATTGATCGGTGTGCGTCTGATCACTCTCATAGATCGATTAGGTTTTGTTTATCTATAATTAGTACTTTTTAAGCCTTTATATCTTCAGGTTGTCCTTTCTACATGGCTCTTTTAATACCACAAGTGTAGTTTATTTTCTTATTGATGATATTTGCACCTTTCCCCCGATGATGATTCATGATGAAACCTTTGATTATTAAATGGTTCATAGTTCTATGATGCTTGTTTAATACCTCCAAGTCAAGCCTATTTCATGCTCCTTTCATATTTCTACATGTACTGTAGTTTAATCCATTTGTCTTCATTTTTTTTCAAATTTATATATTGTCTTCTCCTCAAGTCATTACATAGGGGTATGTGCTTTGTTGGGTTTAATCCTTAGTTGCACACATGTCCTACATTGGTGGGGTTCATGTATATTGAATACAAAATTAATTTGCACATAATTACTACCATCTCCTATCACAATCATGCATATTTGAATGATGTGATGGATGGTAGAAATATTTCTATGCTAAGGTAGTGAAACAATCTTTATTTTTTAATGTCACTTTCAATATCTTTGCATAGAATATACTTCTCCTCCCTATGGTTATAATAAATGAGTTTCTTTCACCTTTCTTTCATCTACTAAATGATGTTCAATCATCCATGTTACATAAGATGCATCTTTATTGTGGATGATTTCATTAGAATGACTTGCAATGGATAGAATTGTCAATGAAATATTCACATAGATTGAACAAGATCCTAAAACATATCACATATTCCAACAAGGAGGAGTTGTACAGTTGTCTATTTAGGGCCTATATTATGGGCATTAACCATGTGATAAATCAATTGATGAGGTCATATGGCATTTGAGGTTGATAAATTCAATAGATTTGTGAACCTTGAGATTATCCCATAAATTAAGCAATCATTTTTCAAACACCTTAATAAAATTATATTACATTTCTCTGATGTGTTACGATGACATAGTCCTCAATATGTTTCTTTGATAATATTTTAGAGGCTTCAAGTTTTTATATCTATATTTTTAATCCTTCTTAAAGTGAATATACTCAGTGATTCCCTTCTAATGTTATACAAATTTTCAATGTGTATCTGTAACGCATTATGATTCATCACATTTGTTCATTTTCTCCTCTTTTTTGTCCAATTTAAAGAACAGTGAGAATTCCATCAAATAATATATCTACTGCATCCTTTCTTCCAATTGTAATGATCCTATCTACTAGGTCAACAATTAAATGATCCTTAATTTTAGAGATTTCCACTTTATAATATATATTTCTTTGTAATCTTAACTTGATAGATATGTGCCTAGTCTGCTTTAATGATGGCCATGAGTACTAGTTGTACTCAACGCTCAATTATAATTGGTGTCCCTTTTTAAACACACTATAATAATGGCATCCCTTAACTATACTACCGCCTTCGTATACTAGGTATTTTTCACCATTTTCTAATGTACATCCAATGTCCCTATCTTCCATATCATTTATGCTTTTATTATCAGTGATTATGATTGGTCTTAGAATATACCCTACTCTTAGTATCTTCTTGATATATTGGTGAATTATAATTTGATTAATATATTTGGTCATGGTGTCATTTTTCCAGATATTCAACTAAAGTGAGATATGTAGTAAATATATCTTCTCCTTTACCTTTTTTGCATACCTTATTCTCTTCATTTAAGTGCATGATTCCCTATGTTCATCATTTCCCTTAATATTTACTTTGGTTATTATATATATCCAAACTTCTCATGGTCAATGTCGATCATTCCATCCATCATTTCTACATTATTTTATGTTTTGCTAGCACCATTTGATAATGACCTATACTTGAATGGTTCTCCAATGCATGTAATTGGCAAGCTCCCAATCCACTGTGTCCATTTTCTATCTTTACCAACATTAATCATTTATGTTTGACAATGATATTCTCAAAAAAATCTTTTTTTTTTTCTTTTTTCTTTTTTTTAGGGTGGGAAGACCATGCTCTAATACCAATTTTAATGACCCCTAACATGCTTCTCTTAATTTCTATATATCAGATTCAATGATAATGTCTTTGATCTTCGCCTTATATTGTTGAGATAGATAGCCAACAAAGAAAATGCTTAAAATTATAGATGAAGAATAAGTCCATTTTTTATAATGTTGAGAATATATAATCATTTCTCATTATATATATTTGAAAATGGAAGAGTGCATGCTCTTATGGTGAAGAGATGTGTCTCTTACTTAATCACTTCTCTTTTGATTAATGCAAATGGGCTCAAATATTATTAATACTAACAATAATTAGATATATTATATTCATTTGATTCTCTAATATGTATATTGTAACATTATAACCTAATTATAATGTATAAATTTATATTTATATGTGTTAGTATATTTTAATATTATTATAATTTTTATTTAAACATTATTATTTATTTATTCAATATTTATTTCTAATGTTATTATATTTTAATAACTATTTAATATCAAATCTTATTTTAGTGGGGATATCACATAGTTTTCTTATTTGCATCCACATTCACCTCCTTTCAACCCTCCTAAGAATGGTTGCTTCCATAGCCATCTCTTGAAGCATTCTTTATCATTTATCATAGGCTCATACTCATCATTGCACATCATGTATCATCTTGGGATTCAATAGTTGTGTTTGAGGAGAGGACATCCACATCCCTCAATCTTGAATACACCAACAAGGTCTCATTTGGGTGCCCTTGTTGAACTGCTCTGAGGTTGTCTATGATCCTTTAATTGGCAGCATTGGTTCTAAAACTCAAATAGATTGGTTGTTCTTTAGTTTATTTGAATCTTGATATACATATACAACTAACATGTTCTTGTTTATGCATGCTTCCAACAGAGAAGGATTTTCACATATACAAGTGGATTGTCTCAATTATTTGACCAATAAAATTTTTTAAAAATTAAGATGAGGATATTTAATTTAATCAAACATAATCAATTCTTTTTCATGTGTATTTTAGCTAAAGTGGTTGAATTAATTTAATTAAAGTGTTAGGACTTTTTAATTATATTTATTCAATCAAAAATGACTATTTAGCCTTTTTAAATCAATGTTTAGGAATAAAATAAAGTGTGAGATTATTACAGATTAATGGTTTTCTACATTTGACATGTAGGTTAAGTAAAGATAATCAAAATCATAAATGTCTGGTGAAGGCATGCAGCCAATAAGAAAAATCATAAATGTATGGGGATGGCATGCAACCAATCAGAGAAATGGTGAAGGCATGCAACCAATAAGAAAAATGCAAAGTATGAGTGGGAATTTGAGATTTAATTTGAATCGTAGATCCATACCTAACCCTAAGTCTTCTCATTCTTTATAACGAGGACAAATGCACCATTGTATGGATGGAAGAAAAATAGCATAAGGGGAGATTATAGTGAAATTTTAGTGTGAAGAGGAAAAGACTTAGTGGAAAGAACAACATTTATACATCTAGTTAATCAGAATAGAACAAAGGACATATTTCGATATCAAATCGAGCAAGGATCGGAAGAGAAAGAGCAAATCAAGTGCCTAAACCTAGCAATTTGAGATTGCATTCAATCAAGTCAAATGTTCTAATACTCTCTCACAATTGTATTAGAGGTTGAAATACTATGGTGATAGGTTAGCTTAATAGCTAAGTAGGAGAGCCTTTAGAGAAGGTTAAGAAAATCCTATGTATTAGGTGGGTTTAACAGCCTTTATGTAAATCCTTTAACAGGGTGACAGTTCATGTAAAGTGTTTGTAAATCCTTTCAACAGGTCACTATTGACATAGTGTAAAGCCTTTAACAGGGTAAACCATCATAAGTGGTTGAACTCATTGCTACAGTAATTTTTGTGGGTGTCATCCCCACCCCAGTTTTACCTTCTTATCCCTAGAGGGTTTCTGGGTCACCAAAATCTCTTGTGTTATATGTTGATGCATGCTCTCATTTTATGTTTTCTTACTTGGATGCATGTTAATTTTAGCTATATTTTATTAAGGGTTTGAAAGGATAACAATTGGTTACTTCTGATTCACACCCCCCCCCGCCCTGCCCCCTCTCAGAAGTACTCTTCCCATTTGAATATTCCAAAAATTGGTATTAGATCTTAGGTTCTCATAAGAAGAAGCCTAATAGCTTGGAGAAAAAGGTTAGAAGATGGAAGTCTTCAAACTTGGGAAGATCATTGACAATTAGGTGATTGATGTGCAACTAGTAGAGGAAGCCAGGGAGGAACTAAAAAAATCTTTGAAAAGAAGAAAGGAGATAGCCATAGCTGAAAATGACATACACTACAAGGAGATTGACACCACACAAATATTTTCTAATGAAGACTCCAAGGAATTTGATGCAACAATAGCATAATTAATGGAGAAAAATAGAGGACAAGCCAAAGGAATTAGAATACTCAAGCTTGAACAAGAATCACAAGCCATGTTGCTTTGTGAAGTAACTGAACAAAAGAAAAGAGCTATTGAAGACAAGGTCATGGTAGAAGATGACAAGAGAAATCTCATCAATAGACTGGAAGAGAAGACAATTGAATTTGAAAAGATTTCAAACATGCAGTTAGACACTTTGAGCTAGATGATGAATGCTCATCATGAGTTGAACATGAAGGACATTGAGATATCCACCTTGAAGATGCAGAATAAACAATTATAGAATGAATTGAAGAGAGAAAAGGAAATAGTAGAAATCTACAATAAACCCAATGAGGCCATCAAGTACTTTGAGCAATTGCTAAAATCACCAAGGGCAAGTAATGACACTACAAGACTTGGATATATCAGCACTGAACAAGGAGAATCATCCAAAACTGTAGAACAAAGAAGCAACAAAGGTAAGAACACTAAACCTACTTGTCATTTCTGTGGTAAAAAGGGACATACCTCTAATTTATGTAGAAGCAAGAATAGTCATTAGCATGATAAGCCTAAAAATGCAAACTTTTGTCACAAATGTAAAAAACAATGACATTTAGCACAAGACTGCAAAACCAATACCATGAGGACACCAAGATTTGAGGTCCACTACTACAACTACAAAAAATATGGACATGGAGCATTTGAATGCAGATCAAAGCCTATGTGGGCACCTAATCAACCTTCAAGAGGAATTAATCATGCACACCACTACAATAGGGATTACAACACCAAGTATAGCTATCACTATTGCCAAGAGTATGGACACATTCTTGAAAATTACATAAGGACACATTTTAAGGGAAATTATAGCAAATGGTTAAATCAAACTACTTGTTTTAGCTACTTGAAGACTGGTCATATTAGCAGGAACTATCCAAAAAAGGTCAAAGCACCCAAGACTAAAGTTAATAAGGACAAATAAAAAATTAATATGGAACACATCATAGAAGATATGAAGAAGACATGGCAGAAGAAATGTGAATACAACACATCAAATGGAGAGATCACTTCACCCAAGAGGTTAAGTGATCACACCTCATAAAATTAAGCATTAGAAAGGCACATGGTCCTGATACATATAAAGATTTATCATACATCATGCCAAAAGAACATAGGAACACTACAAAGAAGAAATTTGCATAAGTTAAGATGCCAAGATAAAAGTTGGGAGATGATGTTGAGCTACCTTTGGTTGTCAAGTAAAACTCTACTATAGGTCGAGTTGAACAGTCTAGTGGATGTTGAGTAAAGAGATGATAGTAGCTATAGAGTGAGTGAAATATAGTTGATGCCGAGTTGGAAAATCCTTTGAAAGTTGAGTGTACAGTTGTAAAGCATGAATGCAATAAATGCTAGGTTTCAAGCCTAATAAAAGAGAAAATCATTCATTTTTCATTCATTCAAACAAAGAGCAAAGACAAGAAGAGCGATTAAGAAATTTTCCAGCAATTAAAAGGTGACTTACAGCAATTCAACAACTCACCAACTCTATTTCATCGATTTACCAAGTATTTCATTCAAGTCTCGAGTTACGCAATTTGAAAAATTTGTAAACAGTAAACCCTAGTTAGGTTAAAGATGGCATCTGGTTCTAAATATGTAAAAGAAAAGCAAGGGTTAGAAATTCAACTAGTCAGCAATGAAGTTAGACAACCAAAGTTCAAACCCATCCCTGAAGTTTCTTACAAAAATGATCCTGCTGGTGCCCTATCCATGATTCCTAATAAAGTAGTTATGGTTCAAGATGTACAAAAATGCTACAACTACAAGATAGGAGCCATAGGAGATTTGGAGATTTTCAATGCATTTGATAAGCTGTATGAAAATGGGAAACTTAAGGATGAATTCTCCATAGTCAAAAAGAAGGGACTGACCAAAACCCTACTTTTCCCTATTGTTTTTAAAATAGAATGGATATGTATTATGTTGAGCAGAATCCATGACAGAGCTTTTTGGCTAGAAACTAGGCCAGTAAAGTTCACAAAGAAAACTGTACATAGGGTCACTAGTATCCCAACCCTAGATTGACTGAAAACCCTAAGGAGTGATAAGAGGGAGATAATTGAGAAAAACACTAGTGCCAGGTGGAACAATAGTGGTATGATCATTGACACCATCAAAGACCCCCTACTAGATTTTCTTGTTAGGATTATATCTCACAAATTTTATCAATCTAGTAGGTTAAATAGTGTACCCTGTAGATGTTGCCTATAAGCTAGTAAAAAAAGATCACACTTATGATCTTGTAGATTTGATGATGTAACAAATCATTGAGAACTTGGGATTCATAAGGAAATCCAAAGGGGCTCAATGAAAATTTGATGCTGTATTGATTTGCATGTTCTTCTATATTATGAAAGAATCCGCCTTAATAGGCAAGGTGAGATGGGATCTAGATAAGACTATTGTTGAAAAGATAAATAGTTTCATTGAGCAAATGGGTGAGAATTTTGATGCCCAAATGACTAGTTATTTTGAAGATTTCAAACAATCCATGAAATAGAGAATGAGAATTCCAGTCTCATTAGTGGAGCAACATGAAAAGGACATTTTTTTCTAGTGGATAATGACTATACCTACCTATAAGCAGTCATCCCTAGAGTCAGATGGCTTAGACCACTAGGTTATGAACTTGATGTGGATCAAGCTTTAGCAACTATTATGGATTGCTTGCAGAGGAAATTGATAAAATTACAAAGCACTTTGGAACATATGACATTGTCAAATCAAGAGAGGTTACAGACCTCAAGACAGAAATAGTAGTCAAGAAGAAGGACAAGCTTGTAAAGAAGATCAAAAATAAATTAGGTGTTGAAGACATAGGTACTACAGAAGCAAAAGAAATAAGCAATGATAAAGAAGAAGATGAAAATGAGGATGAGTCAAAGCAAGGGCCACTTCAATTAACACAAGGCCTAGGTGAAGATGACGATGAAAGTGACAAGGAATCATCCACTCAAACCAAGGTCACCAAGAGAAAGGAAAAAGCACCACCTACTCCTTAGTCTAAGACAAAGAAAGTTTCAAAGCCTGCACTTAAAAAGCCTACTAATAGAGCTACTACAACGGCTACTACACAAAAGATAGAGGAAGAGGTAGCTAAGAGGAAGGAATCCACTAAGAAGACTGAAGAAGAGCCAAAGAAAATAAGAAAATTTGTGGCTCAACTTGATTCAAATGAAGAGAGGATGGAATCAGAAGATCACAATTAGTTTAAAGTGTTAAGTCATCCACCAAAGTCTTCTATTGATAAATTATGTGCTAAGATTAGGAATGGAGACCTAAATGATTTGAAGATTGTAAATTTTAATAAGCTCAGAAAAGATGAGGAAAATAAAATAGAGATATCTGTCTATAATATGATGGCAGAATATAAAAATACACATCTTGAACTAGATAGTTCATTGCCAAAGGAATTATATAAGATTGTAGAGGAAAAATGGCATTTTTGTCTACAAACTGAGAAAGAAATAAGGGAATCTACGTTAGCAAGGATGTTTCCTAATTTGACTAAAAGTCAAATAGCAAATGTAATCAAAAGTCACAATAGTAGATTTACTCCCAAATATAGGGAATTTAGTATTCTACAAAATAAAATTGAAGAGGTTGTGAGCAAAACCACAAAAGTATGGAAAATTATTTACAAGAAAATTGATGATGTATTTGATGAAGAATATAAGGCAAAAGAAAGTTCCAAAACAAAGGAAATAAAAGAAGAAAGAAGAAAGAAGGTAGAGGAGAAGAAAGTAGAAGAGAAGAAAGTGGAGGAAGAAAAGAAGGATGAAGAAGAAAAGGAGGAGGAAATAAGTAAAGAAGAGGAAAAAGGGATATGTGAGCAATAAGAATAGAGTGTATAGGACACACAACTGCCACCTCCTAGCCCTCCTTGTTCTACCATCACACCTATAGAGACAATCAAGATAAAGGATGTCATTGACACTTCTAGTCAAAACATCAATCCATTAACTGCAAAGGATCTAGAAAAGATCCTTGACCAATCAACACAAGTAGCTAGGCTATGTTCAAGCCCAATATTGGTTAGCGTTGATGAACTCCAGAAGGTAGTAGTAAAATTAATTGAAATCAAGGTGCAAACATAAGAACCACCTATGACCACACAATCTACTAGACTTCTACTTCCTCCACCACCATCTCCACCAAAAGAAGTTACAGTTGCACTTCATGAGCCAAGTGCAGCAGTAGGAAATGATAAAGTTAAATTAGTACAATCATCATATACAACCCCCACCAAAATAATAGAAAAAGAGAAATAAACTAAAGAGAAAGAATAGACAAAAGATAAGGAGGGATCTACAATACAAAGTTTGGTTGAACTACCCAAAATAGGTACTCCTACAAAAACTCTTCAACAGCTAAGCATTGGAGCACTAGAATTGCAAATTAGAACACCAGGCTTGAGCTCCACTAGGGTAGCCAGGATAATTCATTATGGAATTTTTGAGCTTGATGAAGAAATAAAGATACCCTATTATGAATCCAGTACTCTCACTGAGGAGAAAATGAATGAAATTTAGAGTTCATTGGATAGAAGAAGGAAACAAGATGCACTTAGAAAGGACAACAAATACAGGCAAGCATTAAATGAAATCAAGGACATATTCATGGATGCCTTCAGCCTGTAGTCTTTGGATGAATCAAAACCAATTATAGAGAAACTATTAGATATAGTTGATCAAGTAACAAATGAGGACCATGACACCAATGCCAAACTAATGGAATGGTCAGAGAAGAAATTCTAAGGTAAGGTCAATGAGAAGATATCAAATACTATCGTTTTGGGACAAGTTGATTTGGCTAAGAAAATAGATAGAGTTAAAATTGTACTTGGAAACATATTCTTCCTTTACAATAAATTGTGTGATTTTTCCAATTTCACACAAGAAATCAGTTAGAAAATAATGAGCTTGGAGAGAAATCTAAAGATTTCTAGTACGCAACTCCCAACCAATCCAACTCAAAGTGAGAAGCATTTTACTCAGACACTTCAACTCAAAGGGAACTAGTTGTATTATTAGTAGAAGAGGCTAATATAAAAACTAAGTTAATGCAAATTCAATCCTCCATCACCCCTCACTTGGAGGTACTTCACAGGGAGAAAATGTATGTAGAGATAGTCCTGAAGAAAGATCCCAATCTTTCTACACATGAAGGACTTGTAGACCTAGCAGCAGTGCTTGCAATCCAACACAAGTCATTGGATATTGTATTAAACAACTAGGATGTAGCTCTGAAGATACTTTTGAAGGTTAACAGCTCATTTTTGGCTAAACATGGAATTACTCCGTAGAACCCTTTGACATCAGTGTCAAAGAGGGGGAGATATATATTATAGGGGAAGAAATAATGGGTAATTACCAAATTTTGACAAATTTTGATCATTCATTCATTTTGAAAATGAAGTGGAATGATTGTATATAGCCAAAAAAAGGGGAGACAAGGAATAAAGAAGTGAAGGATTTTTATAATCACATGGAATATAGGGACATCACATAGATCAAATACAACATTCAGGCTCAGAATGTAAAAACAAGTCAAAGGATAGAAAGGATCAGGCATATTGGCACAGAATTTCAATTTCAAAGGAACAATCAACTTAGGGGGAGTCATAAGGTATATTGCTACTCACAATGTTTTGAAATTTTGCATGTAAGTTGAGTGAGTAAAGAGTGTACTCAATAAGGTTAGGATCATCAATGCTTAGTTAAGTGTTTTTGACACTCATGTCAAAGGGGGAGATTGTTGGTCAAATAGATAGTATTAACAAATGAGTGTCAACACACTTAACCATTTTCACTATGTATGCCGAGTACACAATAGATGTCGAGCTAGAATTTTAATAGGTGTCAAGTCATAGTTAGTGTCAAGTAGATTATAGTATAGTATGTGCCGAGTGATCCAGGAATTGTTCATGTGCTAAGTAATAGAATCATTCAGATGTTGAGCAACTTAGAACAACATATGCTAAGCAATGCAGATACAATAGGTGTTGAGAAAACTAGGAAACATAGTTGATGTTGAGCAATCCAGAAATAGTATGTGCCAAGCATCAGTAATACTTCATGTGTTGAGCAACGTAGGATCAACATAAGAGTTTGTATTTGGAAAAACTAAGATGTAAACCATTTTTGGAGCCAAATTAGACAAATTTTAAAGGAGAAAAAGGATTAGGACAAATCATTTACATTCCCTATGTAATCTGCATGCAACCAATTAGAGAAATGGTGAAGGCATTCAACCAATAAGAAAAATGAAAAGTATGAGTAGGAATTGGAGATTCAATTTGGATTGTAGATCCATACCTAACCCTAAGTCTTCGCATTCTTTATAAGGAGGATGAATGCACCATTGTATGGATGGAAGAAAAATAGCATAAGGGGAGATTATACTAAAATTTTAGTGTGAAGAGGAAAAGACTTAGTGGAAAGAATAACATTTATACATCCAATTAATTAGAATAGAATAGAGGAAGTATTCAAAGATCAAATCGAGCAAGAATCAGAAGAGAAAGAGCAAATCAAGTGCCTGAACCCAACAATTTGAGATTGCATTCAATCAGGTCAAATGTTCTAATACTCTCTCACAATTGTATTAGAGGTTGAAATACTATGGTGATAGGTTAGCTTAATAGCTAAGTACGAGAGCCTTTGGAGAAGGTTAACAAAATCCTATGTATTATGTGGGTTTAACAACCTTTTTGTAAATCCTTTAACAGGGTGATAGTTCATGTAAAGTGTTTGTAAATCCTTTCAATAGGCCACTATTGACACAGTGTAAAGCCTTTAACAAGGCAAACCATCAAGAGTGGTTGAGCTCATTACTACAGTAATTTTTGTGGGTGTCATATGCACCCCAGTTTTACCTTCTTATTCTTGGAGGGTTTTTGGGTCACCAAAATCTTTTTTTTTATGTGTTGATGCATGCTCTCATTTTATGTTTGTTTACTTGGATGCATGTTAATTTTAGTTATATGTTATTAATGGTTTGAAAGGATAACAATTGGTTACTTTTGATTCAACACCCCCCCCCCCTCAGAAGTACTCTTCCCATTTGAATATTCCAATACAACCTATATTTTTAATTAATCCATCCATCACATCCACTTGTGTTCTTGGTGGATATATATTTGAAACTTAGGATTATATTGAGTAGTGAGGAGGATAGTAGAAGAAATAATTTTTTTCTTTGTAAGCTTGATATTCTAAGCTCATTGATTTTAAATCTATTGTATATGGATAAAACCAAGTAGGCCTTATACTAGGAAAATTGTAAGAAGATTATTTGCATTGGAATCAATATTAGTTGTTGTTTCTTCCATATTTGTGTTGGCTTCCATATATGTACTCTAGCAAGGTGGTTGTTGAGTGTTCCTTGGTTCACTTTACCCTGCATACCTTGTGCCAAGTGGTATAAGAGAAAATATTTCCTTCCTTGTGGAGAATTTAGATCATGGATAACCCTATATAGATTTGTTGTAGGGTGGAAGATCTAATTTCAAACTGATAACTTTCGTAGGGTTACGATTCTTGTAGGAACTAATGTCAAAATGGTTTGAGGTAGAGGAAATATAGATAATGCTATCATAGATATGTTAAGATAGGTTACAACTCTATCACCTATTATTGTTATTGCCAATGGAATACCAAGGTTAGACAAATAATTCAACAAAACAACAAGGTTAGAACCTATGAGAAGACCTTCAACATGAAAGTAAGAACAAAAAAAGAGTGAAAACCTCACTCCTCAAAGTAGGTCCAAGTTGAAGAGGATTTGTCTCAATGATAGAGATGCATTCTCAAGTATGCCTCAAGCCTTCAATGGATGGGAGATTTAAATTGTGAGATGAGTATGTATTTGAGCATGGTAAGGGTGTATTGGAGGACTCTATTCTTCATAAGGGAATTATAACATTAGCATAAAGAGTGGATACTGATTTTGAAGGGAGAAGGTTCCATTTATAGGCCAAGGAAGATGAATATAGAGGGTCAATATGCAAAAATGGAGGAAGGATAAGGGAGGGCTATGATGCAAGGAGAGGGAAGCACATGGATTGTTCTTTCTCAAATCCATAGCCTTGACAAGTGTCTGTAATGAAATAACTTGCACAATAGAAGAAGTAATATGAAATATTATATAAATAATTGATAATAGTTGAGAGTAATAGACCACTTTGAAGGGGAAACCTCCAAATATATGATGATGGAATAAGACTCACAAACTCCTATATATACCTAATTATTCTTAGGTTGAATAGACACTACCCCACATAACACCTAGGCCAACCTACCTACCTAAATAATAATATAATAATGATAACATGACTTAATTAAGGATTAAGATAGCCAAAAGTTTACTATTCATAATCCCATATACACCAATATTAAGGGCATAGTATGCCCCCTCTCTTCAAAGAAGCATTTTCCTCAATACTAACCAAGTGTGGATTATTTTGAATGAACTCCTCATCCTCCCATGTGGCCTCTTCAATTAGTAAATTCTTCCATTGGATGAGATACTAACTCAGGGATCTATTCCTCATCTTCTTCATGCATGTTTGAAGATGCACTCTGGTTCCAAAATTATTCTTCCTTATTCATCAAGTTTTGGTAGTACTATTTGAGTAGGAATATTCTTCAAAATTACCTTCTTCAAAAAGAAACATGAAAATCTAGATTTATCTTTGTTGTTGGTGACAACTCAAGCTTGTAGGCAACACTACCAAAATTTTGCAAGATTTGGTATGGTCCATAATATCTTGGAGACAACCTATTATTCTTTTTTTATTGCTTCATTGACATTTGTTTATAAGGCTGTGATCTCAAGAAGACCTAGTCACCAACTTCAAAATTTCTTTCACTATGATGTTGGTCTGCTTTTTGTTTTATTTTATTTTGTGACATGTCTAAATTCTTTTTGAGTTCTAAAATTAGCTATTATTGATGAAGCAAGTGGTCCTCTACTGCTTGAGCTCTCGGTGACACCTTTAATGATAATGTGATGGAAAGAGAATGATATCCATAAAGTGTCAAAAGTAGAGACATTTTTTATGAGCTATGAAAAGAATTATTGTACCACCATTCTACAAGAGGTAGTCAATCTACCCATTGAGATTTTTTTTTGAAGTGAAACAACGTAGATATCCTTCCAAACATTTATTAACCACTCAGTTTGCCCATCTAATTAAGGATGGTATGAAGAACTATGAGCCAATTGAGTACCCAAAAATGAGAATAAATCTTTCCAAAAGTGACTAGTAAAGATAGGATCGTGATCATTAACAATAATCTTAGGTGTACCATGTAGCTTTTGGATATTCTCCAAGAAAACTTTTGCCACTATATTTGTTGTAAAAGGATGTGATAATGCAATGAAATGTGCATATTTAATGATGGAATCAACTACTACCATAAAGACATTATGACCTTTAGATTTGGGAAAACCTGTGATGAAGTACATGTATACCTTTTCCCAATGTTGGCTAGGAAGAGATAAAGGTTGTAAGAGACCTAGTGTCTTAATTGTTTACCCTTATTTATTTGACAAACCAAACATTCAACCCAAAATTTTGAACATTACCTTTTAGCCCTTCACAAAAAAAATCTTTCTTGACCCAATTATATGTCTTAAAAAATCTTGAATAACACCAATTGGGGACTCATGTAGTTCTTTGAGAATCTTGTGTTTAAGAGTGGAATTCTTGCAGAGATACAAGTGCTCTTTATACCAAAGAATATACATCTGAACTACTAGGGTCACTTTTTATTTGTTGGATGAGATTACTTGTTGCAACATCATTTTTCCACTCTTATTTGGCTTCTACCACCATATTTTATTGTAATATTGAAAGGGTACACAATAAGGCTTCATCTTTTTCATCCTTCCTGGAAAGTGCATCTGCCACAATATTTTCCTTCCCTTTCTTGTATACAATTTCAAAGTCATATCCAAACATCTTAGTGACCCATTTTCATTTCTCTTCTGATGATAGTCTTTGTTCCAAAAAATATTTTAGGTTATCATCATCTATCTTAACCTTGGAGTATCGACCCATTAAATAAGGCCTCCATTTTTTAACTACATGAAGGATTTCTAACATTTCCTTCTCATAAATAGGTTTGAGTTTATTTTTACCTTTTAATTGATGACTCTCAAAAGCAATTGGTCGACCTTCTTTCATGACAACTACTCCTATCCCATTTCCAAAAGCATCACATTCCACAATGAATTCCTTGGTGAAGTCTAGAGTGGCAAGCACTAGAATTGTACACATAGCCTTCTTCAATTCCTCAAATGATACATTAGCATATTCATTCCAATGACAAGAGTCCTTATTCAATACAGTTGTAAAGGATGTTTCTAAATGACCATAATTATTCACAAATTTTCTATAGTATCTTATCAATCCAAAGAAACCCCTCAAATTCTTAATAGTTTTTGGAATAGGCCATTCCATGATAGCCTTAATTTTTTTAGGGTCCACCTTTACTCCTTCATGTGAAACAATGTGTCCCAAATACTCCACCTCCTTAAGACCAGAAGCACACTTGGATGGCTTAGCATATATTTTATTATCTTTGATTAATTTTAATGCTTTATCTACACGTTCCAAATGTTCTTCCCAAGTCTTGCTATAAATTAATAAATCATCAAAAAACACTAACAAAAACTTTCTCAAGAACTTCTTATAAATGGAATTCATCAAACTTTGCAATGTATATGGTGCATTGGTAAGACTGAATGACATCACCACAAATTCATAATGACCCTGATGAGTTCAAAATGCCATCTTACAAATATCTTCCTCTTTAATCCAAATTTTGGGATAACCCAATCTAAGATCTAACTTGGTAAAATACATAGCTACATTTAATTAATCTAGAAGATCATTGATGACTGGAATAGGAAATTTATCTTTAATGGTGTACTTGTTGAGCACTCTATAATCTGGACACATGCACCAAGTTTCATCCTTCTTACACACTAAAACAACAAGTGAGGAGTAAGCACTTTGGCTATGCTTGATAATTCCAACCTCTATCATTTCCTCAACAATTATTTCTATCTCACATTTTTGTATATATGGGTAGCTATAAGGCCTAATGTTTGGTGGTTGGATCCCTGGAACTAGTTGTATGGAATGGTCATAATCCCTCTTAGGAAGAATTCCTTTAGGAATATGTCCAAGAATCACTAAGTGATGATTAATTATTGCTTATAAATCTAGATGAGTAAGAGCATTAGATTGAGAGACTTCTAATGACCATAGCTGGGCCACAAATCCATCCACACTTTTTTTAAGAAGCTTTTGCATTTGATGAGAGCTTACCATCTATGGGGATTTTTCCTTCAATCCCCTTAACTCCACTACCTTTCCTTTTGATTGAAATCACATGAATAGTTCTTTGAAGTTCATCTCAATTGTTCCCAATGTAGTAAGCCATTGTACTCCCAAAACAATATCCATTGCACCCATGGATATCACATACATTGGGGTATCAAGTTGATAATCTCCCATGGATAATTTTATGCTATGACACTTCCCTGAATAACTAATTGTGCCCCCATCTACAATAAAAACTTGAAACTCTAGGGCTAGATATATAAAACAATTTAGAAGATTTTCCAACTTTTTGTTGATGAAATTATGAGTACTACCTAAGTCAAACAACATTTTTACTTTTTGCTTCTTTAAGAAACCCACTACCTTGAGAGTTTGTGATGTACTAAAACCTGAAAGTGCATCACAAGAAATGATTGGTTAAGAATCATATGATTCCTTAGTTGACTCCCTATCCTCCTCTGATATGGACTTATCCTCTTCTTCCTCACTTGGACCTTCAATATAGAACTATTTCTTTTCACTACATTTATGTCCTCGACTATATTTTCTATCACAATTAAAACACAACCCTTTTTCTCTTTTCTCCTCAATTTTTTGTGGAATCAAGCTAGTAGGTTTTTTCTCTTGTCACATTAGCCCCTTACTTTATAGGAATCAAGAACTTCTCCTCTACCCTACGTGCCAATATAAAAGACTCATTTATTGAGGTAGGACAAAACATGCATACCTCATGTTAAATGTGAATCTTAAGACCACCTCAGAATAAATCATTCCATTTTGCATCTGTAATTGTATCCACTCTTTAAGGATAAATTTTGGAATTTTTGAATATAATCCTTAACTGGTCTTGTTTGTTGGAGCTTAGCAAGTTGGTCAAAGAAGTTTCCTATCACACTATTGCGATATTGTGCTTTGAGTTCTTCTGTAAAAATTGACCATGATAGAATGAGACCCTTTTTCCTCCCACGAATACAAAGCCAATGATACCAAAAGAATTGATATGGTTCTAGATATAAGGAAGGCATCATAACCTTTTATCCATATGGTATTTGACGTAATTCAAAAAAATTCCATGTTAGAGGATCCTTGCCATCAAATGTGTGCATATCCACCTTTGGAAAAAAAATTCCTAGATCTCGTAGGATTAATAAAATTTGTGTCATTACTAGTTGACTTGAAGGTTTCACCTTGATTTCTTGAGAGATCCTTCCTTTTTTATTCATATAGGTGCTTAATATGCTTCTTATATCTAATATATCTCCTCATAGCTCATACATATCCCTCTTAACCTCTTTCTTGAACTTACTAAGTTCTTCATTGAGATTACTATCTTTTGTTGCTTACCAATCTAGATCAGAGGATTTTCCTGGTGTGGTAATATTATTTTTGCCTCTTGTTGAAGGCCCCGTCATGATGGAAACCAATGTTTTTGAAATAAATCACACAAATTAAATGTAAATTATTTGATTTTTAAATTTTTTTTCCTATAACTTACTAGGGCCAAGGTACCCTTACTATGAAATAAATCCAAAAAAAAAAATTAGAAAATTGTGTTGCCTTGACAGAGAATTTTCCTAATTTTACTATATCTTTCTTATTTTTGTTTTTCAATTTCTCGAAGCTTTGAATTTAGGCTCCTCTACTATGTATTGAAAAACCCAATACGCTAGTTTGGTAGGATGTGAGAGATATGAATATCTCAATAATTTGTGTATAAAAAGTAATTCTGCAATAATTTTCTCAAATTTTCTCCAATTCCCCTAAATTTTGGAATATAGCTTCTTTAATATGGTCTTCAAAAACCCTCTTAAAATCATTGAAAATTTTTCTAAAATTTGAAATTTATGCTCTTCCCAAAATCGCCCCAATGATGAGAAAAAATCTTGCCTCTATGGTGCTAAGATCATGCTCTAATACCACTTGTAATGAAATAACTTGCATAAAAGAATAAATAATATGAAATATTATATAAATACTTGATAATAAATGAGAGTAATAGGCCACTTTGAGAGGGCAACCTCCAAATATCTCCAATGAGAACACACTTCACAATATGATAATGAAATAAGACTCACAACCTCCTATATATACTTGATTATGCTTAGGTTGAATAGACACAACCATACATAACACCTAGGCCAACCTACCTACCTAAATAATAATATAATAATGATAAAATGACTTAATTAAGTATTAAGATAGCCACAAGTTGACTATTCATAACCCTATATACACCAATATTAAGGGCATAACAGTGCCACAAGGAGAGAGGATGTGAGAGGATGAGAAAAATGGAGGGAAGTAGGAGGATAAATAAGTTATTAGGGTAATGAAGTGTGTAAGAGGAATGTAAGGTAGTGTAAGATATGTGTAAGGATTCATTAAGTCTCTATAAGAGCATTTAATGCATTTTGGTGGTAGGTGTAAGAGTGGTGTTAGAGATCAGATGAGAGATTTGACTTTGGTGTGGGTAAAGATTTCTTAATCCATACTTAAAGTTGTTCACATGATTAGGATGAGGATTAGGCTTGAATTAGAGGGGGGTTTAGGAAGAAAGTGGAATGTTAGAGAAATGCAATTGGGCTAGGTAATTAGTTAATAAAAAGGGTTAGAATGGATGAATGGGTTGGATTGAGTTAAAACTAGGGATTTAGGATTCAGTTAATGGTTAGTTAGGGGTTGAGGATTTGATTAAAAATAATTATTTAATCATGTTAGAAACAATAGTCCACCAAGATAATTGGGGGATGAATCAATTATCCAACAATTAAAACATGTATTTTCTTTAAAAAACTTAACCATTCAAAGAAAGTAAACAACAACCATAATAAGATGTACATAGACAAAAACACCAGATATGTTAACTAGGGAAACCCTTGATCAGAGGGAAAACCCTAGTGGGAATGATGCCCAAAAGATCATGTACTAATATAAATATTCATTGTTAGAGGATGAACCTTGTTAGGACACTATTACAATATTTAGTGCATAGAGTCCCTATTAGGAGACTTTGAATCTCAGTTAGGAGTTGTAGTATAATGTATGCAAGATGAGCCCACTACCCAAACATGTGATTTCAACTACAAGAAGAGATCACTGCTCAAACATGGAATTTTCTATTATGTTCTTCTTTACTTTTTCCTATCAACTAAACTAATCACTATCAAACCTTGTAGACTAGGTCATGAACCTCAGATACAAATATCAAACCTCAGATCACTCTTGAAAAACATCGACAATGAAGTTTCCTTCACTTCCGCACTACTCTACTCAACTTTGCATTCAACTCTCTCTCTTCTTACAATTACTTTGCATCAATATTATTCATGTCATGCTTGATGAAGGAAAATTTCCTTCCTTTATACTAAGTCCATAAAACAATTCCCTAAGTCAACTCTTTGACCTTCTCAATTAATTATTATAGGACCATATTAAGAACACATTACACTTAGTGATAACATTAATATTCTACCTTGCAACTTGAATAATTTTTTGTACATGTAATATTATGACAAGTAATATTAGCCATGTCATCACCAACATGTCTTCTTCAAATCCTCAACCTCAATTCTTAGAATGACAACTTTGCTAAGAGATTTAACAAGTTTATCAGAACATGCCTCTGTAAACTCTATCTCAGAAAAGACATCACCAAAACTTACATAACTTCTTCTAGACTTATCATTTCTTCTTTTGGTGTTAACTACATATACTAGATACTCAAAAGTATCTCCCATAACCTTAGATAGTTAGAATGCTTAACTAGCCGTCTCCACCAACTTGATCTTTCTGTTGTTCTTTTGTTAGAAACCAAAGAAAACTGTTATGTTGACATCAATGAAAAAATCAGTCATGAATGTAACATATAATCATAGTAACATACATGCTTGCAACAATCTCCCCCTTTGGAGTTGATGGAAACATAAATTAAAAAATCTACTTTCAAGAATACTAATAAAAATATTGTTCATCTTACTTTTCAAATCCTCTTCATCAATCATTCTCCCCCATTGACATATCTCAATGTGCTTTCTGTCAAATTATCATTCCATGTTTTACTTCTTTTGAACATACTATACTCATGCCAAACTTCTCCAACTATCATGCATACTATTTTTTCATGCCAAACATCTCCCTCATTGACATCAATGTCAAAGGTTTTAGCAACCAACTTTTCTACATCAAACTCAGCAACAATTGATTCTTACATAGCTCAAGTGTCCAAAGTTACTACTCAAAACAACATCCAACAAGAATCCTAGATGACTCTTTCCATCGCAAATACTCCCCCATACAAGAAACATCAGCATTTAGTCCAAACAACAATGGAGCCCTATTACACTAGACTGATGCACTCTTGCATCTTCTACTCTAATGTAGGAAGGGGCATAATCCTAAGCATACATCACAAATACTCAAAAGTCTCTTTGGGAAGAGGCTTAGTGAATATATCTGCAATCTTCTCTTTAGTACTCACATACTCTAGTTTGATTTCCTTTACTGCAACTTTCTCTCTCAACATGTGATACTTAATAGAAATGTTCTTAGTCCTTGAATGCAATATTTGATTCTTAGACATATTTATCGTGCTTGTTTTGTCACAATGTATGACAATAGGTTCACTAATTTTTATTCGTATATCCTTCAGCATTTTCTCTATCCACACAACTTGATTGCAATTGTTTTTTACTACAACATATTCTTCTTCCAATATACTTTTTGATATACAATCCTACTTCGTTCTTAACCAAGAAACCAATTTTCCTCCAAGAAAGAAGGCTCCACCACTGGTGTTCTTTCTATCATCCATACTGCCTACTCAATCTGCACCAGTATAAGCACTTAGAGTAAAATCATTAGATGTGTCATACGATAATCCAAACTTAGATATTCCCTTCAAATATATAATATCCTTTTAACTATTGCATAATGTGCTTCTTTGGGATCATCTTGGAATCTTGCAACAATTCCAACTATAATTGCTATATCCGGCCTTATGTAAGTTAGATATTGCAATCCTCCAGTCATAAATTTGTACTTTTTTTGCTCAATATTAGGTGTCTCATCCTTATTAGATAACTTGTGTCTAGTTACCATAGGCATTCTAATGAGTTTGCATGCTTCCAAACCAAACCTTTTCAGTAAATCCTTCAAGTACTTAATCTAAGAAATAAAGATTCCTACTTTATTCTGTACAATCTGTAATCCTAAAAAATATTTCATTTCTGCTATCATACTCATCTCAAATTCTTTCTTCATCTGTTCAAAAAATTTGTCACTCTCTTCATCATTTCCTCCAAATATGATATCATCAACAAATATTACCAAAATAATCAAACCATCATCAATTCCTTTCTAGTAGAGATTACTGTCTGCTATACCTTTTCTATATCCAAGCTTTGTCAAATGCTTGTCCAACCTTGCATACCAGGTTCTGGATGCTTGCTTCAAGCCATACAATGTTTTCCTCAATTTGCATACTATTTCCTTGTCATTTTTCAAAGGAAATCCTTTAGCCTTCTCAATGTACACTTCTTCTTCAAGTTCTGCATTTAGAAATGTTGACTTGACATCCATCTGATAAACTTTAAATTTCTTTTGTGTTGCATAGGCTAAGAATAATCTTACTGCTTCTATTCTAGCTATTGGAGCATAGGTATCCTCATAATATATCCCTTCTTGTTGTGAGTAACCTTTACATACCAATCTTTCCTTGCTCCTTACAACTTCACCTTGTTTATCCTTTTTGTTTCTAAATACCCATTTAGTTCCTATCACATTCTTGTCTACTAGTCTGTGAACAAATTTTGATGTCTCATTTTTTACTATCTGACCCAATTCCTCTTTCATAGCTTGTTTCCAATAATCATCTTTACATGCTTCATCTACATGCTTAGGTTCAACTTGAGATATCAGACATAGTTCTTCATTGACTCTACTTCTTTTCATCATACCTTTTTCTTTGCTTTCGATGATCTACTCTGATGGGTGATTCTTTATCATATCCTTTCCTAAAGTAGGAATTCCTATCTCAAATCTTGGCTTTACTAAAGGTTTTGAGATTTGTTCATGCCTTACCTCTCCTTCACCCTTTAAATCATTGTTAGTCTCAAGAAATACTTCATCATTCTTTGGCTTAGTAACAACATCATCATCTAAATTGTAATCAACTATTCTCTCTTATATTTTTTATTTCTCATCAATTCTTAGATTCACACTTTCCATAATAGTCTCAAAAACTATTTCCTCTATTATTTTCTCTTCATTAACCAATCTAGACTCATTAACATAGTCTTTCAAGGATCTTTCCATACTTGCTCTAAATTCTTCAACTTTATCAAATAGTAGACTATTTTTAGTCTTTTTTCAATCTCTTAGGACATCTACTCAAGAAATAATCAAATTCTTTACATGTCCAACAAACAAAAAAATTCATACCTTCTGGTTCTCTCATTGTAAGTAGGTCTGTACCTTCCTCTATCTTTATGTATTCTTTTGATATGGATCTATCTTCACTTGTACTATTGTTCTATTGTATACAATAAAAGGATTTTGGATCTGAAAACTCAATATTCTACTCTTTACACAAATATGATAATTCACCAAGAATTTCTATCAATCGGGTGTCAAAATTTCCTCTATAAAATGTAGGACTATTTTTCCAAAGTAAAAAATAAAATGATAATAAGGTGCACATATACAGTTACACCATATATGTTAACTAAGGAAACCCTTGATCAGAGGGAAAACCCTTATGGGAATGATGCCCACAAGATGATGTACTAATATAAATATTATTTGTTAGATGATGAACCCTGTTAGGAGTCTATTACAACATTTTGTACATAGAGTCCTTGTTAGGAGACTTTGAATCCCTGTTAGGAGATTCCAACCATGTTAGGAGTTGTGCCAACCCTATTAGAAGTTGTAGAATACCATACGCAAGATGAGCCCACTGCCCAAATATGCAATTTCAATTACAAAAAGAGCTCACTATTCAAGCATGTAATTTTCTGTTATGCTCTTCTTTCCTTTTTTCTTTCAACTAAACCAATTAATGTTAGACCTTGTAGACTAGGTCACAATCCTCAGATCCAAATATAAAACCTCAAATCACTCAATAAAACCTCAGCAATAAAGTTTCCTTCACTTCTACAAAACTCTTCTCAATTTTTCATTCAACTCTCTCTCTCTCTTCTTATAATTACTTTTCATCAATATTACTCATTTCATGCTTGATAAAGGAAACTGTCCTTCCTTTATACTGATTCCATAAAAGAATTCTCTGAGTTGGTTGTTAGACCTTCTCAATTAATTATTATAGAACCACATTAAGAACACATTACACTTAGTGATAACATTAATCTTCTTCCTTGCAACTTGAATAACCTTCCATACACATAATATTATGATGAGAGATCTTAGCCACATCATCATCAACATGTCTTCTTCAAATCCTTAACCTTGATTCTTAGAATAACAACTCTACCAAGAGATATAACAAGTTTATGAGAACATGCTTCTATAAACTCTACCTTAGAATAAACATCACCAAAACTTGCATAACTTCTTCTAGACTTATTATTTCTTCTTCTAACATTAACTACATATAACAGATACTCAAAAGTATCTCCCATAACCTCAAATAGTTAGAATTCTCAACTATCCATCCCCACCAACTTGATCTTTCTGCTACTCTTCTGTCAGATACCATAGAAAAATGCTATGTTGACATCAATGACAAACTCAGTCATAAATGTAACATATCATCATAGTAACATATCTTCAATACTCCCCCATAGGAATATCATCATCATTCATACTTGCAATAGATTAGGCTTGGATTAGAGGGGAGTTTAGGAAGAAAGTGGAACGTTAGAGTAATGCAAGTGAGTTGGGTAATTAGTTAATAAAAAAGGGTTAGCATGGGTGAATGGGTTGGGTTGAGTTAGAACTAGGGATTTAGGATTTAGTTAAGGGTTAGTTAGGGGTTGAGGATTTTATTAAAAATAATTATTTAATCAAAGAGGAATTTGAGGTTAATTTAAATATATATCATACATTTATTTTATTTAATAGAAGAATGGAGATTTAATTGATAATTAGAATTTTGGTTGTCATTTGATTTTACCAATTGGACTGTAGTCAATTAAATGAATTAATTAACTAGGGGATGACATTGAATTAATTTAATATTTAACATTTAATCAATAATACATTAGGAGATGGCTAAATAGGATTAATTAAATGATGTAATTAGATTTAGGTGTCTATATTTTTCCCCTCTTTGACATACTGTTGGGACAACACTATTTTGAAGAAGTTTTGAAGATAGACAACATGAAGAAGATTGTAAAGAAACAAGGTTGTCCCAGTCTTGAAATGAAAGAGTTGAGACTAGACTATGTGATGTCCCCTATAGAAGATAGAGAGGAGAGAAGACAAGTCCTGATATCCTCTTTATTTCCTTCTACTTCTTCATCATTTTGTACTTTCTAATTTGTAGAAAAAGATTGAGCCATAACAAAAAAAATAAAGGGAATGGGGAGATTGACAAGTAATACACCAAGGCACATCCTGAATCATATTCATAGAGTTTCTTTGTAAAGGATCTAGTGTTCCTCTATCCTTGTTTCCTTGAGTGGCATTTGGGACTAGCTTACCATCCTTCTACTAAGTTGTATAAGGGTAGTTTTTCATCCTAGGTTTCCGATTAAAATTATTATTAAAAGGACCCTTTTCTACAACATTTGGTTTGTTTCCTTGGTAAGATGGAGGATTTAACTTCTTTAGTAAACTTAAAGCTTTCCCCATCATATCTACCCTAGGTTTCTTTCCTATAATAGGCTTTTCATTGTCTTTCTTATCCCTAGGATTAAATAATTTAGGGTCATCCCTTTTCCCATGTTTACGAGTAGCTCTTCTATTGTTTTCAATATTTACAGCCATTGAGTAAGCATCCCTTAATATTTTTGGATCTTCATCTCTAAGCACATAAGTCATGTTGCTATCAAAAGCATTGAGGTAAGTAGTAAGCAAACATCTTCATTTAATCTCATCACTTGGAATAACTTATACATACCTTTTTGAAATTTGATATTGAAGTCAAAAGCTGACTCTTTTGGATTCTTCTTGATGTTGTTGAAGTCATTTAGCACAAAACAAGCATTAGTCTTATCACTATATTGTCCTTTGAATAATGTCTCAAGATCATTCCATGATTTGATACTGTCATCTAGCAATCTTCTAAACCAATCTCTAGCATCCTCAATTAGTGAATGAACAAAAAGTTTCATTACTACATCCTCATGTTCCACCTCATAGTAATTCAACATATCAATGAACTTTCTGAGGTGGTCTTCACCAATTATAGCATTATTTCCAGTGTGACCTTATTCCTAAGGTCATTTTAGATAGGATGAGGAAAACCAAGGATGCCTAGGAAAGACATCTATATATACTTTTCCATATAAATTGATCTCCTTTGGGAAACTAGGATGCTCCAGTAGGCTGACTTTGGACTAGAATATGAGTCTATTGGGTTTGTTGAGCAATGGGAATTTGGCTAGTTGTGGCAGAAGTTGAAAAAGGAGCTAGTTGTGAGGAGCTTCAACATATTGTTAGAGGACCAACACTAGATACAGTAGGAACAACTTGTGAAGGTTGGCCTTGATGAATAGCTAGGGTAGAGTTTGGTGTAATGAACTAGATCTTTCTTGTAGTCTTATCTACTTGAGATTCATTTTCTACCTTCTCCAGTTCCTTTGCTAGGTCTTCTCTTTCGTTTTTAGCTTTTTCCAAATCTAGGTCAAGTCTTGACATAGAAAATGAAGTGGGTTTATTAGGAGGATGGGGTTCATTGATTTGTATCCCAACAACCTTTTTCTTTCCCTTATCTAAATCTTTCTTATTGACCTCTTCCACTCTGGTCTCTAATGGTTTCTAAGGCTAAACCTCTATTACAATAGGGGCCTCCTTCTATTTAAGAACTTGTTCCTACTTTTGATTATTAGAATTTAAAACATCTATGTCTCCAAAGATGTCAAAATGTAGATTACAAGCTCTTTCCTCCAATTTCTTGTTTTGTTCTTGCAAAAAAGCCATTCTCCTCAGTAAATTATCCCTCTTAACAATGGTATTCAAGATATTTTTTCTTTTTCCTTTTCCAAACATGTATGTCTAGCTTCCTCCTTTGCAACTCTCTTCCTAAGAAGGACAAGTTCTAGATATAGCTCCTCATGATCTATAGTAGCAGCTTCAAAATCCATAAGGTTTGCTTCATATGGTTCTTGTTTAGGACTAAAACCCGTATCCAAGTTTTCCCTACAACCCCAATTGTGGTTCATTTCATTTGCCATGTTTGGTCTATAAGGGATACCCCTGACAAGAGACATATGTTTATCATGAAAAACCCTTTGCTCCCTTAATAGAGTAGAGAATGTTGCCCCCAATAGTGTAACTTCTTATAACTTAGTAATCTTGGAAGATGACTGCTTTTCTATAACAGGACGATATAATGATTGGGTTGACATATTACCTCTAGGAACCCATGTAGGATTAAACTTAGACTTCTTGTTTTGATTTTTCCTTCCACAAATAAGTAACTCTGTTAATAATGGTATTTTAGGGT
Organism: Cupressus sempervirens; assembly: GCA_028749045.1. Taxonomy (NCBI): domain Eukaryota; kingdom Viridiplantae; phylum Streptophyta; class Pinopsida; order Cupressales; family Cupressaceae; genus Cupressus; species Cupressus sempervirens. Next base: position 744,505,122 of record CM053793.1, on the reverse strand, counting down.
GATCCTTTGTAAAGGCACGTGTATTCTTCTTCTTTTTAGCCATTTGTTTGGGATTTTCTTAAACTTTATAGCACTAGCTACAAAATGTTGACTTGAGTCGCCACACTATGATGGGAAAATATAAAATGAAGAATAACACAAAGGTTTTGATAACAATCACCTTGAACCAAAATCCAATGAGAACCCTACTAGATAAAATAATGTAGAGTAATCCCCAATAGAGTTTCCATTTTGTTGGAGTCCATTCTAGTAAGGAACATATCAGGTGGATTTAAACCTGATACCAGGAAACAAAGTCAAGAACAAGCCTAAGGAGTAGCTAAATCCTATATTCAATAATGTTAAAACTTAGTTCTGGGCCAACATTAATAGAGTCATCAAGACTCACTTCACTTCAAGTTCTACAAGGCCAACATGGGTAAACCTAAAGAAATAACCTAGTTAATTGGATACTTACTCTTTCAAGATTATTCCCTACAATAGAAATGGTCAATATTCTTCTTCTATTTGTAGATAAACTCTCTGAGAATAGTACCTAACCATAACCATAGAATAAATTAAAATAAGTGATGACCAACAGTTAGGTTCTTAATACATTAGATGGTACATTTTATTTGTTATTATGAATGTTTTGCAATTACATAAACTATCGATATATTCTTGAACTTCTAAATGGACCAGTGCCTTATCCATTGGGATATAGAATACAAGATTAGCAAAGTTGGACCTTTTTAGTCAACTCGTGATTAAAAGTGTCAACATTAAACTCTAAGTTTCATTTTGATTCTCATCCTTTTCACAAACCCTAAACCTTATTGATTATAGAAAGAAACTACCTAATTCATTAAATTAGTAGTAGTCAATAAGAGATATGCAACTATTTAAATTTCATTAAACTAAATTGAAACTTGTTCATTCAGTTCTAAAATTATGAATATGTGAGAAAAGAAACAAAACTTCAAAGATAATGATAATTAAGAATAAATCCTTCTCATTCAGATCTTAATATTGCTAATAGAAAACTCATCATATGGCATAGAGACAAAACAACAGGCCAAAAATATTCAATTTTTGTATTCAAGTATGCAAATAAATGAAATCATTCAAAAAATCATAGGAAAAATGGAAAAACTACAAAATAATACGTGACATATGAGAAAATTCTATAGATAACCAATCTTCACTTCTCATCTTGGGAATCCATAGATAAGATTGCAACAAGCTATAGATGAGAGGAGGACATATGTCAAAAAATTATTGTACATAAATTTTTGGAAGAAGAGAACAATAAGGGACATATACATCCATTCAAAATATTGATTGAAAAAAGATAAGTAGCTAAGAAAGTAAAGGAACATTTACATTGGGCATCTAATCTTTTCCTTGTTCTTTTTACAAAATATCTCCGATGCCTTCTACTAGCAGAGCTTTAATTTCTCCTAATGCCTCCCATACATATATTTCCCTATTCGTGGGCCACTCTATAGTTTTTACTTCTTGCAGGTCTTGAGTGGCCTTGGTCCACCTAGCATCCATGACTGCTTTGGATTCAACTATCAACTTATTTAAATCTACTTCTACCTTAAATAGGGAATCAATCAATTTACTAAATGGGATATCTAAAAAGTCTTCAAAAATTTACACTCTAGCCTCTTGGGTCAAAATATTATCAAAAGAAGTTGACCAGTCCTTCTAGTCTTTCACTATGCTAGCTTCATCCAAAATTGGTGGTATATAGGGTTGTATTTCCTGGGATAAAACATTCAATTTCCCTTGTATAATTTGCAATTTTCCAAGGAAGAAACCCATCAATTCTCTCACTATTTCTAGGCCTTCCTTCACTATAATTATTTTATCAGGTAGATCTAGCTTTTTAGCCATTAATACAATTAGCCTCTCTAGAAATTGAATATATGGCCCCCAAAGATTAAAAGTGGGTGATAGCCATGATAGTGCCTCATTGCAAAATTGCTCAACACTTTATAAAGCAACACAAAGATTATGAGCTTTCTAAGAGATGTTTTTCAACACTTCAATCTTGTGACTCATCATATTTTTATGGCCAATTGTCCTTACATCAACTCCTTGCTAAGTTAGATGGAGCATCAATGCTCATTCTTCTAGGTTCTAATGCCTCTTCTTCTTCCACATCCTTTGTTTATACCAAAACCTCAGCTATATCTTTAGCTAGCTGTTGTTGTCCTTCATGTTCATTCTGGAACAACCATCTATTCCACCTATGTAAGTTGATCTCTAAGAGCTTCCTAACAATAATTCAATCATGTATGGATTTTTCCAATCTTGTCTCCATCTCCTCTACCTTGGCTTCATTCATGAATGAAAAATTTTTTAATGCCTTTGAAATCTCTATGCTAGAGGTGCCCTATGGTGTCCATACAATCATATTACCTTGTTTAGTTCTCTATACATCCATGAATTTTGGCTTATTGGAGGTAGGAGCCATACTTGAGATAGCAATAGACTTAGTATTTATGTTAAAACTAGGTCCTCTTTGTAATCCGTTTGCACCAAATGCCTCATATGAAATGGCATTCTCTTGTCTTCTTATTTGGTCAAGGATAAATGCTTGTTCTAAATCCCATCTAGGCACTAATAGCATACCACTCCTCTATACTAAATCCCTAACCTCTTCTAGAGTCATAACTTCACTCTTAGGATCATAGGTTTGCAACTTCTCAACAAGTTCCATCTTCTACTCATTAGACTCTCATGGCTTAATCTTCAATACCAATTCACTTTTTTTGATCTTGTCTAGGAAGATTTTGAATTCAGCGGACTTCATGAATTCATCATCCTCAAGGAATTGTTGGGCTTGGATCATCCTATCATCTAGCCTAGCTACTACTAATTGCAAATATGTGAGGGTATTATTAACTGCCATTGTTATGTTTTGAAGATAGTTTTGTCTCAAGTTAGCAAAGTATTGACTATTCCCTAAAAAAATCTTTAATCTCCTCTATTTCACCTTAGTAGGGATGTGGACAATCTTCTATCTTTTTTTCCCCTTGCTATCCATGATGTTTGAGGAACATCATCTTTCTCTACTTCAAGGGTTACATTTGACTTAGGGCTATCAGGGAAAACTCTATCTTCTTCTCATATTGGTCCCTCTAGCATCTTAGCCATGATCTCTACATGGTTAATGACCATATTCCTAATCCTCTAAGGATAGTGGATATCCATGTAAAATCCCATAAATTGGGGATCAACTCTTTTCAATTCTTTCTCTACCCTTAAAACATCAAGCTTTCCTAGCTTGTTAGCTACCTCACCCTTTGCTACTATGTTTGGAATGAAATCCTCATGGGGTAATTCCTTGGTGCTTGGTAGTACATAGTTTCTCATTTCTTTAAGGGTGACCCTCATCCAATCATCAGGGTCATACATTCTGTAAGGGCCAGTAGACATTTTGTAGTGATGGAGGAAGGAATGAATCTAATCTAGTGCCTATTTTCCAATTGTAAAATTACCAATTCTAAAAAATCTATACAAAAATGTACCTCTATGCACTTTAGGTGCCAAGTATTCCTTATTGATGGTAAATAATTGCTATATGAATTCAGTTATTCCTAACCTAGGAGGGATAAACTTAGGCAATATATGGGATGGTCGAGGACAACCATAAAATCTCATTAAAGAAAATGTGGGAAATAAGAAAATATCTCTTGTGGTCAAGTCTCTTTCCCTCAAGAAGCAAGGTTGGTCTCAAAAGGCCTTACAAAATATCAAGAGCCCTAAAGTATCTTGGATCTAATTCTCATAATTATAGAACTAAAATTATTGAAAAATAAGATAGAGTCAGAGAAATGGTAAGTATTGTCCCATACCCATGTCCATAGCTGCATTGGTAGATTTCCATTTACATCAAAAGCCTGATCAAAGAAATTAGAGCTGATGTATCCCACATTCTTATAGAGTATCAAGTGCATCAGTAATGAATAATGATGGAAAGTGAAGTCTTTTAAATTTTTGGTCTAAGCCATGACAATATTTTCTTTCACCACTTCTAGAAAATGATTTACATAATCATACTTCCTAGCATGATAGGAGTCCTACACATCTCTTCTAATTATGAATTCTACTCCATAGATCATATCAAACCCATCCTTACCCACCACATTATGGACACCATATATAGTTTTAACAAAATAATTCTTAAATTTTTCTAGTGGCATCATTTTCTCAACCTTCTTAGGGTAATCACCCACTTTCTTCAAATCCATGGGAATATGTTGTAGCATTGATGTACCAACATATGCCTTAGTGTTTTCTTTAAATTTCTTATGTAAATCCTTTAAATCTATAGGCTAACCCATAGCTCAATCTAATTCAAAGGCTTACACGAATCATTCTTGGTCTAGGGTACAAAGAATAGTTCCATTCCTTCTATGAAAAGATTTTGTGGCCAGATTATAGCACTGAAATAGGGCCTCCATCAAGTCTACATCTACAAAGACCTCTAGAAATATCAATTGGGCAAGATTCTTCTTCCAAGGGTTGCGTACAAGAATTTTCTTCTCCCTGTTATGATAGAAGTATTTGAAAAGCTCTGAAGTTGTAACTCTAAGGAATATAGCATCTCTACATAAATCATATGGGTCAATGAAAGCTTGATCATCTATAGAATTTTCATTAGAAGAAGCAAGAAAAAGCTTTATCCATTCTTCAATAAATCTATGTGGTTTCTTCTATTTTGTTTTGCCTCCTTTAGATGTTCAAGGTTTTAAAACTGCCATGTCGAAGCTTTCAATCTCTTTTACTTCTTGGTTAGAAATTTTGATACTATGCAAGTAAACACTGGATATGGAAACTACTCTATTCTTGAAAGCTCTAGAAATAATAATCTAGAGTGCACTAAAAAACTCTGAAACTGCTCGAATTATCTTCTCTCTATGATTGGAAAACTGTGATTGTGAGGTAGGAAAATATTTACAAATTAATGCATGCAAATAAACATTCACTTTGCATTGATTTTAGCATGATTGAAATATGATATCAATCAATTCTGTCAACTCAGTGGAGCATTGACATTACTATCTAGAAATGCACTTTTTGTACTACACTTAATTCCTATTGGTCGAGAGCTTTACTATTGTTTTCAGCTTAGAGAAATGACTTTTATTTTAATGTCAAAGTAGGGCCTATGAGATTATGACAATAACTGATGGAAAGATCTTTCATAGCATCTTATTGTTGCAAAAATGGTTTTTCAATGTTAGGAAAGCCCCTTGTCAATCAGTTGGGACACATGGCAAATAACTTCTACGATCTTACGATCCCTTCATTGTCATGGCATCAACCCTAACCTTTTCTCCTTCCATGATCTCACTACAACTAGCTTCATAGCATCATAGCTTGACCTTTCCCACTATATAATCTTACAATCATAGTCTCATTTATTATTTCATAACATCGCCAATTACATTTGGGACTTGTTTGATCCTCCAATAATGTTTAACCCTTTGCACTGTAGCATCATGGTCACTATAATTTTCATGTGTGATCTTATGATCATGGCTCTATCTTATCATCAAACCTTACTTTGTTTTGTTATAAGATATTACGATTAACCATTCATCATAGCATCAAAGATCATCATGTGACACTTCAAAATAATATAACATTTCCTTTTTTCTCACTTTTTCTGAATAGGCACACACCTAGTATCCATACCTTTTTTTTAACCAATGAAAAATTGAACACTCATCTACCAATGCACTATCACCATTGCTTACCTTTAAGAACTCTATGATCTTATGACCATTGGTACCTTGTATCATCGCAAAACTCCATTATGTCTTCCATGATACTACAATATACATTGTTTGGTAGTATCATAACATCCTTTATCACTTCTCATGATGCCACAATGATCTCCCTTGTCGTAATGTCAGGGATGGCTGCTCACTAAATGATTCAAAGCTATGACACAATCTTACAACATAAAGGAAGTCATAAGATTAGGAAGATAGATTAAACCTTTCATGATATAGTGACAACATATTTATCTCAAGATTGTAACAAAGTAAAAACTTGTTTACGATGCTCCGCTAACCCCTTCATTATAACATCGTAAAGGAACATGCCAAAAGAAAAAATGCAAACCCGCTTAATTTCAAAAACCTAGGGTTAGGAATTAGGTCAATTGCATGAAGATTTTTGCAATGTAACATGAAATTATAATCCAAGGGCATTAAATCACATACTTGGGAAAATTGATAAAAATAATTAGATCAGGGAAAAATATTTCTAGGGTTTTCTCTGTAGATGGAAACAAGGTAAATGTAACCCTAACAATCAATTCAGTATTTTTGCTGTAAAATATATAATTAAGCTAAGTGAAAATAGGATCTATTAGTGGCTCTATTTGGGGATGATGGATAATTTATATCCATGCAAGAATTTAGAATTTTTGGTTTAAGCAGACCACACACTTGTTAACTCAAAGTAACAACTTTCTGAAACTATATAACAAAAATACACACACACACACACACACACACACACACACACACACACACACACACACACACACACACACACACACACACACACACATATATATATATAGGGGTTTACACAAAATGTACCTAAGTATAGAATTTAACTACTATTCATGGAAAATAAATACCTTCAACAGAAGTATTTCATCAAGAATTGTCCATGAACTAGCAATTCTAGAAAATCTCTTAATAATTCCTTAATGAATATGAATATTCAGCCCAAGCTAAATCAACCAAATAAGGACCAAGCCAAATGGGGTCAAATTTCCCATGTTTACCTTTATCATCTAATCTTGTATTCCACATTAAGACAAGGTCATCAGATTCAAATTTTCTAACCACTGTCTTTTTGTCATATAAATGTTTTATCTATAATTGTAGTTTCATGTTTTTGGTAGAAGTTGCTTTCCTTGTCTTAGCTAATCCAACTAATTCATTGATCCTCTCATGCATATCATCAACAATATTATCATCATACATCTAAATATAGTTATAAAAACCCATTAGATTATTATGAGGCATTCTGGCCTGAATACCATATACAAGTTCAAAAGGTGACACACCTATTGCCTTTTTAACTATTACTCTATCAGCCCAAATAGCTAATTGTAACTTTGAATCCCAAGCCCTTTTGTGGTCATCCAAGGTCCTCTTTATGAACTTCAAAAAATCTTATTTATACATTCTTCTTTTCCATTCCCTTGTGGATGATAAGGTGATGAAACTAATCTAGTGATACCATATTTTTCACAAAAATTGATGAATTCCTTAGAGCTGAAGTACATAGCATTATTAGTTACTATTATTTTAGGACACACAAACCATGTAATGATATTATTTAGTAGCAAATTTTTTACCACCTTGCTAGTAGAATTCCTAGTAGGGATTACTTCCACCCACTTTGTAAAATAATCTGTTTCAACTAATATCCAAGAAAAAATAATACTAGAACTAGGTGAAATTTTACCTATAAAATCCATTCCCCATTACTAAAAAGGTAGCTGGACTTCAACTGACTTCAATGACTTTAGAGGTGTATTCCAAAAAAAAAATTAATTTTCCTGCAAACCTCTAGCGAGAGTCACTTTTCCTGACTAGGATTTGAGCATCTTTAAGTAAGCTAGGCCACCAAAAGCATGCTCTCATAATCTTATGGGTAGTAGTCTTTGCCATATAATGCCCACCACATACAATTGAATGCATGTCATTCAATATCTTTTCTGATTCCTATTGATCAATACACTTCAACAACACACCCTCAAAATTCCACCACCATAAGTCTCCATTTACTAGAATATATCTAATTGCATGCAATTTTACATTTCTTTTTTCATTATCTATTAGATGAGGTGGAGATTGCATATGTTGCAAATAATATATCACATCTTTGTAACAATCACACTGATCCATATCACATGTACCAAAACTAAGATTCTGATTTTCAACATTTATCTGATTAGCATGTAAATTAGTTTGTGCCATGAGCTTAGCTAATCACTAATCCCTTACCAATTTGGTAATTTGTATGTCTATGTTAAATTCTTGGATCCTGTTAATCCATCTACATCTTTTGCTAGATACTTCTTTTTGAGAGAAAATGTTCTTTACTACTACATTAGGCACAAAAACAAAAACAATAACACCTACTAGGCAACACCTAAAGGCTCTAACAACTTTGTCTAGGGCATATGCTTGATTCTCATTTATGTCATATTTGAGTTCTATGGGTTGCAAAGATTTACTAAAGAATTCTATGGGTTTCTCATATCCATCTTCATTTTTTTGAAGTAAAATAGCTACAATAGTATGAAAAGATGCAAAAGAGAAAATATGCATAGGCTTTTCATAATTATGGGTTCTAAGGACTCCAAAATTCTTAATAGCATTTTTAATTTCATGGAATGCAACAATAGGCTCACCTTCCCAATTGATTGTAGCTTCTTTTTTGAGCATTTTTGAAATTGGCCTACTAACTTCAACAAAGTTAGTCACAAATATCCTAAGGAAATTAACTTGTCCAAAGAAAGATTGTATACCTTTAACACTTTTTGGCTTTAACACTTTATCAATTGTTGCTACCCTTTCGAGGTCAATCTTTATTCCATCCTTTGAAACTATATGTTCTAAAAGCTTCCCTTCTATGATCTGAAAAGTACATTTTCTAGGGTTCAAAGACACACCATATTCCAAAACCTTCATAAAAATATTTTTAAGATGTCTACAGTGATCTTCAGCTCTCTTAGAATAAGTAATCTAGTCATCTTGATATACCACCATGAATTTGTCAATATATTCTTTGAAAGCTACATCCATAGCCCTCTAAAAAGTTGCTTCTGCATTTATAAGACCAAAGGGCATTCTCACATACACATAAGTTCCCCATGGAATTGTAAAAGCTATCTTGAACTATTATTTTTCATCAACAAGAACTTGGTTATATCCTGAAAAACCATCCATCATGGACATTAAGTCTAAACTAGTCACTTGTTGTAACATAGCCTCCATGTTAGGCAATCCATAATTATCTTTTAAACATGTAATGTTTAAATTTCCAAAATTAACACAAACCCTAATGTTACCATTCTTCTTTCTGACAGATACCAAGTTAGAGACCCATGAAGAATGTCTAATTGGCTTAATTATCCCTCCATCACTAAGCTTCAATAATTTTTCCTACATCTTAGGAGCTAAAGTAGGATTTATAGGTCTTTGTTTATGTCTAAAAGGTTTTACATCTTCCTTAAGAGGTATAACATGTTAGAACAAATCTTGCCTTTAGGAGTTGAGATCATCATAAGACCATGCCAAACCATGTCTAAATTTTCTCAAAAAATTTATCAAGGATTTCCTAATCTCAAGGGATAAGATTTTACTTATGTATACCTTCTTTGGGGAACCAGCTATGCCCAGATTGATTTCTTCTAACTCCTATGGTTTCTTATCTTTTGCATTTGAATGCACTTGGTCTTGATTATCAAAAGCACTCTCCAATACAACAAATCCCTTGGATACCTTATTGGTCTTTAGCTATAAGATTTCTTGGCCGAAAATCTTCTCTTTTCCATCTATTGCTTCTACCCAAGTGCTGCAATTAAGTTTCTATCCATGACATTTATCCTCATTAAAGAGAAAATTCAAGATGTCGTTTTCATCTTCAAAAACTTGCCAACTTTGTACATTATCTAGGATTGAAGGTTTGTTTTGCACTTCTATAGTAGATACACCATCAAATGATGTCATTAGGTTTTATGGCCATATTTTCCAATAAATCAACCATTTTATTATTACTTGTGTCTTTGCACATTATTCAAAAGGCATCAAATGACTTAATCATATCCCATACAATATTCCTATATTATTTCAATCTTTTATTTTTTGAAACATAGACTCCTCTAACCTAAGAGATAATCAACTCAGAATCACCTATGACATGTATTTTCTTGATTCCATGGCTTGCTACAACTTTTACTCCTAACAATAAAGCCTTATATTTTGTAACATTATTGGTACATGCAGAATTGAGCTTGCAAAAAAAATTCCTGCTCCTGATCCTTCCTTTGAGCTTGCACCATCAAAATACATCCTCCATAACTTTGGAGAATCCATACAGCATGTGACCTCTTATCTAATTAGTGCAAGCAATTTTTCAACTTCTTGGATGATCATTTCAGCTCTATATGCATTCACATTTGTGTCTCTAAAACAAGTTGTATCTTTGTCACATTTTCTTCAAAAATGTAAGTTACTCTTGGATCTCTATTGACCTTGATAGCCTTTTCCCCTACTTGAAAAGTAACATATGACAAATCACATTGCAGCAGTCCACTTCCTAGAAAGAAAAATCCCATAATGAGAGGTAATATCTACCACTAGGACTGACATAGTTAGTTCTTCATCAAGATATGCATCAAGTTTGAAAGTTAAAGCATTAATAGGACCTATGATAGGTACTTATCTAGCATCCATTGCCTTGCACCTACCTTGCCTAGTGTCAACTCCTAGACCAAGGGCCTTCATAACCTTAAAAGGCATTATATTATTTGAGGCACTAGAATCAATCATACAGTTCTTTAAAATTCTACACTTTATGACTAGGCTAAGCAAAAAAGGGTCAATGTCCTACAAATATGCAAATGATGAATTATCTAGATAAATTTGGGGGTATTTGGGACATGACACCATTATCCTCCTTTTCTTTTGTTAGGAATGGGAGTTGTTGTCTAATTGTTGGTTCTCATGTAACAACATTATTATTATTTATCCCTCCTAGCCATGAGATAGCCTTATCCTTGTGTTCTTTTATCCTAAACATTTTTGATAAATGAACCTTGATAGTAATTTGTGTCAACATAGAAATTATATCAACTGGATCATAATTGGAAAGTTTAGCATTAATACTTGTGGGTACAAGAGTTTGAACAATAGATGATTCCTTCTGCTTGACAATCACATGTTTTGATGCTTTTGTTGATACAATTGGCTTGGTAGCTTCAACTTCTTGAAAATGTACCCTCCTTTTTGGTTCCCACTTCTTATTTTTATTTTCTTTGATCTTAGAAGTCTAAGGAATATCTTTCTTAATCTCAATAGTAACCTTTGTATTAGTATTTTTGATAAAAATACCTGCTCGCTTTACAAGGGCCCCATTTATAGTTCTACTTCTCAAGTTATAAGTACTTTGGACTTGTGCAACCATTTTTGAAGTAATCTTATGAATTTCCTATTTGGAAGGTTTTCTCAAATTTATATGATTACTTGCAGTCAAAGTGTTACATATAACATTCTCATCCTAATCTGTGTTATCAGAGAACACTTGTTGATGATATGTATTACACAAATCTCTTTGGTTCGCAATATCATGTTTATATTTTTTAATGTTAGATTCTCCATCACTATCACAAAGATGAATCATATTATATGTGACATCCTCTTGATTTCCTTCTACTTATTCATCATTTTGTACTTGTTGATTTGCAGCAAAAGATTGAGCCATAGCACAAAAATAAGGGGAATGGGGAGGTCGACAAGTAATACACCAAGGTACATCTTCAATCATATTCATAGAGTTTCTTCATGAAGGATCTGGTGTTCCTCTGTCATTTTTTTCTTGAGTGGCATTTGGGACTAGCTTACCATCCTTGGACTGAGTTGTGTAAGGGTAGTTTTGCATCCTAGGTTGCCAATTAAAATTATTATTAAAAGGAACCTTTTATACAATATTTGGTTTGTTTTCTTGGTAAGCTGAAGAATTTAACTTCTTTAGTAAACTTAAAACTTGACCCATTGTATCCTCCTCGGGTTTCTTTCCTATAATAGGCTTTTTATTGTCTTTCTTACCCCTAGGATTAAACAATTTAGGGTCATCCTTTTTCCCAAGTTTACCAGTACCTCTTCTATTATTTTCAATATTTACAGCCATTGTGTAAGAATCCCTTAATATTTTTGGATCTTTGTCTCTAAGAAAATAAGCCGTATTGCTATCAAAAGCATTGAATAAGTAGTAAGACAAAGATGTTCATTTAATCTCATCACTTGGAATAACTTATAAATACCTTTTTGAAATTTGACATTGAAGTCAAAAGCTGACTCATTTGGATTCTTCTTGATGTTGTTGAAGTCATTTAGCATGAAACAAGCATTAGTCTTATCACCATATTGTCCTTTGAAAATTGTTTCAAGATCCTTCCATGATTTGATACTATCATCTGGCAATCTTCTGAATCAATCTATAACATCCTCAATTAGTGAATGAACAAAAAGTTTCATCACTATATCCTCATGTTCCACCTCATAGTCATTCAACATATCAAAGAAATTTTTGAGGTGGTCTTCACTAGTAATAGAATTATTTCTAGAAAAATTTGTGACTTTATCCATAAGGTCATTTGAGATAGGATGAGGAAAACTAGGGGTACCTAGGAAAGACATCTGTCTATACTTTTCCATATAAACTGGTATCCTTTGGGAAACTGGGATACTTGAAGTACTTGCTTGAGTAGGCTAACTTTAGACTAGAATTTGAGTTTGTTAGGTTTGTTGAGCAACAAGAATTTTTCTAGTTGTGGTAGAAGTTGAAAAGGGGGCTAGTTGTGAGGAGTTTTGGCCTATTGTTAGAGAACCAAAACTAGATATAGTAGGAACAACTTGTGAAATTTGGCCAAGATGAATAGCTATGGTAGAGTTTGACTTAATGAACTAGGTCTTTCTTGTAGTCTCAGCTTCTTGAGCTTCATTTTCTATGTTCTCCAATTCCTTTGCTAGGTCTTATTTTTCCTTTTTATCTTTTTACAAATCTAGGTCAAGTCTTGACATAGAAAAAGAAGTGAGTTTATTAGGTGGATCGGGTTCATTGATTTGTATCCCAACAACCTTTTTCTTTCCCTTATCTAATTTTTTTCTTATTGACCTCTTCCACTCTAGTCTTTAATGGTTTATAAGACTGAACCTCTATAACAACATGGGCCTCCTTCTATTTGAGAAGTTATTCCTACTTTTGAATATTAGACTTTAAAACATCCATGTATCCAAAGATTTTAGAATGTATATTAGAAGATATTTCCTACCAAATTCTTGTTTTTTTTTTGCAAAGAAGCCATTCTCCTCAATAAATTATCCCTCTCAATAATGGTATTCAAGATATTTTGTCAGCTATCTCACCCTGCACTATTATCTTTGGAATGACATCCTCATGGGATAATTCCTCGGTGCTTGGCAATACATAGTTTCTCATTTCTTTAAGGGTGACCCTCATTCAAAAATCCAGGTCATACATTTTGTAAGGCCCATTAGACATATTTTAGTGATGGTGAAAGGAATGAATCTCATCTAGGGCCTCTTTGCTAATTGTAAAATCTTCAATTCTAAAGCATCTATGAAAAATGTACCTCTATCAACTTTAGGTCCCAAGTATTCCATGTTGACCATAAATAATTGCCAAATGAATTCAGTTATTCCTAATCTAGGAGGGATAAACTTAGGTAATATCTGGGGTGGTTGAGGACAACCATAAAATCTCATTAAACAAAATGTGGGAAATAAGAAAATATCTCCCCAATTGTCGTTGAGTCTCTTTCCCTTAGGAAGAAGGGCTAGTCTCAAAAGGCCTTACAAAATATTAGGAGCCCTAAAGTATCTTGGATCTAACATTCTCATAATTATAGCACTAAAATTATTGAAAAATGAGAGAGAGTTAGAGAAATGGTAAGTGTTGTCCCATACCCATGTCCATAGTTGCACTGGTAGATCTCCATTTACATCAAAAGTCTAACCAATGAAATCAGAATTGATGTATCCTATGTCCTTGTAGAGTATCAAGCATCAATAATGAATAATGATAGAAAGTGAAGTCTTTTAAATTTTTGGTCTAAGTCATGGCAATGTTTTCTTTCATCACTTCTAGAATATGATTTACATAATCATGCTCCCTAACATGGTAGGAGTCTTTTACATCTGTTGTAATTATGAAGTCTTCTTAGGGTATAGAGGATAGTTCCATCCCTCCTATAGAATGATTTTGTGGCCAGATTATAGCACCAAAACAAGGCCTTCATCATGTCTACATCTACAATGACCCCCAGAAATATCAACTTGTTGAGATTCTTCTTCCAAGGGTTGCATGTAAGAATTTTCTTCTCCCTATTATGATAGAAGTATCTAAAAAGCTCTGAACTCGTAACTTTAGGGCATATAGCATCTCTGCATAAAGCATATGGGTTAATGAATGCTTAATCATCTACAAAATTTTCATTAGAAGAACCACAAAAAAGCTTTATCCATTCTTCAAAAAATCTATGTGGTTTCTTTTGTTTGGTTTTGCCTCCTTTATAAGTTGAAGGTTCTAAAACTACCATGTCTGAGATTCAAATCTCTTCTTCTTCTTCGTCAGACATTTTGATACTATGCAATTAAACACCAAATATGGAAACTAAATTTATATCAAAAGCTCTAGAAATAATAATTTGGAGTGCATTGAAAATTTTTGATACTGCTCAAATTCTCTTCTCTTTTCAATTGGCAAATTGTGATTGTGAGGTGGGAAAATCTTTACAAATTAATGCATGTAAATAAACGTTCTCTTTGCATTGATTTTAGCATGCTTGAAATACAATGTCCATCCATTTTGTCAAGTTAGTGGAGCATTGCCATTACTATCCAACAATGCACTTTTTGTACTACACTTAATTCCTATTGGTCATGAACTGTACTATTGTTTTCAGCTTAGAGAAATGGCTTTTATTTTAATGTCAAAATATGGCCTATGATATTATGACAATAACTAATGAATAGACCTTTCATAGCATCTTATTGTTGCAAAACTAGTTTTTTGATGTTATGAAAACCCTTAAAGACCTTTGTTGATTAGTCAAAGCCCATGGCAAATGCCTTCTATGATCTTACAATCCCTTCATTGTTGCAGCATTGGCCCTAAAATTTTCTCCTACCATGATCTCACAAAAAAAAGCTTCATAGCATCGAAGCTTGACCTTTCCCACTATACGATCTTATGATCAGAGTCTCGTTTGCTATTTCATAACATTGCTAGTTATGTTTGGGACCTCTTTGATCCTTTGATAATGTTTAACCCTTTGCATTGTAGCATCATAGTCAATATAATTTTCATGCACGATCTTACAATCACCGGTCTATTGTATCATCAGACCACACTTTATTTTGTTATAAGATCTTATGATGAACCATTCAAAATAATATATTATTTCCTTTCATCCTATTTTTTTCTGGCTAGGCACACACCTGGTATCCATACCTATATTTTGAGCAATGACAAATTGGACACCTATATGCAAGCATACTATCACCATTACTCACCTTTAAAACCTCTATGATATTATGATTGTTGGTACCTCATAGCATCCTTTGTCACTGTTCATGATTCCATGATGATTTTTACTGTCATAATGTCAGGGATGGCCACTCACTAACCCATTTAAAACTATGACATGATCTTATGACACAAAGGAAGTTGTATGATCTAGAAGACAAATTAAACCTTTCATGATATATTGACAACATATTTATTTCAAGATTATAACAAAGAAAAAACTTGTTTACGATGCTTCACTAACCCCTTCATCATAACATTCTAAAGGAAGATGTCAAAAGAAAAAATAAAAACTTGCTTAATTTCAAAAACCTAGGGTTAGGGCCTAGATAAATTTTATGAATATTTATGCAATGTGACATGAAATTCTAATCCAAGGGCATTAAATCACATACTTGGGACAATTGATAAAAATAATTGGATCAGAGCAAAATATTTCAAGGGTTTTCTCGACAAATGGAAACAAGGTATATGTAACCCTAATAATCAATTCAGTATTTTCACCATAAAATATAAAATTAAGCTCAGTGAAAATAGGGGCTATTAGGTGGGAAGCTCTCTTTCTAAGAGAGGTAAAAATTTGGATGATTTTAGAAAAGAACTGTCAATAAAACTTTGTAGTTGCTAGACCATTTAAAACCATTCACAATACAATCCATCACTTGGAATAACATATTTGAAATTGAAAGAAAAAAAAAGTTCCAAAAAAGGCTACTTTCACTCCACATAGCAAAAATCAATTGGATAAAATTTTTCCTAATCTACATTCTACTACTTGAAGGAATCAGAAAGACCATAATGTCTAATTTAAGAAAAAGGTTTAACACTATCTTGTTGATTACAAACAACCAAGTCCAGGTCCATCAAACAACATCACTAAGTTTATTTATAGTTAAACATCAAGATATTTGCATCCTCTCATCCCAACTTTAAAGAGCTTATTGTGATTTGTCTTGTTTGAGTACCTTGTTGATTTTTAAAAAAAACTTTATTCTCATATTTAGTCCAAAGATTTTACTCATTTGTTAGAATGAAAAAATTTGAATAAAGGTATACCTATTGCTCATGTGACCTAGAAAATTTGTTAGTACCCCAAGAATAAGAGCAAATAGATTGACTACTTTGAGAATAGGAGAAATAAGAATAGTTCCCATATGAATGAGTACAAGACTATCTAGAAAGGTTGCAGTTGTAGATTCCTCACAATCACCAAATGCATTTGATCTAGAGATTGAACTTGACTCCTCATCCATATTCATTAACCAAATATAACTCAATCAAACACCCAAACTGGACAAAGTTGAATAATCAGACCCAATTGAACAATTAGATTAGGAAAAATAATTATCAACTAAGATGTCTTCCCTATTACCACTAAGGAGTGATAAGTATTACAATGCAAAAATTAATGAACTTCAATAAGACCCTTATTTACTTGATTTAATGGATAAAATGATGGAATGGAATAAAGAATGATCCTTGTTGCTGCTTGTAGAATGAGGTGCTAAATTTCCTTTATATTTTGACATTTTTCATATAAATAAATACCATGATGATACACCCTTTGAAGTTGTTACTCAATGACTGCAAGCTATGGAGTTGGAAGTTCATACCCTATGACAAGAAAAGACCCAACTAACACAATTTAGTCTAGAAAAGATATGCCCTATCCCATTTAACAAGAGAGTCATATTAGTTCCCTTCCCACAAAATGTGAAAATCCTTAAGTATGATAAATATCATGGTACATCCGATCCCCAAGATCATTTTAGACAATTCTATATGTTAAGTATAAAATTCATACATGAGACTACTTACCTAAAGCTCTTGTTTCCATGGAGCTTAGGGGGGCAAGCCATGGATTAGTTTTAAAGACTTCTATCTAATATCAAAACTTTTGACCAACTAGCTTCTTTGTTTATCACACAATATGCTTATAACATCGAGAAAGAGGTCACAATGATAGATCTCTATAATACCAAACAACTCTCAGGAGAATGTTTTCAACACTTCCTCCAAAGTTGGTGATGTATACTCACCAAATATAATTGAGACATCTCCAAGAAAGAGAATATTTCCATTTTTGTGAATACTAAGCCAATGAATTATTGGTTACAATGCCAATGCCCATAGAAATTTGAAACAATACTTGAAAATGCTACAAAAGCAAAGGCAACTTTTCTTAATAATCATAGCCTTAAAATTTATAAATATGGAAAAGGGTTTCCTAACAACTCTTCCTCCTCCGATGACTCTACCAATAATTCCATTGATAAAAAAAAAAACCTCTTGGCAAAACAACAACAAGAATGTGGTGAATGATGGGGTTATAGATGCTAACAGTATGAGGCAACATTCATCTCCTAGAAATAATAATGTTAGTACAATTTCTTCCCAAACAAACAATCCTCAACTATTTTTGTGGGAATACTTAGTCACCCATAAGAAAAATGTCAAACCAATAAGTGGCATATAATCAGGTCCCCCCACCAACAAGGTATACCAACAAACCACCTTGAGTATATACCCCAATAGGTGATACTTATGAGAATATTTTGAAGACACTTTTGGCTAATGAACTTATTATTTTTCCCAAGGCTAAATCATATGAACCCCTACTTAAGCCAAAATGGTGGAGTGATAAAAAATACTACACCTATCATCAAAACTAGGGGAATCTTACAAATAATTTCTTCACCCTTAAGGATGCCATCCAAAAATTGATCAATGATAAGCTCATTGATGCGAATAACCTCCAAACCAATGAAAACAATACCACATTTAAAAATCCCTTCATGAGTCATGGGAAAGTGGAATCTTCAAGAGCTAGTAAAGTAAAGCTACCAATGAAAAGGTCAACTATACCCAAAACTATGACCATGCCATCAAGATGTTATTCAGGTTTGAGGAATTTGTGAATGTTATAATAGTAAAAGACCAATACAAGAAAGAACCAATAAATGTCACCACTAGACAACAAGCTACTAGGGTAGTATTGTTAGGAATAACAACAAACCTAAAACGACCTACCATAATTTACAACCCTACCAAATATAACTTGGTGAATCAATTGCTAAAAAATCCTACGTATATCTTGATTCTTGAGTTATTATAGATATCCCCTACACATAAAGATATCTTGATCAAGGTTGTTGATGTCAGATTGGTTTTGACAAGTGAGTGTCTACACACTTAAGTCATTTACTTAGTTCATGCCAAACAATTAGCACATGTCAAGCACAACATGCATAAAATAGAGCATGTTGAGTTCACAAAGAGCATTGAGTCACTCATGTGCCAAGTCACTCAAGTACCAAGCAGATAGTGTATGTTGAGTGATATAGAAGCCAAGTAAGTAGTGCATGTCAAGTCATTTAGATGTTGAGTCATAATATAGAAATCAATATATGCCAAGCATCAGAGACTACAAATACCAGGTAACATAGTTTTCTCATAGTTGTTTGTAATGACACAAACTACTATGTAAACCATTTTTGAGCTGACTTACAAATTGAATTATGATATTTTGGTGATAAGGATGAATCTTAAGTTGGAATCCCTATGAGTTACATGCATCCAATTAGGAAAAGGGAAGGTTTAAGTGTCAAAATAGATGAATCACAACTATTTATTCATACCTAAACCTAAGTCACCTAGATCTTCTTAAGGAGGACAAACCCTAAAACTTCATATGCATGTGGAAGGAGCAAAGTGAGAAGTTTGCATGCACAAACTAAGCATTCATGGTGACTAAGGAATTATGAAGTGAAATTGCATAATCAGTTAAAAGAGAACTAAGGAAGGAAATAGTATGCAATAGAGAGACATCTAATCAAGAAGGATCAAGAATACATCAATTTAGAGGTGATACATCATCAAGCAACAAAGTGCTAACCATAGGATCAATGTTGAGGCATTTTAATAGGTGAATCAATTAAATCTCTTAGAAGAGTACTCCTAACAAGCTATATTAAAATCCTCTAACAAGGTGATTACTAAATTATGAGTTAAAGTCCTTTAAAAAGGCACACTTTTAATAGGGTGTTGAAATCCTTTAATAGGGTGAGACTTAATAGTCATTGCAAGCCTTTAACAAGGAAGACCTTTTATAGGGTAGATCATGTCTCATGATAAAAAATTGTAACCTTCATTGGACACACCTTGTTACTACAGCAGTGAAGATTTGTGGGTGTCATCCCCACCCCAGTTTTACCTTCTCATTGGAGGGTTTCTAGGTAATCATATTTCATGGCATATATGTGTGAATGTTTATTTGTTTACATAATTTAAATGAACATGCTTTACATGGGATTTCAGTTTACTTATTGAATGTATGAGATGGATGTGTGGTGAATGTTTTATGGGTCAAAGTTTAAACTATTGATTCACCCCTAGCCCCCCCCAATTAGTTTACCTTTCCTATTGTAATTCTAACAATTGGCATTAGAGCCTAGTTCTCTAAAAGACAATCTTTGCAACTTTGAGAAAAGATCTTGACAATGGAAGTCTACAAGTTGGGAAAGATCATTGAGAATCAAGGAATTGAAATAGAACACATTCTACATCAACTAAATGAAGAAAGAGAAGACCTAAAGAAATCTTTAGAGAGAATGAAGGAAATTGCTATTGAGGAGAATGACACACGATATAGAGAGATGGACACTAAAAAGCTATTTGCTAATAGAGACTCCAATGAATTTGATGCAACAGTTGTAGATCGAATGGAAAAAAATAGAGTCCAATTTGACGAAATCAAAAATCTCAAGTTAGAGCAAGAATCACAAGCCATACTACTATGTTAGGTGACCAAAAAAAGAAAGAAAGCTATGGAACAAAAAAACATGATTGAAGAGGAAAAAAGAGTTTTGACCAATATAATGAAAGAGAAATCTATTGGAATTTACAAGTGGGAAGATTTACTTCTAAGAAGGTGAAGGAGTGAATCAGAAGTAACAAACTTTAACCTCTAAAACTTTTAACTGAGATTAATCGCATGCATCTAACATATCTAATGAAAGTAAAGACATGCAAGAAAATAGATAACACAAGATTTGGTCACCCAAAAACCCTCCAAAATGATAAGGTAAAACTATGGTGGGGATGACACCCACAAATTATCACTGCAACAATATGTAACTAGTTAAGGTTATAAAGTTTGACCACCATCAATGGTCTAACCTATGAAAGGCCTATCCTATTAAAGGCTTTACATCCTGTTAAAAGTGACCTAGTTAAAGGATTTACAAACACTCACTTTGAATGTTACCCTATTAAAGGACTTACAACCTTATTAAGGATCTACAATATGGCTGCTAAGCCAACCTATCATCATAGAATTTTCATTCTCCTAATACAATGGTTAGAAAGTATAGTAGAATGTCTTGACCTAATGAATTATAATCTTCAATTGCTAATTCCGAATCCTTGTTCTATCCAATTTGATCTGATTCTTCTTGATCTAATATATCTCTATTCATAGTACTTATGCTCAATTATGATCAACTTGATTCTATAGTGTTGCTCTTCCTCTAAGTCCTTACACCCCTTTTACTTCCTTCAAAACTTTGTGAGCATCCTTTCATGAATTCCCACACAACTTCTTACTCTCTCATTCAACACAAAATTATAGAGTTTCATCCTCTTTTTAAAGGCTTCAAGATTTAGGGTTAGGTATGAATCTATGATCGAGATTCATCCATCCTGCTCAATGCTTTCCATATTTCTGATTGCTTCCATGCTTTCTCAATTTTTTTGATTGGTTGCATGTGGATTACATAGGAAATGTAATAGATTTGATCTTATCTTTTAGATCCTTTGAGATTCATCTTGAGTCTACTAAAAAATGGTTTATGTCTAAGTTTGTGAAGGCAAAAATTCATATATTGATTTAGTGTTACTCAACACTTACTAATTACTGATGCTTGACACATATAGTATTCTATCTTCCTCAGCTGCTATAGTAACTCCATCTTGCTTGGCACCTATGCTTTACTCAGCTCCTATACTTTTCTTGGCATCAACTATCACTTGACACTTGAAGCTTACTTGGCACTTGAATAACTCGACACCTATTGAACTTCTAGCTTGGTACATACTGTAGCTCAGCATCTATATTATACTCGGCATCAACCTTAGAATTTTCTTAAGTGTTATGACACTCAATTTTCAAAATCAATCTGAGACCAACAATCTCCCCCTTTGACATGAGTGTCAAAAACATTAAACTAAACATTATGAATCTAATCTCTATGAGTATAATACACATCTTGTTTGGCATATGTACAAAACTTGTAACTCCCCCTAAGCTAAATGTGTCATTTTTGTATCCAAAAGTCCTTATGCTAGATTTGTCTCATGCTAATTATTTTGATACTCTTTATCTTTGCCTTGTCATTACTTCCCTTATCTACTTTGTTTCTATCTACTCTGTTTCTGCTCCCTCTTTCACACATCTTCCCTTGTAGTTTTTGTATCCTTTTGGCTTTATCTCCTTATTTCTCCTCAAAAGTTTATTATCTATCCTTTTGAATATTTATTATCTCTACCTTTTGGGTATCTCCCCTTTGGGTTATTATCTCCCCCAATTTATTAAATCTCCCCCTTTTTGACACTTATGTCAAAGGGTTCTATGAATTAATTGAATATTTAGCCAAAAAAAATTATTTACCTCCATAATGATCTTCAGAGCAGCATCCCAATTGTCTAATGTAATTTCCAATGCTTTAAGCTAGATGGTTGTTTCTGCTACAAGGTGTACTAGGCCTTCCAATGTAGAAAGATTGGGATCTTTTTTCAAGATATTTTCTACATAGGCCATCTCATTGTGCAAAACTTCCATGTGAGGAGTTATGGCAGACTGTATCTATATCAACTAGGCCTTGGTGTTAGCCTCATTTACTATGAGTATAGCTAATTCCTTTTGGGTGTGAAGTGTTGTAGCAAAATGCTTCTCACTTTGAGCTAGATTATTTGGTAGCTGTGTGCTAGATACTTTGAGGTTCCTTTCCAAGCTAAATATCCTCTAGCTTGTTTGTTGTGTCAAGCATGAGTAATCACATAATTTGGAGTACAATGAGAATATATTCTCAAGTACTGCTTTCACCTTTTCAACTTTTTTAGCTAGTTCTACTTGAGATAGTGCTATTTCACTAGATATTTTCTCATTTACTTTCATCTAGAATTTCTTCTCAGACTGTTCAAGCAATTTAGCATAGGTATCTTCAGGTCTTCATTTTCTACCTAGTCCAATATGTTGGATAGTTGCTCCATGATGGGCTTTGTCTCATTAGGTACTTGCAAGCTGAAAGCATCTGGAAAGATGTCTTTGATTTCTATCAATGCTTGCCCTTGCCTATACTCATTCTTGAGTATCTCTTGCTTTTTCTTCTTTTCCAGTGCCTCTTGCACTTCATTGATTTGCTCTATGTTCATTGTTTTATAGTCATAGCTTGGTATGACTATCTCCTCATCAAGTGCAGGACCTCCATAGTGAAGTACCCTTGCTACCTTGGTAGAATTTGTACCTAGTGCTAATGTTTATAGTGGTACTACATCATTGCTTGACTACTCTATAGTTCTAGTAGGGGTCCCTATAGTAGGAAAATTGACTATTGTTTGGATTGCCTCTTGTTCCTTATTCTTAGGGATCTCCTCCTTGTATTCTTCAATTTTTCCTTGATCAATTATAGTGATCAGAAGAGGTGTAGAGTTATCCTTCTATCTTGTCTTCTCCTTAGCTTGCTCCTCGATAGTTGAAGTTACTGTGACTATGGAATCAACCTTAGCAGATACATCTTGTGTTGTTTACTCTTGTGGTTGTTCACTTGTAGCTATTGGAGTTTGTAAAGGTGGTTCTTGTGGATTCACCTTCTCCCTGGTTATCTCAATTGCTACACTCTAAAGTTCTTCTACACTCACCAAGACTAGATTGGTACACAATTGTGCTTGCAAAGTAGTATGGTGAAGGAGCTTTTTGAGATCCTCTGCAGTCAATGGGTTGATGTTTTGACTAGAGGTATTAGGAACATCTTTCACAATTATTATCTCTATAGATGTAGGTATTTCATGTGGAGGACTAGGCGGTGGCAATTGTGTGTCTTGCACATGATGTTCCTGTTGCTGCTCCTCAATTGTTGCTATATCACCTTTCTGTGTTTCCTTTTCCACTGTAACTTCTTCCTTTTCTTTCTCTCCTTCTTCCTCATTTTCATTTTCCTCTTCTTTCTCATAATTATTCCTTCCCTTAAAGGGATCTTCTTGTCCTTCTTTCATTGTAGTCAGCCCATAAATCAATTTCCACATTTGTTTGGACTTTTTCACAATATCTTCTATTTTGTTTTATAATATGCTAAAGGCTCTATATTTGGGTGCAAATTTTCTCCCATGTTTCTTACTTTCCTTCCTTATTTGACCTTTTTTGAGGTTAGGCATTACACGAGCTAATGTTGACTCTCTTATTTCCTTTTCCATATTTAGGAAGCAATGCCATTTATTTTCTACAATTGAATATAGCTCCCTAGGCATCATATTATCTGGTTCAAGTGGAGTATTCTTGAACTTGGACATTATAGTATAAATTGACTCTTCCACTATGTTTTTCTCTTCTCTTGTTAGCTTATTAAAATTAATGCCTTTAAGTCCTAAAAATTATGCATCATCTCTTATATTGTCATAGACATTTTCCAAATCTTATTTTGTGGTGTGACTTACCACTCTAAATTGTTCATTATCATAATACTCTATCCTCTCCTCATTTGACTCTAGAGGTGCCATATGTTTTCTCTTATTTTCCTTTACTAGCCCTCCTTGTTCTATAGTTTCTTATTTTCTTGTTCCTTGCCCACCTTAGTTGTAGCTCTTGTATTTGCCCTTGTGGTAGGCTTTGTTGGACTTAGCTTGGTTGTCTTCTTCTTGCCTTTAGGCTATGTAGTAAGCTACTTTTGTTCTTTCCTCTTTTTGGGCTCTACCTTAGGTGCTTCTCCTTCTTTCTTGGCACCTTCTTCTTCTTCAGCATCTTCACCCATGCCTTGGGTCAGTGCTAATGGCCCTTGCCCCTGTTCCTCTTCATCTTCATCATCTTCTTCTTCTTCTTTTGCCTTTGCTATGCCTTCTCCAAATTTGGCCTTGAGCTTCTTTACTAATTTATCCTTTTTCTTAAGTGTATAAGTTGTCTTTAACTCCATATCTACTTTGGATCTCACCACATCATATGTGCCAAAATGAGGGGCACTCTTGTCTACTTCTACTAATAGAGGTGTTATTGTTGTAGATGCCTCATCAATATTTATCTCATATCCAAGAGGAATGAGACATCTTACCCTTGGTATGGCTGCTTGAATGTAAGTGTAATCAATGTCAACAAGAAAACAAATATCATTTGTGTGCTTCTCCACAAGTGAGACTTGAATCCTAAGTCTCTATTTCATTGAATTCTTGAAATCTTCAAAATAGCTAGTCATTAATGTCTCAAAATTTTCCCCGATTTGTCTTCTAGCTAACTTTTCCAAAAGAAGGGAATTAATTCTATACATAGAAGAATATTCATACCAAAATTGTACCAAATTTACATTGGGCTCCCTTTGTTCTTCTTATAGCTCCCAAATTTTTATTGATTTGCTATAGTTGTAGTTCAGCTAGATCATAGGTATGATCCTTTTTAATAAGTTTGTAGCCAACATCTACTGCAATGCATGGAACACTGTTGAGTCTACTAGACTGGTAGAATTTGTGGGAAATGACTCTAATAGAAAAATCAACAAGAGGATCCTTAATGGTATCTATGGTCATGCCTCTCTTGTTCCACTTGGCTCCTATATTCTTCTTAATAGCTTCCTTGGAGTCACTCCTCATGGTCTTAGGAAGGTCTAGGGTTGGACACCCTATTACCCTATGAACAATCCTTTTTGATATCTTAAATGGGCCATCTTCTAACCAAAAACTACCATCATGAATCCTACTCAACACAATTCTGATCCATTTGGTCTTAAAGACAATAGGGAACTCTAGGGCATGGGTTAAGCCCTTCCTCTCAATGATTTGATATTCTTCCTTCAAAACTCCATTTTCACACAACTAATCATATGCTTCCCTAATTTCCATGTCTCCAATAGCACCTATTTTGTAGTTATAACATCTGCTAACATCTTGTACCATTACTACCTTAGGAGGAATTATGGATAGAGCTTCGACTGGGTCATTCTTGTAGGAAACTTTAGGGATAGGTCAGAAAATAGGTTGCTTAACTTCATTTGACACTAATTAAACTTCATATGACTCTTTCTCTTGAGGTTTCCTAGAACTAGAGGCCATTGTGCAATCTAGGGTTTCAACACAAAGAAATTTCAAAACTACGTAGGTCAGCACAAGTATAAATACCTTGAAATCAATGAAACTATGCTAAATCTTTGTTGAAATATACTCAAATTCTTGGAACAATGCTTGTAAATCATTTTGTGTCTTTCTCATCTTTTCTATTTTGTTCGTGATGGTGAAAAATGATTCAAGATGTGATCATATACCCTTATTTCATAGCATTTAATGCTTAGTGCATTTACAGTTGTCCACTTAGCTCCTTAAGCAATTCTACTTACTTAGCTTCCATTGTCTTTCTACCATTTGACATCCACTACTAAATCATCTACAACTAACAACTCACCATACACTAGGATTTTACTTAGCATTTGAAGGAAACTCGGCAACACTTGTGAAAATTTGAAGTTTTAACTTTGCTTCTTAATTCAAGATGATTTATCCTTTTCAGTACTTGTCTTGGAACTAATGTATGACAAAACATTGAATATCAGTCCCACATACCTTTTTTTTTTTAGTTGGATGAAGTTTGACCACTTGACCTTTTGGGTGAAGTGATCCCTTCATTGGATGTGCTACTTCCATCTTTCTTTTTCCATGTTTTGTTCATTTCTCTTCTGATGTGTTCAACATCTACCTTCTCTTTTCCTTTGTTGAACTTTGAGTTGGGTGCCTTTGACCTTGCTGGGCAATTTTAGTTGATGTGTCTAGTCTTTAAACAACTAAAGCATGTAGTTTGGCTCAACCATCTGCTATAGTTTCCACTAAAATGTGTTCTTATGCAATTTTCTAAGATCTGTCCATATTGTTGATAGTAGTGATAGCTATGCCTGGTGTTGTAGTCCCAATTTTAGTGATATCCATGATTATTTCCCTTTTCTAGTTGATTAGGTGTCCACATAGGCTTTGATCTGCACTCAAAAGCTCTATGTCCATACTTCTTACAATTGTAGCAGTGACCCTCAAATCTTGGTGTTATGATGATTCTAGTCGTATAGTTATGTGCTTGATGTCCTTGCTTGTTGCACTTGTGACAATGACCCATGTTCTTATGTTTATTATGCTGATGGGCCTTCATGCTCCTACACACATTAGAGGTATGCCCTTTTTTACCACAAAAATGAGAAGTACGTTTAGTGTTCTTACCTTTGCCACATCTTTGTTTAGTAGTCTTGGATGGCTCTCCTTTTTCAGTGTTGGTATATCCTAGTCCTAAAGTATCATTACTGGCTCTTGGTGATTTTAGTAGCTATTCAAAGTAATTGATGGCTTCATTGGGTTTTTTGAAGCTCTCTACAATCTCATTTTCTCTTTTCAGATCATTTTATAGTGGTTGATTTTGCATTTTCAATGTGGAGATCTCAATTTCCTTGACATTCAGTTCATGATATGCATTTATCATTTGGCTTAGGGTGTCTAGCTTTATGTTAGAAATTCTTGCAAGCTCAATTGACTTTTCCTCCAATTTTTTGGTAAGATTTATCTTATCTTCTTCTATCATAGCCTTATCTTTAATGGATCTTTTCTTCTATTTAGTCACTTCACAAAACATCATGGCTTGAGATTATTGTTCAATCTTGAGAGTTCTAATCTTTTCTACTTGAGCTCTATTCTTTTCCATCAAGTCTACTATTGCTGCATTAAACTCTTTGTAATTTCCATTTGCAAATACTTTTGAGGTGTCAATCTCCTTGTAATGTGTATCATTCTCAACTATGACAATCTCTCTTCTTCTCTTTACGAATTTTCTCAATTCTTCCCTAGCTTCTTCCAAAGAATGTAGAATGAGATTTATCTAAATCTATTGATTCTCTATGATCTTCCCAAGTTTGTAGACTTCCATTTCTAGATCTTTTTCTCCAAGTAGTAAGGCTTCTCCTTAGTGAGAACTTGGCTCTGATACCAATTGTTGGAATTTACAAGTGGAAAGATTGGGTGAATAAAAAGTAACAAAATTTAACCTCTAAAACTTTTAACTAAGATTAGTTACATGCATCTAACATATCTAATGAAAGTAAAGACATGCATGAAAATAGATAACACAAGATTTGGTCACCTAGAAACCCTCCAAAATGAGAAGGTAAAACTAGGGTGGGGATGACACCCACAAATTATCACTGCAACAATATGTAACTGGTTAAGGTTATAAAGTTTGACCACCATCAATGGTTTGCACTATGAAAGGCCTACTTGTTAAAGGCTTTACACCCTATTAAAAGTGACCTGGTTAAAGGATTTAAAAACACTCAGTTTGAATGTTACCCTGTCAAAATATTTACAACTATATTAAGGATTTACAATATGGCTTCTAAGCCAACCTATCATCATAGGATTTTCAATCTCCTAATACAATGGTTAGAAAGTATAGTAGAATATCTTAACTTGATAACTTATAATCTTTAATTGTTGATTCTAGATCCTTGTTTTGTCCAATCTGATTTAATCCTTCTTGATCTAATATATCTTTGATCATAGTACTGATGCTCTATTTTAATCAAGTTGATTCTATAGTGTTGTTCTTCCTCTAGGTCCTTACACCCCTTTTTCTTCCTTCAAAACATTTCTAGCATTCTTTCATGCATTCCCACATGACTTCTTACTCTTTCATTCAACACTAAATTATGGGGTTTTGACTTCATTTTAAAGGCTTTGAGACTTAGGGTTAGGTATGAACCTACAATTGTGATTCATTTATCCTTCCTGCTAAATTCTTTCCATATTTCCTGATTGGTTGCATGCTTTCTCCAATTTTCTGATTGGTTGCATGCTAATTACATAGGAAATGTAATAGATTCAATCTTATCTTTTAGATCCTATGAGATTCATCTTGAGTTGGCTCAAAAATGATTTACATCTGAGTTTTTGAAGGTACAAACTCATATGTTGGTTTTGTGTTACTCGAGTCTTATTGATTACTGATGCTCGACACATATATGATTATATCTTGCTTAGCTCTTATAGCAACTCTATCTTGCTTGGCACCTATGCTTTACTTAGCTCCTATACTTTGATTAGCATCAACTGTTACTCGACATTTGAAACTTGCTCAACATTTGAATAACTTGGCACTTGTTGAATTTTTGGCTTGGACCAATTTGAGACCAATAGAAATTAGTAGAGCTAACTAAGATTTCTAACATGCAATTAGACTCTTTGAGTCAAATAATGAATACAAAGTATGAATTGAATGTCAAGGACATCAACATAACAACATTAGAGTTGCAGAATGAGAAATTGTACAATGACCTAAAAGGGAAAAGGAATTTGCTAAAAGTTTCAATAAACCAAGTGAAGCCATTAAATACTTTTGAGAAATTATTGAGATCCCCTAGATCCAATAATGATACACCTGGACTAGGATACACAATTACTAAAGGAGAATTATTCAAAAGTGTTGAAGAAAGGAGCAACCAAGGTAAAAATTCCAAACCTACTTGTCATAATTGTGGTAAGAAAGACATATTGCTAATGTGTGTAGGAGTAAGACTGTAAATCAAAATGTCAAGTATAAGAGCATGGTTCATTACCATAAGTGCAAAAAATAAGGTCATCAAGCACATGAATGCAAAAATAACACCATGTATGCACAAAGATTTTTTAGGATGTTGTTGTAACTATCAAAAGTATGGACATAAAGCTTTTGAGTGCAGATCCAAACTCATGTGGTCATTAGACTAGTAAACAAAGGTAAAGAAAAATGGAAAATCTTATAACTAGGACTATAATACAAGATATAACTATCATTATTATCAAGAGTATGGACATTTTCCTAAGAATTTTATTAGAACAAACTTCAAAAATGACTACAAAATGTGGTTGAGTCAAACCACATGTTTTACCTATTTGAAGATTGGTCACATCAGTTGATATTGTCCAACAAGGTCAAAGGCACCAAGTTGTTAGTTCAATAAAGGAAAGGCAACGTAGCTGTTGAAAATGTGAGAAATGATATGAAAAAGACATAGAAGATAAAGGAAGATTGCAACACATCAAGTGGAGAAGGGATCAATTCACCCAATGGGTTAGGTGATCAGACCTCATCAAACTAAGTAATCAAGAGGTATGTGGGATTGATATTCAAAAAAAAAATTATACTATACATCAATTTCAAATAATTTAGTATTGAAAAGTTTACATAAGCATGAACAAAGATGCAAGATTATATCAAGAATCAAAGAAAAATCTTTAAGTTTTTCATGCTATTGCCGAGCATGAAAAGTTTCCTATGATTACTGAGTGAAATGCTAGAGGATATCGAGCCAATAGAATGGATAGATGTTATTGAGCTTGTAATGTTGCCAGATTAATGAAAAGACTAATGGATGTGGAGTGATCTAGAATTTAGTTAATGTCAAACTTATAGCTATGTAAGCACTCAGAATTAATTATAGTACTTCAAAGGGGTATTTGATTGATTTTAGCTCATTTTTATATCATTTGAAATCAAGAAAGAGAAAGCAGAGGTATAGGAGATCTAGAAATTCCATTTGAAGCATTTGCAAAAGATTTGAACAATAATTTGACACTATTTCATTAGATTTTGCAAGGTATTTAATGTGTACTATGCTATGTTGTTTCTTATTTCATAAACCCTAGTTTCATAAAATGACATCTAGTTCAAAGGGTGTAGAGTTTAATGAGGTTTTTAATGTTTATTTTCTTACTAAAAAAGTTAAACAACCTATTTTCAAAGCCATGTTAGACATTGCATATAAGAAAGATCCCTTTGGTGCGATATCTATTATACCACCAAAAGTTTTACTGATTCAAGATGTCAGAAAGTGTTACAACTATAAAATTGGAAGTATTGGTGACATGGAAATAAGAGAAGCATATTGAATTTTTTTTGAAAATTAAGTTTTGAGGGAAGAATACAAGATTTTATAGAAAAATAAGGTTAACTCATGCCCTAGATTTCCCTAATGTTTTCAAAACTGAATCAATCAGAATTGTATTGAGTAGGATTCATGATAGTTCACTACGGTTAGATAATGGGCTTATCAAAATCACCAAAAGAATAACCCATAGGTTAATAGGGTATCCAACCCTATATTGGCCTAAGACTATGAGGAGTGAATCCAAAGAAGTTATTGAGAAGAACACAAGGGCTGTGTGAAATAAGAGGGGAATGACAATTGACACCATCATAAATCCTCTAATAGATTTTTTAGTAAGAGTAATTGCACATAAGTTTTACCAGTCAAGTAGATTGAACAATGTGCCCTGTATTTCATTAGATTTGGGTTATAAGATTGTGAATAAGGATCATACATATGATCTTGCCAAGCTACAACTATAACAATTGATTGAAAGCCTAGGAGCAATAAGGAAGACAAAGATTGTTTACTAAAAATTTGGATCTATTTTGATATGTATCTTCTTTTATGTTCAAAACACATTTCCTACATTTGGCACTGTGGCATGGAATAAAAATAGGTCTATAGTAGTTCAAATAGGTGAGATTATTAAATAGTTAATTAATAATTTTGAGTCAATAATTACTAGTTACTTTGAGGACTTCAAGCAATCAATGAAGAAAAGATTAAGAATTTTAGTATCATTAGTGGAAAAACATTATGATGATGTTTGTTTCCTAGTTGATGCTGATTATACATTTGTTCAAGTAGCAACTCTAAGAGTAAGATGGGTAAGGTCATTAGGCTATGAAATTAATGTAGATGAGGCCTCTATAGTAATAACAACATTACTTTTAGAAGAAATAGATTAAAATGCCAAAGCATTTGGTAATTATGAGATGGCCAAATCAAATATTACCATGAAATTAAAGATTGCCTCTATCATCAAGAAAAAGGATAAGTTGGTAAATAAATTGAAAGCTAAATTTGGAAAAAGTGTCGAGCAGGAAGAGGAACAAGACACTTAGATTCAAGCACCACTTTCATTAAAACAAGGACTAGGTGAAGATTACCAAGAGGAAGAGACAAAAATTGTAGAAGGTGTTGAGGAAGAAGAAGCCAAAGAAGTGGTGCAAGAGCATCCTAGGTTGCCTTGTTATCCTTCTCATTTTTGGTCATTCTACATTTTGATGCTGAGTTACTATAACTCTAATGGATGCCAATTTACTATAGATCTAATGAATGCCAAGTTACTATAACTCTAGTGGATGTTGAGTTATTGTAGCTCTAATGGATGCTAAGTTACAATAGCTCTAGTGGATGCTGCATTGCTGTAGCAATCTAGTGTTGATCGAGTGTTCCTTCATGTGCTGAGTTACCTAGTGTATCTCGAGTGACTATTCATGTGTTGAGTTACTTAGTGTATATTGAGTGACCCTTCATGTGTCGAGTTTTCCTGTTTATGCTGAGTGTCAGCATTTGGACATGATTTCTATGAGCTAACTTGTGGGATTTATTTTGATTGTGACATTTATGTGAAGATCTTTTCTTGGGATGTGTCCAGACCATTTTTGGGTTGGCCTTTCTCTTATGTAATATTCTATAATGATCTATAAGTCATTTTGGGCAAGTATATATAGAGTGTTTAGGCTTAGATTTAGGGTAGTTGGGAGGGATTCTAGAGCTTTTTTGGAGCTGCAACTTTGATGTGGGATCTTTGATCTTGAATATTTTGTATCTAGCCATAACCTAGAAGGTCTATAGCTAGGCATGTATGCTAATCATTTGATGAATCAATAAATCTTTTTCTCTTCTTCCTCCATTGGTTGTTGTTCTATGTGTTGTGTTTCCATTTTGTTAACTCTTGCAAGGTGGTTTGGATAGCTGGCTATACGTTTGGCCCTAGTTATTCACCACTCCGTTTTAGGTGGTATCAAAGCCTAAGGTTCATCCTTGTGGTGATTGGATCATGTAGAACCATGAGTGAATTGGGTTCTAGGGTTACATATCTATGGATTTGACCTATAACTTGTAGATTTTTACGATCTTGCAAGAACCTAATTTGTAAAGATGGTTTGAGGTAGAGAAAATTTTGATAATGCAATATTAAATACATTGAGACAAATTGTAGCTAGATTAGATATTGTAGAGACAACCCATAGGAGAGGAGCACATCTTGATGAGGTAAGTGATGATGAAGAAATAGCACTAAACCCTAATCTAGAACCTAAAGAAGACCAAGATGAAGTAAGATTATTGAGAGTTTTATCTTGAGAAAATTCAAAGCCTGATGTGGAAGTTGTTCCTTATGATGAAAAATTGGATACCAATGTTGTGTTGGATTAGATCTCAGATATACATAAGTTCATTGAGTATGTAAACACTCTTGATAATAGGAAGGTGAAGATTGTAGTTACTAGGTTAAAAGGTCATGCCTCATTATGGTAGGAGCATTTGCAAACTGATAGACAAAGGGGAGAAAAGGAGAAGATCAGAACTTGACCAAAGATGGTGAACAAGGTAAAGAAAAAATTCCTTCCTACTAATTACCAAGTTAGCTTGTTGAGAAAGATGCAAAATTTGAGAAAAAAAGGACATGACTGTGAAAGAGTATACAAAGAAATTCTATAGATTAGACATCAGATTTGGACATGTGGATGATAATGTCAAGAAAATGTGCAAGGTACATAAATAAATTGAGGTCTAGAATACAAGATGAAATATGTTTTTTGAAGTTGGAAAGTGTGGAAGAAACATTCCAATATGCCTTGAAGGCTAAGGAGATCTTGACAAAGAAACATGAACAAAGACAAAGAGGTAGAGGTAGATCTTATGGTAAAGGTGGTAGATCTGACAATGTTGTACAAGATAAAGGCAAATATGAGTTAAAAAATGATGACAAAGGCAAGACTGAATGAAAAAGTGGTAATTTTTACCAAGGAGGTACCAATTCTTACCAAGGAAGAGGTAATTCTTATTCTAGAGGTGGATTTCATGGTAATTGTTATATATATGGTAAAGGGGGACATAGATCTTTTGAATGTAGATCCTCTAAAAGTGGGCAAGGTAACAAAAATGATGCAATTCAAGGAAATGATGAGGGTTCACCAAGTGGACCTAAGGCTAGATAAAATCTAATGGTGAGAAGGACCTTATGTAATAAGGGAAGTGATGAGGAACCCATTTTAAGGAGAAGTCTATTCAAGACAAGATGTAAGATGGCTGGAAAATGCTACAAAGTGATCATTGACAGTGGGAGTTCTAAAAATTTGGCATTAGAAGAGCTAGTTACAAAGTTGAAATTGCAAAGGCTAAAGCATCCTAAACCCTATCATGTTTCATGGATCAAAGATGAGCATAAGATATTGGTAAATGAGCAATGCCTTGTGAAGTTCAAGATTGGATATTACTTTGATAAAATTTTGTGTGATATTATGCCTATGGATTGTTCTCATATTCTATTGGGTAGACCTTGGAAACATGATAGATATGCTATCCATGATGGAATATTGAATCAATATACTCTTTGGGTGAATGAGAAAAAAAAATATTGTTGCCTTTAATTGAAAGTCCAGATGAGGTTAATTGTATTGCTATAAAAATTTGCATAGTCAATGGGAACAATTTGAAATGGAAATGAAAAAAATCAAGTCTTTTTTGCTATAATTCCAAATAAATTGAGTTGTGTCAATAGTAACCAAGTGCTAGAAGATAGTGTTAACCAAGTGCCAATTAGTGGTGACTGAGTGATAGCTAGTAGTATTGACCGAGTAATATAAGAAATTGCAAATTCGCTAAATGAGTATAAAGAGATTCTTGCAAAGGATATACTTGATGGTTTACCTCCAATGAGAAGTGTAAGTCATTTTATGGATCAATTCCTACAGCTAGTTTTTTGAACAAAGCAGCATATAGATTGACACCTACAGAGAATGAAGAACTTAATAGGCAAGTGCATGAGTTGTTGCAAAAAGTTTTGATAAGAGAAAGCTTGAGTCCATGTGTTGTGCCTGCTATATTAGCACCTAAAAGGAATGGAGAATAGAGAATGTGTACTAGTTCTAGAGCTATTAACGAGACCATAATGAAATATAGGTTTCCTATGCCAAGGATGAATGACATAATGGATTGTTTGAGTGGAGCAAATTAATTTACAAAGATTTATTTGAAGAGTGGCTATCATTAGATTAGAATTGGAGAAGGTGATGAATGGAAGACTACTTTCAAAATAAAAGATGGTTTGTATGAATGGTTGGTTATCTCTTTTGGTTTGACTAATGCACCTAGTACCTTCATGAGGTTGATGAATGAAGTTCTAAAAAGATGCTTGGGTAAGTTTGTGATTTTTTATTTGGATGATATTCTAATATTTAGTAAGACTAAGGAAGAACATCTTGATCATATTAGGAAAGTATTGCAAAGGTTGAAAGAGGAAAAATTGTTGACTAATCCAAAAATGTGTTCTTTTATGCAAGAAGGGATTGTGTACATCGGATTTTTTATTTTAGCTAATGGATTGAAGATGGATCCTAAGAAGGTTAAAGAAACTTTGGAATGGCTTACACCTAAGAATGTGGGTGAGGTAAGATCATTTCATGGTTTGGCTAGTTTCTACAGAAAGTTCATAAGAAATTTAATCCTGTGTGTAATGTTATGACTGAGACAATAAGAGGAGATAAAAAGGAATTTAAATGTACACATGGAGCTAATAAGAGTTTTGAGACTTTGAAACAAAAGGTTGTTGAGTTACTTTTATTTTCTTTACTTGATTTCAATAAGGTATTTCAAGTTGAATGTGATGCAAGTGGTAGTGCAATAGGAGCTATATTGAGTCAAGAGGTAAACCTATTGCTTTTTTTAGTGAGAAGTTGAATGATGCTAAAAGGAAATATTCTATGTATAATCAAGAGTTTTATGCTATTTTTCAAGACTTGAAGAAGTGGAGACATTATTTGATTCCTAAGGAGTTTGTGTTGTGTAGGGTAAAAGCACAAACTTGTGTTACCATTTTATAGAAGAAAAGGCCAACAAAAGTTTAGTTGTTCACATTCAATGACATAAAAAGGTATTATTATTTAGAATTTTAAAATGAAGTAAACTAATGAAATGTGTATAAATGGATGAATTTTAGGATTATAATTTTTAATAATTATTTGTAATAAAAAATTATATATTTTCTTATTTTTTAAAGATAAATTTTAGTTGCTGAAAAATGTTGGAAATTAGGGGTCTAGTTCCCACCCCAAAACTATATGGAAATAAAATTATTTCCATTGATCTTAGATTATTTTATCGACAATATATGCAATTAGAACAATCAAAAATAAAAATGTGCTCTAGACCTATATTTTCTCTTTTATAACGATTCAAATTTCAACTTATTCAAATCAATAGTTTTCATCTCCCACCATATTTTTCAAACTAAATATGTTTCAACCAAAAGAAAAATTATAGATTCTGAAAAAGGACTCTCTCCTCTAGAACTTCATATAATTTTTTATTTTTTTGTATTATTTAATATTTTTTCTTTCTTAAAATCAACATCTTGTCGAGTATTATAATACATACTTGTAGAATTTTTTAATTACAATATACTATATCAAATAAAACAATGTGAACTCTATATGAGAATATTCTTGACTTTGAGCTCTATAAAATGGTGTTTATATGTTATTAAAAAAATATCATAATTGATAGTAAAAGTTATTGAAATGTTAGTTTTCTAAAATAATTGTATTTTTTTAGTAATTGGATACTAACTAGTATAAAAAATGCATTTAATAGACATTTATAACTTAGGTAGAATAATTTTATCAAGATCATATTTTTGAAAAAAAATTGCTTTTTAGATAGAAATACTCAAATTCACTTGTTCTGATAAGTTAGCTTAAAAGTTGACACCAATTTGTACTTTTACACTATACTAATCATAAAGATTTACAATACTTGGAAAGTCAACATAAATTGAATCAGAGACATATGAAGTGGGTTGAGTACTTGTAGAGTTTCACAATTTTTATCAAGCATAAGAGTGGAGTTACTAAAAGAGTAGTTGATGCATTGAGTAGAAGACATTCTTTGTTGACTAAAATGAAGGTTGAAGTTCTTGATTATGATGAAATGAAAGAGTTGTATGATGTTAATCCTGATTTTTCTGAGGTGTGGAGAGAGTTTAGATAACCAAATCTGATAGATCACATGAGTAAGTATGATGAGTATTTCATTCAAGAAGGTATGATGTTCAAAGGTATTCAGTTGTGTATTCCTAAAAGTTCTATGAGGTTGAATCTAATTAAGGAAAAATATAGTGGTGGATTGGCTAGACATTTTGGAATTGATAAGACATTGAGTTTGCTGAAAGAGAAGTATTATTGGCCACAAATATATAAGGATGTTCAAAAATTTGTAAAGAGTTATGGAGTTTGTCAAGTTGCAAAAGGAGTGAGTCAAAATACTAGTTTGTATACACCTATTACTATTCCTGAGAAACCTTGCAGTGACATTAGTATGGATTTTGTTCTTGGATTACCTATGATAGTGAAAGGGTATGATTCTATATTTGTTGTGATGGATAGATTTTTTTAAATGGCTCATTTCATACCATGTAAGAAGACATTAAATGTTGAGCATGTTGCTAAACTTTTCTTTAAAGATATTGTGAGATTAAATGGATTACCAAGAAGTATCTTTTCTAAAAGAGATAGTAAGTTTTTTGGTTATTTTTGGAAGACATTGTGGAAGAAGATGGGTACTGAGTTGAAGTCTAGTTCTACATTCCATCCATAGATAGATACACAAACAAAGGTTGTGAATAGAAGCTTGGGTAGTTTACTGAGATGTTTAGATGGAGATAAGCCAAGTAATTGGGAAGTAGTGTTGGCACAAGCTGAGTTTTCATATAACAATTCTATGAATAGGAGTACAAGGAAAACACCTTTATAGATTGTTACTAGAATCTAGCCTAGAGGTATATCAGATTTGAGAGATGTTGTTGGGGAAGAAAAGAGAAGCATTGTAGGAGAAGAATGTGCTGATTTTACAGAGTCTTTGTATAAGGAAGTGAAGTTGAGATTGGAATAAAGTAATCAGAAGTATAAGGAGAATGCTTATAATTCTAGAAGACATCATGATTTTGAAGTTGGTGATGAGGTGATGGTTCATTTAAAAAAAGGAAGATTTTTGGTTGGAACATATAGTAAGTTGAAGATGAAGAATTTGGACCTTGTAAGATCCTGAAGAAGTTTGATAGTGCTAATGCTTATGAAGTTGAGTTACTTGATGACATGGATATATCTCCTATATCTAATATTATTGATTCATATGAGTATGATGAGTTAGATGATAAAGTTTTTGTATTAGAAGATTATCCTAAGAAGTAGATTGAAGAAGTTGAATAGATATTGGATCAGAGAGTTGGAAAGAGTACAAGTGGAAAATATTACTATGAATATTTGGTAAAGTGGAAGAACATACCTATTGAAGATGCTTCATGGATTTCTCAATCTTAGTTAGATTAAGCTCAGATTGTGACATCTCAGTGATTTAGGAGAATTATTTCTTTCAACCCTAGTTGTCTGATGCAAGAGCATCCTAGGTTGCCTTGTTATCTTGCTCATTTTTGTTCATTCTACATGTTGATGCTGAGTTACTATAGCTCTAGTGGATGTCAAGTTACTATAGCTCTAATGGATATTGAGTTACTACAACTATAGTGGATGTCAAGTTATTATAGCTCTAATAGATGTTGAGTTACTATAGCTCTAGTGGATGCCAAGTTATTGTAGCAATCTAGTGTTGATCGAGTGTTCCTTCATGTGTTGAGATACCCAATGTATGCCAAGTGACTATTCATGTGCGAAGCTACTGAGTGTATGTTGAGTGACCCTTCATGTGCCAAGTTTCCTATTTATGCTAAGTGTTAGCATTTGGACATGATTTTTGTGAGCTAACTTGTAGGATTTATTTCAGTTATGACGTTTATGTTAAGATCTTTTTTGGGATGTGTCCTAACTATTGTTGAGTCAGACTTCCTCTTATATAATGTTCTACAATGATTTATAAACTATTTTGGGCAAGTATATATACAGTGTTTAGGCATAGAGTTAGGGAAATTAGGAGGGATTCTAGAGCTTATCTAGAGCTACAAATTTGATGTGGGATCTTTGATCTTCAATATTTTTTATCTAGCCATAACCTAGAAGTTCTACAACTGGACATGCATGCTGATTATTTGATGAATCAATAAGTGTTTTTCTCTTCTTCTTCCTTTGGTTGTTTTTTTGTGTGTTGTATTTCTGCTATGTTAACTCTTGCAAGGTCATTTGGATAGCTAGGTTTTCCTTTGGAACTAGTTATTCACCCCTCCTTGTGTCAAGAAGCACCTACTCCTATTGATAAGAAGAAGAGAAAGGCTAAGGCACAAGTAGGGACAAGACCCAAAAAGATTTTCAAACCAAGCAAAGACAAACCTACAACACTTACCACAAGGGCTAGTGCACATGTCACAACACAAAAGGCTAATGAGAAAGCCAAACCTATAGAGTAGGAAGGAGGAACAAATAAAAGACCAAGGAGAAAGTATATTGCTCAAGCTACATCTGGTGAAGAAAGAACATAATCTGATGACAACAACCAATTCAAAGTGGTGAGTCACAATCCATCTTGAGATTTAGACAACCTATGTGAGAATGTTAAAAATAATGCAGATTTATCAGTAGTTTCTCACATTGATTTTGATAATCTTGGAAAATTTGAAAAGAATCAAGTGGAGGAGGTAGTATATGCCATGATGAATTTTTTTAAGAAAGCCCCACTAGAGATTGCTAACTCAATGCCTAAAAATTTATATGAAAGAGAGTAGCAAAAATGGCATTATTGTTTGAATGTAGAAAGGAAAATTAGGGAGACATTTCTTGCTCAAGTTATGCTTGAACTCAGTAAGGTACAAATTGCTAAACCTATTAAGAAATATGCTATTAGATTTGCACCCAAATATAGAGGCTTCAGCATATTGTAGAACAATATTGAAGATGTTGTAAAGAAGGCCACACAAATGTGTAAAGTCACATATGGGTTAATTACAGCCAAAGAAGGAGAATAGGAGCCTATTGAGGTTAGAGATGATGAAGAAGATGACAAAAATGAAGGCATAGGTGAGGGAGGTACAGAAATTAATATAGATGATGAGGCAATAGTTGAGATAGGGTAGCTAGAAGAACAGAGTGTACAAGGTACACAATTGCCAAATATCAACCCTCAACAAATAACAAGTCTGAATAATGAAACAATTACAGTAAAGGATCACTACTCAGAACATCAACCCCCTTATAGAAGAAGACTGTAAAAAGATACTTGATCAAACTACACTACAAGCTAAATTGTGTGACAACCTTGTATTAGTGAGTGTAGATGAAATTCAAAAATTAGTGAATGACACTACAAGGGAAGAGGTGAATACACAAGAACCACCTACCATAACCCCTCAAGTCACTAGTGTAAAAATTTTAGTTAAAATACCATAAATTACACCAGTAAAGGTTGATATAGTTGGAGAATATAAAGTGGAAACTCAAGCCACTACTAAAACATAGAGTCAAATAGGTCAGATAGACTTATTTGCACCTCTAGCACAAGTTCAATGTGTAATCCAAAGCATTATGATAGAAAAGTACAAGCCTAAAGAGACTGAGTTGACACCAAAGCTAAAGGAGCAAGCAACCATTCAAGCCTTGGTAACTTTACCAGAATCCGGCATACCTTCCAGTCACACTCTTTAGAGGTTAAGCATAGATGCATTACCTTTGCAATTTTTAGTGTCAAGTCCAAGTTCATCAAAGGTATAAGAGGTCATAACATATGGAAATGTAAGCTTGGATGAAGAGATTGTTTTACCAAAATAGGATTATGATACAATGACAATAGAGCATATGGGTATACTACAAGAAGCCTTGGCCAAAAAGAAGCATCAAGAGCTATTCAATAGGGAACATAAATAGAAGAAAGCTTTGCTTTATATTAAGGACATCTTCCTATATGCATTGAATCTACCTACTCTAGATGAAACCAAGCCACTATTTGAACAATTGACAAATATAGTGGAAAAGGTAAGTGATTCAGACCTTGATACTAATGCATGATTATTAGAATGGTCTGAAAAGAAATTCCAAAGTAAAGTAAATGGGAAAATATCTAGTGATATAGCACTTATACAAGTTACATTGGCAACTAAGGTAGAGAGTGTGAAGAAGGTACTTGAGAACATTTTCTCACCGTACACCAAATTGTGCAATCCCACACTCTTCACTCAAGAGACAAGGAATCACATCCTGAGCTTGGAAAGTAACATACAATCATTAGGAGCTAAATTTCCCATGAATCTAGCTCAAAGTGAAAATCATTTCAAAGCTTTATTGTAGACTTGGAGTTAGTTAGTAGCATTATCTACTAAAGAAGCCAACATAAGGGCCAAATTGATAAGCATCCAAACAACATTGACTCCTCACATGGAGATTTTGTAGGAGTTAGGCTATGCAGAAACTCTTATGACAAAAGACCCCAATCTTTCTATATTAGATGGCTTGGTTCACCTTGTTGCCAAGCTGGCTATCCAAATTAAGTCTTTGGATG
Source organism: Cupressus sempervirens (assembly GCA_028749045.1). Classification (NCBI taxonomy): domain Eukaryota; kingdom Viridiplantae; phylum Streptophyta; class Pinopsida; order Cupressales; family Cupressaceae; genus Cupressus; species Cupressus sempervirens. The sequence goes on along the minus strand of CM053793.1, from coordinate 744,463,969 downwards.
TAGCTTGTAACAATTGGGATGTAGCTCTTAAAATTATCCTCAAGGTCCATAAATCTTTCTTGGACAAAAACACTATCAATGTATAGCCCATTGACATCAATGTCAAAAAGGGGGAGAAAGTAAAAAAGGAGAGAAGGAGTAGCCAAAGAAAAAGGGGGAACCAAAGGAGGAGAAATTAAAAGCTTAAGAAAGGAGAGAAAGAGAGCTAAGCTAAGACAGTGTAAGAGGATGGGGGAGAAAGTATGAAGTAAAATAGTATCATTTGAGGCATATCTACTCAGTAGTAGTAACATTTTGAGTATAGGACTAGATCACATAATTTAGGGGGAGTATAACATTTTGAGGTATAAGTTGTTGCAAAATTTTGATTTTTTGATATTTTGTATAGTAGTTGAATAAGAGATATGTTATGCTTGTAAGAACTGTTAGAGTAAATAATTAATTTATTCTATTTACTTAAGCATACTTAGGTAAATGCATTTATTTATTAGTTGTAGTCTAAGAGTTAGTTATAAGTTGTCGACAATACGGGAGTTTGTTCTTTCCTAAGTCATACTTATCCTCTCACATTGTTTGAGGACTTTCCACCTCATGTGGATGTATGCTTAGTTGTCACACTTATCTCTTATCATCTTCTAGCTTGTTCAGGATGATTCCTAGAGCTCTTTATATTCAAGCTCCCTCATTTTATTTTCATATCATAACAAGTTGCATTCTATTGTAAATACATATTATCTTATGTTTGCATATTCTCTCTCTCTCATGTCTATTTAGGGTTTTTCCCTTGCTCTACGCTCTTCTCTCCTTGGCTTCCCTTTGACAAGTTTTTGCATGCAAGTGATCTTGAACATATTCAGAGTTAGATTTCATCAATTCCAACATGGTATCAGAGCCTCCCTACTATTGCTTTGTTGAAGAATTTTTGAAGCCATGATTTGGAGTCACAAACCTTGGTTTGTTTATGCATTTTTTCTTCAAATCGGGGGAACATCAAATTTTTAGAGCACTTTCAACCCAAATAGATGCTGCCATTGGATCTGAAAGGCACTTTTCAACTGGGATCCATATCAATTTTGGAGATAGGGCTCCAAGAGGAAAAAAATTTTTAGCTCAGGAGGCCATATAGACAATTTTTTAGGTCATTAATTGTGATTTTATTTCAAAATTTGTAGTACCGCTACCATGCTATCGTGGGCTCACCACCATGCCACCTACATGTGGCTCATAGTGGTCATAGTGGGCAGCGCTATCCTAGGCACCACCTCCTCTACACTAATCACTTGTAGAGCTACGCCGATATTTTCAACCAGCTCACCACCAGTCTGCAATCCCTCCAGATCTTTGCTCAGCTAAGGCAACACCACTAGTCTGCTCCACCTGATACGTCACACCTACCCCGTTAGTTCCTACCACATGTCATCCATGTGGCATTACCATGTGGCTACCACATGACATTATTTTTTGCTATGATGGTAGTTTACCTGTCAAATTAAATGGCGTAAAATGCTGATGTTAGCATGATGTTAGCACACCTTCTTGCACTCTCTTTCTTGGTCCTTTTTGACCTACTCTCAATTTTTTGGCCATAACTTGAGCATATGGAGGTATTTTTCCAATCCAAAAGAAGTGCCAAAAAGCTGGTTTTGAGACAAAGACATTGGTGTAGGTATTTTTAGGTTTTGAATCATTTTTATTTCCCATTTTTTCTAGTGAAGTCCAAAGTTCTATTTTTGACTCTGACAAGCATATCTTTTGCGTCCCATGTCAATTTTTTGAAAACTTTATATTTCTGGAAAGCTAGTTCTATGTACTTTTCAGAAATGTGGTCCTTTTTCTTAGTTTTTTCCCCATGCTCTTTCTATCAAATTTTTGGCATTTTTTCTATATGGTCGATATCTTGAGTGTTTTAGGCTTGAGGATCATTTTCCTAGCATGGTTTCTTTTGTTTTAGGTTGTACTTTATTTGTTGTAGCTTGTTTTAAGTTTTGATCATTGTAGCTATCATTTTGGAGCACTTTTATGTATCACACTAAGATAAAGTGTCACTCTTACATTCCAAGGGTCATGAATGTTGTTTTTGAGTCAGTTGTACATGCGCTCTTTTCATAAAGCACCATGGGAGGATAGATTTTTGCTATTTTAGGCATTCTCCCTTTGTCAAGTGAGTGTCCCTTCCATGATATTAGTCGCATGTAGTGTCAATGAGACCATGTCTTTATAGGTGTTTGTACCTCTTTCCCTCTCTTGTCATTCTTGGTTCATTTGTAGGAGATTTTTAGCCCACCTTTTTAGTTGCCTGTAATCTCACCCTGTCTGCATTAAGGGGGGGGTTATGTTGTTGTTCTAATGCATCCTTGGTTTGATGGTTCATTATTGTGAGCTATGTATTTAGTGGTTGATCCTATATACAAGGTGATTGCAGTGGTTGGCTACCTATGCATATCGGAGAGATGGATCATCTACCATATAGATGTGCTCAGTTCATGCCTTTGTCTTCCATGGAGGTTCTTCAGATCAGTAATTTTCTTTTTGATGGTAGAGTTTTTGTGACTTCTACATGCTTTAGTGATACTCTTCATGATCACTCCTTGTTCCTATTTTAGGGGACATTCCCCCAGTTGGAAGCTTCTTTAGTTCTTCACTAGGTTCTTAGCTCTTTTGGGGGGAGGTTTTTTCCCACGTGGTTTTCTCTCTTTCCCCATTTACAGAGGTTGCATTCTTTTTTCATTGTTTATGGGTACATAACATGGCCTCGTTGCTAGGACCCATTCTGCATTCATATTAATTTTGTGAGCTTAAGGCATTTCCCTAAGTTGAACTTAAGGGGGGTGTTAGAGTAAATAATTAATTTATTAATTATTTATTCTATTTACTTAAGCTTACTTCTGTAAATGCATTTATTTATTAGTTGTAGTCTAGGATTTAGTTATAAGTTATTGACAATACGGGAGTTTTTTCTCTCCTAAGTCATACTTATCCCCTCACATTGTTTAAGGACTTTCCACCTCATGTGGATGTATGCTTAGTTGTCACACTTATCTCCTAGCATCATCTAGCTTGTTCTAGAAGATTCCTGGAGCTCTTTATATTTGGGCTCCTTCATTGTATTTTCATATCATAACAAGTTTCATTCTATTGTAAATACATATTATCTTGTGTTTGCATATTCTCTCTCTCTCATGTCTATTTAGGGTGTTTCCCTTGCTCCACGCTCTTCTCTCCTTGGCTTCCCTTTGATAGGTTTTCGCATGCAGGTGATCTTGGGTGTCTTCAGAGTTAGATTTCATCAACTCTAACAAGAACAAGGATATCAATGCATGACCAAGTGTTTTTGACACTCATGTCAAAGGGGGAGATTGTTGATCTTAGATTGGTTTTGACAAGTGAGTGTCTACACACTTAAGCAATTTACTTAGTTCATCTTGAACAAGTAGTACAAGCCAAGCACAACATTCATAAGATAGAGCATACTGAGTTCATAGTGAGTGCTGAGGAACTCATGTGTTGAGTCACTCAAGTTCCTAGTAGATAGTGTATGCTAAGTGATATAGACATTGAGTAAGTAGTGCATGTTGAGTCATTCAGATGCTGAGTCACAATATAGAAATCAATATATGCTGACCATCAAAGACTATAGATGTCAAGTAACATAGTTTTTCATAGTTATTTGTAATGGCATAAACTACTATGTAAACCATTTTTGAGCCAACTTATAGATTGAATTACAATATTTTGATGATAAGGATGAATCTTAAGTTGGAATCCCTATGAATTACATGCATCTAATCAAGAAAAGAGAAGGTAAGTGGAAAAATGGATGAATCACGGTTGTTGATTCATACCTAACCCTAAGTCACCTAGATCTTCTTAAGGAGGACAAACCCTAAAACTTCATATGCATCTGGAAGGAGGAAAGTGAGAAGATTTGATGTGCAAACAGAGCATTCATGGTGATTAATGAATTGTGAAATGAAATTGCATTACATAATCATTTAAAGGAGAATAGAGGAAATAAATAGTATGCAATAGAGAGACATCGATCAAGAAGGATCAAGAATACATCAATTTAGAGGTGATATGTCATCAAGCAAAAAAGTAATAACTGCAAAATCAATGCCGAGTCATTTGTGTTAGGATTAATATCAGATAGAAATAAAAATTACATACAAATATAACCAATATCAAAAAATAGTAGATCACACATAAAAGAACACAAGACACCAAGATTTAACATGGTTCACCCAATCCTTAGGCTACATCCACCAATAGCAAGTCCAATATCATTATGATCTAGTGATTACAACCTAATTACAATTTGTACTCCCTTATAGTTCAATGCCACTATAAGAACCATTTTTCACATCACACATTATGAAAATCCCTAACCCTAAGCCTTTTTATACAAGCTTTGTGCCACTTGCAAAATTAGGGCTAGAATAATAGAAAATAGTAGCCGATACCTTTTACAATATGAGGTCATTTTTGGCTTCAAGGACACTGCACCAAAAACCCTCACAAGGGTGTTTCCTCTTGATCCCATCCTATACTATGATAAGGAGTGTACCTGGGTTGTTACCCCAAGACCCCATAGGGGCACTACCCCTTGACCTCATCTTGGAGGTGTTGCCCCCAAACCTCCATAGAAATAATCTAAAGGGAAATTGTGCCAAATAAACTTCTGAGTCTAATTAGGCTCCACATCACATTAATTTTAATAGGTGAATCAATTAAATTTCTTAAAAGAGTAGTCCTAATAGGCTATATTGAAATCCTCTAACAAGGTGCTTACTTAATTGTGAGTTAAAGTCCTTTAACAAGGCACACTTTTAACATGGTGTTAAAATCCTTTAATAGGGTGAGACCTAATGGTCTTTCTAAGCCTTTAATAGGGCATACCTTTCACAAGGTAGATTATGTCTCATGATCAAACATTTTACCCTTCATTGGATACACTTTATTACTATAGTAGTGAAGATTTGTAGGTGTCATCCCCACCCCAATTTTACCTTCTCATTGGAGGTATTCTGGGTAATCATATCTAGTGTCATATATGTGTGAATGTTTATTTGTTTACATGATTTAGATGTACATGTTTTACATGTTATTTTAGTTTACTTATTGAATGTATGAGATGGATGTGTGGTGAATTTTTTATGGGTCAAAGTTTAAACTATTGATTCACCCTCCTCCCCACCCCCCCAATCTCAAAATTTTATCTTTTTTATTATAATTAGAAAACTTAGTATTTGATAATTTGGATGTTGCAAGGTTTTAGAATATGGTCAACACTCTCATTGCACCTCATTGTGTCTCTTTCTTGTTAGAAATATTCAGGATGAAATGTGTTACTGAGAGGGGAGGGGTGAATCAGTAACATATAAAATCTTATGCATTTTAACCATTCATCATTCATTCATCTAATCTACTACATAAATTAAAGATCAATCATTCATAACACATGAATACAGTGAATTGGTAACCTATAAACCTTCCAATTAGAAAGTAAAACTGGGGTGGGGATGATGCTCACAAAACTTCATTACTGCAGTATGAAGTTGGCTAGTTAAGGCTTACAATGATCACTTCTGGTGATCTACCCTATTAGGAGCAAGTAGGACTGCTAGATCCACCTTGTTAGAGGGTTTTAGAAACATATAGTGAAGTATGCACTCTGTTAGGAGATTTACAAAAGACTATTAAGTCTACCTTGTTAAAGGATTTAAAAAAAAAAATTGATTCACCTATTAGGATGAAACATTGGATCTACTTACAACTTTTTTACTGATAAGATCCTTTTGCATTGATCACCTGATGTGATAGATAACCTTTTTGCTCCTTATGCTGACCTTGTTGTATTCATTTTTCTCTGCTGCTGATAGCAATACCTTCTTCACATGTGAACAATACTTTCTTCTTTTTATACCTAAATATATTCACATCCCTATTCATATATCAAAAATAATATCATACATTATATATATACCATTCCACTATTTTACAGTTACAAGGTCGGCCAAAACACAAGTGAAAAAAACATTACTGAGTTGGCCCATTAGTAAACTCGGGTTCACTAAACTAACTCGGTGACCTTCTGATACTCGGCATCCACTATGTTACTAGGCATCATCATGCACTCGGTAGAAGTAGAGACTTAGTTCATACTAGTCATAGAACATTGCTTGGAACTCGGTAGCCGTTGGTGACTCGGTAGATGTAGTGTTACTTGGTAGAAACTATCTTCTTTGTTTACCTTTCTTAGCTCAGTAAACATTGAATCCTTTGTTTACCTTTTTCACTCGGTAAACTCTACTAATCTTAGATTACATTTTTCACTTGATAAATAATGCTAATCTTTGATTACCTTTATCACTCGGTAAACACTGCTAAAATTCTTTTACCTTTTTCACTCGATATCTTCTAGAATGCTCAGTGAGAACTGTTTACCTGTTGAACTTATAAGGTAACCACTGAATGCTCAGTATATACTTGAGACTAAGTGATGAGCAAGATAAGCATTTAGGGTAGAATAAGTGTTTTCATTAATGACAAATATATCATAATTCCAACATTTCTTGGCCCAAGATGACATGTCTTTTGCTTAACCTCAAAATTCCCCCTTGCACATAGAGGTCTTCATCTGTAGACATCAAGTTAAAAAAGAAATGATTGATGGGGGTATAGGATTAAACATGTACAGTTTAAGTCTCATAAAACAATTAGGATATTTAGAGGATACTATTGATCCATTGAAGAAAATATTGATCAAGGTGTATGATGAACATGAAAGATCTTCTAAAGGTATGGTTATTCTATCTATAAGAGTTGGTCTTGTGATCAAAGAAACTATTTTCCAAGTTCTTGACCTTAAGTTGACCTATAATATTTTCTTGGATAGATCATGGATACATGACATGTAAGCTATTCCATCTACATATCACCAATGCCTAAAATTTCCATACATGGGGCAAGAAATTACCATAGTAGGGGATCAAAACTACACTTAGTATTGTAACTCTTTTGTTTGTCACAATAGGAAAGACATGTCTGCCAAAATGAATCAACATAAAGACTCTAAATTAACTCCAGTTCCAAGTTTATCTCCTATTCATTGTATCTCTAACAATATGGATCAAAGAATATGACCTATGACTGCAACAACTTCTAGTTCTCATGATCAAGAAAACAATCACCGAAAAACACTAGTTAAGGATAAAGAGAAGGTTGATTGTTCTACTTCTTTAGCTCTTCTATCACTTTCAAAATTAGAGGGGAAACAAATACATTGTAAAAAGATGAAAAAAGAAATGAAAAACTTTGAACGTAATTTCCAAATTCAACATAAAGGAGTAAAAGAATATTTTGTTTCTCTATTTGACTTATGCACATCTCCTAAATCACATGGTAAACCATCTTCAACTATACTCCCTCTAATGTATAATCAAAATTTTTTAGAGGCAAAGCTTCATTGATCACTACACCTATAGATAGTTCATCACTTATAGCATTAGAAGGTGAAGACCAAAGAGTTCAACATGTTGACATTTCACCCCATCTCTTTAGTAAAGGTTTGGATATAATGAAGAAAATGGGATATATTGGTACAGGTCCACTTAGAGGTAGTAATAGTTTGGTAGAACCATTAGAAGAAAACTTTAGATCCTATAAAATTAAGATAGGTGTTGGTTACCTAAAATACCTCCCTAAAAAATTACCATTTTATTCCAAACTACAACATTTTCCTAACCAGCAACAATTGTACAAAATGTCTTCTTCTAAACAAGCTTGGGTCCCTAACAAAAAAGTAGGCATTAAGAACTTTGTGACATGCTTGGGAGCCATGAAATAATCTTTTTCAAACATCCATACCATTGAGGAACCCCTTTTGGGTACTAATGATGGTGAGAATGATGACAACACTTCAACAACTGATGATTTTACTCTATGGGACTTTGAATATTTATCTAAGGAGTCTACTCAAGACAAAGAATCTACCCAAGACAAAGAATACATTTTCATTCACATTTGTTATCCACAAACCACAAGTGGACAAGAATCTACATTTTACATGAACTTCAACCCAACTCTAGAACTCACTTCATATTAGGGGTATTCAAAAAACATTTTGGAATAGGTTGTTGAACCCAAGCGAGCACACTCAAGTCCAGAAACCACTTTATTTCTAGAAATGTCCAATGACGTTTTAGGATAGAGATTTGATCCTATGTAGCTAGACCAAACATATCACCCAAATAACCAATGACTTGATGGTTTGAACCATCTAAGAGAAGAAATGATGATAGCGAGTTCCCTTTTTAGGCTTTATTTCCACACTTTTTCCCATAAGAAATTACAAATGAGTATAGTGAGTGGTTTCATGACCATAGTTATCTAGATCACCTTGAAAAATCCCACATTATTGACTTAAGTGATACAATGCATGATGCATCAAATGAAGTTATGTCTTTGAACCTAGTTGATTTGGCCTATAATCTTGAACCATTAACCCTAATCTATCCTAAGTTTATTAATTAGGATACAACACCTCATGACCTTCTTACCTTCGATGTAGACCATGATATAAATATATACCAAAATATGGTTGACTCACCTTTAAAGCCCGAAATTAACACTAGATTAAGGGACCAACAATGTGTTAATGGCCTTAATCATCAAAAAATAATAAAAAGATCTAGCAACCAAAGTCACCATGTGTTTGGGCTAGATGCAAAAACAAATAGAATAAAAGATGATGTATCTAAAGGTGAAAACCTAATTGTGGCACCTGACAATGGGACCATTGATACATTACCATTTTGAAGAAACATATTTGATCATAGTTGAGCCAACAGAAAAAGTTAACATTGGACTGGTAAAAGACCCCTGAATTATTCATTTGGCAGTGTCTCTAACATCTTCTGAAAGAGAGGATTTCATAAAATTCTTTAAAGAAATGCAAATAAACTTTGCTTGGTCATATGTTGACATGTTGAGCTTAGATCTAAACTTGAATCTACATCATCTCAACATTGCACCTAGAGAAAAACTCATGAAGTAGAAACTTAGAAAAATGCATCCTCACATTGCATTACTATTCAAGGCAGAATTGGAAGAACTTCTTCAAACAAGATTCATAAGACTATTGGCCTATGCTTCTTGGATATCATGTATTGTTCCAATATCAAAGAATGATGGTAGTATCTAGATTTGTATTAATTTTAGAGAATGGCCTACCCTAAGGATGATTTTCCACTACCCAATATTGATACCAGAGTAGATCTCGTAGTTGGCCATGCCATGTTTTCTTTAATGTATAGATTTTTAGGTTACAATAAGATAAAAATAGCTCTAGAAGACCAGGAAAAGACCACATTTACTTGTGCTTGGGGAACTTTTTTTGGAATATTATGCCCTTTGGCCTAAAAAATATAAGGGCCACATACCAAACAGCCACAAACACCATTTTTCATGATATGATCCATAAGGTAATGGAAGACTGTATGGATGACATTCTAGTTAAGTCACATACAAGAGAAGAACACCTTGATCTTTTAGCTCAAATTTTTATAAGGCTAGAAGCATTCAATGTTAGGCTAAATCCAAAGAAGTGTGTCTTTGGAGTGAAGTCTAGAAAATTATTAGGTTACATTATTTTTGGAAAAGGAATTGAAGGTGACCCCAAAAAGCTACAAGAAATCATGGAAATGAAAGCACCTAAAAACCTAAACAAGTTAAGAACCCTACAAGGAAGACTTCAGTTAGTATGGAGATTTATCTCTCAGTTGGTCAAAAAATGTAGTCCTTTTACTCATCTTCTCCATTAAAAAAAATATTTCAATGGAATGAATAGTGTGAAGCATCCTTCAATTTGTTGAAATAGTACTTGATCAACCTACCCATTTTGATGCCACTCATTCCAAGAAAAACCCTATTGCTATATATTTTAGTAACTAATAGGTCATTCTAGCACTTTTGGCACAAAAAAATGACTAAGGCAATGAAAAGACAATCTACTACATTAGTAGAACTCTAGTGAGCTACAAGCTTAATTACACTTGCATAGAGAAAGCATGCCTTGTAGTGGTTTTTTCTTCCCAAAATTTATGTCATTACCTCCTAGCATTCAAGGTCAAACTTATTGCCAAAATAGATCCATTAAAATATATTCTAAGTAAAACAACATTGATTGGGAGGTTAGCTAAATGGGTAATGATTTTGAGTGAATTTGATATAGGGTAGGTTATCACTAATCAGTTGGCCAAATCACCCTTGGAGGGATTTTACCCCATTGAGGTAGACTTCCTAGATGAACACATCCTTCATCTAGAACCAATAACATGGAAGTTACATTTTGATGGTTCTCATACACATCATGGATTAGGAGCCAAAATTTTGTTCATTACTCCTCAAGGAATCACTATACCTAAAACATACAAGCTCTTATTTCCTTGTACCAACAACATGACCAAATATGAGGCTCTAGTACTTGGCATCAAGTTAGCATTAGAATGGAAGCTAACAATAGTAGAAGTATATGGGGACTCTTAGTTGGTTATAAACCAAGTCAATGATGTTTATCAAATGAAAGAAGATAAACTTCTTCCATATAAACAAATGGTGGATGCACTAAATGAATGCTTTTTTATCATTACGTTTGAGTAGATTCCAAGAGAGAAAAACAAAGTGGAAGATTCTATGCCTACCTTGAATTCTTTACTCTAGTCACCAGATCAAAATAAATGTTTTTAATTCTTGGTAGAGGAGCTAGTTCTATTAGTCTCAGATTGGTTTTGACAATTGAGTGTCAACACACTTAACCAATTCTAAAGATGATGTCGATTATAATACAGAAGCTAAGCTACAGTGTGTGCTGAGCTAGAAAATTCAATAGGTGATGAGTGAACTTTAGGTGTTGAGAGAAGTTCAAGTGTCGATTGATAAGTGATTCTGAGTCACTATAGGTGCCAAGAAAAGTATAGATGCTGAGTGAAATAAAATTTCTATAGGAGCTGAGTGAGACAAAATTCTTATATGTGTTGAGCATTAGCAACTAGTAAGTGCCAAGTAAAACAAAATCAACATATGAGTTTGTGCTTTCAAAAACTCAGGTGTAAACCATTTTTGAGCCAACATAGGATAATCTTGAAGGATCTTGAAGATAATATCATCTTTTGCATTACCTATGTAATCAACATGTAGCCAATAAGAAAAATGGAGAAGGCACACAACCAATAGGAAAAGTGCAAGAATTGAGCAGGAAATGAAGAGTGAATATTGATCATAGATTCATGCCTCACCTTAGGTCTTCAAAATCCTTAAAAGGAGGATGAAACCCCATTGTATGCATAGATGAGAGAAGTGTATGGGTGAAATTTAGCAAAGTGAAAAAGGGTGTAAAGACTTCTAGAAGGGTAGAGCATCATTGCAAAATATAGTTGATCAAGAATAAAGTATCAGAGTTGTGAAGAGTGACATATCAGATCAAGCAAGGATCAAAATAGATACATCAGAATGAGGATCTGGAATCAACAATTAAGGATTGCAAGTCATCACGTTAAGACATTCTACCATACTTTCTAACCATTGTATTGTGAGAATGGAAATCCTATGTTGATAGGTTGGCTTAGTAGCTATATTGGTTTAGCAACCATATTGTAGATCCTTAACAAGAATGTAAATCCTTTAATAGGGTAACATTCTAAGTGAATGCTTGTAAATCCTTTAACCAAGTCACTTTTGACAGGGTGAAAAGTCTTTAACAGGATAGGCCTTTTATAGGGTAGACCATTAGAAGTGGTCAAACTTTGTAACCTTGGATAGTTACATATTGTTGTAGTGATACTTTGTGGGTGTCATCTGCACCCTAGTTTTACATTCTCATTTTGGAGGGTTTCTAGGTTACCAAATCTTGTGTTATCTATTTTCATGAATGACTTTTCTTTTATGTTTATTAGATGAATTAGATGCATGTGAATGTTTTTAGTTAAAAGGTTTTAAAGAGGTTAAAGTTAGTTACTTCTGATTCACACCCCCCTCCCCCTCAAGTAAATCTTCCCAATTGTAAATTCCAAAAATTGGTATCAAAGCCAAGTTCTCACAAGGAGGAGCCTTAAAACTTGGAGAAAAGATCTAGAAATTAAAGTATACAAACTTAGGAAGTTCATAGAGAATTAGTCAATAGATATACAACTTTCTTTATATGCTTTGGAAGAAGCCAAAGAATAACTGAGAAAATCCTTAAAGAGAAGAAGAGAGATTTCCATAGCTAAGATTGATACACAATACAAGGAGATTGACACCTCAAAATTGCTTGCAAATGGAGATTTCAAAGAGTTTTATGTAGCAATAGTAGACTAGATGGAGAAGAATAGAGCTCAAGCAGAAGAAATTAGAACACTCAAGCTTGAACAAGAATCACAAGCCATGATGCTTTGTGAGGTGACTAAATAGAATAAAAAAGCCATTAAAAACAAGGCTATAAACAAGAGAAGCCTTACCAACTGAGTAGAAGAAAAGTCAATTGAGCTTGCAAGAATTTCAAACATGCAGCTAGACACCCTAAGTTGGATGATGAATTCACATCATGAACTGAATGTCAAGGATATTGGGATCTCTACACTACAGATGCAAATTGAACAACTACAAAATGAACTAAAAAGAGAGAAGGAGATTGTAGAGAGCTTCAACAAACCTAATGAGTCCACCAAATACTTTGAGTAGCTACTAAGATCACCAAGGGCTAGCAATGATACTTCAGGACTAGGATACATCAGCACTGATTAATTAGAGTCATCCAAGACTATAGAAGAAAGGAGTAACAAAAATAAGAACACTAAACCTACTTGTCATTTCTATGGTAAAAAAGGACATATCTCTAATGTATGCACAGGAGAAAGAATGCCCATCAACATGACAAACCCAAGAATGCGAGTCATTGTCATAAGTACAATAAGTAAGGACATCAAGCACATAACTACAAGAATAAGACCATCAGGACACCAAGATTTGAAAGTCGCTACTACAATTGCAAGAAGTATGGACATAGAGCTTTTGAGTGTAGATCAAAGCCTATGTGGACACCAAATCAGCCAGCAAGGGGAAATAAGCATGGACATCACTACAATTGGGACTACAACACCAGGTCTAGCTATCATTACTGTCAGGAATATGGACACATTCTTGAAAATTGCATAAGAACACATTTAGAAGGAACTATAGTAGATGGTTGAGCCAAACCACATGTTTTAGTTATTTGAAGACTGGTCATATTAGTAGGAATTTCCAAACAAGGTCAAAGGCACCTAACTCAAAGAACAACAAAGGCAAAGAGAAGTTAGATGTTGACCACATCAAAGGAGAAATGAATAAGACATGGAAGAAGAAAGATGGGTGTAGCACATCAAAGGAAGGGATCACTTCACCTAAAAGGTCAAGTGGTCACACATCATCAAACTAAGAAAAAGGAAGGCATGAGGAACTAATTTACAAAGATTTATCATACATCAATTCCTAAATAAGAAAGTAGTGAAAGGAAGAGTTCAGCATGAAAAAAGATACAAAGTTAAAATTTCAAAATTTTACAAGTGTCGATGAGTTTCCCTCAGATGCTGAGTAAAATCTCAGTGCATGTCGAGTTAACTGTTAGAGATAGTAGAAGCTGAATGATTAGTTGAAGCCAACTTGGTAGTAGTAGCTGAGTAAAGAGAAAAATTCAATTTAAGCTGAGTGGGTAATACTTCTATGGATGTTGAATGATGAAAAGCCATTGAAAGTCAAGTAATGCAGAAATCCTTTAGAAGCCGAGTGGACAACTATAAATGCACTAAGCATTAAATGCAATGAAAATAGGGTATATTATCACATTTTCAATCATTTTTCTTCATCATGAATGAAGGGGAATGATGAGAAAGAGCATACAGTGACTTCATACCAGAGAATCTAGTGTTTAAACAAATTTCAATAGCATTTTGGCATGATTTCATAAATTTTTAGGTATTTACATTTGTGTTGAGCTACGCAGTTTCATATTTTCTTTGTGTTCAAACCCTAGATTGCACAAATGGCTTCTAGCTCTAAGAAAACTTAGGAGAAGGAACCATTTGAGGTCCATCTAGTGTCCGATGAAGTGAAAAAAACCTCACTTACACCCAATCCCTAAAGTGGCATATAAAAATGACCCAACTCAAGCCCTATCAATCATACCCCCTAAGGTAGTTATGGTTCAAGATGTAAGAAGATGTTACAACTGTAAGATTGGAGCCATAGGAGACATGGAGATGAGTGAAGCTTATGAGTGACTATGTGATAATGGAGTTTTGAAGGAAGAATATCATATTGTTGAGAAGAAGGGTTTGATGCGAGCCCTAGAATTCCCCACAGTATTCAAACTAAATGTATTAGGCTAGTGCTTAGAAAAATAAATGATGGAAGCTTTTGGTTGGAAGATGGTCCAATGAAAATTTCAAAAAGGGTTGTACATAGAGTGACAGGGTACCCAACCCTAGATCAGCCAAAGACCCTTAGGAGTGATTCTAAGGAGGCAATTGAGAAGAACAATAGTGCTAAGTGGAACAAGAGAGGGATGATGATAGATACTATTCAAGACCTTGATTTTCTTGTCAAAGTCATTACACAAAAATTCTACCAATCCAGAAGAATCAACAATGTGCCTTGCATTGCAGTGGATGTAGGCTACAAATTGGTGAAAAAGGATCATACTTATGATCTTGTAGAATTGCAACTGCAACAAATTAATGAAAATTTAGTAGCTATAAGGAGAACCGAGGGAGCCCAATGCAAGTTTGGTGCTATTTTGATTTGTATATTCTTTTATGTATAGAATGAGTTTCCTTCTTTTGGTAAAGTAGTGTTGAAAGCAAATAGTTCAATAATAGCTCAAGTTAATGAATACATAGAGTAGATGGGAGCTAATTTTGAGACCCTAATGACTAGCTATTTTGAAGACTTCAAGAAGACTATGAAGCAAAGGCTAAGAATTCCATTTTTTTTGGTAGAGAAACATGTAAATAATTTATGCTTTCATGTAGATATTGACTACACATACATACAAGCTACCATACAAATAATGAGATGGTTAAGACCTCTTGGCTATGAAATCAATATAGATGAGGCATTAGCAGCTATAACTGCACTATTAGTTGAGGAAGTGGACAAAAGTGCATCACATTTTAGAATATATGACATGGTTAGATCAAAATTGGATATGGAGTTAAAGACTACCTCCACACTACAAAAGAAAGACAAACTTGTTAAGAGGTTAAAGGCCAAATTTGGTGAAGGCATGGCAGAAGAAGGAGGTGAAGAACTAGAAGATGATGAAGAGGAACAAGGTTAGGAAATGTTTTCTTTAACCTAAGGAATGGGGGAAGATGTAGAAGAGGAGGAAGGTGTTTAGCAAGAAGCACCCAAGGCTAAGCCAAAGAAAATAAAAGCACAAAAATAGCTAGTTGCATAGCCAAAGGGGAAGAAGAAAGAAAAAAAGCCAAGCCTAGCCAAGCCAACTACAAGGGTAGATACCAAGGCAACAACCCAAGTGGAAAAAGAATAGGAGAAACAAAAAGAAATAGAGCAAGGAGGGCTTGCAGAATCAAAGAAGAGAAGAAAGTATGTTGTACCTCCTGAATCAGACAAAGAAAGGATAGAGTCTGATGATGAGCATTTCAGATTAGTAAGACATTCTACCAAGTCTAAATTGGAAAATATTTGTAATAACATTAGAGATAATGTAGATTTAAACCAGTTTAAAGACCATTTATTTCAATAAGTTTTAAAGGGAAAAAAAAAACATAGTGGAAGAATCCATCTACACTATGATGTCTAAGTTCAAGACCACCCCACTTGAACTAGACAATTCAATGCCTAAGGAGCTAAGCTCCATTGTAGAAAATAAATGGCATTACTGCTTTAAAATGGAGAAGGAAATAAGGGATTCAAAATTGACTTGTGTAACTATAGACCTAGCTAAAGGTGAAATAACTAAGGCTAGTAATAAACATGGGAGAAAATTTGCACCCAAATACAGAGCCTTTAGAATTTTGCAAAATCAGATTGAAGATGTTGTACAAAAGTCCACACATATATGCAAATTAATTTATGACTAACAACTATAAGGAAAGGGAAAGAAGACCCCTTTGAGAGAAGAAATGATGAAGAAGAAGAAGAAAATGAGAAAGAGGAGGAGGTAGAGAAAGAAAAAGAAGAGGAAATAGTGGAGAAGACACAAGGTGAAGAGGCAACAACTAAGGAGTAGCAGCCAGAATAGAGTGTCCAAGACACCCAACTGCCACCACCAAATCCTCCACACACAACACCTACAAAAATAATAATTGTGAAGGATTTTGCTAACATATTAGGTTAGAACATCAATCCATTGACTACAAAGGATCCCAAAAAGATCCTTCACCAAACTACATTACAATCACAACTATACACAAATTATGTTTTGGTGAGTGTGGAAGAATTACAAAAGGCTATAGTAGAGATCACTATGGAGAAGATGAACACACAAGAACCAACTTCACAACCACCCATAGCTATAGTAGATCAACCTAAAGAGAAAGCAACACATGACACAACTATTAGGATTGATCATCCAGTCACAACAATAGCAACTACCAAGGAGCCAACAAAGGAACAAATAGGACAAGATATTCCTACTGCACAAATCCAAGGTGCACCTCCTCAAATCATTATTATTGATCAAATCAATAGAGATAAATAGAAGGAAGAGTGAAAAACCCCTAAAGAAAAAGAGTAGGAGGAAATACAGACATTGGTGAACTTTCCTACCTCAGGGACTTCTACCAAAAAGTCAAGCACTGATGTAGTACCACTGCAAATTTCAGCACCAAGCTCAAGCTCCACCAAGGTTGCAAGGGCACTTCACTATGGAGACACTGCACTTGATGAAAAAATAGTCATACCTAATTATGACTCCAAGACTATGAACCTAGCATAGATAAATGAAGTGCAAGAGGCACTAGAGAGAAGGAAGAAACAAGAGATACTCATAAATGAGTATAGACAGAAGCAAGAACTTATGGAAATCAAAGACATATTCCTTGATGAAACATAACCCATCATGGAGCAATTTCCCAACATAGTGGACCAGGTACAAAATGAAGACCTTGATACAAATGTTAAATTATTAGAATGGTTGACATGAAAAGAAGTTTCAAATGAAAGTCAATGAAAAGATATCTAGTGAGATAGCACTTTCACAAGTTGAATTAGCTAAGAAGGTTGAGAAAGTGAAAAAAATACTTGAGAATATATTCTCATTGTAATCTAAATTGTGTGGCTCATCATTCTTCACACAAGAAACTAGCCAAAGGATTTTGAGTTTGGAACAAAATCTCAAGGTTTCTAGCACATAGCTACCCAAAGATCTATCTCAAAGTGAGAAGCATTTTACAACTACACTTCACACATAGAAAGAGTTAGCTATATTGACAACAAAAGAGACCAATTTTAAGGCCAAATTGATATAGATTCAATCTTCCATTACCCCACATTTAGAAGTTCTACACAAGGAAATGGCCCATGTAGAAAATGTTCTAAAGAAAGATCCTCATCTTTCTACCTTAGAAGGCCTAGTACATCTTGCAACAAAGATAGCCATCCAATACAAATCATTGAAAATTTCCTCGGATAATTGGTATGCTTCTCTAAAGATGATCATGGAGGTAAATAAAACTTTTTTGGTTAAATATTATATTCATTCTTAGGACCCTTTGACACAAGTGTCAAAAAGGGGGAGATATTCATTGCATGGGGGAGATAGTAAATAAAAGAGGCAGATAATAAATCCTTTGATGGAAGTAATAAAGAATATCTAAAGGGGGAGATATTCAAATTCACATTTTGAGGAAGTAATAAAGGAATAAAGCCAAAAGGATGCAAAAATTGTAAGAGAGATGCAAAAAACAGGGAATAGATACAGAGTACAAACAAAGTAGAAATAGGGCACATAGAAACAAAGGAAAAAAAATGATAAGGTAGACAAGGAAAGGAGTATTAGATACATCAACATGAGACAAATTCAGCACAATAGTTTTGGTCGCAGAAATGGCACATCAGCTTGGGGGAGTTACAAGATTTTGAGGTACACAAAATTTTTGAACAAATTTTTGAAGTTTTGTACATATTCCAAATAGAATGTGTAGTATACTCATAAAGATCAGATTCATAATGTTTCGTTAAGTGTTTTTGCCACTCATGTCAAAGGGGGAGATTGTTAGTCTTAGATTGGTTTTGA
Organism: Cupressus sempervirens; assembly: GCA_028749045.1. NCBI lineage: Eukaryota > Viridiplantae > Streptophyta > Pinopsida > Cupressales > Cupressaceae > Cupressus > Cupressus sempervirens. The sequence continues at coordinate 744,445,695 of CM053793.1, read as the reverse complement.
CAATTGATTGTTAATACACTTAACCAATTCTCAAGATGATCTTGAGTATAATACATAAGCTAAGCTACAGTGTGTGCTGAACCAAAGAATTCAATAGGTGTCAAGTGATGCCGAGTCACTATAGGTGCCAAGAAAAGTATAGATTTTGAGCAAAATAGGATTGATATAGGAGACAAGTGAGACAAAATTCTTATATGTGCTAAGCATCAGCAACTAGTAAGTGTCGAGTAACATAGAATCAACATATGAGTTTGTACCTTCACAAACTTAAATGTAAACCATTTTTGAGCTAACATAGGATGAATCTCGAAGGATCTTGAAGATAAGATCTAATATTTTGTATTACCTATGTAATTAGCATGCAACCAATAAGAAAACTGGAGAAGGCATGCAACTAATAGGAAAAGTGCAAGAATTGAGTAGGAAATGAAGAGTGAATATTGATTGTAGATTCATATCTAACCCTAGGTCTTTGAAATCTTTAAAAGGAGGATGAAACCCCATTGTATGGGTGAACTAAAGCAAAGTGAAGAAGGGTATAAAGAATTAGAGAAGAGTAGAACAACATTATAGAATCCAGTTGATCAAGAATAGAGTATCAGAGTTGTGAAGAGTGACATATCAGATCAAGCAAGGATCAGAATAGACAAAGTAGAATGAAGATCTAGAATTAGCAATTAAGGATTGCAAGCCATTAGGTGAAGACATTCTAGCATACTTTCTAATAATTGTATTGTGAGAATGGAAACCCTATGCTGATAGGTTGGCTTAATAGCTATATTGGTTTAGCAACCATATTATAGATCCTTAATAGGATTGTAAATCCTTTAATAGGGTAACATTCTAAGTGAATATTTGTAAATCTTTTAACTAGGTCACTTTTAATAGGGTGAAAAGTCTTTAACAAGACATGCCTTTCATAGGGCAAACCATTGGAAGTGGTCAAACTTTGTAACCTTGAATAGTTACATATTGTTGTAGTGATACTTTTTGGGTGCCATCCCCACCCCAATTTTACCTTTTCATTTTGGAGGGTTTCTGGGTTACCAAATCTTGTGTTATCTTTTTTCATGCATGACTTTACTTTTATGTTTATTAGATGAATTAGATGCATGTTAATGTTTTTAGTTAAAACATTTTAAAGAGGTTAAAGTTAGTTACTTTTGATTCACACTACCCTCTTAGAATTAAATCTTCCCAATTGTAAATTCCAATAGGTTCAACCTATATTTTCCCTACCCCAATCCCACATTGTTTGCATTCTTGATATCCCAGAATCATCTTGGTATGAACCTTTTTTTTTTTTTAAGAGGGGTAAATGCTTTGACCTGGAGCTATGAACTAGTGAGGTCACAAATGGGGGACCTTATCCCCATTAGATTTGAACCTTGATGGGAAGGATAACAACTCAACAACTTAACCATCACAACATGCCACTATTGGCATCTTGGTATGAACCTATTTATACCTACCTCAAAGATAATATTTTTCCCAACCACCACTCTTGAAACCAAAAGAGAAACTTTGTAAGAAAAGCCTCTCATTACACTATCATAATTGAAACATTGTATCATAGGGGTCTTGACAAGACTTTGGTTAGGTGTCTAGAGAGTGAGGAGTCTAAAATTTTTATGTAATAAGTACATGAGGGAATTTGTGGGTCACATTATAGTGGCTTTACTTTGGCCAAAAAGATTCTTAGAATAGATTATTTTTGGCCAACTATGGAAAAGGATTCTATTGATTTTGTTAAAGCCTATAAAAAATTCCAAATCCATGGTAACCTTGTTCATGCACTAGCTCAAGGTATTCATCCTTTGACAACACCCTGACCCTTTTATCAATGGATTGTTAATTTGATTGTTATGATATATATCCCTATTCTAATGGACATAAATGGGTCATTATAGCAAAAAAATACTTCACCAAATGGGTAGAAGCAGTGCCACTCATGAATGCTACAACAAAAAAAAATTATTTATTCATATTGAACCATATTATCAATAGGTTTGGTACACCCCATTAAATCTTGGTAGATAACATCCTACATTTCAAAAATCAACTTGTTGATGAATTATGTGATAAATTCCATATCATTCACCATTCATCTTCCATTTATTACCCCCAGGGAAATGGTCAAGTTGAAGCTACAAATAAAAACATCATCAACATTCTGAAGATGACTCTTGATAATTCTAGCTAAGATTGGCACCTCTAACTAAATCCTAAACTTTGTGCATATCACACAAGTGTGAGGACTCCTACAGGAACAATAACATTTTCCTTGGTCTATGGAAGTGAGGCAATTCTACTACTAGAGGTTGAAATTCACTCCCTTAAAGTCACTTTACATGATGTAATGACCGATGAAGACTATAGGGTGGCTTTCTTGGAGTAGTTGGAACTTATATAAGAATACCAAAACATGGCATATGAACATCTTAAAGTGTATAAAAATAGGTTGTCTAGACACTATAACAAGAGGGTCAAAGAAGTGTCTTTCAAGTTGGTGATCTAGTTCTCAAAGAGAATCCAAAAAATCAAGTTGAAAGAGAGGAAAGGAAAGTGGGAGCCTAATTGGATAGGTCCCTATATTATTGTTGAGTCATGTAGGATTAGAACTTATAAGTTGGCCAATTGTGATGGTGAGGAACCCCTAAATAGCATTCATCTAAAACAATTTTACATTTAGAACCTATAAGAATCCTATCGCTTGTATAATAGAAATGGATCTAAAAAAAACAAAGGTCCAAAAAGGATTGAGACTTTTGTTTAGAAGGACAGAAAGATAACACCTTTGGACTTCCATAAACAACACAAGTCCTTTAATGTGAAAATACAACAAGCCATGGCTCAAACAACTCTCTTTAAGATAATTTTTTCTTGTTTGTGGCCTTTTCACTCCATATAGACATACTACCTAACACAATCAAGTTAATTTCATAGATACCCAATTGAGAAACACTTGTGGGTTATGGTTTAGTGGTTTCTTGGCATTAGAAATAGCTCACAATAGATATAGCCAACAAAACAACAACAAAGAGGTAGATAGGCAACTCAGAGGAAACATGGAGTCTGATTATGTTATAAGATATCCTAGACATGAATTGTAGGAAAATCAATGCACATCTAAAAAAAATATGCTACATCCAATAGTCCCCAAAATCCATCTTAGCCTTCATCCACCCCATTTGAAGTCCCAAAATTTATTTTTTGTCTCCATGGTCCCCATTATAGCCCTCTAAGTTTCTTTTTAGCCTTCCCAGCCCACTTTTGGTCTCCTTAACACTTTATCTATTCCAACAAGCCCCAACTATCTCCATATTCCAACAAATCTCACTCACATCCTCTCTCACAAATTACCAGATTCAAACATCATCAAAAATGTTCAAAAATGTTGAAAGGTGTCAAAAATAGTCAAAAATGTTAAGAATTATCAAAACTATTCAAAAATTATTTAAAAATGTCAAAAACATTAAAAAATGTTGAAAATTATCAAAATCAGTCAAAAAATGTTAAAAATTATCAAAAACATTCAAAAATTGTCAAAAATAGTTGAAAAATGTCAAAAATTATCAAAAACATTCAAAAAAATGTTGAAAATTGTCAAAAATAGTAAAAAACATTCACAAATTGTTGAAAATTGTCAAAAATAATCAAAAAATGTTTAAAATTGTCAAAAATATTCAATTTTTTGTTATAAATTCTCAAAAACATTCAAATATTGTTATAAATTCTCAAAAAAATTCAAAATTTGTTACAAATTGTTAGAAACAATCAAACAATCCCAAGAATATATAAAATAGCCTAAAACTCAAGTCAATTATTGCCAAACTCATCTCAAATGGGCTAGTTTAATTTTGCATAAATTATTTTGTATTTTTCAAACTAATGATCCATTGATCTCATGTCGAGTTGATGTTCATCTATAATTGTTGCTCCTTCAAGACAAGTTTACGTACCTTGACCAATTTTATATGGAATCAATAGTGTGGCCCACTTCATTGAAAATTATTTAACTATTTTATGGCATATTTTATAGCCTTATTACCTCTGGAAAAAAAAATAAACAAGTGCCTCACTTGATTAAGAAGGGGCATAAATATGTCTTGAAACATCTTCCTAGGCTTTGGAAAATCTTGCACAATGCAAATAGCGTAAGAGGTGCTAGTAGAGTCCCCATTTCTCTTCTCCTATCAAGAACAACAAGTCCGGACATATTATTAGTCTTATTTATGTTGCAATGGCCATGATTGATCTAGACCCCTTTAACAAATATATCAATCATATCCTGAAAGGCCCAAATATTTGTCAGACTCTTTCATCATCACCTAACAGGGGGCATAGAATAAGTAACCATAAGTTTGAGAGACTATCATAATCTTCTTTCCCTTTTGGCTCCTATGACACCTTTTTAGGTCTTATGCACCTTTTTAGGCCAAAACACCTTTTTCAAGGCTTAGTTTCACATTTTTAGGTCTGTCAAGCACCTTTTTCAAGGCTCTCTTTTGCCTTTTTAGGCCCAAACACCTTTTTCAAGGCTTGATTTTTCCTTTTTAGGCCCAAATGCCTTTTTCAAGGCTCAATTTCACCTTTTTAATCCCTAGATGCCTTTTTCAAGGCTCAATTTTGCCTTTATAGGCCCCAAACAGCTTTTTTCGAGGCTCAGTTTCACCTTTTTCAAGCCCACATGCCTTTTTAAGGGCCCATCTAGCACCTTTTTTGGCCATCAACACCTCTTATGGGCCAAAAAACCTTTTTTCTATTCAATTACCCCACATAAGTGAAGGTCAATCTTCCTCTAAATATCCCATCATTTGCACTTTTATTGATATTGACCACCTTCCAAATATTTGCAAAATTTCCATAAAAATCCAAATATCCCAAAAAATAAATAAATCAAGATTCAAAACAATTTCAAAAATATCGAGGTAGTCCCACATTAATTTTTGTGAAATACTTTATTACAAAAAATCCATATTTTTAATACATCATACACCATACAAAATAAATGACTCAAAAATAAATCCAATTGTAATTTTATTTACTAAATAAAGAGTGTTGGTTACAAACATGCTAATCCAAAATATGAATACATTTCTCATGAATGACCTCCTTGTAGAGGTAGAGCATTTGGGTTTCTCATAGAGGGCATCCTCAATTGCCTAGTCCTAGATGATGATGCCCTAAGTATCATCCTTGAACCTTCCCAGATCATGTCCTTCATAATTGGGATGTTGCCACACCTTAACAGAATGTTCATCTTCTCCATGAATTGCTTCTCTAAGTAGATGACACCTCTTGTTTATTCCAAAGGGATGGCTTGATCATATAGCTCTATATAATATGTCACCTCTTGTGCAGCCTTGACAGACTACTCCATAAAATCCTTCATCTTTGTTCACAGTCTTTCCACCTTAGGAAACATTATTGTCCTTTGTGCAATATCATGTTCCCTTTCATACTTATTCACTAGCATTTTCATCAACTCCCTCTCATGTTTCACCATATTCAACTAATTCTGGTACCAAGTAATATATGCATTATTCACATTTAACTACTTTTGAGACTTATACGCTATCTCATTGGTCTTCACCATTGTCTCCTTGAATTCTTTAACTTGAGACTACAACAAAGCTAGTTCATTGTGGATCCTCTCGACAATAGCTCTCTTAGTAGCCACAACTACCTCTACAGTCGCTACTCTTGCTCACTTAGCTAACAACACTATTTCTTGGTGATTAGCTTCCATTCATGCACCATCCTCTCAAACCCTTTCAATTAGACCTTGAAAGAACTTAGCATCTTTTTCTACCTCATCATCTTGCTCTTTTTCAACCACCAATGCTTTCTTCAACTCTTCTTCCATCACCATTGATGCATCATGCACTGCTTGTACCACAACATCAAGTTGCACTACTTGAAAAGGTCAAAATCTAGATAACACTAGATCATCTATTTGTTCTTCGAGGATATTTTTTGTGTCCCCCAAGATGTTCTTTTTCTTCCTCCATAGTTCTGCTACTAGCCTCACAATAGATCTATGTTCCACTTCTGGTAAATTCTCTTCCACAGGTGGCTAATCTTCTACATCTTCTTCTTTTGTTAATAGTCTCACCCCTAGAGGTTTCATCTCCTTTGCTATCTTTGTATTCTATTATTTTCATCACACCTTCTACTAATAGTTCTCATAAGGTAGGATCCTCCTCTTTTTCTTCTACAAACTCCTCAACCAAATCACCTTGGTTTTCCTCTTCCACTTCCAACCCACATTGACACATAGTTCGATGAGAGGATGCTTCACTCTCTTCTTGTCAACTATGCTTGTCTCTCCTCTTTTGTCTCATTAGTAACTTTACATACACTAGGCTTTCTCTATCATCTTTGGCCCATCCTCCTGGCTAATATCATTTTCTTATTGTGACTGATCTAGCAAGCTTGACATGCTTTCACTCATGCACTTACTTGGAATTTTGAATAAGCTATATAGCTATGCTCTCTCCTTCATCGTGCTTTATTTCATCTATGTTTCACACTTATTTATGGTTGTCACTCACCCTTCCTCCCACTTCCACACTCTTACCACATGTCAACTCTATATGTCCTACCGCACCAATACCAGGTACACTTGTCACTTGTCTCTAACATCCTAGTACCAGGTACACCTGAGTTTGAGGTTTAACATGGTTAGCTTCAACCACCCATCATTGGTGATGTTCCTATTATTATTTTTCCACCACAACTTTTATTTATATGTGGTTTGATTAGAAGACTAATGATTTTGTGTAGAACTATTGTAGAAACCCTTACCATCTTTAGATAATTTAATAATGTCATTGTTTATCAAGGTTTCTTCTACCTTAGCAACATTTTCTAAGGTAGTCATAAAATCTTCAGGACCTTGGAGTTATAGCCAATAATTCATGGGTTTTGAGAGACTATTAATGAAGATGTCTATCTTCTCTTTGTCTGGTATGTCTCGATGATACTTGGCAAATATGTGTCTCCACTATTGTAAGAAGACCTTTAATGATTCTCTAGGAAGTTGTTTTGCACTACACAAATCAATCATTGTAACTTCCCTTTCGACGTTATAGGAATATTGAGTGATAAAAATGGAAGCCAATTGATGAAAGGTTTTAATGTTGGAGGGTAGCTTGGAGAACCACTCCATAGCTTGCCCTCCAAGACTCCTAAGAAATAGATGCACTAGGTAAGTTGTGTCATAGATAAACTCCATACTTAGGGTATAGAATTTCCTAAGGTGATCTTGTAGATCTGATGTACCAAAATATTTATCATATTTTGGTATCTGTACATTCTAAGGTAAAGGTGTAAAGGTAATGTTTTTATCAAATGGAAGAGGGCATACCTTTTCAAGGTTGAATTCTACAGGTTGTATTTTCCCTCACTTCATCCTTTCCATTTCCAATTGTAAGTCTTGTAATTTTTTTGTGACAATATCTAAGGGTGAATTTTCTTTGTCTTGTTTTAGATTGGTCACGTCAAAGTCAGATGGCAATTTCATACCTTGTTGTACTAATGCTAGTATGTAGCATTCTTTGTATTTCTCAAGTATCTTGTCCATAATATCGACAAGTTTAGGATTTTGTTGAAAGTCTTCAATTTTAGTTTCAATGCTCTTTTCATCCCATATATTAGATGAACCCATTTTGATAAAGGATTCTAAACTTTTTTTAAATAGGGATGACTTGTGAGTAACTACATTTGGAAAACATTTTTTTGGGGTAACAGGTTCAATGAGATCCAAAGGTTTTGTGTGTTTGATGGTTCTATTGGCTATTCTAGCACTCACTCATATAGGTGATCATTTTGGCTTCATGGTAACACTAGTTTTGCATAGTGGCATGAGAAGTGAATATGATTCCTCTAACTCTTATGTATTTTCACAATGTGAGGATTTTTGTTGACCATGATTCATTAAGAGTAAAAAGCTAGGATAGACAAGGTGTTTTGGAAATATTGATAGGATAAGTTCACTCTAGCAAAGTTAGGTAGGGAATAGATGTGTTTCTCTAGATGTTTCTGACTTGATATGTGAAATGAAGCAATGAGGGTTGTTGGATTAATAATATCATTTGTAGCTTTTGGTGTAATTTTTCACAGTATAGAAAACTTTTGATATTTGGTTGAAAAATTAGTTAAATTTTTTATTCTTGCAGATTAGGGTTTTATCCTATGATATCCTAAATTATTTTTAATTACCCTGATCATGCCCTATTTCATGTGTTGTATTATCCTTTTAAATTAACAGGGTTTGTCTCTCAAATTATCCATAAAAAAGCCCCAAGTGTGTAAAGAACCCTTATACCTTTGTTTTGTGTTGCCCTAGTTTTCATTTTTTTCAAAAGGTATTGTTTCAAAATTTTGGTGGGGCATTTTATCCTAATGTTTTGTTCACATCAGAATACCTTTAAAATCCTTATGATAAACCTTTCATGTGCTTTAATTGATATTCTATTTTAAAGGGATGACAAAGTTGAAATGTTTTCTAGCACCATTGATCTTGATTAGATCAATGTCTTCTGCTTTCCCGTAATCTCTAGATGCCAGTTGTTTAAATAATACAGTGAAGCAAAAAGAGGGCACGTAGCACAAGGAATGCCTTTTTTTCCATGATAAAGCGGACGCCCTAGGGCAGGTGGCATTTTCCTATTCACCAACAGAATTGATGAGGTACTAAAGTGGATGCAGGGTGGTCTACCGTCGATCTGAGGTAGATTGACAGATATTTCTTTCCTGCAATATGGACTTGCTCAAGATTTAAATTATGCAGGCAAGCAGTAGCTCAACAAGTGGTGAGGTGGGACCAGACATGGAAGTTATGCATTAAGTCCTATGCTAGGCTATAAAGAAAATGATGATGTGTAACAAAATTGGGCCATTCAAAAGGATTTGTCAGATGAGAAGGTTGATAATTGTGTGATCGTCGATCTGTATCAAGATTAGAGGTAGAAGCTTCCTCGCAATTTGAAACTAGACAGGATTTAAACAAAGCAGGAATGCACCCTGTAGATACGTGTCCATTCTGATGTCTAAAGTTTTTGCTCAAATCCCTTGCAGGGTAAAATTAGTATCGTCATTGATCTATCAAAGATCAAAAGCTAGTGCATGCCCGCAATTTTAAGATGCTCATTAGATAAGGAATGTGGGAATGCGCCAGCACGACACATGGAATGAATGATGCCAAGTACTTGCTTGCTCTGAAAAAAGATTGGGATCTACTGATGTGGAATGTTGTCAGATAGCATGAGCTCATACAATAGTTTCTTATTGGTCAGTACAGCTGACTGGTTTTTATTAAAAAGTGGATTAATCTAATCGTCGATCTTGTCTTGATCAACAAACGATGCTTCCCTACAATTCTAAGATGCAAGAAATGTAAATAGTGTGGGGAAGTAGAATTGTGACACGTAGCATTATTTTAAAAGTTGTACTGCTCATTACCTTTTAAATCAAGACCATCTGATTCAGTGAAGATCTCTAGATGGGATTCAAACTTGGATGCAAATTGCAGGTAATTATTACTGAGAGTAAATATGATTCAGACCTTATGCGTGCGATTTTATTGTATGATAAGAGCCCATGATTTCACCATTAATGAGCCACTAAAGCACAGAGAGAATATCAGGACATACAAAATTTTCAGAGCTAGGAACGAAAAATTCTTAGTTAACACTCTGGTAAAATTGCAGAAGATATCAAATAGTACAGAAGCACAAATTCTGGCAGGTAAGTACTCTGTGACTTTCTAAGAAATTTTAAAGTGTCTGTTGTTGTGAAATTCCTAGGGTTTTATTCAAAATGCCTCCCCGAAAAGAGTTTACTGGGAAAATGGATTATTTGAAACATTCCGTACATTATGAATTTCTTGAACCATTCCCCTTATCAGTGCATGAAATAACTAAGGGGAGGGAACTCATTCCGAAAAATCCCAAAATAGTTGTAGTTGAGGGTTTTTATCACAAAGCTACTTGGGTAAGAGATGCCCAGGTTCCCATGGGGGGTCTGGAGTTTTTTAAGAAATGGTTTTCAAAATGGAAATTGGACACTCCTATGAGCAATGTTTGGGAGTTTGATATTGGTAAATTAATAGTCCCCATAGTTTTCTTTAATAGTGATTTATTGATGGATCTAGCAAAGAAATATGATCCTATTATGAGATGGGTAAAAAATCATTCTAGAGTAAATCTTTTTAGGGTTTTCCTTGAGCTATTTAGTGAGGTTTTCAACCTTAACCCTAACAATGCTATGCATGAAATCATTGATATGGATGATTTACAAGCTGGATATGATGCACAATGAATTTACTTAAAAATAGGGCCAGTATAGGAGCATGTTGCCAAGGTTTGTAATTTTCCTATGATTACACCCAATACCCCAGAGCCATTGTTGAGAAGACATTTCAACTTGAGAGCTCAAGCACTATATTTTTCTCTTTGCAAGATTTTTGGGATAGATGAAGGTGATCAAATTCTTCGTTCTACTATCCTTATAATGGCTCAAACCCTCTAATTTGGAATGAGTACCATTCTGGATTTTTCCACTTTTCTATCAAAAGAGTTTCACAATGGTTTGGTGGGCATAGCAAGGGAAAAAGTAAACAAACCATTCTATTGGTATTCATTACTTATGCATGTATGCTTATACAAAGGATTCACCTCTTTCTCCAAGGATACAGAGCTGGAAACACCCAAAAATGGGGAGAGGAATCCAGTGCAGCTATGGAGTGTAGATATGACTTCAGAAGCCATAGATGCTAGTTATGTAAGATTTGATAGATATTTTGCATCTAGGTTGAGATTGCTCTTGAGAGGTGACAACCCCAGAATTCCACAAGCATTATTGGAATTGGTTAGACCTAAAGACCATGCAAAGGGATTACTAGTAAGTAATAATTGGGGGGACATCATTCCCTATAATGTTTCAATAGTGATAAGGGTATATGGCTTCCTAGGAAAGCCTCATGTTCTACCATTTCATGTGCCTTTGAAGATAGGGATAGTTGAACTCCTATGGTAGATAGGTACTATAGATGAGAGGGAGTTGTCTAAGAAGGGCATATTTTTTCCAATTGTTACTATGGCCCATGATTTTTTTTTTGTTAGAAAAGGGTGGAAACACCTTCATATGTTCCTAGAAAAATATAACATGGCAAAATCTCATGCCAGGTTTAATGACCCTGAAGGATTCTATGACCTTTTAAGAGAAAGAATAAAAGTTGCACATATGATGCACCAAGTATATTACCTGGAAGATGTGATTAGGAATGTCTTTACTCTGCAAGAGTAGGAATTGAGAAAGGAGAAATGGGTAACATATAGAAAAACCCTAGAATTCATTAATGCATTTGACTCCCATTATGATCCATTGAAAGAAAAGAAATACTAAGGAGTCAAGATGCAAGCATTAATGAATAATTTTTCCATAATAATTCAAACCATGAATGAAAAGAAAGCTATGTATGTTGAGACACATCCAGACAAGGCTGCAGAAGTAGAAAGAAGAATAAGCAGTAGAAATGTGGTAGCTCCAAGGCAATACACCTTACAAAAAAGAGGATGGTATGTAATGATTTAGAATGTACAACGGGCTCTCCCTCAGTAGAAGCCAAGACTAGAGAGTCCACCTGTAGAGAGTGCTCCAAAGAGACAAAAGTTAGAATAGGGGTCCTCTTCCTCTCAAGTAGAGAAATACTCCCCAAGTTGGTCTCCAATCAGAATTGATAATGAAGAATCTTTAAGAGAACAACTTAGAAAGATTGGTGGAGAGGGAGATATGGTTGTTACTTCCATAGATTTGGAAATTGGTGAGCCACAAGAACCACCTACACCTTCCTTGGAGCTCACTGTTGCTGACTATCAAGGTAAGAAAATTGACCCTATCACTACCGAAGCCTCCGAGAGGTTTGTAAATGATGAGGATTTTGTGAAATATAGAGCATTTTCACAAGTTTTGTGAAGGTTGAATATAGGAAATTTTGAAAAGGCTTGTGAAAAAATAAAGGTAGAACAACTAGATAAACCAGACTCTATCATTAAGGAAGAGGTAAAATCTAAATTCTTGAGTGATTTTTCCCAATTCACACCTGAGTCTGGAAGGCTATTAGTTAAAAAATTAGGAGTCTTCCTTCTTCTAGAATGGGTTATAGAAAATTCTATTGTTTTTTAATCAGTAAGGAAATAGAAAGATGTTCAATTAACAATTGCTGAAGAAATATTACAGACTCATCAAGGAGTCAAATTTAGTGATGACCACCAAGCCCTTGTTATATGGTCCATGGAAAAGAGAGAAAATACTAGGATGCATGAGTTTCCCACTACAGAGCATACTGGTACATTGACAGTATATAGGGCTAGTGAAGTAAGTAGTAAGAAAATAATGGGAATGGCCTCAGAAGTGATGAAATTTGGTGGTGTTGTATCTAGCTAGGAAGAAGATAGATTTACCCAACTCAATGCTAGGTTTGAAGAAGTTTTAAAAGCATATGAGGAAAGGGGTATACAGATATAGTCACTGGAAAACAAAGTGTCTTAAATGGAGAAGATACTTGGGAAGAGAAAGGTGGGAGAATCCAGTGCACCTAGAATTGCATACCTTTCACATTCATTTGTTGGAGCAACCCCTATTGTTGAAATACCAGACACCCCTAAAATTCTATATTGCAAAGAATTTTGAAGAAGAAAAAGCCAAATTACATGAGTTGTAGGTAGAATTAAAAAATCAATATGAAGGAAAATTAAACTAGGGTATGATGTATTTAAGGGATAAAATACAATGGTTAACCTTCTTTGATCAGTTGACAAGAATTGTAACCCTTATGGACGGGTTGAATAGAGATAAGAATAAATTGACCCCCCTTGCACACAAGTGGAGGGAGAGGAATAATGATATCACAATTATGTATATAACTGCCATCCAAATGCCTTATCATCAAGTAGAGAAAATTATTGATTTGTTAAATAAACTAGAAGATTTTGATGATAAAAGGGATTCTTTTCAAAGAAGATTAACACATTGTTTTTCCCAGTATATTGCTGAAAAATTCATTTTATTTCCTTGTACTTTAAAATCTATTGATACAATAAAGGAAAAGGAAAAGTGGAAAAAAGAGTTGGATGAAATATTTTGTGAAAAGATCAAGAACATCATGAGTGAAACTGGCCACTGGTTCTGGGCAAGGACAAATGAAGAGTTGGTAAAGATACAGTTATTTTATAATGCCAAGAGAAAAGAATTTGATGATTTAGAGGAATTTGCAATTTTTTTAGTGATTATACAAAGAGATGCTTTAAATTTTGATTAGCCAAATCATGCTACTTATAAAGAATGGAAAAATTAGTTCATAGAACAGATGTCAAAAGATGATGAGGAGGAAGATGCAAAAGTAAAAGTTATCCTCATAGTTAGTAATCAAGACATGGAAAATCCCCAGATTAAAGTAAGTTTTCATGTAGTTGAAGATGATACATCACTTTTTAAGCTCATGGCCACTTACTCCGAGGATGAAGAATAAATGAAGAATCAGATCATATTTTCTTGTCTCAACAATTGAGAAGCATAACAGAAAGGGACACACCAAGGAATGTTCGATGTAATAGCCTTTTCTATCATTTGCTTTTGTCTTTTATGACAGATGTATGTCAGTATCTTTTAGAAGACACCTGTCACTTTCTTTTAGCCTGAAGCTTGTTGCATCTCACACTATTTAAGTGAGATTCCAAGGCTAAAGAAAGGTCTAAATTCTATTTTATAAGTGATATGCTTAGTCTATTTTTGGTCCAAAATTTTGAAAACAAGTTTATGATGTATTTTCTCAATCAATTCTCTAAGAATACATGAATATAGAATGAGTTGTGTTTCTTTCTGAAGCTCATTATGAGTCTATTGTAAATGGTCAGTTGAAGGAGAAGTATGTCATAAATGGTTATCAAAACACAACATCAAATCAAGTTTTATTTTTATTTCCTGTAGATCTTCAAAGATTGGCCCATACTTGTCTGCATGGAATGTTTTAGCTTCAGTTAGCCACTATTGTTAAGAACATCTATAGATCTATAGAAGATTTTTTGGCCATAGCTATTATATGAGATGTGTTTATTAAAGTATCAAGAATTGTACATGTATTGGAGAATTTGAAATGAGAATCAGAATGAAACTAAAATATTTTTCATACAGTTTTTCCCAGTCTTGTATCATCCTTGGGTATACCCACCCTGGTTTTGCAGAGCCAAAAGAGTAGAAAACCACCCTTGGTTTTATAGAAGTTAGGCCCAAATGCTTTGCACATACAATTGTTAATAAGAATTGGCTGGTCTTTAGATTGTGTGAGTAGTGTCAACTTGTTATTAAGCATTTTGTTTCTTAGTAGTTTTAAGATAAATATTAAAACTCCAACAAAATGATACCATAGTAGAGTCACCATTTTGTTGGAGATTTAAAATTGATCTTAAAACTACTAAGAAACAAAATGCTTAATACCAAGTTGACATTACTAAAAAAATCTAAAGACCAGCCAATTCTTATTAACAACTATATGTGCAAAGCATTTGGGCCCAACTTCTACGAAACCAAGGGTGGTTTTCTACTCTTTTGGCTCTGCAAAATCAGGGTGGGTACACCTAGGGATGATACGAGACTGGTAAAAACTATATGAGAATTATTTTCATTTCATTCTAATTCTCATCTCAAATTCTCCAATACAGGTACAATTCTTGATAAGTTAATAAACACATCCCATATAGTAGAAATGGTCAAAAAATCTTCTATAGATTTGCATATGTTCTCAACGATAGTGGCTAACTAAAGCTAAAACATTCCATGCAGACAAGTATGGGCCAATCTTTGAAGATCTACAGAAAATAAAAATAAAACTTGATTTGATGCTACGTTTTGATAACCATTTGTGACATACTTCTCCTTCAGCTGAATCAATTTGATCAGTGCCTAATCCATTTGGGTTTAGAGTCTACAACAACTTCTTAGATCTAACTTGTTGCCTTACAACAAATTCTATCAGAAATTCTTATCATGTTTTTATCATTCAAAACCCTTTCCACTACTAGGGCAACCTTATCACATTCACCAAAGATTTTACTTAATCCATTGAATTAACAACAGTAAAAAAAAAATATACAACTTAACTAGATTGCATTCAATTGCACAAGCTTTTACTTATACAATAGCAAGATAACCAAGTAATTAGAGGGAAACAAGATTCAGAAAGAACTGATATGGAGACAATTCATAATTTATATTCATTTTTTAAAAAAAAATTGTATACCATTTACAATAGACTCAGAATGACCTTCAAAAAGAAACACAACTCATTCTATATTCATGTATTCTCAGAGAATTGATAGAGAAAATACATCATAAACTTTCTTTCAAAATTTTGGACCAAAAAAAGACTAAGCATATCACATAGAAAATAGAATTTGAACCTTTCTTTAGCCTTGGAACCTCACTTAAATAGTGTGAGATGCAACAAGCTTCAGGCTAAAAGAAAGTGATAGGTGTCTTCTAAAAGATACTGTCATACATCTATCATAAAAGACAAAATCAAATAAAAGAAAAGGTTATTACATCGAACATTCCTTGGTGGGTCCCTTTCTGTTATGCTTCTCAATTGTTGAGACAATAAAATATGATCTGATTCTTCATTTATTCATCATCCTCGGAGTCAGTGGCCATGAGGTTAAAAAGTGATGTATCATCTTCAACTACTTGCAAACTTACTTTAATCTAGAGATTTTCCATGTCTTCATTACTAACTATGAGGGTAACTTTTCCTTTTGCATCTTCCTCCTCCTCATCTTTTGACATCTATTCTATGAACTAATTTTTCCATTCATTATAAGTAGCATCATCTGGCCAATCAAAATTTAAATCATCTCTTTGTATAATCGCTAAAAAAATTGCAAATTCCTCTATATCATCAAATTCTTTTCTCTTGGCATTATAAAATAACTATATCTTTACCAACTCTTCATTTGTCCTTGCCCAAAACCAGTGGCCAGTTTCACTCATGATGTTCTTGATCCTTTCACAAAATATTTCATCCAACTCTTTTTTCCACTTTTCCTTTTCCTTTATTGTATCAACAGATTTTAAAGCACAAGGAAATAAAATGAATGTTTCAGCAATATACTGGGAAAAACAATGTGTTAATCTTCTCTGCAAAGAATCCCTTTTATCATCAAAATCTTCTAGTTTATTTAACAAATCAATAATTTTCTCTACTTGATGATAAGGCATTTGGATGGCAGTTATACACATAATTGTGATATCATTATTCCTCTCCCTCCACTTGTGTGCAAGGGGAGTCAATTTATCCTTATCTCTATTCAACTCATCCATAAGGGTTGCAATTCTTGTCAATTGATCAAAGAAGGTTGACCATTGTATTTTATCCTTTAAATACATCACACCTTGGTTTAATTTTCTTTCATATTGATTTTTTAATTGTACCTGCAACTCATGTAATTTGGCTTTTTCTTCTTGAAACTTCTCTGCAATATAGAATTAGGGCATTTTAGGGGTGTTTGGTATTTCAACAATAGGGGTTGCTCCAACAAATGATTGTGAAGGGTATGCAATTCTAGGTGCACTAGATTCTCCCACCTTTCTCTTCCCAAGTATCTTCTCCATTTGAGACACTTTTTTTTCCAGTGACTGTATATATATACCCCTTTCCTCATTTGCTTTTAAAACTTCTTCAAACCTAGCATTGAGTTGGGTAAATCTATCTTCTTCTTGGCCAGATACAACATCACCAAATTTCAGCACTTCGGAGGCCATTCCCATTATTTGCTTACTACTTACTTCACCAACCCTGTATACTGTCAATGTAGCAGTATGCTCTGCAGTGGGAAACTCATGCATCCTCGTATTTTCCCTCTTTTCCATGACCATATAACAAGGGCTTGGTGGTCATCACTAAATTTGACTCCTCTATGAGCCTATAATATTTCTTCAGCAATTGTTAATTGAACATATTTTTGTTTCCTTACTAAATAAAAAACAATAGCATTTGCTATATCCTATTTTGGTAGAAGTAAGACTCCTGGTTGTTTAACTAATTTCCTCCCAACATTAGGTGTGAATTGGGAAAAATCACTCAAGAATTTAGATTTTACCTCTTCTTTAATGATAGAGTCTAGTTTATCTAGTTGTTCTACCTTTTTTTTTCACAAGCCTTTTCAAAATTGCCTATATTTAGCCTCCACAAAAATTGTACAAATTCTCTAGATTTCACAAAATCCTCATCATTTACAAACCTCTTGGAGGCTTGGGCAACTATAGGGTCAATTTCCTTACCTTGATAGTCAGTAACAGTAAGCTCCAAGGAAGGTGTAGGTGGTTCTTCTGGCTCACCAATTTTCAAATCTATGGAAGTAACAACCATATCTCCCTCTCCACCAATCTATCTAAGTTGTTCTCTTGAAGATTCTGCATTATCTATTTTGATTAGAGACTGACTTGGGGAGTATTGCTTTACTTGAGAGGAAGAGGACCCCTGTTCTAACATTTGTCTCTTTGGAGCACTCTCTGTAGGTGGACTCTTTGGTCTTCACTTCTACTGAGGTAGAGCCTATTGTACATTCTGAATCATTATATACCCTGCTCTTTTCTGCAAGGTGTATTGCCCTAGAGCTACCACATTTCTACCGCTTATTCTTCTTTATACTTCTGCAACCTTGTTTGGATGTGTCTCAACATACATAGCTTTATTTTCATTCATGGTTTGAATTATTATGGAAAAATTATTCATTAATTCTTGTATCTTGGCTCCTCAGTATTTCTTATCTTTCAATGGATCATAATGGGAGTCAAATGCATTAAAGAATTCTAGGGTTTCGCTATATGCTACCCATTTCTCCTTTCTCAATTCCTACTCTTGCAAAGTAAAGACATTTCTAATCACATCCTTTGGGTAATATACTTGGTGCATCATATAGTAAGCTTTTATTCTTTCTCTTAAAAGGTCATAGAATCCTTCAGGGTCATTAAACCTGGCATGAGATTCTGCCATGTTATATTTATCTAGGAACATATGAAGGTGTTTCCACACTTTTCTGATAGAAGCAAAATCATGGGCCACAGTAACAATTGGAAAAAATGTGCCCTTCTTAGACAACTCCTTCTCATCTATAGTACCTATCTGCCATAGAAGTTCAGCTATCACTATCTTCAAAGGCGCATGAAATGGCAAAACATGAGGCTTTCCTAGGAAGCCATATACCCTTATCATTGTTGAAACATTATAGGGAATGATGTCCCCCCAATTTTGACTTACCAGTAATCCCTTTGCATGGTATTTAGGTCTAACTAATTCCAATAATGCTTTTGGAATTCTAGAGCTATCACCTCTCAAGAGCAATCTCAACCTAGATACGAAATATCTGTCAAATCTTATATAACTAGCATCTGTGGATTTTGAAGTCATATCTACACTCCACAGTTGCACTAGATTCCTCTCCCTATTTTTGGTTGTTTCTAGCTCCATATCCTTGTAGAAAAAGGTGAATCCTTTGTATAAGCATACATGCATAAGCAATGAATACCAATAGAATGGTTTGTTTACTTTTCCCCTTGCTATCCCCACCAAACCATTGTGAAACTCTTTTGATAGAAAAGTTGAAAAATCTAGAATGGTACTCATTCCAAATTGGAGGGTTTGAGCCATTATAAGGACAATAGAATCAAGAATTTGACCACCTTCATCTATCCAAAAAATCTTGCAAAGAGAAAAATACAGTGCTTGAGCTCTCAAGTTGAAATGTCTTCTCAACAATGGCTCTAGGGTACTGGCTATAATCACAGGCAAATTACCAACCTTGGCAGCATGCTCCTATAGTGGCCCTATTTTTAAGTAAATTTGTTGTGCATCATATTTTTCTTGTAAATCATCCATATCAATGATTTCATGCACAGTGTGGTTAGGGTTAAGGTTGAAAACCTCACTGAACAGCTTAGGGAAAACCCTAAAAAGATTGACTCCAGAATGATTTTTTACCCATCCCGTAATAGGATCATATTTCTTTGCTAGATCCATCAATAAATCACTATCAAAGAAAACTATGGGGACTATTAATTTACCAATATAAAATTCCAAAACATTGCTCATAGGAGTTTCCAATTTCCATTCTAAAAACCATTTCTTAAACAACACCAGACCCCCCATGGGAACCTAGGCATCTCTTAAAAAAACCCTCAGCTACAACTATTTTGGGATTTTTTGGAATGAGTTCCCTCCCCTTAGTTATTTCATGCACTAATAAGGGGAATTGTTCAAGAAAGTCATCATGCACAGAACATTTCAAATAATCTATTTTCCTAGTAAACTCTTTTCGGGGAGGTATTTTGAATAAAAACCTAGGAATTTCACAATAGCAGACACTTTAAAATTTCTTAGAAAGTCACAGAGTACTTACCTGCCAAAATTCACGCTTCTGCACTATTTGATATCTTTTGCAATTTTACTAGAGTGTTAACTAAGAATTTGCGTGTCCTGGCTCTGAAAATTTTGTATGCCCTAATATTCTCTCTATGCTTTAGTGGTTCATTAATGGTGAAATTTTGGGCTCTTATCATACAATAAAATCACACGCATAAGGTTTGAATCATATTTACTCTTAGTAACCATTACCCACATTTTGCATCCAATTTTGAATCCCATCCATAGATCTTCACTGGATCGGATGGTCCTAATTTAAAAGGTAACAAGCATTACGGCTTTTAAAATAATGCTATGTGTCACAATTTTGCTTCCCTGCACTATTTAAATTCCTTGTATCTTAGAATTGCAAGGAAGCGTCGTTCGTTGATCAGGACAAGATCGACGATCAAATTAATCCACTTTTTAATAAAAACCAGTCAGCTATACTGACCAATAAGAAACTTTCGTATGAGCTCATGCCATCTGACAACATTCCACATCAGTAGATCCCATATCTTTTTCAGAGCAAGCAATTACTTGGCATCATTCAGTCCACATGTCGTGCTGGCGCATTCTTGGTTTCCTTATCTAACAAGCATCTTAAAATTATAGGCATGCGCTGGC
Organism: Cupressus sempervirens; assembly: GCA_028749045.1. NCBI lineage: Eukaryota > Viridiplantae > Streptophyta > Pinopsida > Cupressales > Cupressaceae > Cupressus > Cupressus sempervirens. Next base: position 744,425,609 of record CM053793.1, on the reverse strand, counting down.
CTTTGATCTTTGATAGATCAACAACAATTCTAATTTTACCCTGCAAGGGATCTGAGTAAAAGCTTTAGACATCACCATGGACACATGTCTATAGGGTGCATTCTCGCTTTGTTTAAATCTTGTGCAGCTTCAAATTGCAGGGAAGCGTCTACCTCTGATCTTGATACAAATCGATGATCACACAATTATCAACCTTCTCATCTAATGAATCCTTTCGAATGGCCCAATTTTGTTGCACATCATCATTTTCTTTACAGCCTAGCATAGGACTTAACACATAACTTCCATGTCTGGTCCCACCTCACCACTTGTTGAGCTATCTCTTGCCTACATAATTTAAATCTTGAGCAATTCCATATTGTGGGAAAACAATATCCGTCGATCTGCCTCAGATCAATGGTAGACCACCCTGCATCTGCTTTAGTACCTCATCAGTTCTGTCGGCAAATAGGAAAATGCCACTTGGCCAAGGGCATCTACTTTATCGTGGAAAATAGAGTCATTCCTTATGCTATGTTCCCTCTTTTTTCTTCCCCGTGTTATTTAAACAACTAGCATTTGGAGATTGTGGGAAAGTAGGAGCCATTGATCTAATCAAGATCAACAGTGCTGAAAAACATTTCAACTTGGTCCTCCCTTTAAAATAGAATATTAGTTAAAGCACATGAAAGGTTTATCACAAGGATTTAAAAGGTATTCTGATGTGAACAAAAAATTAGGATAAAATGCCCCGCCAAAATTTTTAAACAATACCTTTTGAAAACAATGAAAACTAGGCCAACACAAAACAAAGGTATAAGGGTTCTTTACACACATGGGGCTTTTTTATGGATAATTTGAGAGACAAGCCCTATGAATTTAAAAGGATAATACAACACATGGAATAGGGCACAATCAGGGTAATTAAAAAGAATTTAGGATTTTATAGGATAAAACCCTAATCTGCAAGAATCAAAGATTTAACTAATTTTTCAACCAAATATCAAAAGTTTTCTATACTGTGAAAAATCACACCAACAATAGCTTTTCTTGTTTCAAAAATGGTTTTGGTCAATTTAAGGATCTCTTAGTCTAGAGAATATCAATGGAAAAAAGGGTATCCAGATCTGTTGTTCATTTGTAAATGTTGAGTATGCTAATAGCCTCTATTTTACGTTATTTCTTTGTTCCATCATAGGATTGATTAAATGCAATGTTTCATTGATCATATGTGCTATTTCAATAAACACACACACTATTTAAATTTTCAAATGTGTTATTTTATCTATCATATGTGTCATTTTGCAGGGAAAATGTGTTATTTAAGGATTTAGATTTGTTGTTTCATAGTTACATGTGTTATAATAGAGTTTAAAAGTGTCATAGGATTATCTAGATGCATTGTTTGAAGTGGTAGATGCACTATTTCAGATTCTTTTTCTAATGTTCTAGTTTTGAACTTCCTTTCTCGTTATTAGTTTATAGTCACATCTTTTGGAAGGACTGTGATTCAAACTGGAGTTTGTTAGTAAATTTTTAATACATATCCAATCACAATAGTAGAGGCCACAATAAAATATAAAACAACATGCACCTAGAAAATGGAAGAAATGGGCTTCCTAACAAGGTTTTCTAGAGCTAGTGACTAGTGGGTAGTGGGTTTTAGTTTTTAACCATCAATGTTTAAATTTACCTCTCCTGTAATAGAGAGCTTCCCACCAATTCTAAGGAGGTTTGGCACAATCCCTTATGGGTCTACTAGAGGAAGGATATGTTCAGAACATAGGTGACTTATATTCGATTGGGAATGCAAGATTGGGAGGTATTCTCTCTAATTGGTCCTACTAAGGCAACTCAGGAGGTCACCTTTTTATGACTGAGTAATCCTACCTAGTAGAAAGCAGGAAAATGCAAATTATAAATAGGTCTAGGAATTTGATCACTTTAGGAGAGTAAGTGCATATCCCTATTGTTCTGACCTCCCAAACACAACAAAATATTTTTGTTCAATTCCAAGCCCTTAAATACTATAGATAAAGGGGCACCTAGATAAACTATGTGTTTGTTCTTTCCCTAGTTAACTATTACTAACCTTCACAGAAGGTTTGTCATTCTAATAAACTCTCATGAGTTGAGAACATAGGCCTACTTTTGATTAGATCAATGAGGCCAAGTGTACTACTTAGAGTAGGTTATGGACTTAAAAGGAAATGTAACAATCTAACTCACGAGGGTTTTGATCTACTTACCTATTTTGGAGCTAGCAAAGGCTTGGCACATTTTTGAGGGCCTTCATTCCTATTGCACATTTCTAGGAACCTAAGAGTTCTTATCAACTTAGATGAGGTTTATAAAAAATTTGATAAAGGTATGCTCTGATACCATTAACGAAGGGTCACACCACCCTTACCAAATTACAACCAAGAATGCAACAATATGAAGACAAAGAGAGATAAAATTCTTCCCAAGAAATTTTATTAAACTTGAAAATCCTTAGCAATTACAATAACATTTCTACAAGATCTCTCAAGATCCAATCCAAATCCAAGCTAGTCTAGATCAACACTCTTGTAGAAACCTCCAAGATCTCAACTTGTGCTCACAAGCCACCAAGCAACCTCCTTGTTTCTAAACCACAGCTACTAGCTCTTCTCCAACTTTATCCAAGATCCAAGTGTAAACTGCCTCACATTTGCCACTCTGTCTACACACTCACAACTCCATCACAATCCTATTGTAAATTGCCTCACATTCCGTGCTCTGTCCATAAACTTAGGAAAACTCACTCTTTACCTCCTCTTTCTCTTTCACACCTTCTAACTTTCTCACCTTGAAGCTTTTCCTTAAAAAGCTTTCACCTTTCCAAGCTTCACCTTCCACAGCTTCTACTTCCCAAGCTACTCCTTCTCGAGCTTCTCCTTCTTGAGCTTTCCCTTCTCAAGCTTCTCCTTCTTGAGCTTGATTAGAAATGCTCATATGACTTGCTTAAATAGGCACTTACCACCCAATGCATAACTTATCCACAACCTTCTACAATATTCATAACTTTCTAGAATTCTACCCACACACCTTGATAAATGGAATGACAACAATTTATTTTTTTATTTTTTTCTATTATGCCACCTATGCACCTCAAAAATAGAAATCCCCTTTTCCTTTCTTTTCTCCTTTTTCCCTTTTTTTATTTTTTATTATTTCTCCTCTAATTTTTGTCACTTTCTCTCTCCTCCACAAATTTTTTTTTTTTTTAATAAATAATTTTTCTATTGCAAGGTGCTCCTACATCAAACTCCCTCGTTAGATAGAAAAGTGTGTCCCACACTCTGACACCAAAAAGAAACATCTACAACCATCTTCATCTTCACCAAAGGTTTCCACCTCAATGGAGACATGAAAACCAACATGCAAATCTTCCACATCTAGATCCATATGTCAAACACCAGCATCTCAACCATCCAATCAACAAGCTCATTCCTAGGAACAAATTGAACATAATGCTTCATCAAAAAACCCTCATCCACATCAGCAACTAGTGAATTCATACCTTCAGCAACAAACCCTGCATTAGCAACAAAAAACTCCATATAAGCACCAAAATGTAGATCTCCATCAATATATGCGAAACCAACAATCTCATTGCTCACAACAAGATGCTCTGCAATACATAACTCACCTCCAACAACAATTGGATCATCCACGACCAAGTGCTTTGCAACATACAAATCATCACCAACATCTACTAGATCATCCACGACCAAATGCTCTATAGTTTCCATGTCAAACTCAACCAATTGATCATGAAAACCAACCTCTATCCAAACATCAAAAAGGTTAGGAATATCTTCAACAAAAACCTCTAGTTTCTCTATAGGTTTTGCATTAGGCTCCACAAACTGATCAAAAAAACCAACTTCTTCCACCTTGACCTTCTTAGCTTGATCAACCAATCTAGCATCCAACCAAGCAAACATCTTAGAAATATTCCTCTCCACTATATCATGGATTTTTGCAATCATCTTAGGGTCCAATCCTCTCGGATCCATCTTCCAAGATCTTCATAAACCCTCTACAACAGATCCTTCCCATGCTCCTTGTGACAACCTTGAGTTGTTTGCAAGTCAAATCACATCTTGCCACCTCGCATGAACAATCAAGAACCACATCACAAGTCTAGGACAATGGATATGTAATCCACAAGCTCTCTATGATCATGGCTCAACAAGTTCAATCTTCCATCTTCACATCCATTAATCAATCTGCATGTCCTCCAAAGGTCCTGGTGCAAACTGCCTCAACTTTGGTGATCTATCTGCATGCTCAAGAACTCCCACTCTAATAAACTTCACCCAATGAAGGTCCTACTACAACTTGCCTCACACTTCAGCGATCTCTTTGTACACTCAGGAACTCCTACTCTAATACCACTTGATAAAGGTACACTCTGATACCATTGACAAAGGGTCATACCACCCTTACCAAATCACAACCAAGAATGCAACAATATGAAGACAAATAGAGATAAAATGCTTCCCAAAAATTTTTATTAAACTTGAAAATCTTTAGCAATTACAATAACATTTCTACAAGATCTCTCAAGATCCAATCCAAACCAAAGCTAGTCCAAATCCACACTCTCCTCCAAGATCTCAACTTGTGCTCGCCAGCAACCAAGCAACCTCCTTGTTTCTGAACCATACCTACTAGCTCTTCTCCAACTTTATCCAAGATCCAAGTGTAAACTACCTCACATTTAGCACTCTGTTTACACACTCACAACTCCATCACAATCCTATTGTAAATTGCCTCACATTCAGTGCTCTATCCACAGACTTAGGAAAACTCACTCTTCACTTCCTCTTTCTCTTTCACACCTTCTAACTTTCTCACCTTGAAGCTTTTCCTTCCAAAGCTTTCACCTTTCCAAGCTTCACCTTCCACAACTTCTACTTCCCAAGCTACTCCTTCTCGAGCTTCTCCTTCTCGAGCTTTCCCTTCTCGAGCTTCTCCTTCTCAAGCTTGATTAGAAATGCTCATATGCCTTGCTTAAATAGGCACTTACCACCCAATGGATAACTTATCCACAACCTTCTACAATATTCATAACTTTCTAGAATTCTACCCACACACCTCAATAAATGGAATGACAACCATTTATTTTTTAATTTTTTTCTATTATGCCACCTATGCACCTTGAAAATAGAAATCCCCTTTTCCTTTCTTTTCTCCTTTTTCCCTTTTTTAAATTTTTTTTATTATTTCTCCTGTAATTTTCGTCACTTTTTCTCTCCTCCACAATTTTTTAAATTTTTTTAATTTTTTAATTTTTTTAATAAATAAATTTTCTATTGCAAGATGCTCTTGCATCATAGTCTAAAATTAGATCTAAACATTAGATGTGAAGGTTAATAGCTTGAATCAGATGCATGATAGAAAACAAAATATGTGTCACAGAAAATGGTATATGCACTATAAGAATCTTCAAATGCACCATAAAAATGAGCAAATGCACTAGAATAATGAACAAATGCGCTATAAAAATAATCAAATACACTTTAAGAATGATCAAATACACTATAAGAATGACCAAATTCATAGTAGAATGATTCAAATGTGTTAAAAGGTAGGGTGGAAGCATTAAAATGGTGTATAAAAGCACCGTTGCATCAGGGGAATGGTAGATCCGATCTTTGTGAGCTTGGAAATGTCTTTGAAAGTTTTTTGATCTTTTTATGAAGCCTCTCACCTATTATAAAACCTATAGAAGATTAGATTTGCACCACAAACCAGAGAAGAAAAGTAGATCTAAAAGAAAGAGAATAAAAGATCTAAAGGAAAAATAACAAATTAGCAAGAAAACTTGAACAACAGAGAGGTTTTAATAAGAAGCCCCATGGTGGGTGCCATTTTGTACATAGAATATTTGTGTATTCATGAAACCTTAATGTAGAGTAAAGATAAAATGACAATGAACTAGACTAAACCAAGGAAATTATTGTCAAAATGCAAATTCTATGAACATCTTGGTCCACCCCACAATAGGTGTATCATAGTCATGCTCTAGGACATGCTTAGGAATAATATATTCAATTTAAGGACTATTTTTGCCACTATGAGGTGTATTTAATCTTGTCAACCCAGGGATGTATACTTGAAATGGTCGACACAATATGTGGACTAGGTCTCTTAATGAGTCACTGAGCTTATGCTGTAGGAAAGTAAAATGCAAGGAAAAAAACTTACGCTATTGCTACAGGAAACTAACACACTTAACTCTATGAATATTGGAAATACAGTGAAAGGCTAACAAACATTCCAACTTAGTTCATCCCCTATAACTATTATCACATTTGCTACAGGAACATTCACGAAGTGTGATGCTACAAGAAGGAACTTACAACTTCTACTTACAATACTAAAAATGTTTGGAAATAAATCTATACTATCCTAATATAATCCACCTTTCAAGTGGGCCCCCTTGGTTGGCTTCAACTAAACTACTAACATAGGATAGAAGCTAAAAACTATTTCATTATATTTTAAAAATTCATTACATAACACATAGAACTGTAAAAACACAACTCACTGTAAAAGTTAATAGTTTGTTCTCATAAACTCTTTTCTTCTAACTAAACTAACACACATGGTCCAATTCCTATATATAGGAGATCAAAACTTATTCCCATAACAAAAAAGTAAATAACCTAGCTATAAATCCATAGGAGAGAAAGAAGGAAAATAACAACTCAAGGTGGGAAGAAGAGATAACAGCTTAAGGTGGGAATAATAAAGTCTAAAAATCCACTCACCATAGGAATAAATGCAGAGAATGTAGTATGTCTTGATAGCTCCTCCATACTCACTGTCATGTCCTTTGGAACTATTATGAATTTCCTTGATCATGGCTACACCTCAGCATTCTTTTCTCCTTGAATGCTATTGCCTCTAATCATCTTTCAGCTTCATTGCTAACAGGTTAGTTATAATATAGAGACAATTGAAAATAAGTATTTTCCAATTAAATTCAAATATAAGAATACACATTTTGATAAGTATATGAAATATTGTATCATGTATATGATATTGGCAAAAGATGACATACTATCTACCCATAGGTTAATCATTGGTTTAGGTAAACATAGATCCACAAATGTCTTGATGAATATGAAATAGAGTATTAAAAAAGTGTTTAAAAACTATCATGAAATAGAGGCAATATTTAGCCTCATCATCTACCCCCTAGTAAATTGATGCTTCTCCTCAAGCATGGCATTTCCTAGTTAGTGATCTGAATTCCCCCACTTCTACACTTCCTTTCTTGGTACTCTTGAAGGTGTAATAAAATCCTCATGTTCTTTCCTAAACCTCCCTTCTTTTGTCCTCCTACAACTTGTCAAGTTTGTCAGCATTAATGTCATATAAGGGCCACATGAGCATTGGAGGTTGCATAGTAAGTGGGTACAATAATTCAAGTTTAGCTTGTTTTCCTAGCTTGAGATACTTTGGAGCTCGATGAAGGGAAACTTCCAAGTTGATGGGACCATGTGGCTCTAACTTTTTAAGTTCCTTAGGTAATCTAGCCCATCTACTCCTAGCACCACTCGTAGCTCTCTAGAAAGAAAAGTAGGGAAAATTCTCATAATTAGCATAATCCTTAGCTCTGGCAGCAAAGATCCTATCCCTTACTCCCTTGTTCTTATCCCCATAGGTTAACCTAAACTATATCCTAAGAACTTCTTTTTGTTTGCTACTTTCATTTCTTAATGGCAGGGGTTCTGTCCTTTCCTCATCTCTATAATTATTTAGCTGCCTGTCATAGTGTGCTTCATAGTTTTCTTCTTCATAATTCACAAAGAAAATTTTGCTACTAGGATGGCAGAGTTCAATATAAACCATAAAATTCCTAGGCTAATTTAAACTCTGCATTGATCTTAAGTCAGTTAACATGAAAATGAACAAGAGAAATTGTTCTTTTAAACAAAGAGCATAAACTTGTGGTGGAGGTCTACGGGTAAGTGCTTGATCAACCAATTTGAGGGCATGATCCATTCTTTTTTTTTTATTTGCCAACTACTCCTTTAAATCTATAATTTCTACATTCAAAGACATTATATCTTTCTTCATTCTTTACCTCTCCTCTTCCCATAAGGCCTTAACAAACATATGTTGTCTAAATAACTAAAAAAGGAGTTGTTGTAGAGTAATGGAACTGTTGTCTTCCTCACAATTTTTTTTCTCTTCCTTTGTTCCCTCCATAATTGTTCTACAACATCAATAAACCATTTATTTATAGGTAATTAGGGTAGTGTTTGAATCAACTTGCTCAGGAATTGTTTCATCCTTACAACTCAAGGTACCTGGTTCGTCTCAAATAGTGCAGAAGCGCAAATTTTGGTGGGTAAGTACTCTGTGACTTTCTAAGAAATTTTAAAGTGTCTGCTATTGTGAAAATCATAGGGTTTTATTCAAAATTCTTCCTCAAAAAGAGTTTACTGGGAAAACAAATTATTTGAAATGTTCTGTGCATGATGACTTTCTTGAACAATTTCCCTTATCAGTGCTTGAAATAACTAAGGGGACGGAACTCATTCTGAAAAAATCCTAGAATAGTTGTAGTTGAGGGTTTTTATGACAAAGCTAATTGGGTAAGAGATGCCTAGGTTCCCATGGGGGGTCTGGAGTTGTTTAAAAAATGGTTTTCAGAATGAAAACTGGACACTCCTATGAGCAATGTTTGGGAGTTTGATATTGGTAAATTAATAGTCCCCACAGTTTTCTTTGATAGTGATTTATTGATGGATCTAGCAAAGAAATATGATCCTATTAAGAGATGGGTGAAAAATATTCTGGAGTCAATCTTTTTATTGTTTTCCATGAGCTGTTCAGTGACGTTTTCAACCTTAACCCTAACCACGTTGTGCATGAAATCTTTGATATGGAGGATTTACAACCCAGATATGATGCACAATGAATTTACTTAGAAATAGGGCCACTACAGGAGCATGCTGCCAAGGTTGGTAATTTGCCTTTGATTATAGCCAGTACCCCAGAACCATTGTTGAAAAGACATTTCAACTTGAGAGCTCAAGCACTATATTTTTCTCTTTGCAAGATTTTTGGGATAGATGGAGGTGATAAAATTCTTGGTTCTATTGTCCTTATAATGGCTTAAACTCTCTAATTTGGAATGGGTACTATTCTGGATTTTGCCACTTTCCTATCAAAAGAGTTTCACAATTGTTTGGTGGGGATACTAAGGGGAAAAGTAAACAAACCATTCTGGTTGTATTCATTGCTTATGCATGTTTTCTTATACAAGGGATTCACCTTTTTCTCCAAGCATATGGAGCTAGAAACAACCAAAAATGGGGAGAGGAATCTAGTGCAGCTGTGGAGTGTAGATATGACTTCACAAGCCACAGATGCTAGTTATGTAAGATTTGACAGATATTTCACATCTAGGTTGAGATTGCTCTTGAGAGGTGAGAGCCCATAAATTCCACAAGCATTATTGGAATTGGTTAGACCTAAAGACCATGCAAAGGGATTACTGGTAAGTCATAATTGGGGAGACATCATTCTCTATAATGTTTCAATAGTGATAAGGGTATATGGCTTCCTAGGAAAGCCTCATGTTCTGCCATTTCATGTGCCTGTGAAGATAGGGATAGCTAAACTCCTATGGCAGATAGGTACTATAGATGAGAGGCAGTTGTCTAAGAAGGGCACATTTTTTCCAATTGTTATTGTGGCCCATGATTTTATTTTTGTCAAAAAAGGGTGGAAACACCTTCATATGTTCTTAGATAAATATAACATGGTAGAATCTCATGCCAGGTTTAATGACCCTGAAGGATTCTATGACCTTTTAAGAGAAAGAATAAAAGCTGCCTGTATGATGCAGCAAGGATATTACCTAGAGGATTTGATTAGAAATGTCTTTACTCTACAAGAGCAGGAATTGAGAAAGGAGAAATGGGTAGCATATAGCAAAACCCTAGAATTCATTAATGCATTTGACTCCCATTATGATCCAAAGAGAAAAAATTTAGAACAGGGGTCATCTTCCTCTCAAGTAGAGCAATACTCCACAAGTCGGTCTCCAATCAAAATTGATAATGAAGAATCTTTAAGAGAACATCTTAGACAGATTGGTGGAGAGGGAGATATGGTTGTTACTTCCACAGATTTGGAAATTGGTGAGCCACAAGAACCACCTATACGTTCCTTGGAGCTTACTATTGCTAACTATCAAGGTAATTAAATTGACCCTATAGTTGCCCAAGCCTCCCAGAGGTTTGTAAATGATGAGTATTTTGTGAAATCTAGAGCATTTGCACAATTTTTGTGGAGGTTGAATATAAGCAATTTTGAAAAGGCTTGTGAAAATATAAAGGTAGAACAACCAGATAAACCAAACTCTATCATTAAAGAAGATGTAAAATCTAAATTCTTGAGTGATTTTGCCCAATTCACACCTAATGCCGAGAGGCAATTAGTTAAACAATCAGGTGTCCCACTTCTCCCAGAATGGAATATAGCAAATGCTATTGTTTTTTATTCAGTAAGGAAACAAAAAGATGTTTAATTAACAACTGCTGAAGAAATATTACAGCCTCACAAAGGAGTCAAATTTAGTGATGACCACCAAGCCCTTGTTATATGGTCCATGGAAAAGAGGGAAAATACTAGGATGCACGAGTTTCCCACTGTAGAGCATACTGGTTCATTCATAGTATATAGGGCTGGTGAAGTAAGTAGTAAGTAAATAATGGGAATGGCCTTAGAAGTGCTGAAATTTGGAGAATATAGTGCACCTAGAATTCCATACCCTTCACAAACATTTTTTGGAGCAAACCCTATTGTTGAAATACTAGACACCCCTAAAAGGCCCCAATTCTATACTGCAGAGGATTTTGAAGAAGAAAAAGCTAAATTACATGAGTTGCAAGTAGAATTAAAAAATCAATATGAAGGAAAATTAAACTAGGGTGTGATGTATTTAAGGGATAAAATACAATGGTGAACCTTCTTTGATTAGTTGACAAGAATTGCAACCCTTATGGATGAGTTGAATAGAGATAAGGATAAATTGACTCCCCTTGCACACAAGTGGAGGGAGAGGAATAATGATATCACAATTGTGTGTATAACTGCCATCCAAATGCCTTATCATCAAGTAGAGAAAATTATTGATTTTTTAAATAAACTATAAGATTTTGATGATAAAAGGGATTCTTTGCAGAGAAGATTAACACATTGTTTTTCCCAGTATATTGCTGAAAAATTCATTTTATTTCCTTGTGCTTTAAAATCTGTTGATACAATAAAGGAAAAGGAAAAGTAGAAAAAAGAGTTGGATGAAATATTTTGTGAAAGGATCAAGAACATCATGAGTGAAAGTGGCCACCTGGGCAAGGACAAACGAAGAGTTGGTAAAGATACAGTTATTTTATAATTCCAAGAGAAAAGAATTTGATGATTTAGAGGAATTTGCAAATTCTTTAGTGATTATACAAAGAGATGCTTTAAATTTTGATTGGCCAGATGATGCTACTTAAAATGAATAGAAAAATCATTTCATAAAATAGATGTCAAAAGATGATGAGGAGGAAGATGCAAAAGTAAAAGTTACCCTCATACTTAGTAATGAAGACATGGAAAATCCCTAGATTAAAGTAAGTTTGTAGGTAGTTGAAGATGATACATCACTTTTTAACCTCATGGCCACTTACTTGAAGGATGAAGAATAAATGAAGAATCAGATCATATTTTCTTGTCTCAACAATTGAGAAGCAGAACAGAAAGGGACCCACCAAGGAATGTTCGATGTAATAGCCTTTTCTGTTATTTGCTTTTGTCTTTTATGACAAATGTATGATAGTATCTTTTAGAAGACACCTATCACTTTCTTTTAGCCTGAAGCTTGTTACCTCTCACACTATTTAAGTGAGATTCCAAGGCTAAAGAAAGGTCTAAATTCTATTTTCTAAGTGATATGCTTAGTCTGTTTTTGGTCCAAAATTTTGAAAGCAAGTTTATGATGTATTTTCTCTATCAATTCTCTGAGAATAAATGAATATAGAATGAGCTGTGTTTCTTTCTGAAGGTCATTCTAAGTCTATTGTAAATGGTATACAATTTTCAAAAAAAAATGAATACAAATTATGAATTGTCCCCATATTAGTTCTTTCTGAATTTTGTCTACCTCTAATTACTTGGTTATCTTGATATTGTATAATTAAAAGCTTTTGCAATTGAATGCAATCTAGTTAAGTTGTATATCTGTTTATCACTACTGTTAATTCAATGGATTAAGTAAAAGCTTTGGTGAATGTGATAAGGTTGCCCTAGTAGTGGAAAGGGTTTTGAATGATAAATTCTGATAAGAATTGCTAATAGAACTTGTTCTAAGGAAACAATTTAGATCTAAGAAGTTGCTATAGACTCTGAACCCCAATGGATTAGGCACTAATCAAATTGATTCAGCTGAAGGAGAAGTATGTCACAAATGGTTATTAAAATGTAGCATCAAATCAAGTTTTATTTTTATTTCCTGTAGATCTTCAAAGATTGGCCCATACTTGTCTGCATGAAATGTTTTAGCTTTAGTTAGCCACTATTGTTGAGAACATTTGCATTCAATTTCACAAGATTTTACTTATACAATATCAAGATAACCAAGTAATTAGAGGGAGACAAGATTCAGAAAGAACTGATATGCAGACAGTTCATAATTTTTATTCTTTTTTTTTTTGAAAATTGTATACCATTTACAATAGACTCAGAATGACCTTCAGAAAGAAACACAACTCATTCTATATTCATGTATTCTCAGAGAATTGATAGAGAACATACATCATAAACTTGCTTTCAAAAATTTGGACCAAAAATAGACTAAGCATATCACTTAGAAAATAGAATTTGGACCTTTCTTTGGCCTTGGAATCTCACTTAAATAGTGTGAGATGCAACAAGCTTCAGGTTAAAAGAAAGTAACAGGTGTCTTCTAAAATATATTGACATATATCTATCATGAAACACAAAAGAAAATAATAGAAAAGGCTATTACATCGAACATTCCTTGGTGGGTCCCTTTCTGTTATGCTTCTCAATTGTTGAGACTAGAAAATATGATCTAATTCTCCATTTATTCTTCATCCTCAGAGTAAGTGGCCATTAGGTTAAAAATTGATGTATCATCTTCAACTACCTGCAAACTTACTTTAATTTAGGGATTTTCCATGTCTTCATTACTAACTATGAGGGTAACTTTTACTTTTGCATCTTCCTCCTCATCATCTTCTGACATCTATTCTATGAACTTATTTTTCCATTCATTATAAGCAGCATCATCTGGCCAATCAAAATTTAAAGCATCTCTTTGTATAATCACTAAAGAATTTGCAAATTCCTCTAAATAATCAAATTCTTTTCTCTTGGAATTATAAAATAACTATATCTTTACCAACTCTTCATTTGTCCTTGCCCATAACTAGTGCCTAGTTTCACTCATCATGTTCTTGATCCTTTTACAAAATATTTCATCCAAATCTTTTTTCCACTTTTCCTTTTCCTTTATTGTATCAACAGATTTTAAAGCACAAGGAAATAAAATGAATGTTTCAGCAATATACTGGGAAAAACAATGTGTTAATCTTCTCTGCAAAGAATCCCTTTTATCATCAAAATCTTCTAGTTTATTTAACAAATCAATAATTTTCTCTACTTGATGATAAGGCATTTGGATGGCAGTTATACACATAATTGTGATATCATTATTCCTCTCCCTCCACTTGTGTGCAAGGGGAGTCAATTTATCCTTATCTCTATTCAACTCATCCTTAATGTCATGTCCCGCCCCGACCATCATAGCACTATTGACATTTTGTTTCTTTTGGACTTTGATAGTTAGACTCTAGATGAAAAATTATTACCCCCTATGGACATTGATATTTTGATCCTTAGACTATTTGATTTCATGTTATGTTATTGGGACATTGATACCTATATCATTAGGCTATATGATGATTCCTTATGATGTTACTAGGACACTAATATTCTAAGTATTTTTTATGATGTTATTCAGATATGCTTACTTACCTTCTTGATGATCCATATGTCATGATTAAAGCTTATGTTATACTCAAGTGAATGTTTGATTTTTGAATTGTGGTCTCCATATGGTTCTAGATTATCATGTCTTAGAATATTTAGAGTAACATTAAGAATTCATGTATCATTTGAATAAACTAGAATTGTATACTTATATTATATTTGATGCATTGCTTAAGGTAGATTAATTCCATAATTTTCTATAAGAATAAATGATCATAATGTTTTACTATCTAGATTAGAGAATTGCTACAAATGTGAAGTGTGTAATGTGATATGAATGGAAATACATATTTCAGATTAGTTATGTTATTCATTGATGATAGAATCTATGTGATTTATATTGACATTATCATTTTATCACCTTATTCTTGGACTACTCATATTTGCTATAACTGTGCAGGAAAGAAGCCCATGGATTTATGGAGAACCTTGCTAGGTGTTTGGAAAAACCAAGGTTAACCCTAAGGAGGGTATAACCTTTTTACCCTTGTATTTTATTTGTAAAACCAATTTGTGTGTATTATTGTGATTCTATAAAAGTAAATTTATTTTTCTTGATGGCTTTCCAAGTGTGTTGTGGTATTTTAGTGTCAATTGACACATGTTCTCCTTTGTAGCATGCTTAGTGGGATGGTAGGTGGTTAAGTGAACCAAGGAGTGGTTTGGTAGGATTTCTTTTCCCTAGGTGCATTTATGGGTCCAAGAGGGATTCTTTCCATGCTAGGTCGAATGGACACCTTTTGTGAATTTTGAGGAGGTTTACACCATCCCTAGGGGTAGTTTGAGGTCTTATTTTAAAGCCCATATGATATACCTAGGGGGTAGGGGCATTTTTAAGTATTATAAGCTTCCCTAGGCATTGAAAAGAGCACCCAAAAATTATGGATTCCCAAGTTGGCCAAATTTGGAAAAATAAGCATCAAAAGAAAACATTCTTTAGGGAGAGTTGGTTGGAGAGTTCTTGGGGGGAGAATTTTTGGATAGATCTGGAAAAAGAATCTAAGTGGGGTAAATTTTGGAAAAGGGAAAAAAAAAAGGAGAAGAGCTTAGGAGGAGGATTGCTGGTAAAAAGACAGGGAGCTCAAATTTGCTTGGAAACCAGGTTGGTAACCTTATGTACCCTTGCTATGAAAGTTTTTTGTTAAGTAGATTATTTTTATTGTGTTATGCATGTGAGTTTTTTGTAATGTAGTTGTAATATGGTGTGTTGTAATGTTGTGTTGTGTAAGGTTGAGTGATCATGTTTCAATTTTGGTGTATGTGTGTATTGTGATTTACGTTGTGTTGTGAATTCATATGTTCTTGTTGCAGTTTTCTGTTTTGGGTGTGACAAGGTGAGTCTCATCTCTTGGGAGGGAAAGAGAGCCTTGTGAGGGTAAGGGGTGCATAGGGAATGTGTTGGGTGAGAGTCTCTCCTAGAGTAGGAGAGGGATGCCATATGGGTGTTATGGGTCCCATATGCCACCTTGCTGGAGTTATAAGTATTGTAAAGATGCCATGTGAGGGCATGTATGTGGTGTTGGGTTGCCTTGTGAAGGCATGTGTATAAAGTGTATAGCCTAATGAAGGCATAGTTGTAGGTGGAGTCTCCTCAACATTCATTTTCCACCCTTACCCCTTGAGATGGATCTACATGTGATCCTAAGTGGTCTACCTTGGTTGGGAATTTTTGTGGTTTTATTTGTCAACTATAAAATGTGTGAATAGTTTTGTAATGTGAGCATTGTGCTGTAAATGGTTGTTAGTAATGTATGTCCACCTAGTCAAGGTTCTCCCTACTCGGGGGTGGCCTTTAAAAGGCCTAAGGTTGGGAGGAGATTATCGTGGGCTTGTTTGTGTGTGTTGTACTATAGGTTGTGATCTATGGATTGAAGACTTGAAGAGAAGAATGATGTTGTCTTATTTTCATGTGCAGCAAAAACATACTTCCAAGTGAATTCTTATTGTATTAGGGAGAGTCACCCTTGGGTAACTCCCAATCTTGTGTTTTATGACAGCTTGTAAGCTGGAAAATTGTATAAGTGGACTGTATAAGTGGACTGTACTTGTTGATATGTTGCTACATTCAGTGATTAAAGAAATTTATATATCATGCACTATCCTATAGTATATAGAAATGAGTAAAGTTGTTATGTTTTTGTTTCTAAAATGATTCTAAGAGAAAATGTGTGTCTCCATTTGAAATTGATACATTTGGTTATAAAGACATTTTGTTAGAATTTCAAATAATGTTCTGGTTGGAAGGAACTAAAGTGGTTAGTGAAGTTAGTTAAATGTATTGTAGTAATGTACATCAATATTGTAGATCAAGGAAAATAAATATAAAAAAATAAAATAAAATAAAAATGCTTTCATTGAAAAAGAAAAATATATTTATATTTGCTGGTTCCTTTGACTGTAATATTGGTGCACCACACATAAGGGTTGCAATTCTTGTCGACTAATCAAAGAAGGTTGACCATTGTATTTTATTCCTTAAATACATCACACCCTGGTTTAATTTTCCTTCATATTGATTTTTTAATTCTACTTGCAACTCATGTAATTTAGCTTTTTCTTCTTCAAAATCCTCTGCAGTATAGAATTGGGGCATTTTAGGGGTGTCTGGTATTTCAACAATAGGGGTTGCTCCAACAAATGATTGTGAAGGGTATGTAATTCTAGGTGCACTAGATTCTCCCACGTTTCAC
The DNA here is from genome assembly GCA_028749045.1 of Cupressus sempervirens. Taxonomy (NCBI): domain Eukaryota; kingdom Viridiplantae; phylum Streptophyta; class Pinopsida; order Cupressales; family Cupressaceae; genus Cupressus; species Cupressus sempervirens. The sequence goes on along the minus strand of CM053793.1, from coordinate 744,408,825 downwards.
TTCCCAAGTATCTTCTCCATTTGAGACACTTTTTTTTCCAGTGACTATATCTGTTTATGCCTTTCCTCATATGCTTTTAAAACTTCTTCAAACCTAGCATTGAGTTGGGTAAATCTATCTTCTTCCTGGCCAGATACAACATCACCAAATTTTAGCACTTCTGAGGCCATTCCCATTATTTGCTTACTACTTACTTCACCAGCTATGTATACTGTCAATGTACCAGTATGCTCTGTAGTGGGAAACTCATGCATGCTAGTATTTTCCCTCTTTTCCATGGACCATATAACAAGGGCTTGGTGGTCATCACTAAATTTGACTCCTCTATAAGCCTATAATATTTCTTCAACAGTTGTTAATTGAACATCTTTATGTTTCCTTACTGAATAAAAAATAATAGCATTTGCTATATCCTATTCTAGTAGAAGTAGGACTCCTGATTGTTTAAATAATTGCCTCCTAGCCTCAGGTGTGAATTGGGCAAAATCAATCAAGAATTTAGATTTTGCCTCTTCTTTAATGACAGAGTTTGGTTTATCTAGTTGTTCTACCTTTATTTTTTCACAAGCCTTTTCAAAATTACCTATATTCAACCTCCACAAAAATTGTGCAAATGCTCTAGATTTCACAAAATCCTCATCATTTACAAATCTCTCGGAGGCTTGGGAAACTATAGGGTCAATTTCCTTACCTTGATACTCAACAATAGTAAGCTCCAAGGAAGGTGTAGGTGATTCTTGTGGCTCACCAATTTCCAAATCTGTGGAAGTAACAACCATATCTCCCTCTCCACCAATCTGTCTAAGTTGTTCTCTTAAAGATTCTTCATTATCAATTCTAATTGGAGACTAACTTGGGCAGTATTGCTATACTTAAGAGGAAGAGGACCCCTATTCTAACTTTTGTCTATTTGGAGCACTCTCAGTAGGTGGACTCTCAGGTCTTGGCTTCTGCTGAGGGAGAGCCTGTTGTACATTCTAAATCATTACATACCCTGCTCTTTTCTACAAGGTGTATTGCCCTGGAGCTACCACATTTCTACTGCCTATTCTTCTTTGTACTTCTGCAGCCTTGTCTGGATCTATCTCAACATACATAGCTTTATTTTCATTCATGATTTGAACTATTATGGAAAAATTATTCATTAATTCTTGTATCTTGGCTCCCTAGTATTTCTTTTCTTTCAATGGATCATAATAGGAGCCAAATGCATTAATGAATTCTAGGGTTTTTCTATATGCTACCCATTTCTCCTTTCTCAACTCCTGCTCCTGCAAAGTAAAGACATTTCTAATCACATCCTCTGGGTAATATAATTGGTACATCATACGAGTAGCTTTTATTATTTCTCTTAAAAGGTCATAGAATCCTTCAGGGTCATTAAACCTGGCATGAGATTCTGCCATGGTATATTTATCTAGGAACATATGAAGGTGTTTCCACCCTTTTCTAACAAAAACAAAATCATGGGCATAGTAAAAATTGGAAAAAATGTGCCCTTCTTAGACAAATCCTTCTCATCTATAGTACCTATCTACCATAGGAGTTTAGCTATCCCTATCTTCAAAGGCATATGAAATGGCAGAACATGAGGCTTTCCTAAGAAGCCATATACCCTTATCACTGTTGAAACATTATAGGGAATGATGTCCCCCTAATTATGACTTACCAGTAATCCCTTTGCATGGTCTTTAGGTCTAACCAATTCAAATAATGCTTGTGGAATCATGGGGCTATCACCTCTCAAGAGCAATCTCAACCTAGATGTGAAATATCTGTCAAATCTTACATAACTAGCATCTGTGGCTTTTGAAGTCATATCTACACTCCACAGTTGCACTGGATTCCTCTCCCCATTTTTAGTTGTTTCCAGCTCCATATCCTTGGAATTTGAACACCTTCATCTATCCCAAAAATCTTGCAAAGAGAAAAATATAGTGCTTGAGCTCTCAAGTTGAAATGTCTTCTCAACAATGGCTCTATGGTACTGGCTGTAATCATAGGAAAATTACCAACCTTGGTAGGATGCTCCTGTAGTGGCCCTATTTTTAAGTAAATTTTTTGTGCATCATATCTGGTTTGTAAATCATCCATATCAATGATTTCATGCACAGCGTGGTTAGGGTTAAGGTTGAAAACCTCACTGAATAGCTTAGGGAAAACCCTAAAAATATTGACTCCAGAATGATTTTTTACCCATCTCGTAATAGGATCATATTTCTTTGCTAGATCCATCAATGAATCACTATCAAAGAAAATTGTTGGGACTATTAATTTCCCAGTATCAAACTCCCAAACATTGCTCATAGGAGTGTCCAATTTCTGTTCTGAAAACCATTTCTTAAACAACTCCAGACCCCCCATGGGAACCTAGGCATCTCTTACCCAATTAGCTTTATCATAAAAACCCTCAGCTACAACTATTCTGGGATTTTTTGAAATGAGTTCCCTCCCCTTAGTTATTTCATGCACTAATAAGGGGAATTGTTCAAGAAAGTCATCATGCACATAACGTTTCAAATAATCTATTTGCCCAATAAACTCTTTTTGCCAAAATTCGCACTTCTGCACTATTTGATATCTTCTACAATTCTACTAGAGTGTTAACTAAGAATTTTCATGTCCTAGCTCTATAAATTTTGTATGCCCTGATATTCTCTCTGCGCTTTAGTGGTTCATTAATGGTGAAATTATGGGCTCTTATCATACAATAAAATTGCACGCATAAGGTCTAAATCATATTTACTCTTAGTAACTGTTACCCACAATTTGCATCCAAGTTTGAATCCCATCCATAGATCTTCACCAGATCGGATGGTCCTGATTTAAAAGGTAACAAGCATTACAGCTTTTAAAACAATTCTATGTGTCACAATTTTGATTCCTTGCAATATTTAAATTCCTTGTATCTTAGAATTGTAGGGAAGCATCATTCATTGATCAAGACAAGATCGACGATTAGATTAATCCACTTTTTAATAAAAACCCATCAGCTATATTGACCAATAAGAAACTGTTGTATGAGCTCATGCCATCTAACAACATTCCATGTCAATAGATCCCATATCTTTTTTAGAGTAAGCAAGTACTTGGCATTGTTCAGTCCACATGTCATGCTAGCGCATTCTTGGTTTCCTTATCTAATGAGCATCTTAAAATTATGGGCATGCACTGGCCTTTGATCTTTGATAGATCAATGACGATACTGATTTTACCCTACAAGGGATTTGGGTAAAAGCTTTAGACATCACCATGGACATGTGTTTGCAGGGCACATTCTCACTTTGTTTAAATCCTGTGCAACTTAAAATTGCATGGAAGCGTCTACCTCTGATCTTGATACAGATTGATGATCACACAATTATCAACCTTCTCATTTGATGAATCCTTTCGAATGGCAAAATTTTGTTACACATCATTATTTTCTTTACAGCCTGTCATAGGACTTAACGCATAACTTCCATGTCTGGTCCCACCTCGCCACTTGTCAAGCTTCCGCTTGCCTGCATAATTTAAATCTTGAGCAATTCCATATTGTGGGAAAACAATATCTGTCGATCTGCCTAAAATCGACGGTAGACCAACCTGCATCTACTTTAGTAGCTCATCAGTTCTACCGATGAATAGGAAAATGCCACTTGGCCTAGGGCGTCTACTTTATTGTGGAAAAAAGAGTCATTCCTTGTGCTGCGTGCCCTCATTTTGCTTCCTTGTATTATTTAAACAACTAGCATCTAGAGATTGTGGGAAAGTAGGAGCCATTGATCTAATCAAGATCAACGGTGCTGAAAAACATTTCAACTTGTTCATCCCTTTAAAATAGAATATCAGTTAAAGCACGTGAAAGGTTTATCACAAGGATTTAAAAGGTATTCTGATGCGAACAAAACATTAGGATAAAATGCCCTGCCAAAATTTTGAAATAATACCTTTTGAAAAAAATTAAAACTAGGCCAACACAAAACAAAGGTATAAGGGTTCGTTACACACTTGGGGCTTTTTATGGATAATTTGAGAGACAAGCCCTATGAATTTAAAAGGATAATACAACACATGGAACAGGGCACGATCAGGGTAATTAAAAAGAATTTAGGATTTTATAGGATAAAACCCTAATCTGCAAGAATCAAAGATTTAACTAATTTTTGAACCAAATATCAAAAGTTTTCTATACTATGAAAAATCACACCAACAATAGCTTTTCTTGCTTCAAAAATGGTTTTGGTCAATTTAAGGATCTCTTAGTCTAGAGAATATCAATGGAAAAAAGGGTATCCAGATCTGTTGTTCATTTGTAAATGTCAAGTATGCTAATAGCCTCTATTTTACGTTATTTCTTTGTTCCATCATAGGATTGATTAAATGCAATGTTTCATTGATCATATGTGCTATTTCAATAAACACACACACTATTTAAATTTTCAAATGTGTTATTTTATCTATCATATGTGTCATTTTGCAAGGAAAATGTGTTATTTAAGGATTTAGATTTGTGGTTTCGTAGTTACATGTGTTATAATAGAGTTTAAAAGTGTCATAGGATTATCTAGATGCATTGTTTGAAGTGGTAGATGCACTATTTCAGATTCTTTTTCTAATGTTCTAGTTTTGAACTTGCTTTCTCGTTATTAGTTTATAGTCACATCTTTTGGAAGGACTATGATTCAAACTGGAGTTTGTTAGTAAATTTTTAATACATGTCCAATCACAATAATAGAGGCCACAATAAAATATTAAACAACATGCACCTAGAAAATGGAAGAAATGGGCTTCCTAACAAGGTTTTCTAGAGCTAGTGACTAGTGGGTAGTGGGTTTTAGTTTTTAACCATCAATGTTTAAATTTACCTGTCCTATAGTAGAGAGCTTCCCACCAATTCTAAGGAGGTTTGGCACAATCCCTTATGGGACTGCTAGAGGAATGCTATGTTCAGAACATAGGTGACTTACATTCGATTGGGAATGCAAGATTGGGAGGCATTCCCTCTAATTGGTCCTGCTAAGGCAACTCAGGAGGTAGCCTTTCTACGACTGAGTAATCCTACCTAGTAGAAAGCAAGAAAATGCAAATCATAAATAGGTCTAGGAATTTGATCACTTTAGGAGAGTAAGTGCATATCCCTATTGTTTTGACCTCCCAAACACAACAAACAAGTTTTGGTCAATTCCAAACCCTTAACTACAATAGATAAAGGGGCACCTAGTTAAACTATGTGTTTGTTCTTTCCCTAGTTGACTATTACTAACCCTCACAGAAGGTTTGTCATTCTAATAAACTCTCATGAGTTGAGAACATAGGCCTACTTTTGATTAGATCAATGAGGTCAAGCATAATACTTAGATTAGGTTATGGACTTAAAAGGAAATGTCACAATCTAACTCATGAGGGTTCTAAATACTTACCTATTTTGGAGCTAGCAAAAGCTAGGCACATTTTTGAGGGTCTACATTACTGTCACACATTTCTAGGAACCTGAGAGTTCTTATCAACTTAGATGAGGTTTGTAAACAATCTGATAAAGGTACGCTCTGATACCATTGACGAAGGGTCACACCACCCTTACAAAATTACAACCAAGAATGCAAAAATATGAAGACAAAGAGAGATAAAATGCTTCCGAAGAAATTTTATTAAACTTGAAAATCCTTAGCAATTACAATAACATTTCTACAAGATCTCTCAAGATCCAATCCAAACCCAAGCTAGTCTAGATCTACACTCTTGTAGAAACCTCCAAGATCTCAACTTGTGCTCACAAGCCACCAAGAAACATCCTTGTTTTTGAACCATAGCTACTAGCTCTTCTCCAACTTTATCCAAGATCCAAGTGTAAACTGCCTCACATTCGGTGCTCTATCTACATACTCACAACTCCATCACAATCTTGTTGTAAATTGCCTCACATTCGGCACTCTATCCACAAACTTAGGAAAACTCACTCTTCACTTCGTCTTTCTCTTTCACACCTTCTAACTTTCTCACCTTGAAGCTTTTCCTTCCAAAGCTTTCACCTTTCCAAGCTTCACCTTCCACAACTTCTACTTCCCAAGCTACTCGTTCTCGAGCTTCTCCTTCTTGAGCTTTCCCTTCTCGAGCTTCTCCTTTTGAAGCTTGATTAGAAATGCTCATATGCCTTGCTTAAATAGGCACTTACCACCCAATGGATAATTTATCCACAACCTTCTACAATATTCATAACTTTCTAGAATTCTACCCACACACCTCGATAAATGGAATGACAACCATTTATTTTTTTATTTTTTCTATTATGCCACCTATGCACCTCAAAAATAGAAATCCCCTTTTCCTTTCTTTTCTCCTTTTTCCCTTTTTTTACTTTTTTATTATTTCTCCTCTAATTTTCATCACTTTTTCTCTCCTCCACAAGTTTTTAAAATATTTTTTATTTTTTATTTTTTTTAATAACTAAATTTTCTATTGCAAGATGCTCCTACATCACAATCTAAAATTAGGTCTAAACATTAGATGTGAAGGTTAATAGCTTGAATTAGATGCATGATAGAAAACAACATATGTATCACAGAAAATGGTATATGCACTATAAGAATCTTCAAATTCACCAAAAAAATGAGCAAATGCACTAGAATAGTGAACAAATGTGCTATAAAAATAATCAAATGCAGTTAAAGAATGATCAAATACACTATAAGAATGATCAAATGCATAGAATGATTCAAATGTGTTAAAAGATAGGGTGGAAGCGTTAAAATGGTGTATAAAAGCACTATTGCATCAGGGGAATGGTAGATCTAATCTTTGTGAGCTTGGAAATGTCTTTAAAAGTTTTCTGATCTTGTTATGAAGCCTCTCACCTACTATAAAACCTATAGAAGATTAGATTTGCACCACAAACCAAAGAAGAAAAGTAGATCTAAAAGAAAAAGAATAAAAGAGCTCTAGGAAAAATAACAAATTAGGAAGAAAACTTGGAGAACAGAGACGTTTTAATATGAAGCCCCATGGTGGGTGCCATTTTGTACATAGAATATTTGTGTATTTATGAAACCTTAATGTAGAGTACAGATAAAATGACAATGAACTAGACTAAACCAAGGAAATTATTGTCAAAATGCAAATTCTATGAACATCTCGGTCTGCCCCACAATAGGTGTATCATAGTCATGCTCTGGGCCATGCTTAGGAATAATATATTCAAACTAAGGACTATTTTTGTCACTATGAGGTGTATTTAATCTTGTCAACCCAGGGATGTATACTTGAAATGGTTGGCAGAATATGTGGACTAGGTCTCCTAATGAGTCATTGAGCTTATGCTGTAGGAAAGTAAAATGCAAGGAAAAAAACTTACACTATTGCTACAGGAAACTAACACACTTAACTCTATGAATATTGGAAATAAAATGAAAGGCTAACAAAAATTCCAACTTAGTTCATCCCCTATAACTATTATCACATATGCTGTAGGAACATTCATGAAGTGTGATGCTACAAGAAGGAACTTACAACTTCTACTTACAATACTAAAAATGCTTGGAAATAAATCTATACTATTCCAATCTAATCCACCTTTCAAGTGGGCCCCCTTGGTTGGCTTCAACTAAACTACTAACAAAGGATAGAAGCCAAAAGCTATTTCATTATATTTTAGAAATTCATTACATAACACATAGAACTGTAAAAACACAACTCACTATAAAAGTTAATAGTTTGTTCTCATAAACTCTTTTCTTCTAACTAAACTAACACACATGGTCCAATTCCTATATATAGGAGATCAACACTTATTCCCATAACAAAAAAGTAAACAACCTAGCTATAAATGCATAGGAGAGAAAGAAGGAAAATAACAACTCAAGGTGGGAAGAAGAGATAACAGCTTAAGGTGGGAATAATAAAGTCTAAAAATCCACTCACCATAGGAATAAATGCAGAGAATGTAGTAAGTCTTGATAGCTCCTCCATACTCACTGTCATGTCCTTTGGAACCATTATGAATTTCCTCCACCATGGCTACACCTCAGCATTCTTTTATCCTTCAATGCTATTGGCACTAATCTTTGAATTCTTCCAATCATCTTTTAGCTTCATTTCTAACAGGTTAGTTATAATACAAACATAATTGCAAATAATTATTTTCAAATTAATTTCAAATATAAGAACACACATTTTGATAAGTATATGAAATATTGTATCATGTATATGATATTGGCAAAAGATGACATACTATCTACCCATAGGTTAATCATTGGTTTAGGTAAACATAGATCCACAAATGTCTTGATCAAAATGAAATAGAATATTAAAAAAGTGTTTAAAAACTATCATGAAATAGAGGCAATATTTAGCCTCGTCATCTACCCCCTGGTAAACTGATGCTTGTCCTCAAGCATGGCATTTCCTAGTTAGTGATCTGAATTCCCCCACTTCTACACTTCCTTTCTCGGTACTCTTGAAGGTGTAATAAAATCCTTGTGTTCTTTCCTAAAACTCCCTTCTATTGTTCTCCTACAACTTGTCAAGTTTGTCAGCATTAATGTCATATAAGGGCCACATGAGCATTGGAGGTTGCATAGTAAGTGGGTACAATAATTCAGGTTTAGCTTGTTTTCCTAGCTCTAGATACTTTGGAGCTTGATGAAGGGAAACTTCCAAGTTGATGGGACTATGTGGCTCTAACTTTTTAAGTGCCTTAGGTAATCTAGCCCATCTACTCCTAGCACCACTCGTAGCTCTCTAGAAAGAAAAGTAGGGAAAATTCTCCTAATTAGCATAATCCTTAGCTCTGGCAGCAAAGATCATATCCCTTACTCCCTTGTTCTTATTCCCATAGGTTAACCTAAACTATATGCTAATAACTTCTTTTGGTTTGCTACTTTCAATTCTTAATGGTAGGGGTTCTATCCTTTCCTCATCTCTGTAATTATTTAGCTGCCTATCATAGTTTGTTTCATAGTTTTCTTTGTCACAATTCACAAAGAAAATTCTGCTGCCAGGATGGCAGAGTTTGATATAAACCATAAAATTCCTAGGCTAATTTAAACTCTGCATTGATATTCTCAAGTCAGTTAACATGAATTGGAACAAGAGAAATTGTTCTTTTAAATAGAGAGCATAAACTTGTGGTGGAGGTCTATAGATAAGTGCTTGATCAGCAAATTTGAGGGCATTATCCATCCTTTCTTTTTTATTTGGCCACTACTCCGTTAAATCTATAATTTTTGCATTCAAAGAAATTATACATTTCTTCATTGTTTACCTCTCCTCTTCCCATAAGGCCTTAACAAACATATGTTGTCTAAATAACTAAAAAATGAGTTGTTGTAGAGTAATGGAACTGCTGTCTTACTTACAATTTTTTTTCTCTTCCTTTTTTCCCTCCATAATTGTTGTAGAACATCAATAAACCATGTATTCATAGGTAATTAGGGTAGTGTTTGGATCAACTTGCTCAAGATTGTTTCATCCTTACAACTCAAAGTACCGTGTTGGTCTCAAATAGTGCAGAAGTACAGATTCTAGTGGGTAAGTACTCTGTGACTATAAGAAATTTTAATGTGTCTATTGTTGTGAAATTCCTAGGGTTTTATTCAAAATGCCTCCTTGAAAAGAGTTTACTGGGCAAATAGATTATTTGAAATGTTCTGTGAATGATGACTTTCTTGAAAAATTCCCCTTATCAGTGCATGAAATAACTAAGGGGAGGGAACTCATTCTGAAAAATCCTAGAATAGTTGAAGCTGAGGGTTTTTATGTCAAAGCTAATTGGATAAGAGATGCCTAGGTTCCCATGGGGGGTCTGGAGTTGTTTAAGAAATGGTTTTTAGAACAAAAACTGGACACTCCAATGAGAAATGTTTGGGAGTTTGATATTGGTAAATTAATAGTCCCCACAGTTTTCTTTGATAGTGATTTATTGATGGATCTAGCAAAGAAATATGATCCTATTATGGGATGGGTAAAAAATCATTCTACAGTCAATCCTTTTAGGGTTTTCCCTGAGCTTTTTAGTGAGGTTTTCAACCTTAACCCTAACCACATTGTCCATGAAATCATTGATATGGATGATTTACAAGCCAAATATGATGCACAATGAATTTACTTTAAAATAGGGTCACTACAAGAGCATGCTGCCAAGGTTGGTAATTTGCCTATGATTATGGCCAGTACCCCAGAGCCATTATTGAGAAGACATTTCAACTTGAGAGCTCAAGCACTCTATTTTTCTCTTTGCAAGATTTTTAGGATAGATGAAGGTGATCAAATTCTTGGTTCTATTGTCCTTATAATGGCTCAAACCTCCAATTTGGATTGAGTACCATTCTGGATTTTGCCACTTTCTTATCAAAAGAGTTTCACAATGGTTTGGTGGGGATAATAAGGGGAAAAGTAAACAAACCATTCTGTTGGTATTCATTGCTTATGCATGTATGCTTATACAAGGGATTCACCTTTTTTTCCAAGGATATGGAGTTAGAAACAACAAAAAATGGGGAGAGGAATTGAGTGTAGCTGTGGAGTGTAGATATGACTTCACAAGCCATAGATGCTAGTTATGTAAGATTTGACAAATATTTCACATCTAGGTTGAGATTTCTCTTGAGAGGTGACAACCCCAAAATTCCACAAGAATTATTGGAATTAGTTAGACCTAAAGACCATACAAAGGGATTACTGGTAAGTCAAAATTGGGGGGACATCATTCCCTATAATGTTTCAATAGTTATAAGGGTATATGGCTTCCTAGGAAAGCCTCATGTTCTACCATTTCATGTGCCTTTGAAGATAGGGATAGCTAAACTCCTATGTCAAATGGGTATTATAGATGAGAGGGAGTTGTCTAAGAAGGGAACATTTTTTCCAATTGTTATTGTGGCCCATGATTTTGTTTTTGTCAAAAATGGGTGGAAACACCTTCATATGTTCCTAGATAAACATAACATGGTAGAATCTCATGCCAGGTTTAATGACCCTGAAGGATTCTATGACCTTTTAAGAGAAAGAATAAAAGCTGCCCGTATGATGCACCACATATATTACCTAGAGGATTTGATTAGAAATGTCTTTACTCTGCAAGAGCAGGAATTGAGAAAGGAGAAATGGGTAGCATATAGCAAAACCCTAGAATTCATTAATGCATTTGACTCCCATTATGATCCATTGAAAGAAAAGAAATACTAGGGAGCCAAGATATAAGCATTAATGAATAATTTTTCCATAATAATTCAAACAATGAATGAAAATAAAGCTGTGTATGTTGAGACACATCCAGACAGGGCTACAGAAGTACAAAGAAGAATAAGCAGTAGAAATGTGGTAGCTCTAGGGCAATACACCCTGCAGAAAAGAGCAGGGTATGTAATCATATATAAGGTACAACAATCTCTCTCTCAGCAGAAGCCAAGACCAAAGAGTCCACCTGCAAAGAGTGCTCCAAAGAGAAATTTTTTGAAGGGTATGCTATTCTAGGTGCACTAGATTCTCCCACCTTTCTCTTCCCAAGTATCTTCTCCATTTGAGACACTTTTTTTTCTAGTGACTATATCTGTATACCCCTTTCCTCATATGTGTTTAAAAATTCTTCAAACCTAGCATTGAGTTGGGTAAATCTATCTTCTTCCTAGCCAGATACAACATCACCAAATTTTGACACATCTGAGGCCATTCCGATTATTTTCTTACTACTTACTTCACCAGCCATGTATACTGTCAATGTACCAGTATGCTCTACAGTGGGAAACTCATGCATCCTAGTATTTTCCCTGTTTTCCATGGACCATATAACAAGGGCTTGGTGGTCATCACTAAATTTGACTCCTCTATGAGCCTATAATATTTCTTCAGTAGTTGTTAATTGAACATCTTTTTGTTTCCTTACTGAATAAAAAACAATAGCATTTTCTATATCGTATTCTAGCAGAAGCAGGATGCCTAATTGTTTAACTAATTGCCTCCTAGCCTTAGGTGTGAATTGGGCAAAATCGCTCAAGAATTTAGATTTTACCTCTTCTTTAATGAAAAATTATGGTTTATTTGGTTGTTCTGCCTTTATTTTTTCACAAGCTTTTTCAAAATTTCCTATATTCAACCTCCACAAAAATTTTGCAAATGCTCTAGATTTCACAAAATCCTCATCATTTACAAACCTCTCGAAGGCTTGGGAAACTATAGGGTCAATTTCCTTACCTTGATAGTCAACAACAGTAAGGTCCAAGGAAGGTGTAGGTGGTTCTTGTGGCTCACCAATTTCCAAATCTATGGAAGCAACAACCATATCTCCCTCTCCACCAATCTATCTAAGTTGTTCTCTTAAAGATTCTTCATTATCAATTCTGATTGGAGCCCGATATGGGGAGTATTGCTCTACTTGAGAGGAAGAGGACCCCTATTCTAACTTTTGTCTTTTTGGAGCACTCTCTACAAGTGGACTCTCTAGTCTTGGCTTCTATTGAGGGAGAGCCTATTGTACATTTTAAATCATTACATACCCTTCTCTTTTCTGCAAGGTGCATTGCCCTGGAGCTACCACATTTCTACTAGCTTATTCTTCTTTGTACTTCTGCAACCTTTTCTGGATGTGTCTCAACATACATAGCTTTATTTTCATTCATGGTTTGAATTATTATGGCAAAATTATTCATTAATGCTTGTATCTTGGCTCCCCAGTATTTCTTTTCTCTCAATGGATAATAATGGGAGTCAAATGCATTAATGAATTCTAGGGTTTTACTATATGCTACCCATTTCTCCTTTCTCAATTCCTACTCTTGCAGAGTAAAGACATTTCTAATCACATCCTCTAGGTAATATACTTGGTGTATCATAGGGGCAGCTTTTATTCTTTCTCTTAAAAGGTCATAGAATCCTTCAGGGTCATTAAACCTAGCATGAGATTCTACCATGTTATATTTATCTAGGAACATATGAAGGTGTTTCCACCCTTTTCTGACAAAAAAAAAATCGTGGGCCTTAGTAACAATTGGAATAAAATGTGTTCTTCTTAGACAACTCCCTCTCATCTATAGTACCTATCTACCTATCCTAGGAAGCCATATACCCTTATCACTGTTGAAACATTATAGGGAATGATGTCCCCCCAATTATGACTTACCAGTAATCCCTTTTCATGGTCTTTAGGTCGAACCAATTCTAATAATGCTTGTGGAATTCTAGGTTTGTCGCCTCTCAAGAGCAATCAAAACCTAGATGTGAAATATCTGTCCAATCTTACATAACTAGCATCTGTGGCTTTTGAAGTCATATCTACACTCCATAGCTGCACTAGATTCCTCTCCCCATTTTTGGTTGTTTCTAGCTCCATATCATTGGATAAAATGGTGAATCCCTTGTATAAGCATACATGCATAAGCAATGAATACCAATAGAATGGTTTGTTTACTTTTCCCCTTGCTATCCCCACCAAACCATTGTGAAACTCTTTTCATATAAAAGTGGGAAAATCTAGAATTGTACTCATTCCAAATTGGAGGGTATGAGCCATTATAAGGACAATAGAACCAAGAATTTGATCACCTTCATCTATCCCAAAAATCTTGCAAAGAGAAAAATACAGTGCTTGAGCTCTCAAGTTGAAATGTCTTCTCAACAATGGCTCTAGGGTACTGGCTGTAATCACAAGCAAATTACCAACCTTGGCAACATGCTCTTGTAGTGGCCCTATTTTTAAGTAAATTCGTTGTGCATCATATCTAGCTTGTAAATCATCCATATCAATGATTTCATGCACAACGTGGTTAGGGTAAAGGTTGAAAACCTCACTGAATAGCTCAGGGAAAACCCTAAAAAGATTGACTCCAAAATGATTTTTTACCCATCTCGTAATAGGATCGTATTTCTTTGATAGATCTATCAATAAATCACTATCAAAGAAAATTGTGGGGAGTATTAATTTACAAATATCAAACTCCCAAACATTGCTCATAGGAGTGTGCAGTTTCCATTCTAAAAACCATTTCTTAAACAACTCTAGACCCCCCATGGGAACCTAGGCATCTCTTACCCAATTAGCTTTGTTATAAAAACCCTCAGCTACAACTATTCTGGGATTTTTTGGAATGAGTTCCCTCCCCTTAGTTATTTCATGCATTGATAGGGGGAATTGTTCAAGAAAGTCATCATGCACAAAATGTTTCAAAAAATTTGTTTACTCAGTAAACTATTTTCGGGGAGACATTTTGAATAAAACCCTAGGAATATCACAATAGCAGACACTTTAAAATTTCTTAGAAAGTCATAGAGTACTTACCCACCAGAATTTGCGCTTCTGCACTATTTGATATCTTCTACAATTCTACTGGAGTGTTAACTAAGAATTTGCGTGCCCTGGCTCTAAAAATTTTGTATTCCCTGATATTCTCTCTGCACTTTAGTGGTTCATTAATGGTGAAATCTTGGGCTCTTATCATACAATAAAATCTTACGCATAAGGTATGAATCATATTTACTCTTAGTAACCATTACCCACAATTTGTATCCAAGTTTGAATCCCATCCATAGATCTTCATCAGATCGGACAGTCCTGATTTAAGAGGTAACATGCATTACGGCTTTTAAAACAATGCTATGTGTCACAATTTCACTTCCCTACACTATTTAAATTCCTTGCATCTTAGGATCAAGACAAGATTCATGATCAGATTAATCCACTTTTTAATAAAAACCAGTCAACTATACTAACCAATAAGAAATTTCTGTATGAGCTCATGTCGTCTGACAACATTCCATGTTAGTAGATCCCATATCTTTTTTAGAGCAAGCAAGTACTTGGCATCATTGTGTCCATGTGTCATGCTGGTGCATTCATGTTTTCCTTATCTAAAGAGCATCTTAAAATTATGGGCATGCGTTGGCCTTTGATCTTTGATAGATCAACAGTGATACTGATTTTACCCTACAAGGGATCTAAGTAAAAGATTTAGACATCACCATGGACATGTGTCTACAGGGTGCATTCCCACTTTGTTTATGCAGCTTCAAATTGCGTGGAAGTGTCTACCTCTGACCTTGATACAGATTGATAATCACACAATTATCAACCTTCTCATCTGGTGAATCCTTTTGAATGGCCCAATTTTGTTACACATCATCATTTTCTTTACAGCCTGGCATAGGACTTAAGGCATAACTTCCATGTCTGATCCCACCTCACCACTTGTCGAGCTTCCACTTGCCCGCATAATTTAAATCTTGAGGAATTCCATATTGCGAGAAAATAATATCCGTCGACCTACCTCAGATCGACGGTAGACCTCCCTACATCTGCTTTAGTACCTCATAAATTCTGCTGACAAATAGGAAAATACCACCTGGCCCAGGGCATCTACTTGATTGTGGAAAACAAAGGAATTCCTTGTGCTATGTGCCCTCTTTTCACTTCCCCATATTATTTAAACAACTAGCATCTGGAGATTATGGGAAAGTAGGAGCCATTGATCTAATCAAGATCAACAGTGCTGAAAAACATTTCAACTTTGTCATCCCTTTAAAATAGAATATCAGTTAAAGCACATGAAAGGTTTATCACAAGGACTTAAAAGGTATTCTGATGCAAACAAAACATTAGGATAAAACGCCATGCCAAAATTTTGAAACAATACCTTGCGAAAAAAATGAAAACTAGGGCAACACAAAACAAAGGTATAAGGGTTCTTTACACACTTGCGGCTTTTTTATGGATAATTTGAGAGACAAAACCTATGAATTTAAAAGGATAATACAACACATGGAATAGGGCATGATTAGGGTGATTAAAAAGAATTTAGGATTTCATAGGATAAAACCCTAATCTGAAGGAATCAAAGATTTAACTAATTTTTCAACCAAATATCAAAAGTTTTCTATACTATGAAAAATCACACCGACAGTAGCTTTGCTTGTTTCAAAAATGGTTTTGGTCAATGTAAGGATCTCTTAGTCTAGAGAATATCAATGGAAAAAAGGGTATCCAAATCTGTTGTGCATTTGTAAATGTCGAGTATGCTAATAGCTTCTATTTTAGGTTCTTTCTTTGATGCATCATAGGATTGATTAAATGCAATGTTTCATTGATCATATGTGCTATTTCAATAAACACACACACTATTTAAATTTTCAAATGTGTTATTTTATCTATCATATGTATCATTTTGCAGGGAAAATGTGTTATTTAAGGATTTAGATTTGTTTTTTCGTAGTTACATGTGTTATAATAGAGTTTAAAAGTGTCATAGGATCATCTAGATGCATTGTTTGAAGTGGTAGATGCACTATTTTAGAGTCTTTTACTAATGTTCTAGTTTTGAACTTGGTTTCTCATTATTAGTTTATAGTCACATCTTTTGGAAGGACTATGATTCAAAGTGGAGTTTGTTAGTAAATTTTTAATACATGTCCAATCACCATAGTAGAGGCCACAATAAAATATATAACAACATGCACCTAGAAAATGGAAGAAATGGGCTTCCTAACAAGGTTTTCTAGAGCTAGTGACTAGTGGGTAGTGGGTTTTAGTTTTTAACCATCAATGTTTAAATTTACCTCTCCTATAATAGAGAGCTTCCTACCAATTCTAAGGAGATTTGGCACAATACCTTATGGGACTACTAGAGGAAGGCTATGTTCAGAACATAGGTGACTTACATTCGATTGGGAATGCAAGATTGGGAGGCATTCCCTCTAATTGGTCCTGCTAAGGCGACTTAGGAGGTAGCCTTTCTATGACTAAGTAATCCTACCTAGTAGAAAGCAAGAAAATGCAAATCATAACAAGTCTAGGAATTTGATCACTTTAGGAGAGTAAGTGCATATCCCTATTGTTCTAACCTCCTAAACACAACCAACAAGTTTTTTTCAATTCCAAGCCCTTAACTACAATAGATAAAGGGGCACCTAGCTAAACTATGTGTTTGTTCTTTCCCTAGTTGACTATTACTAACCCTCACAAAAGGTTTCTCATTCTAATAAACTCTCATGAGTTGAGAACATAGTCCTACTTTTGATTAGATCAATGAGGTCAAGCATACTACTTAGAGTAGGTTATGGACTTAAAAGGAAATGTCACAATCTAACTCATGAGGGTTCTGATCTACTTACCTATTTCAGAGCTAGCAAAGGCTAGGCACATTTTTGAGGGTCTTCATTCCTGTTGCACATTTCTAGGAACCTGAGAGTTCATATCAACTTAGATGAGGTTTGTAAAAAATTTGATAAAGGTACACTCTGATACCATTAACGAAGGGTCACACCACCCTTACCAAATCACAACCAAGAATGCAACAATATGAAGACAAAGAGAGATAAAATGCTTCCAAAGAAATTTTATTAAACTTGAAAATCCTTAGCAATTACAATAACATTTCTACAAGATCTCTCAAGATCCAATCCAAACTCAAGCTAGTCTAGATCAACACTCTTGTAGAAACCTCCAAGATCTCAACTTGTGCTTGCAAGCCACCAAGAAACCTCCTTGTTTCTAAACCACAGCTACTAGATCTTCTCCAACTTTATCCAAGATCCAAGTGTAAACTACCTCACATTCGGCACTCTATCTACACACTCACAACTCCATGACAATCCTATTCTAAACTACCTCACATTTGGTGCTCTGTCCACGGACTCAGGAAAACTCACTCTTTACTTCCTCTTTCTCTTTCACACCTTCTAACTTTCTCACCTTGAAGCTTTTCCTTCCAAATCTTTCACCTTTCCATGCTTCACCTTCCACAACTTCTACATCCCAAGCTACTCCTTCTCGAGCTTCTCTTTCTTGAGCTTTCCCTTCTCGAGCTTCTCCTTCTCAAGCTTGATTAGAAATGCTCATATACCTTGCTTAAATAGGCACTTACGACCCAATGCATAACTTATCCACAAACTTCTACAATATTCATAACTTTCTAGAATTCTACCCACACACCTTGATAAATGGAATGACAACCATTTATTTTTTTATTTTTTTCTATTATGCCACCTATGTACCTCGAAAATAGAAATCCCCTTTTCCTTTCTTTTCTCCTTTTTCCCTTTTTTTATTTTTTATTATTTCTCCTCTAATTTTCATCACTTTCTCTCTCCTCAACAGTTTTTTTTTTTAATAAATAATTTTTCTATTGCAAGATGCTCCTGCATCAGACTCCCCCGTTAGATAGAAAAGTGTGTCGCACACTTTCACACCAAAAAGAAATGTCTACAACGATCTTCATCTTCACCAAAGGTTTCCACCTCAATGGGGACATGAAAACCAATGTGCAAATCTTCCACATCTACGTCCATATGTCAAACACCAACATCTCAACCATCCAATCAACATGCTCATTCATAAGAACAAATTGAACATAATGCTTCATTAGAAAACCCTCATCCACATCAGCAACTAGTGAATTCATACCTGCAGCAACAAACCCTGCATCAACAACAAAAAACTTCATATCAGCACCAACATGTAGATCTCCATCAATATATGCCAAACGAACAATCTCATTGCTCACAACAAGATGCTTTACAATACATAACTCATCTCCAACAACAATCAGATCATCCATGACCAAGTGCTTTGCAACAGACAAGTCATCACCAACATCAACTAGATCATCCATGACCAAATGCTCTGTAGTATCCATGTCAAACTCAACCAATTGATCATGAAAACCTACCTCTGTCCCAACATCAACAAGGTTAGGAATATCTTTAGAAACAACCTCTAGTTCCTCTATAGGTTTTGCATTAGGCTCCACAAACTGATAAAAAAAACCAACCTCTTCCACCTTGACCTTCTTAGCTTGATCAACCAATCTAGCATCCAATCGAGCAAACATCTTAGAAATATTCCTCTCCACTATATCATGGCTTTTTTCAATCATCTTAGGGTCCAATTCTCTCAGATCCATCTTCCAAGATCTTCGTAAACCCTCTACAACAAATCCTTCCCAGCCTCCTTGTAACAACCTTGAGTTGTTTGCAAGTCAGATCACAACCTGCCACCTCACACAAACAATCAAGAACCACATCACAAGTCTAGGACAACAGATCTATAATCCACAAGCTCTCTATGATCATGGCTCAACAAGTTCAATCTTCCATCTTCACATCCATTAATCAATCTGCATGTCCTCCCAAGGTCCTGGTGCAAACTGCCTCAACTTCGGTGATCTGTTAGCATGCTTAGGAACTCTCACTCTGATAAAATTCACCCAACGAAGGTCCTGCTACAAACTGCCTCACACTTCGACGATCTACTTGTACACTGAGGAACTCCTGCTCTGATACCACTCGATGAAGGTACACTTTGATACCACTGACAAAGGGTCACACCACCCTTATGAAATCACAACCAAGAATGCAACAATATGAAGTTGAAGAGAGATAAAATGCTTCCCAAGAAATTTTATTAAACTTGAAAATCCTTAGCAATTACAATAACATTTCTACAAGATCTCTCAAGATCCAATCCAAACCCAAGCTAGTCCAGATCCACACTCTTGTAGAAACCTCCAAGATCTCAACTATTACTCGCAAGCCACCAAGAAACCTCCTTGTTTATAAACCATAGCTACTAGCTCTTCTCCAAGTTTATCCAAGATCCAAGTGTAAACTACCTCACATTCGACACTCTGTCTACACACTCATAACTCCATCACAATCCTATTGTAAACTGCCTCACATTTGGCACTCTATCCATTGACTTGAGAAAAATCACTCTTCACTTCCTCTTTCTCTTTCAAACCTTCTAACTTTCTCACCTTGAAGCTTTTCCTTCCAAAGCTTTCACCTTTCCAAGCTTCACCTTCCACAGCTTCTACTTCCCAAGCTACTCCTTCTCAAGCTTCTCCTTCTCGAGCTTTCCCTTCTCGAGCTTCTCCTTCTCAAGCTTGATTAGAAATTCTCATATGCCTTGCTTAAATAGGCACTTACCACCCAATGCATAACTTATCACCAACCTTCTACAATATTCATAACTTTCTAGAATTCTACCCACACACCTCGATAAATGGAATGACAACCATTTATTTTTTTATTTTTTTCTATTATGCCACCTATGCACCTCGAAAATAGACATCCCCTTTTCTTTTCTTTTCTCCTTTTTCCCTTTTTTTATTTTATTAATATTTCTCCTCTAATTTTCGTCACTTTTTCTCTCCTCCACAATTTATTTATTTATTTATTTATTTTTAATAAATAAATTTTCTATTGCAAGATGCTCCTGCATCACAATCAAAAATTAGGTCTAAACATTAGATGTGAAGGTTAATAGATTGGATCAAATGCATGATAGAAAAAAACATATGTGTCACAGAAAATGGTATATGCACTATAAGAATCTTCAAATGCACCATAAAAATGAGCAAATGCACTAGAATAATGAACAAATGCGCTATAAAAATAATCAAATGCACTTTAAGAATGATCAAATACACTATAAGAATGATTGAATGCATAGTAGAATGATTCAAATGTGTTAAAAGATAGAGTGGAAGCATTAAAATGGTGTATAAAAGCACTGTTGCATTAGGGGAATGGTAGATCCAATCTTTGTGAGCTTGGAAATGTCTTTGAAAGTTTTCTGATCTTGTTATGAAGCCTCTCACCTATTATAAAACCTGTAGAAGATTAGATTTGCACCACAAACTAGAGAAGAAAAGTAGATCTAAAAGAAAAAGAATAAAAGATCTAAAGGAAAAATAACAAATTAGCAAGAAAACTTGAAGAACAGAGAGGTTTTAATATGAAGGCCCATGGTGGTTTCTATTTTGTACGTAGAATATTTGTGTATTCATGAAACCTTAATGTAGAGTGTAGATAAAATGACAATGAACTAGACTAAACCTAAGAAATTATTGTCAAAATGCAAATTCTATGAACATCCTGGTCTGCCCCACAATAGGTGTATCATAGTCATGCTCTGGGCCATGCCTAGGAATAATATATTCAAACTAAGGACTATTTTTTCCACTATGAGGTGTATTTGATCTTTTCAACCTAGGGATGTATACTTGAAATGGTCGGCACAATATGTGGACTAGGTCTCTTAATGAGTCACTGAGCTTATGCTATAGGAAAGTAAAATGCAAGGAAAAAAACTTAGACTATTGCTATAGGAAACTAACACACTTACCTCTATGAATATTGGAAAAACAATGAAAGTCTAAGAAACATTCCAACTCAGTTCATCCCCTATAACTATTATTACATATGCTGTAGGAGCATTCACGAAGTGTGATGCTACAAGAAGGAACTTACAACTTCTACTTACAATACTAAAAATGCTTGGAAATAAATCTATACCATCCTAATCTAATCCACCTTTCAAGTGGGCCCCCTTGGTTGGTTTCAACTAAACTACTAACACAGGATAGAAGCCAAAAACTATTTCATTATATTTTAAAAATTGATTACATAACACATAGAACTGTAAAAACACAACTCACTGTAAAAGTTAACAGTTTGTTCTCATAAACTCTTTTCTTCTAACTAAACTAACAAGGAAAGAAAGAAGGAAAATAACAAATCAAGGTGGGAAGAAGAGATAATAGCTTAAGGTGGGAATAATAAAGTCTAAAACTCCACTCACCATAGGAATAAATGCAGAGAATGTAGTAGGTCTTGATAGCTCCTCCATACTCACTGTCATGTCCTTTGGAACCGTTATGACTTTCCTCCACCATGGCTACTCCTAAACATTCTTTTCTCCTTGAATGCTATTGGCACTATGTGGCTCTAACTTTTTAAGTGCCTTAGGTAATCTAGCCCATCTACTCCTAGCACCACTTGTAGCTCTCTAGAAAGAAAAGTAGGGAAAATTCTCATAATCAGCATAGTCCTTAGCTCTAGTAGAAAAGATCCTATCCCTTACTCCCTTGTTCTTATCCCCATAGGTTAACCTAAACTATATCCTAAGAACTTCTTTTGGTTTGCTACTTTTAATTCTTAATGGGAGGGTTTCTATCCTTTCCTCATCTCTATAATTATTTAGCTGCCTATCATAGTTTGCTTCATAGTTTTCTTTGTCATAATTCACAAATAAAACTCTACTGCCATAATGGCAGAGTCTGATAGAAACCATAAAATTCCTAGGCTAATTTAAAATCTGCATTGATATTCTTAACTCAGTTAACATGAATTAGAACAAGAGAAATTGTTCTTTTAAACAGAGAGCATAAACTTGTAGTGGCGGTCTACAAGTAAGTGCTTGATTAGCCAATTTGAGGGCATGATCCATCCTTTGTTTTTTATATGCCAACTACTCCTTTAAATCTATAATTTCTACATTCAAAGACATTATATCTTTCTTCATTCTTTGCCTCTCCTCTTCCCATAAGGCCTTAACAAACATATGTTGTCTAAATAACTAAAAAAGGAGTTGTTGTAGAGTAATGGAACTGTTGTCTTCCTCACAATTTCTTTTTCTCTTCCTTTGTTCCCTCCATAATTTTTGTACAACATCAATAAACCATGTATTTATAGGTAATTAGGGTAGTGTTTGGATCAACTTGATCAAGAACTATTTCATCCTTATACCTCAAAGTACCTGGTTGGTCTGCTAGGGTATCATTCAGATTTTCATTAACCTCAACCCTACATTCCTCGTTAAGGTTTTGAAGAATATTTTCTATTTTAGGGTGAGGAGGAGAGTGGTTAGGAACAATTTGTACTAGGTATTCTTTAGTAGATGGCTTGGATGCGGGGGATTCTTTCAAAATTTGTCCTCTCATTCTAGGACTTCTTCTTACAGGGGATTCTTCTAATATCATAGCTTTCTGCTTACCTCTTCCTTTTGGTGTCTCTACTGTAGGAGTAACTATTGCAGGACCCTTCTTAGTTCTCTTTTTCCTCACAACTATAGGGTTTGACTCTTCTTTTACTAGGATAGAGATTTCTTTTCATTTTCACTTTATTCAGCTAGAGGTAAGTTTTTTGGTTTCTTGAATAGGTGAAGGCACAGTCTCTTGCACATTTTCTTGAACATTTTCTTGTATGTTTTCTTGTACATTTCTTTGCACAGTTTCGGTTTCAACCTCTTGGGTGCTCTATTCAATAGGTTCATTAGTGAGAGCTACATTTTTCTCATGAGGCTATTCATGAAGGGTAGCCTAGGGTTGCAAAGTTTTGGTTTGGACAAATTCTACCCATGATAGGGGAGAAACATGCCTAAGTGACCTTTCTATAAGTAACTTAATTAGGGCATGATGGGTAATTGAATTGTCTTTTCCTTTTTGTGTTTCTTCCACACTAATACACAACATATTATACAAGAAATTGGGGACATTAATTGGATGATTATGCCTTATACAATTCAGAAATTTAAAAATGATGTGCATGTAAATATGAAAATCTACCTTCGAATGTAATGTACCTAATATTATGTATGGCTAATTCATTTTATGGTGGCAGAAGAGACATTCTCTTACATATTTTCTTGGTAATGTTCATTTGAGGGTTAGTTGGTATGAAAAATTGAGCTCTAGCTAACCTTGTATCATGAGTGTTGGTATAATGTTCTCTTATCAACAATAACCCTATAACTTTTGCTATATGTTCCTCTATAGCAACCATTTTTAAGCCCCATATAGAAAATTCCCCTTCATCAAACGTCCTTATGAATTTTGTGGCTACTTCTTCATCATATGCAATCAAACTTAAAAAGTACCTTTAACTAGTGGATAGAAGTGAAATTGAAAATATCTCATAAAAGACAAGAGGAGGAGCCCAAATTCTTGATTTGAGGATAAATATGAGTTTTATTTCAACTAAAATGTCTAATAAGAGATAAGATGAGGAGCCCAAAAGTCTTGATTTGAGGCTAAATTTGGATTTATTTCCAACTAAAATGTCTCATAAGAGATAAGAGGAGGAGCCCAAAAGTCTTGATTTGAGGCTAAATCTGGATTTTTCTCAATTGTTTATAATATAAAAGGAGAATTTTCATTTTTTAAGGATAAATGAATTTATTGATTTAATAAAAGTTCCATTTATTTTCAAAATTTTGTCTTTTTCACTCTCCCTTTTGAATTTCATTTTATGATTTTGAATTGTTTTTCTTCTCTTTTGAAGTTGATTTAGGTTCTATTAATTTGATAGATGATTTAATTGATTAATGACCTAATTTAATCCTTAATTAGAAATTTATTTTTCTTTCTTTGATTTCCTCCTTAATTTGCATTGATTGATCAAAATTGCATAATTGAAGTCTTTGCCAATTTTTGGGTGTCTATAAGTTGCCTCTTAGGTTTGCATAGCATTTCATGTTGTATTAGGTTTGCATTTCATGTTGCATTAGATTTTCATTTCATTCATTCAGTTCTCATTTTTTCCTCATCCAAAAGTTATTTTCAATGGGTTGGTATAATGTGATGGTGTTTGAAAACGTTACTCGTTTCCAATTACCCTGATGAGAACAAAATGCATCTAGGGGCAGCTAACTCCCATTATCAACACATCCATTCAGACACCTGGCCAATTATAAAGTTATACTCCTTCTACACTTTAGGCTCTGCAAAACCTAGGTGGGTGGACCTATAGATTCTTTATATGGTACCAGTTGTCAAAGCATACACTGAATCTATTATGAAGCAGATAAAACCCTTATTTCTCCTAATAACTCATGAAATAACATCAATCTACAGTAGCTAAATACAGATCTAGGAATCTCAGAAGCTGAGTGAGGGCATTCTATTATAGCTCTTCAACATGAAAAGGAAAAGCATTGATTATTGATGTTGATGTTCAACAAATCCTCAAACATGCATCAAAACCTAATGATACTATCTCTGATCAGTGCCTAATCCATTGGGCAATTCCATGAATTGAAAACATACATCTGTGACATCAGGACATATTATGTATACCCAGACATCAAATCTATCAAACCACCTTGTGATTTAGACATCAATGTTCATTTAGGTCTCATTCTCACAAAATATCCTTCTCAAATAACCAGTAACCTTGTTTAAACATATCGAGCATTTACTTGGCCCTTTGGTCCAACAGCAAAATACATCAAACATACAACCTGAAAGGGATGCAAATGGGTCTCAAAACTTTGTTCCAAAACCACATAAGACTTACAGATTGCTGAGATAGGAGACAAGAACTAGAAAGAAACTAGTGAAATTGTTGCTCATATGTATTCATTTCCTTGAAACTATACATTCAGATGCATAAAATTAAAACATGAAACAACCTAATATCTCAGAACTATCTATATTATCTCTAAAATTGTTGTTCACATGAGAGTTCTACTGAAGAAAATGGTGTCACAGTCATGGAAACATGTCAAAATACTGAACCAATGGTCTCATAGTGCAAAAACTAGAATCCCTAATGGTATCACAGCATGAACTTTTTCTTCCCAAAAACTGGAACCTCCTAAATGAGAAAGAATGAGAGATATATAAGAGAAAGAAAATTTTGGATTGAATCTATAGTTGACATCTATACCTTCAGAATTCCTTCCCAAGAAGGCCAAAAGCCTCTCTCTACCTTCTTTCTTCAACTACAAATCAAAATCTCCTCATTATGGCTCTACAAGGCAAAAATATCTGAGATATTTGATTCACCATCGTAACTAATTTTTGATGTTAAAGAGGAGTTCGCAGTAAAAGGTGAAAAACTAGTTACAAAGTGACTTCAAGAAGCCCATTTAACCTTTTCAGATCATTTTTCTCCATAGTCAAGCTTCAAAAGGCTTGCTAATCTGCCCTCTAACAAACTCTATTGCTCAATCATCAAATATGTTTGTTCTATTGCCAATGCCCCGAATTTTACAAATTGACTTATACCATGAACTTTTATATAGCTTCAAACTATATGATAAGTGAATTTTTATTTATTTTTAAATCTACCTGACGTGAACTTTGTGAACTTTGAGAAAAGAATTAAAATTAAAATTTTAAAACCTTTGAAAATTACCCCATATGTTTCACTCGGGTCAAAATTGGTTTGACCATATCGCCACGTGTCACGTGCTAATTTATCCACCTTGCACTGTATCGGTGACACATGTCAATTTTTTGCTAACTCATTATATTATCTTCCCTGCAACTTCCGCTTGGCGAAATAGCGAGGGTTGCTCGATCCACCATGTGGCAACATCTGGTTCAATGGCACCACATCAGCGTGCTTGTATTCCAGTTTAAAATTTTGCAAGGGCTTCAAATTTGACATCATTAATCCGACCACGGGCCCCACCCTCTAACCTGCGGCTTCTCAAAAGCCTCTGCCTTCAATTCACAATGTCTATTGTGTTCATTTCTATTTGAACTGTTAAAAACTTATTTGCCCAGCCAATGTGGGATTTAATGGCTTTAAGTTTTTCCTTTTGCTGCAGTTTTTTGCTTGCAAGGCACATGCATTTGATGCCATCTTCACATTCCTCCTTGGTTGGATTCTTTGGCCCTTCTTTTAATGCGTTGGTTTCTCTTTTGAACTGCGTCTTGGGCTGTACATTACATGCCCCTTGTTAAAAACATGATCTGCCCCCATTTTATTCTTTTGTTTTACACATGACACTTTTGGAGCAGCTGTGGACACCTTCCTCTATGCTTGTGGGTTTCATTCTTCCATATTACATTGCTGCTACTTCATACATAAACTGCTACCTTCATACTTACTTGGCTCTGTGGATTTCCCTGTGAAAAATGTTTGGAACAATGTGCTCATTTTTCTATGTTATTTTTGTGTAGCCCATGGGAGATATTAAAAACAAAGAAGATGTTCATTCCCATTCAAAATGAGAATGTTTAAGATAGTGGTTTAAACATGGATGGGTGTGCTTATTGAAAATCTTCCTCTAAACATTATTGCAATGCCCAAATTGGGGTGCACGTAGCATTGGACTTGCTGTAATAACTGATTCTGCTTCACAATTCTTTACACTTTCTCTTGTTTTTGCATAGATGCCCAAATACCTGTGGCTTGGATGATCTCTTTGTAGATTAGTTTTGTTTAAAATAATAGACTTGTTTTTCTTTATTAAGGAAGAAGTAAAGCAAGTAATATCCACAATTATAATCATGAGAATAGGAATCCCTTGTTTTCATCAATTACAACGTGAGCAACCTCATATTTATCACATGAGCCCACTATAATGATTGGAATTAAAAACAATCACTGAAACATCACTTTAAAATTCCACTTTAATCATTTCCACACTAGTGTGAAATTTGTGCTTGGAGGCCTGTCAGCTGGCCTTAAAAACTGACTCAATCAAGTAACTAGGCCACGAAAATCGGCATGATTGTTCAATCCTACATACTCTATCACACTGAAAATTTTCAACCCATGATGGATTCCTAGTCAAGAGATTTTAATTTCCGAACATCCATACTTCAATTACCCTCCAGGCAAACAATGTTAAAAAACATAAACTGGGCTCAAGTTCGGCACTATAAATTGAGTTATTGATCACTTGGGGTTTTGAAAACTAGGATATAAATTCTTTGCCATGGAGAGAATATAATTCTATGTTTTTTTCTCATGAAGAATCACAAGGCACATTTGGCAAATTTTCGAAAACAGGCACTTGGAAATTTTAACTGAGAAATGTGTCAAAAAGTAAATTTTAGCAAATGTACGGACATGTGAAAGTATGTAGAAGGATTCGTCATGACTTAAGAACTGGCATACTTCAAGGATTTTCGGGACACAACACAATGGTACAATTCACTTAGGCTTACCTATCACAGGATCAAAGTTATAATGTGCCGAACAGGGGTACAGATCAATCAGGATACCTTATCTGTAACAAAATAATATAAACTAGGTTTTTAATCATGTTACCAAATTGATCAAATGGATTCATCATGATCTCAAAATTGGAACATATGAAATGTATAACCCCTAGAACATAATGCAAAAATAATTTTTTCATTTGGGTCAACTGGGTCAAAGATATGATTGGTCGAACAAGGCTTCCCAGAATTGTGAACAACTAGTCAAATGCACAAAACAGTAAATGACCAACTTTGGGGGATGCAAAACCTAGTCAAACAGATTCAAAATGACTTGAAAATTGAAACATAGGTTCTTTGATATGCATATTAGACATCCCCAAAGTGGTGAGCCATGAAACATTCCTGGGTAAAAGATATTCAAATTCAAACTAGGCCTCTGATCGCTATTTGACACGGGTAGAATTGCAAATTTTGACACTAGCTCAAAATGGGACTTCACAGAATGGTTTGAAATGTCAGTTTAACTTCATAGAAAACATAGACACACTAAATGAAAGGTATTAGAAACATTAAACACCTCTTAGGCCTCAGACTGACAACCAAGTACAATCTCATTTAAAAGCATTTAAGGGCTTGGTTTTTTCAATGGTTCTCAAAATTGACCATGCAATTTTTAGTCCCAACATAATGCTTTTGGCTTACCATTTATTCATAAGCCTAAGGAAACTTATACCACCTCAATGATCTTGATCAATAGTAACATCATCAATCTATCAATGTGTCCAATTAAAGCCCCATATCCTTGATTCATCAACACACCCTACAATGCATTCATGCTCAATCAATGCCATATATCCACTATCATCATTGGATCCTATCACTAGGGGCACCCAAAAAAATATTTGTTTGATTTGCAGATTATTTCTTGTTAAAGGCACCCACGGCTTCACCTTTTTGTCATATACATCATATGATTGGTGCCACCTAACTCATTAGAACTCTCTCCTATTTCTACTACACCAGTCTCTAAACCATTGTAGAGATGAATGATTAAGCATTGTCTTCTCTCTCATTTCATTGATGACACCATTGTTTGAACCAGATTCATCTAGATTAGCCACATCATATTTAATCTATGCTACGTGCAATATCTGCACTAGAGCATCTTTGTTTTTCTCCGTTATAAATTCCAACAAATTGCATCATTTTTTCATGGCAAGTGATTATCTTACATCAATCTAAGTCAACCACATCTAGCTATCTAGCTAATGGTTCTATCCTAGACTAGTTATTTGTCCAACTCTATATCTTGAGTCTGGACATGTTAGTTTTCCCAACTCTACATCCTAAGATAGGATGGTTTCATCTATTTGACATATTTTGATTGATCTTACCTCTCACTTGGCAATTACATTGTTATGTTATTTCAAATTTTTGTGTAATCCAACTTTTCAACACAACCGCTCTTATCACAATCCACAATCTTTTCTTCTCCATTTTTTAGAAATACAATTGTCTTTTTTTCCAATTTCATTTCTGATGGGGCAACATATCAACAACAACCATCATCTAGCTAAGTTTCTCATCCAAGTTCTTCAACCATTCAATCCACTCTACTCTAGCCAATTAGCCAATCAAACTGGGGCATCCACGTTTTTTATATTATTTTTAGACCATCAACACATTAGGTTTTTCTACTTGGATTGAAATCAAACAATTCAAGAGAATTCTTTGAACCAACATACTATGCATATCACTTCAAAGAGGGGCATTTGTAGACACCCAAAATTTGGCATAAAAAATCAAAATAAATAAAAAATAAATAAAAATTTGAATTAAATAAAAAATTCAAATAAATCAACTATTTGAACCCATTTGAAATATTGGACATGAAAATCAAATTTAAAGAAAATAAAATGATCTTTATCCTCATAAAAATCTAAAATCATTTTATATTCAAAAAAATGGAGTATTCTATTCAAACATGAAGACTTATAGTAAAAAATGGAGATTTATATTCAAAGAAGGTGGTTGATATTCAAACATGGATATTTATTATTTTATTCATTTAAACCTTACCCTCTTGGAACTATGGTAAAAAATAAACCTTACCCAAACCCCTTGAAATATCTATAAATACAAGGCATTTCAAGAGAAAAGCCATCCAAATTTTATGCATCATTTATATAGGCATTTGTAGAGATAATTCAAGATTGACATATTGTTGTTATAGCCATTTTTAGGATCTTGAGATTTAGTCATTTACATATAAGTTCATAGAATTTTTATTGTATCATTATTACCATATTTGCATGCAAAATCATAGTTTCATTCATCATTTTAGATAGGTTTACATTATTTCATCTAGTATTTACAATATCCCATCCTAAGATGTCACTGAGATGCTTGATCTAAGAGCAATTGAGCCATCATAGGTAGGGAGACATGAGATGGTTTTGAGATTTCAATTTGATTTAGAATAGCATGTTAGATTAAAATTGAATAGATCAAGTTAATGTTTCTTGAATATGCTTGTACTTTGATATACATATACTTTCATTAACCATTTACATTGTTTAAGCTTGTTCCGCATAGGTACATCATTCAAGAGCATACAATAAGTATTGTGAAGATGTCAAGAATCCAAGTTTACATTCAAAGAATAAACATATTGCTTAAGTATCATTTTTTGAGAGAGAAAGTTACAGAAAAAGAAAGTATATTGGAATATGTGAGTGCAAAGGAACATATAGAAGATATCTTTACTAAACTATCGGCTAAAGACACCTTTGAGTATCTAAAAGACATGCTTGTGGTAAGGCCCCTACCTGATACAAAGTAAGTAATGCAACAATGCATTAGTCCAACATAAATATAGCATTATTTATACACCTAGATGTGATGCTTGGTGCCACTCCTATGTGGGAGTGGTTGCAATAAGAAGAATTCTTAATAGTTGAAGAACCAAATTCTTATGAAATTTTTTTATAATAGTTTTCATGAGCACATGGTAATATGTTATTGGTGTTTTAGATTGTCTTGACCCAATGCCACTACTTTGATGAGGATGGTCATCAAAGGAGGAGCACTTCATATTGATATTTGGCATATTAACACCTTTTCCATTCATGTCAAAGGGGGAAGTTACAATGAAAAACCTTAAGAAGAATCGATTGATGTTAAGCATTTTAAGATCATGTACAAGTTGTATATGTCATGGATATTTAGAAAGTTGTACTCAGAGGGCAAATTGTTAGGGAATATATATATATATATATAGAAGATATTCATAAAATTGTTTTTCATTTATGATTTCGCATCATATGTTGCCATCAATGCCAAATATGTGGATTGATAGGAATACAAGTCTATTTTCCACTTGGATATGCTAGTTATGTGTTTTATTGATGGTAGATTTGTCATGATGACAACATATGTCTGTGAGTTCATGACAGACAACTATTGTGTACATCATAGAGGATTATGAGGTCATCAAAGTTAACACTAGATAGGATAAGCTATGCAAGATTAGGATTATGTTCATAAATGAGTACAAATGCTACACCTATTTTCTGTAGATTTTTGTTGAGTATTGGATGAGTTACACTTTATTTGGTGAAGACTAATAGCAGATCAATACATAGGAAATATTAGCAGAGATAATTGCTAGTAAATTGGTTGTATCTTATTGGAAAAGTGGAATTAAGGTAAATGAGTTTGGATCATAGTTGAAGACATGTTTGTGTTTCTATATTCATGTTAGCATATCTTGGAGATAATTCTAGGGAGGTCATAGAAGTTCAAAACATGCAATATATTTTATTGGCAGTTAATTGTGCTGGTGAAATGTATTGATTCTTATTAGAAATTATATTGATTATATTGTGACATGCGAGAACATTATTGTAGTATTTGTAATGAAGATTTAGGAGGCATGCATGCCTTGATGAGGTCCTAGGTAATCAATTGTTCATTGGGGAAGCTTTAATAGGCTAACCTAATTAGTTATTTCAATATGGCATAAAGTAAAGTGTTAGATATTAAAGTCCACCATGATAACGGAGAGGGGGGAGGGGGGTTGAATATGGTATGCATTTTAAGAAACAAATAAATATTTTTAATAATTCTAAAATATGTAAACAATAAATGCAATAACCATAGAAAGATAACCATGCACAAGAACAACAGATATGTTAACTGGGGAAACCATTGATTGGAGGGGAAACCCAAGTGGGAGTGATGCCCACAAGATAATTTATTAATATAAAAGTTTCTTGTGAAAGGGTAGACCCTGTTAAGAGCCAATCAAATACAATTAATACATGTATGAGTCCTTGTTAGGAGACATTAAATATCTATTAGGAGATTCCAACTATATTAGGAGATTCCAACCCTATTAGGAGTTGTGCATGTCAACCCTATTAGAGGTTTAAAATGGAGGACAAATGAACCCATTGTCCAAATAGCATCAGAAATAGTCTTCACTAGAAAATCTCTTAGATAAGCATATTTAAGATCGCTTAACTAACTAACCAAAAACTTCTTTGCCAATATTGTTCCTTTGAAGTTAACAATACATCAATCCTCATCAATCTTTGCTATGGTCAAAAAATAATCACATTTAGGTTCACACATTACACATTACATAGATATGACTTCATATCTCACACTTTTCATCCAAGGAAAACATCTTTCCTTTATATAAAATCCTAAATATTAAGTATTGAGTCATATTTGAGGCTTTCCCAATTTACAATAATAATATAGTACAATCTTAAGAAATTACAATACACATTACAATATATTTTTACATCTTTTCAAGATTATAAACATACTATTAGCTCATATTCTTCATAACTTTCCACACAATGATCTTTTGATTATACCCTCTTAACCAAGGCATCTCTCTCATGTCTTAGTCCACTTAAGCCAATTACATTTGTGTAAGGAGATAGATTCAAAACAATAGTACTCACTTTCTAGAAATGTTCTCTTAAAGCTACCTTCATTAAAATCCCCATAACTCTAACCATTCTTCATATTTATGCACATGCTCTTAACTATAGCATCTAGACATACTGTAGAAGATTACCTCAAGTGCGCATAATCTTATCTTCAATCCTCAAGCCATGCCGAACACTTCTTCCTCTGTAACTCTATTAGTCTTCATAGAATAACAATATGTTGATATCAATGACAAACATTGTCTTTTATTTTCCCTCCACATCAAAAAGGATCTCAATCCATTTCCAATTTTGCTAGGCTTTTTGGATCCCAGTATTCTATTTAAATAATTATAAAGCCTTAATCATATATAGCCTTACTCAAATTACAGTTGACTAGGTTAAAATTAGGCTTTTGGAATCATTCAATAAAAATACTAAGCCCTTTATGAGATATGTCCCACCCTTTATTATTTCTTCTTTTTGTTAAGAGCTCAAGTTCACTTAACCACAAAATAATTGCAACACATGTGTTTGTAGCATATTAAAGAAACTCCTATTTTTTAAAAATTTATACCCAAGATCATTTTTTATCACCCACTCCAATACACACACAATACCCTACACACCTTTTTTAATATATAAATCACCACTCCCCACTCCCCACTCCCCACATACTCACATTTTTTCCACAGCTAAGTACACTAAATAGAAATTATGCCTTGAATCTAATGTTTTAAATAATAGCTGATACTTAAATTTTTTGGGTGTACTATGTAAGAGCAATTTGCATACATGAGAGAAGTTCACTTTGACAACCATAAAGTATGCCTTCTGTGTCTTTTCCATCTTTTTGAAAGAAAAGAATCATATTCCTTTTAAATAATTTGTTGCCCATTCATCTTATTAGATATATTAGAAAAAAATGCATGACATAGATTGCCAGCTGGAATGTCTGCCACATTGTATGAGTGCCCTCGATGGTATACCTATGCCAACATAAATATTTTTCAAGTGTGATTCAAAATAAATCTAACATTTTATAAATCTTTCTAGAGATGCAAAATTTCCTGTAGCATGGTTTGCCAGTTGAATGGGCTAGATTGTATAGGTATCCTTGTTCTTGATTATCATGCTGCTACCAAGAAGATCAAAGTCTAACTTGCTTAAATCTCCAAACCAATTGTTTAACATTATTCAAACAAAATAAATGTAATTTATGATATTAATACTACCTTCATGTAGAACTCCCATTTTTTTCTTCCTCTTTCTTGGATATCATGTTATCTTGGTCTAGATATCCAAACTCCATTTGGTAGCAGATCTTTGGAGTTAAATGTCATTTTATTTTCACATTCTTAAAGAAGCAATCTTCTTCTCCTCAAAACCTCATTTGTTCTACCTATTTCTTGAAGATGATGCCAGTTTAACTTGTCATTGCAGCCAATAATGGAGTATCAGTATGGATTTCAAATTTCCTATACATGAATCTCATTCTTCAGACAAAATATGGGCATCTTCTAGCATGATTGCAATAGATGATAGAATGATTACTAATGGGGAAATTTGAGAAAAGGTAAACTAGTATCTTCATTGGCATCCAACATGAAGTATTGTATGGCAAGTATCCATCTTTGAAAAATGTACAAGAGGAAAATTATAGATTTGCATTTGAAAGTCAAACTAATGGGTAACAAAAACTTGAAGAAATAGGAAGAAGAGATGAGATCAAGAGAAAGTTGAGAAGTGGGTGGAAATAAAAAAATATTTGGTATAAAATTGGATGGCTTACACATAATATATTAAAAAAAGAAACAATATATTACATCATCTTTAGAAAAGGGAACACTATATGGAACAATATATTAATGGTATAATAAGCCAAATTGCAAATGGACTTTATTTCAGGAAATTAATTACTTCATCTTCAGAACAAGGATAAATATAATCTTGATCTTGCTATCATTACATCAAGATTCATTTCTAACACTTAGACAAGATAAAGTCATTTTAAAACCATAAAACAACAAAATATGACAATGCATAAAATAGTTGTGTTGATTCGAATGCATCCTTACTTGGATACTACCACTTTCATCAGAGACATTCTCTGTAGATAGCTCACGATAAATGTCTCCCATATCAATCACCATCACCATCTACAATTCAAAAAAGAATTTAAATTACTATAAAATGGCATATACATATAAAAGATCATTGAAAAAACTTCAGTTCTACAATTGAAAAAATTAGCTCTTGTACAAAATATAGTTAATACAATAGTAAGCTATTGTCTAAACAATCCAAAGTTTGAATGTTCATACTTTATACAGCTAAAATTATACTAAATCAGATGGATTTATCCTCAAGAGCCAGCAATAATGAACTACATGCTTGATTTTCTAGTTGGTACCTTTTGTTTTCAAAATTACTGGTTTCTAAGTGAGATGCTCCTAGTCTTCTAGTGGTTATAGTTTTTTTAACTAGGAAGATTAAATTTACTAGATAAGAAAACTGAATATATTTTCTTAGTTGAGAAGATTTGAAGAACTAAAATCAAGACTAATTTACACAACTTCAAACAAGGTCCTCAGAAAACTTATCTAAAAAGCAACTTACAGAAATATTGAAAATAGACTATGAAAACATAAAATATATATAGCTTATCCTTGTAAAAGGAATGATACAGTTCTCTAGACTTCTAGACTTAGCAGGATGCTTAGAGTTCAAATATTTGCATTCTAAGTTTTCTCCTTAGCTAAAGAATTATATTTGGGTGAAATGTTGTTGGACATTTTCAGAGTATTTATGAGATGTAATGTTTATTTCAGCTTGACATTGGGAAAAAAATGATGTGAGGAGGATTTGAATTTTTTAAAAAATCTATAGAATTATGCAAATTTCTACAAATTTTAGATGGAAATGTCCAATTCCATAGTCAAATACCAATAACAAGGACTAAGGCATATTATTTGCAACAACAAATATTTACATAGCTTTTAATTTGTTATAATGCTCCCTAACTCTAATGATGCTTGAAAAGAATGAAAGACATTTTAAAGAGAATTTAAAATAAATTTTTAGTTTGCATTAAAGTTGACTAAGGGTAAGGTTCTATTCTCATAGAGCAGGGTGTCTTTTAAAACAAAAGAAAATTATCTGATGAGATTGTTTTGAATCTTTTCTTATAAAATAATAGTTTATTTTTTTGGGACTGCTTATTGCAGTGAATAAAACTGGGGTGGGATTAGAAATTGTTCAACACGTCTAGGAATTTTTAGTGCTACTTGTCAATTATATAATATTTTAGATTCAAGAAAAATTATATTTATTTAATAAACTTCTATTCACAGTTTTCTTCATAAGACTTCTAGTCTTCTTAAATTAAGAAGCTTGAACTTTTAAGCTGAGAGGCACTACTAAATTAATGAGAGCATCAACTTAAAAATGTTCCTAAAATGTCTACAAAATCTTTCAAAAAAATTTAAGAAACCCCACTGTATAGAACCTTACGTTAATTCATCTTGAAATCACTTTATCATTACATAATACCATCAATTAAAATAAATTAAAACAAATTCAGAATAAATATATATATAAGTGACGCTGGATCTAACTTCTTATTGTTGGAATAGCTGTACTAATCAAAGTAGAGTTCAAAGAATGTTTTGCAGAGCACATCAAAGATGAAAAACTACAAGCAAAGAGTCAGTCTTAAAACAAATTATTTGTAGAAGAATTTTGTGATTGGCAAACAAAAGGAACATTAAGGAATAGTCATTATGTTAAAAGACCTACTCTATGGCAATCTAAAAAGCAGCTTACAGAAATACTGACAAGCTTAATTAATGGGTACGTGATAATATTTTTTATATTAATGTTTCTAATCATACTAAGTGATCTATTATCAGGATGTAAATGTAAGAGTACAAAGGAGTGGCAGCGTGAAATTCTACTACATAGATACAGTAATAAGCATTTCAATTATTATTATACTAGAAGGTTAGACTAGAGTGAATTACAATTAAAGGTGCATAATTTCTAGTATCTTTACTGCTCTTTTATTACTTTTGAAGCTAAATGTTTTCTCCCAAGTTAGGGTTTGGTTTTAGCTTGACAATACTAAGAGAAGCATGGGCAAATCAAAACTTGCAGAAAAGGGATTATATGCATGTGGATCTAAGCATTGCAATTGTATTTACATAGGAGGGTATAAGGTCTTCAGAATCACTGGACAGTACTCTAAAAACAAGACAACAAAAGTAACAATAAATCCACTAAATGGACAATTCAGATATCACTACATTCAGATATCACAAAGATTTTAAATGGACAATACTCTGATACAATTGAGCGCCCTTTACCTTTAACCCGATTCTTGATTCATCAGAGGGCGTGGGGTTTCAGCCTTGCATGCGAGAGAATCGGAATTCGCCTTTGCTTTTCAATTATATTTCCATTGATTTTTGCTGGCGCATGAATGTTCCCATCATTTATGGCTGCTTATAATGCCCATAAACAAAACTAATAACAAACACGAAGACGGAAATTAACATAGAAAGTTTACGTTTTACACCACTAGGTAGTGAAGTTATATATATTCAACGTCTAGTAGTCTACTTTGTAAGCAAAAGGAAACCTTTCTAATTTTACTGCCAGCTTGACAATTTGCTATTTAGATAGATAGATAGGTAGATTTTTAACATCTAGGAGCAAGGAACAGCCTTCTGACTGAACCAGAATTTAAATCTGATGTCTTTGTACGCATCACATTCTAACACAAAGTGTTGTTCTGTTTGGACCTTCAGCAAGTAAAAAAGAGTAATAAATCAACATTAAATATCAAAATAAAAATATTTGAGAGATCCTCTATTAAAAAATTTCTTTAAAAGAATGGTACAGAATTTAATTAATGAATGTGAAACTACAATATGTTATAAATTTTGTTTATAATGTAAAAGTATTTAGTTTTCATGTAGTAAGCATGGAATATTTTTATTTTATTTTTAATTACAAAAATATTAATATCTTATAATTTGTATTTAAAGAAACAAAGTAAGAATTTCTAATTTTAAAATCTTAATATGAGGCATATTAGAGCTTAGATATTAACTTCAATCTTAAATATTAACAAGCTTACACCCACAAGTTAAAATGAATAATGAAGAACTTTGTAGTCATATTGTTGAGTTATTGTTGATGATAAGAATTTTGACAAAAACCAACTTCAACAAACTATCGTTCCAATGAGAACCGCCATCTCATCCTCTTGCGTTATGAATTCTCACAACCCAACTTGGTACTTGGAGGATGGAGAGTTTGATTCAAAGAAACAAATATTTATGTGATGCCCATTCTTAAATTGGGTTCACCCTGAACATTCAATTTTTAGAATCACTTTCACTCTGAGGTGGTGTTAGAGGGTAATGATATTCAAGACTATCTTCCATGAATTTCCTTTCTTGGAATGTCTAAGGTCTCATTAACCTCTTTAAGAAGTTTTTGAGTGGGATACTCATTTAAAACATTTTGGTATTGATCTTATATCTCTTCAAGAAGTTAAGATTACATTATTCATGCACTTTGTTTGGCCAAATGATGTTTGTTTGCCAATAATCATGAAGCTAACTTTATAGAGGAGATGTTACTTTTCTTATGCTATTGTGGCATTCGTATATATGGTGGATCCTAGGTCTAGCCTAAATCATCGTGTGGTTTTGATTCTTATCAATATCAACAATCACTATTTTAGAATCATTAGTATTTATGTTTTTAATGATGTTGTGGAAAATTTTGGTATATGGGTTGGATTATGATTTCAATACCCCCTACCACTTGGATTTGTGTAATGATTTCAATGTGTTTGAGGTGGCATATGATAAATGCGTGACTCCACCATTTTGTTTGATAGTTGGTGGGTGTTTGCATAGTAATGGGTTACACTTTTTGGTCAACATTGAGATAAACATTTTAAAGTAGCTAATCACTTTCTAATATTTATAGCAACTAAACCATGAGAATTTCAAGATGAAACAATCACTTACCTATGAGGTATTTGTGTAGATTTATTTATTAGAAATGAATTGTCTATACTTTGATGTACCTATTAATAACTATTTTTTTTTAGTAATAATCATTATTTAAGGTCATGTTTATGTCATGAGGCATAACTTTTTTCTATGTATTTTTTTTATCAATAACATTTTGCTTTTGACTAGAGCTATGAACCAGTGAGGCCAAAAATCTAAGGGACTTCATGTCCAAATACAACCATCAAGATTTATGAGCATAGAAGCCCAACAGGGAGTGGGACACCAAGCTCGAGGGGCACAACTAGCACACTCAATGTGGGTCCTATTGTAGTGCCTACCCCTAGTTTCTTTTTATGTTCTACTATCGAATTATTTTAGGCTAGCTTTCATGATTGTGTGATTTGTTTTAGTGGTACTTGGTTACCTAATTTGGTTGATACTATTTACATGTTTGGGTTATATATCTAATGAGCTAGTTCATACTCAGATATATTATGTGGTCAAAATTATTCATTTGATGATGATGATTTGCATAATTCATATATTGATTTCAGTTGTTTTCATGATGATATTTAGATGGTTGATTTGTTTGTGGCTTTATGGTTACTTACCCCATAGTTGCATATGTATGGTGTACACGTATGTTTTACTTTATGTTTGATGTATCTGATGTGGTTGAGGGAAGGAGTCGTGGTCACTTTCTAGTTAGGATCTACATGATGTACCACTCCCCACCATTGCCTATTTAGTTTAAGTACACATGCATATGTACGTGTTCAGCTTTTATGCAGATTTCAGATACCAGAATCAAGTTCCTTGAATTGCCAAGATGAGTGTGCCCTATCACAGTATCTCAATGGTAGAAGAGGGGAGATAGCTTTCAAGGCCAAATCCTAAATCCTAGCCTAATTATCTTAAGATAAAAGACACGTATCTAATTTCTTTAGCTTTTTGGATTCGTCGAGGTGACATGAATTCAAGATCTTGACCTTTGAGTTTGATTTCTATTGACATAACAGTCAAGTTTTTTATTAGTAACATACACTTTTTCAAATTGTAAGTATCTAATGAGCTTATTGTACAATTAACAGTGTTACACAAGAATTTAAGTTGCTATCAAGTTCTATAGTTGCTACCAAGTCCTTTGGATAGATTTTAGTTTGTCTCGAGCAGTTACCACTATGATAAAGACTAGCAATGTAAATTGAGCATCTCAGTGTATGCCCAGTTTACCAGTGTAAACCAAATTGTGCAGTGCTTACCAAGTTCACAATTGATGTGATGTGAATCTAGTGTTGACCAAGCCACCCAATGTTAACCAAGTGATTTAGTTTATACTGAGCTCGTAGTGAAAGCATTGACCGAGTTATGTAGTGTGAATCAAGTGATTTAGTTTATATGCCAAGTTTCACAATATTCACCGAGTCACTAGTGCAGACCGAGTTCAAGACTACTTGGAAGTGATCAATATGGGCCGAGCTTCTACATCTATCGAGTGCATGATGATGTTGAGCTTTGATAGTGGATTTCAAGTATCAAAACCTCACCCAGTCAATCTTTAGAACCCGAGTGTCTACATTTCAGCTGACTTTGTAATATTTGTGTAAACTTGTATTATGGCTAACTTTGTAATTTTTTAACTGGATTGATATATATGTAATGTATTGTATCACATCCAAAGTATGAATTAAAAATGTGAATATATGTGAATAATGTGAATGTAATCAGAAAAGTAGAGGAGTGAATTATAAAGGCTACAATAGTATAAGGAGTAGCAAAGAGTCATCTATCACAGTAAGGTGATTTGTGTAGACAGTAGAATCTCATTTAGCAAACCTAGTTGCAGATTAGAAATCAGCTACTGCTTCATCCTAACAGGTGGATCAATGAAATCCTTTAACAAGGTAGACCTAACAGTCTTGGTTAAATCTCTTTACTGAGTGCATACTTCAGTGTATGTTTGTAAATCCTTTAACAAGGTGGACCTAGCAGTCCTTATTTCTCCTAACAGGACAAATCATCAGAAGTGATTAATGTAGGCCTTAACTAGCCAACTTTATACTACAATACTAAAGCTTGTGGGTATCATCCCCACCCCAATTTTACTTTCTATTTGGAAGGTTTCTAGGTCACCAAATCTTGTGTGTTAAAGTGTTGTGTATGCTTTCATGTTTTCAGTTTTATGCATGCAATTGGATTAGAATATATGTGAATGATTAATTAGTAATTGAAGTTCAAAGTTTTATCTATTACTAATTCACCCCTCCCCTTTCAATAGCTTAGCCTTTCATAATATTTCCAACAATTGGTATCATAGCTTTTTGGTTCCTAGAGAAAAATTTAACAGCTTAAGCAAAGATCAAAGGCTATAGATATATTTAGACTTGACAAGGCTATTGACAATGAGAAGCTAGATTTGGAAATGGCTATTTCCCAACTCAAGCAAGCAATGGAGCAACTCTTTCAATCCCTAAAAAGAAGAAAAGATCTTGCAATTCAAATGAGAGTATGTGCAGGATCATGGTGTGCCAAAAAGTGGTGATGTGAAAAAAAAAGAGTTTGAAGATGCCTAAAAGCGCTTCAAAATTTGCTCTGACTTTTTTTCACCTATCTAGGAACCAAACCTGGAAGGTAAGGCCGAGCCTTATCGGATATCCGACATGTGACTGGATATCTGATAATTAGAGTAATAATATTATACCGCTATTATTATTATTATTTAATATTATTATAATTATTATTATTATAATATAATAGTATGATATATTATTTATTAATAATAATATTATTATTTAATATGATATATTATTTAATATTAATATTTACTACATGATACTATTATTATTTAATATTATTATTATTATATTAAATAATATTATTATTAATGATGATGTTGCTTCTGGATTCGATTGTGTAAGATTTTTTATCATCAACGTTTTGGATCACACTCTGTGATCCATCATCATACTTTTTTACTTCCTTCTCTCATTCTGATGATGGATCACAAAGTGTGATCTGAAACGTTGATGATAAAAAATCTTACACAATCGAATCTAGAAGCAACATCATCATTAACAATGGATTGTGGAAACCTGATATTATTATTAATATTATTATTATATTAAATAATAATATTAATAATAATAATATTATTATTTAATATTATTATTATATTATAATTATATAATATTATACTATAATAATAATATTATAATAATATAATATAATATTTAATATATTATAATATATAGTAATGTAATATAATATATAATAAAAAAGTATAATATATTATAAGTTATAATAATAATATTATTATATAATATAATATTTTATATTATAATATATAGTAAATTAATATAGTATATATAAAATATAGTATAAAAATATATAAAATGTAATATATATTATATGTTATATGTTATATTATATATATTATATTCATTATATGTTATTGCGGCCATATCGGATATCCGATGTTATATCAGATATTCGATATAATATCAGATATCTGATACCTGCGCATTGGATAAAATAAAATCACAAACTCGCGAGCCCTCATTTCACACGAATTTGGGGCCAATATTACCATTATCCATCAGATATCAAATACGAGATTGGATATCAGATATTTAGGTATGTTTTTTTTTTCCCCAACTCATTTTTAACCTAAATTTAATAGATTTTAGGATGATTTTGTTTGTTTTAGTTGAATCTAGGGTTTTTTTTGACAAAAATGGTTAGAATTTAGATTTTTTTTTAATATATATTATGTTTTGCAATTCAATAGGAATGGCTGATCAGAATGATGACACTGAGGCAGGGAATAATATTCCTCGTAACCCACCACCAAACGATCCAGTATCCCCACAAAACCATCCACCAAATGATCCTCTACCTCCTCAAAACCCTCCTCGAATCAAGGATTTGATAAATGAAAATGTCACCAAGTTGAGAGGTTTGCATAGAACATATAATAATGTACATGCACTAGCTCCTATGTTATCCACGTTAAACACCATAGTGGATAACATTGAAACCCTTACGAACCAACAAAATGTTGCTCTTCATTTGTGTGATGAAATGCACCAGATGTTTGATGATGGTTTGGATTATGATGAGGTTGCGGCCCTCAACATAACCAAAGACAATTTGGCTAGCCTTTTTGCTAACCCAAAAATGGGTATACCAATTAACCCAAAAAAAACCAAACTATTGATTAAATGGTGCACAAATGACACCATAAGTGCAAATCTTTGGGATCGTTGGTGGATGGTCTTTGATATCCCTCCACATGGCAATTTAGACATACCATTTTATTTCCTTAGAAAATTATATGTAGAATTTGTGTTGTAACTTAAAGTGAACTATTGGAGCATGAAGCCCAACATGGGTTTAGGACTAGGAGCCCAGCGAAAGAAACTTGGCACTTTTGTCCCTCCCACTGACATCTCCTCCCCTCCTCGAGTGTAGCATCCAAATATTATGGAAGAGGCTAGCTCTCAGATGATCAGAGCCATTCATAGGCCGAGTAGCCTAATGATATCTCAGGCTAGGTCAGTCCTGCCTCCTCATGTTGATGATGTTGGTGCCAGTTCATCATCGGCTAGTTCATCACACGTTTGTGTGCCTCACACTTGTATTACATGCAAGAATATTTGCCTGGGTCCCATAGGTGATCTTCCTAATTATCATTTTGTATTAGATGAGGATACACCAGTTGCACGTACAGAGGCTATAGACCCTGATGCGAGACAGGAGGGGAATGCAAAGGCATGGACTCCTTCGGTGTTGGTATGTGTATACATTTTTTTGTTATGACATGTGCAATTTAAAGTTAATTTTTATAATAGAGTAATTTTAATTTTTAAGCCATACTGACTTTTACATGTATGTGATCTTCATTCATGCTTAGTTGATGACCAAGGAGGAGCTCAGACAGATAGATGATGCTACACTCTCGGCCATTTCATTTGGCCTTGAGACATCTATGGTACATTATGTTGTGTTCAAATTTTTTTTTCTATTTGATATTGTAGCATATATGGTTGCTAATCTTTCTTTTATCTTGCATATACCACCTGCCCTGGGGGGACAAAGTTTTGGGGGTGAGCTAGCATGCACTGACAAAGGAAAGGTAATTAGATGTTTTCTATTTGATTAAATATCAATAGATTCTTATAAAATGTTTGTGGTAATCCCATTTAATTACATTCTTTATTGTATATAGGGTGTGGCTACTAGCGATGAGCTTGTACAGATTCGACATCCTAGATCATTAGGGATTTCCATTCGCACAGAGTGCCCCATTGTATGTATAAGTATCATTTATTTTTTATTTTTCTTATTGATGCAGAGGAAAGTATGATTGTTGTTCCATACAATTTCTGTGATTTTTTTCCGTACCAATAATGATTCATATCTTGCATATGTTCATTACAACTTAAATAGGCTTATATGCACCTGTCCAACTGACCAAGTTGGTTACAAAAGTTTATTTAATCAAACAAATACCAAATTACTACTTTCCCTCCAAAACTAATATGACCGTTTGAATTTGAAATTCAAATTTCAAACTATAGTTTTTATGCATTCCCTAAATTTCTAAACTATTCCATTGACTCAAAATTGGTCATATGGATTTATTAAATGCAACTAAGTATGAAACTATCCTAAGACTACCCCATATGGCTCTTTTGGACATTTTACATCATGTTGCTCTTAGGTCCTTACTAGGACCTTTATGACTGTTGTCTTTCAAAGTACATTGTTTATTACATAATTCATTATTAGTTTTAATATATCCCAATTAACAATCAACGATGTCTTTGATCCTCTATCTTCATCTCATACCAAGGCTCTCTTAGATGATTTAATAGGTGCCACTACACCGAACACCCCACCTTCAAAGCAACTCTTGTCCCAAGAGTTAAGGGGTACTATCTTCTTTCCTCCCATCCTTCTAGAGGGATGTTTGCAACTTTGCACCTGCAATGTATTACCCTGCACACCTGCATACAAATCATTAGAAACAAA
Source organism: Cupressus sempervirens (assembly GCA_028749045.1). Taxonomy (NCBI): domain Eukaryota; kingdom Viridiplantae; phylum Streptophyta; class Pinopsida; order Cupressales; family Cupressaceae; genus Cupressus; species Cupressus sempervirens. Next base: position 744,364,176 of record CM053793.1, on the reverse strand, counting down.
AAGAATTGGATCCTTGTTACCAATCATGGTAACCTTACTGCCTGCTGATTGTGAACAGTCATGTTTTATCCTTGACAAAGGCTGAATAACTTGTTGTCTGAGGTCATGCTGACCATGTCTCTTATCGTCCATGGATATGTTCACTTCTTTGTTCACTCTCGTCACCAAAGGACACCATACTATTCCAATCATCACTCCTTTTGTTGTCACTATCTGCTTGTAAGTAGAATTCTGAGTTTTTTCTTGAACAATCTCATCCTTCATAACCAAAAGAGATGGCTTCAGTGGCAGATCTGTCATATCATGTTTACTCTCCCTTTGCTCCTACAAGTCCACAAACTCTTTCTTGCCAAAACAAATAACTCTTTCCTCATCACGACTAGTCAAAGGATTTAGCTTAAATTTCACACCATCTTTGTGTACTATATAAACATTTGATGAGCCAAAATGAATAGTGTTCCTTGAGGCTTGCCAAGGCCTTCCAAGGATTACATGGTAGCATGTCATTAGAATGACATCACATATAACTTGATCTTTATATTCTCCTATAGAGAAATTCACTATTGCTTGCTCCCTTACAACAATATTTTGTGCATCACTGACCCAAGATGCCCTATATGGTCTATCAATAGGATACTTGTTCAATCCTAGTTTATTTACCATTTCATAAGACACTAAATTATCAAAGGAACCAGAGTCTATTATCATCTTACAAATCTTACCATGGCTCATGCAATTTGTCCTAAAAATGGATGGTCTGGTCTCCTTTTGTTGCTACATTTGTGGTCCTCTTCTCACCAGCAAAGATTCTCCTTCAAGTTTAGGGTCTGCATTATCGTACTTATTTTCTTCCTCTTCTCCTCCTCCTTCCTAAAATCCACACCTTTCTCAGGGCACTTGTAGGATTGATTTCCTACTCCTCCACATGTGAAGCATTTACCTATGAAAACACTATTACCTCTTCCACTTCCAAATCTTACTCCCCTGAAACTTCCTTTTGTCTCAGATGTGATCTCTTTTTCTTTATCTTTTTCTTGATTGTTTGAAGTGTCAAACTGACTTCTTACACCTCTTCCTCTCATTGTTCCACCTCCTCTCTGATTTGCTTGCCTCTCATTCTTTTTTTTCAACTTCTCCTCTGCCCAGATTGCCAACTAAAAACATTCTCCAAGTGTCCTTGGTACATTCAATCCTATTTCATCTTGAATATTGTACTTGAGGCCATTAATGTATCTAGCCACCTTCTCATCTTTATCTTCTAGTCCTCCCCTAATACTCAGGGTATGGAATTTCTCATTATAGGACATGACATCCATATCTCTCTGTTTCAAATTGTTCCTTCTTATCTTTATTTGGATTGCTAAATCAGATGGCAAGAATTAATTTCTCACCATGGTCTTCACTCTCTCCCAATCTAAAATCTTATTCAATCCCCTTTTGATGTAGATTCTACAACAACTACCTTCCACAAGCCAATAAATGGCGTTCACAATCAAACTTAGGATTTTAGGACTTCTCACAAGTCCTCTTACCCACTCCGGGTATACTCAACCTCCAAGCCAAACAAGGCAATCCCACTTCAAAAGCCTCACCAACTATCACCAGAAATGGAGACAATCATGGACATACTATTCCAAACCAAAATCATCAATTTGTTTGGTTCCACCAAACTCTCAACACACCTTCGCACTTCTAGGCCTACAAACCTTGTAACCTTCCAATTAGCTTCTTTGCACTTTTCTCCCAGTATCCCTTAACAACAAAGGGACTTCTCTATAGGTCCAAACACCCTTCTTGGCACCTACTAAGAATCCAAAAGCTTTTGGGCTGATCTTTCTCTAGAACCCTCCAAACTGCTTCTTGGTACCTAGGCCTAGTTGATCAAGTTAGGATAGGGCTTCAAGGAAGAATGGGAAAGGTGGGTTCCCAAGACCTAAAACACTTAATAAAATCTCTAACACACTCAATGCATCCAACTCTAGCACTCAAATTGATCAGAAGTGCCTACAACCATGACTGTCACCAATTACCTTGCAAAAACTAGTCAAGCACATGGGCTTGCTTGACCTAGGGCCTACTTGGAAAAATAGTTTCCCTTCTCTCCAAGCCTCCAACCTCTAGCATTATGTTGCCTAGTCTCCTAAATTGCATATCCCTCAGTTTCAGAGGGTGTCACTGGTGGTAATGCAAGTTAGGGATGAATTTGTGGAAGGGTCTAGGAAACAAGGCTTTTCAGACCACCTTCTACTAAAATGCAGATAACTTTTAAACCCCAACTCTATTTTGAGTCAAACCAAAACCAAAATTTTCCTAACTCACCCTTGCAACTATTTCATACACTTAGAAATCATAAAATTTCTCTATGGATCTATACCAGTGTAATAGCTGAGTGATTACGAGTAAATTTTTAGAAAATTAAAGTTTTTATTATTTTTTCTCCAAACCACCATACACTCTGATCTCCCCCTTTCAATTGAGATCACATATGACATATATAAAGGTCTACATGACTGTTGGAACAACCATATAGGCATTCCCAACCATAAAAAAAACAAACAACCACTTTTTGCTAATACTATTTAGACTCTAAATACCCTATTCTAAGGCCTTTTGGTCCCATGGAATCACTTGGTTTATAACCACACCAAAATGCTCATGGGGCTTACATGTGCCTTTATTAAAAAACATAGACCAACTTGTAAAATTTGGACCAAACCTTTATTCCAACTTCCTAATCTACTTGAATCCTCGCTTTCATGGAGTGGCAAGGTGTTCGGCAACATAGATACTTGTTCCCCCCTACCAGATAGGTTAGGTGCCCTACACCACCTTTCCTCTTTCTCATTCTGAACACTAGTCCACCACATGAGTGTTGTTCCTCTTAGTCTTGCTTTTGCTACTTTTACCTTTTTATCTGCCTCTATGTCTTCAAGATCAAAGTAGTTTTCAAGGGCCTCTATCCACTCTAGCACTTCTTCACTATCCATTTTACCCTGGTATATTCGAAAATCAATATGGGTTTTCCCACCATTACCTTGTACTACCTTAATTATTCTCATAAATCTCCTTTCTTCAAGATCATCTGTTGTCTCATGCTCTTGCCTTGCATTACCAACCTCTTCTTCTTCATTGTTTTCTCCATGATTTCTTCTTCTAACCTCTTCTCCTCTAGGTTCTTGCCTTTCCTTTTCTAAGGATTCTATCCTAGCCTCTCTCTTCTCATCTGTCTTTCTTCCCTCACTCTAGATGCTTCAAGTTCTCTCCTCTCTCTTTTCTCTCTTGCCAACTCTTCTCTCAATTCTTCTAGTTCTCTAGCCATTTGATTTTTAGGAGGCATTTTCACAACAAGTTTTCTTCCTTCCCAAGGGCCAACTCACCAATTCTCTATCTTTCCTCACCAAGAAATCTCTAGACACCACATATGTACCTTTCAACTCTGGGACACACAAGGAGGAATTAGACACTCCAAGGCTTCAACAAAGTGATCAGCACAGTAAGGATGACAAAGACTCCTATGATGATGAAACCTACAACTTATCTACTCCCAAAAGACCTTGTTGATGCTCTGATACCATCTGATGTAGAGAATGGAGGATCTAACCAAAAACTTGCAAATTCAAGCACAATATGGACCCAACCCCTATGTTTCAATGTTGTTCCCAAATGCACACAATGCCACCAAAGACTCAAAATTTGGATTTACATTCACCAAGTGTTACCTCCACCTCTACACACCTTAAAAAACTTCAACCAACATGTTTTTAAGGTTTCCAAACCCATAAATCTTTAGTAGATACAAAAGAGACCAGTTTTACCCTTTATTAGGCTATTCTCTTCTTTGGATTAGTAGACCCTGTTTTCTTGATTTTTCTCCCAAAATTTCCAAAAAACCAAGAAAATAAAATAGCTTTTCAGATACCCCTTTTTTATTTTTATAATATATCCAAAAATTAGATATCACTCCTTTTGAAAGATTGTACAGAACAGGGCAGTTTGTCTCAGAATTAGGCCTAATTAGACCACTTTTACAAAGCAAGTACCCTTCAAACTTGTAATTTGACTTAATCATTTTTCATAGTCTCTATTAATGATCTAAATCAAAGTATTTTCAAGATTATAGGTGTTGTTCATAGTCCTAAACACCCAAACTTCAAAACCCTCCTTAAAATGGCTTAAAAACTAGGGCCTGCTTGTTCAAACCCCAAAACTCAATTCAAGAACTTCTCCTTCAGCATTCACCATGAATTTACATATCTAAGATGATATTACCACTCATTCCAATATCATAAAGCACTTACAAAAAGAAGGATTCTTCAAGTTGCTCTTGAAAACCAAGCACTTTCATTCAATTTTCTGAGACAGTCCATACAAATATGACCCTCCAGGTCATACAATCACAATTTATAAGTTTCAAGGGATGGTTAGTAACCCCCTCAACCACCTCCAATCAGTTTCATTTGTTAACTCTTCATAAAATTTAAATTATGGAGTTTCCCTCCAAAAAACACATAACCGTGACTATTCAAATTTCTAACTATTAAACTATGCTTTTAATGGGCTTATTGAATGTTTTGACTTGTCTAATGACAAGATATGATCATGAAAACCTACATGAACCTATCAAATGACTCATCTACCATATGAAATCCTAAAATCCTATCTCATGCCCAATTACAACTTTTTTCCACATATGAGTCCAACATTATAACTTTTTATGCTTCCATGAGCCATAATTGGTGCAAGGATTGCCTAATTGACTTCAAGAGATGCTCCATGACCTCTATAATGCCTTGGATCTTCAATGTTCCCCTGATGAGCATGGGATGCTCCTGCATCACTTATCTTCATAAATAAATTCAAAACTATTTTTTGTGATATTAACAACTACTATTTTGTATCTCATAGGAGACTCCTAGTGCACATGAGGTTTGATGGGAGAGTTATGTAGATTTGATGATGCAGCCACTCTCTCCTTAGGAAAAGCTTACAATAGTAAGTTGTAGTTTGAATTCATGATTAAATATGTTATAAATTTAGCATTGATGAGTTATAATGTTATAGTTTAAATTGTAGATTGATCTGACAAACGTATTTCAACATATACAGCCCACAATCAGCGAGGTACCATCATTGTCGATGGCATACGAGAGGACTCTTGATCAGCGCAGGAGGTTGATGAAAGAGGTATTTATTATAAAATTATGATAGTATAAATCTTTATTTAAAAAAAAATCATTATGCATTTGAGTAATTCAATGTTAGATATAAAGAATCATTCAAATTTAGTAGTCTAACTTTTGGTTTTCCTTTTTTGTTTATGTAGGAGGCATCTGATCCACCTAGTGCAGTGAAGAGGCTACATTTTGATCATCCACCAGCACCGTAGGATAGTATAGTTGTTGTAGGATGCATCATGAGACATTTTGAGATGGCATATGCCACATTGTATATAGAAACATTGATATTATACACATTCTGATGACATGATCAGCCACATTTTGTATATGGATTTATGTATTTTGATATATATTTGAGTACTTTGTCTATGGATACATGTATTTTGATATATATTTTTGTCATTTATGTGCACAATGATATACATATTAATTTAGTATCTAGTAATGTTCAATTTATCATGGATCATGTGTATTGTTCATGTTTACGGAATATCATTAATTTTGATTATGTTTGTTATATTCGATTCAAGTGCAATAATTTTTTAATAGCATTTTAACAACCTTTATTATAAAATTTGGATGCAATGTATAATTTGAAGTGCTATCATAACATAAACACACTTGTTAACATCCTACACAAGGTTTAGATAACCCCAAATCTGATTTTAAACTCCACCTTCAACCTTGAAAATAACTCTTGGCTTCAAATCTAATCTCAACATAGTTAATGACTCCACTCCTCAACCATGGATTCTATTCTCAGCCACCAAGTCATCCATAGATTCATAATCTTTGATAACTAGCACTTCACTTTGTTACTATCCTCATACTACAACTTTTCAATTTCAACAAAAGCTCAAAATATATCAACTTAAGAGACTTGATTGGACAGTTCATCAATATCCCTCATGAGCTTTGAGTTATTTTAGGCCTCAATATCACCATCCTCTAGCATTCAACGGTTCATCAATAGCCCTCATGAGCTTTGAGTTATGACCCTCAGAAGATTGACCTCGAAACGCACTTAGAGCACCTTGGAGACTCCTTGGTATGGGGTGCCCGTAGACAATGGATGGTCTCTGTGGTCGGAACAAAGGTGTCACTAGGGTTCACCTGCCCACCCGAAGCTAATGGCACTGATGATTTGATGCCAAGATCAGCAATTTCAGAGTTACGCTGTGGTGCACCTATGAACTGAGGCACACTGTGAGTTTTGGCATCGAGCGAGATCGCTATGCCAAATCCAAACGGAATGTGATCTCTTGAAAATGAGATACATTATTTTAGGCCTCAGCATCACCATCCTGTAGCATTTGATAGTTCATTGATAGCCCTCACGAGCTCTGAGTTATGACCCTTGGAAGATCAACCTCGAAATGCACTTAGAGCACCTTGGAGACTCCTCGGTACGGGGTGCCTGCAGATGATGGATGGTCTTCGTGGCTGAAAAAAGGGTGTCACAAGGGTTCACCCACCCACCTAGAGCTAATGGCACTGAAAATTTGATGCCAAGATCAATGGTTTCAAAGTTACGTTGTGGTGCACATATGAACTGAGGCACACTACGAGTTTTGGCATCGAGTGAGATAGTTGTGCTGAATCCAAATGGAATGTGATCTCTTAGAAATGAGATAGGTTATTTTAGGCCTTAGCATCACCATCCTGTAGCATTTGACAGTTCATTGATAGCCCTCATGAGCTCCGAGTTATGACCCTCAAAAGATCAACCTCGAAATGCACTTAGAGCACCTTGGAGACTCCTCGGTATGGGGTGTCCACAGATGATGGATGGTTTTCATGGCCAAAACTAGTGTTCCATGTATTGATGTGATAAAAAAATGCATAGAATGGTTAGTGATTGTGCATACCTCATGTATGTGTTACTTGATTTATTTATTTTTGATGAGATGTGGTTGGTATGTGATCGATTAACAAGCTTTCTAGTGTAGAGGATAGGGTGATGGACCCAAGTAACCACCCAAAATGAGCAAGATTGTGGTTGTGTTCCTAGTGACCCTTTTAGGTCCTGATAGGAAAATCTGACAAATAGTCAATTGTAGGATGTTTTTAGGCTTTAATAGGTTTGTTCTAGCCTATCTAACATGTTCCAAACATCATCTTCAAGTTTCAACACATCTGGAGGTATATTCCAAAAGTGTGTATGTGAAGCCATTAAGTGCCTTGAAGAAGCCTAGAAAACCTTGTGAAATCATTCAACTTTGTGAAGTTATTGTTGTTACCTCCTTGGATCTGCATCAGACTCCTTAACCGGGGATGATGCAAAGATAGCACAATGGAAGAAAGGATCAAGCCAACTCCTATACAACCTTCAAGGAGATAGGAGAACTAGATACCAAACTAGGGTACACACACACCACACACAAAACACAATAAGATACACACAAGAATATATATAAACCAAGAAATTCCATTTTCATTCCCAAGCCTCACAATGACCTACAATTGTCAATAATGGACTGCTTCAACAAAACAACAATAAACACAATTTTATCAAGCTTGCACAATAGACCACTCTAAGGGCCCAATAAATAGAGTGAAGGTGTGCCAAACCCAAGTGGGGAAGCCAAAAAATCACCAAGTATCATGCCTTCACAAGGCTTCAAATTCAAAAAAAACAATGCCATGCCTTCACAAGGCTTCAAGATGCACATATAATTCTTTTCACAAATTCTCCCCTTATCACCGCAAGTGTAAAATAAGTTGTGGCACATGGAGACCATACTTAGTTCTTTTTCCCTCTTCTCTCCAAGGGAAGAGAATATACACTTATGGGATGGCCCAACTAGCCCATTCACTCATAAGGCCACTACTTCCCTCCCAAGGGTGAGTGATGCCTTCAACACCCATAAAAACACACAAAGAAGAAAAAAACACCCATAACAATCAACAAGAAAAAAAAAAACCACAACAACACATAAGGAAAAATAATGACAAACAAATGTCATCCAAACTACCCATTATAGGAAAGCAACAACATTTACAATACCAATTTTGTAGTAAGAACGTCAGTTACACAACATGAGAAGAGAACCAACCTTGGTCCAAGTTATGGAAAGATGGTTGATGAAGAGCTGCCTTCCAATTCTCCAAAATTCTTTAACTCCTAAGCTTGTCTCCCAAAGTTGGAGAGTGGGCAATGATTTTTCCAACCATGGAGAAAACCCCTAAAAGAGATCCACACATTTCCTATAATCCTCTTGGTGAAAGTGTGAGATCTCATTGGTCACTCTTCCCAAACCCTTACAACTTCTAAGTTTAGAAACTATAAAAATGGCTTTATAAAGGAAAAAAGCCTTTGCACAAAAATGAAAGGTTTTCTAACCAAGGTCATGCTTCCAAAAGTTGATTTTCGTCCATCTTGGAAAACCAACTTTAGGGAGGTCTCTCAAGTCAACTAAGGGTTGTCCTGTTGTTAAAATTGACCCTTACCTTGCTCATACCAAAATGGGAGAGTCATGTGAATAAATAGATGACAATTTTAAGAACTCAAGGAGAGGATTTAGGGAGTGTGTGTAGCATGTAAACAATTTCAAGGTTTCCCTATTTATGAAGGACATGAATATGGTTTTTGGGTGAGAATTTTGATAAGTTTTTTCTAGTAGAAGTGAAAATTTTGGTCACTCTTTCATCTAGGTTTTCTCTCCTTTTCTTTTTCTCCATCTAAATACCCTACATTATGATTTCAAGATTGTTTATTCCTTTGAATTTTAGTATAGAATATGATATGCCTCTTTTTCGGTGCTAATCATGAGCCCAATGGATTTTAGTATCCAGTAACTATTTAGGTTGGATACAAAGTAAGGTGAACATAAACTTGTAAAAGTCAATTATCTAGTAAAATCCTCATATCCTTTGCTATGCATCTCTGTCAAGATAGTCGAATTCATAAAATAGTAAAACATTGTAATTTAACAATCAACAACTAATTTTATCATATCACGGCTAACATAATGGTTCACTTGAAAAATTAAAAATCATACATAATTTGAACCATGGAACCACTTCTTGACCTAATACAATTTGCATCTACTATTTTATTAATGCTTCTTTCATGTCCTAGAAAGCATATGCATATAGCATGTATATATATATGATGGTAAACATCAACTAGCAGATCTTAGCATTTTCTCACCACCTCTATTTTATCAATTCATAACTCACCCAATAGAATAAATTAACACCTTTCTAAGGAACTCCCACCTAAACTTACATGTACATGTAAGTGACTATTGAGTATCAATGTCTAATAACATTTTAGCATAAAAATTTAGATTAAATACCTTCACAAACTTTCATGTTTCATCAACGCATGACCCATAGTTCATTTTCACAAAATGAATTCCACATAATTTACCTATAACATGAGTATATAACACCCATCATAACATAATTTCTAACTTAAGATAGAGTCAAAGCTCAAATTGCATTCTCATAGGACCCAAAACACTAAAAAAGGTTTCTAGACTTACCTTCCACAAGTACGACCCAAAATCACATGCACCCAATTCAATGCAAATATGACAACCTCCCTCAAAATGGGCATAATGAGGATTTTGATGTTAGGAGTTACAATTTTTATTGCAAATTTTTTTGTAAATGAATTCTACAAATGTCTAGGGACCCTACTATTGTTATAACCCTACTATTTTTATAAACACCTAGACTACCTAAAAAACAGGCTTATAGTTGCACAATGGGGTCTTGTATCCATTACAAAAGTAAACATAATAAGTAAAATATACAATGGAAACCTCACACCATAAAAAATAATGAAATGCATTGATAAGACTTGTAGTAAAAGGCTTACATGTACTTGTAATCATAAAATCACTTTTTCTTTCAATGCCTCATTGCGAATGAGTATTCAAACTTATTGACAGATTTCCCAAATTATTTTTTAAGAAATAAAGTATTCTAATTGTTCATCCATTTCCTAGATTTTTCTTATTTGATTAGTTTGATAAAAATAGTTTTAATAATCATAATGTCACCTCTATGTCAAATAAGAAAAAAGCCAAACTTGTAATAAGATATCTGCAAGCAATTATCTTTCATATAGTTATAAATGCTCTTAAAAATGTCCTTATAGAGTTGTATCACATGCCAATATGATTTGCAAGAACTTGTTCAATATCTTCCTCTTATAATTCCTTACAAAGAACCTACCAAAATAAAAATTAAAATGTGCAACTAATTTAACCTATCCTTTTTGTTATTACAGAAATCATATACAAAAAAAGTTCACACTTTACATTATAATACATCATAAATCTTATGAATTCTCCCAAACACCACCGCCCCGCCCCTCCCCAACTCTTCATGATGTACCTACATTCCAATATCATATAAAAAATTAGTAACTTATTGTATTAAACAAGATAATCATTAGTTCATTGAATCATTATGAAGAAAATAACATAAGAAGTAAATATACCTAGTCAAGTGTTCCAGTAGGGTCCTCTCTCTGTTTTAGGGTCTCCAACAGGGCTTCATGGTCAGCATTAGCAATAGTAAAAAGTTCTTTTACTTTTTGTCTTCCTTGATGCTTCAACAACTTTAGATTTGTTGCTATAATAAGATGCGAATATATGAGAATTATTTTGTGCTTCTGATAGTCTTTGAATGCAGGAATTCCATTCTTTCTAAGCATGTATGTCCGTAGCCATGTTCCAGCGACAACCACTAAACCAGTAGGATATGTGAATCCATCATCATCTGTGATCGGTTGTGCAAGTTTTTTTTTACCTCTTACACAATGTGCTAACCAATAATTAGATTTCTCATCATTCCCCTATGGTGCAACCAATGCAAAGACATGTCCTACTTGAAGTAGATCTGATAGATGGTTATGCTCAAGTGAACTTTCTATGTCATCATTTCTGATAGAGGGTATGATAGACAATGGAGTAAGATAATATGGAGCCCATGTGTCCGCCCACTCACTTGACTCATAGTGATCCCAATCACACTAAAAACAACTAGGACAAAAGAAAGCTAGCTGTCGTGTCCAAATGGTCCATGTACTAAAATCAGAGCTCTGAAATGAATGCATTTTTAATGAGTCTCTCACTGTAGCACAATCTGATCTATTAGCTATGGACCCTTCCTCAACCAACCAAAAGAACCTACGTACCACTAAATCAAGAGTCCCCCCCTGTGATAATGCTAAACTACACCAATCAATAATGCTACGAGTATCAAGAAGCTTTGCTGCTGAAACCTTCAGTTGCTCCTTAACTAGAGCTCTCTTCACACATGCCCCTACTCCATCATGTTCCCCTTTTCCATGGCTAGACTCAAGAAAAATCCAAATATGAGGCACCCCTCTCTCTATGTGAATCATACACAACCAATAAAACATGCAAGCATTCTTGAATTGACCTGTACAGTTATCTGACCAAATGATATGTCTATCCATAGCAATTGCATGCTCATGTAAGAAATCAAAATAATTCTCGAAACAATGTTGCACAAACTCGTGAGAGTGAGATCTATCATCACTTATATAAAAATGATACTCTCTAATAATCTTCCGATTATCTTCCACACTATCAGGTGCATGTCTATATGTTATGTGAATGAAAATAGCAACCTGAATGGAGTTGTAATACTAAGATTGTGTCTCATTTTGAGGTTGCAATGTGTAGTTCTCATCAAAATCAATAACTGATACAATAGTGCCAATGGGAAAAGTATCCTTACATATTCTAAATTGTTGATCCAACCACTGAGACCTATGACTATGTCTTGCATACTTGTAGAAAAGATTTTTCTTTGAAATCTGAAATAAAACTAGCCACACTGATATCTTTTCCAACCAATTCACATGTAGAGTTCTCACCCCCACTCTTCAATGTGTATTTCACTATTTCATGTACCTTTTTTTTCACTATTTTCTTTCCAAGATCTTGTTTGCACCCCTCATGGAAACATGTGTCAAACTTGGATAAACCCACCACATTCTGAACACTTCTCATTTAAGCAAATATTTCTATAAAAGAAACAACCATGAACTCTACGACATAAAAGTTGATCTAGCAAGTCTCTTGATGATTTTGGAAGCCCACCAGCCCCACAATCCTCCAAAATTTCTTTAGTATGCAAAGTAGAATGGATGGAGCATAATAGTTTGTGGTGCATAGAAAACTCAACATGATATTTGCAACAACATGTAGTTTGAATTTCGAGTGGCACACAATAAAATGGCTTCAAAGATTCAAAAGCCCTTTCTGATATATGAAGACTTGGATGACTCTCTTTAAATTGTTTGAATAACATAGTTTGACTTACCTCCAAATACTATTTAGGATGTGGCATGTGGTCTCTGATGCTAATTATCAACTTTAACACATCTTTAGCATTGGGTGATACCCATGAGTTAGAGTGCCAAAACTGTGTAATTTCTTCCTTCACATCATCGAATAGCTTCTTATCAATACGTGGAAGTCTCCCACCAAATGCCCATGTTTCATTTTGAAGACGATCATCAATTTTCTCTCATCGATTAAGTTCTCTTCTCAAAGTAGTACAATTTAGATTCAAATCAATACAATTTTGTCTCATATATCTACCCTTTCTCAAATGATGACTTACCAAAGAGGTTGTAATAACCATTCGAGCAGCTCTGATATCCTTCTCTTTGCTATTTTTTCCAATGCTATTGAGAGCACTGAAAATATTCTTCACAATAATAGAATTTCTTTTCAACTTTTTATTGACACAAATCTTCAATTTGGAAAGCATAGGTCTCATCTTTTGCATCTTTAATAAGTGCATGAAAAGCTAACATTGCTCCACCACTATCTTGTTGCTGAAGAACATATTATTTAGTCTTGTAGCCCATAATCGAATGGTTCTTTCTAATTTTTTCCCTTCCAAATTGGTAATAATCATTTCATCAATTTCAATTATCCATTTTGGTGTTCTAGAACCTTCATTTCGATTATAATTAGGAGATATGTAAGGTTCTTGTGCATTGTCATGTTTGACATGGTCAATTATACAATTTGGATTATGACTTGGTAGCATTTCGTCCTCGAAATTTTCATTCTCTAAATTGTCAATTTTGGCATTATTGTTTTCAATAGGTACATTTTCATTCTCCAACTGTACATATTCATTATCTGACTCTATGATTTTACCTTTGACTAATTCATCGTCAACTTGACTAATATTTATCATACCTTGTCTTTTTCTTCGGTGTCCCATTTTGTCCCTTTCCCTATATGCCACAATGTCTTCATTAGATAACCTCCTTTTGCTTTTAGCCTTTTGACAACTGTTGTTCCCCATTCAGATGACAATATCAGACACCTAAGGTTGTATTTTCAATTTTTTTTGATTGGTTGGGCCCCAAAATGCAACTTTTTATAAAATCCATGAAAACAAGTCAAAAAGTGATGTTGTCGGGTCTGTAGGGACAACAAATAAGTTGGAATTTGATGCCAGTAAAATCGGATATCTGATATGCCCCCAGTGAAATTTTGGAGGGAAAAATAGTTTGTGATAGTAATTAAATATTTGTATATATGTATTTATTAATATAAATACATATGTTTATGTATTTATATTTGCTTTATATAAATACATACATGTATTTATTTTTAAATTTATACTTATATTATGAAATATATCAATATATATATATATATATATATATATATATATATATATATATATATATATATATATATATATATATATATATATATATATATATATATATAAGTGGGTAATATATTTGTTCTTTTATTTATATAGTATATAATTGCTTTATATACATAGTATATATTATATATATACATAATATATTATATATATACTATGTTAATAGTATATTCCTTAGTATATAGTGATATATAATAGGATATAACATATATATAATGACGTTTAAAGGTAAAGATATAATAACATATTATCTATTAATATATAATAATAAATTATGTTATTCTTATTATAATCTAAAAATATAATTTATATTATTATTATTTTTCCTATATTTTTATTAAACGTAATAACGTAATATATATTATTACTATTATGAGCTCTATTATTAATATATGTTATTAATATATAATCTTAACGATTCGAATATGTCCCTAAGGGTCCTAGGACCCCTAAGGACATATGTCATCCTTCAATGGATCAAAGAGGGTGATAAGTCACCTTATGAATCCCTTTGACCCATAGTACCCATTCAAATATGTCCCTAGGGGTCGTAGGACCCCTAGAGACATATGTCGTCATTTAATGGGTCAATGGGACCTATGACCCCCTTTGACCCCTATTACCTATTCGAATATGTCCCTAGGGGTTCGAGGACGCTTAAAGACATATGTCATCGTTTAATGGGTCAAAGAGGGTCATAGGTCACCCTATGACCCACTTTGACCCATATGAATGATTTGAATATGTCCCTAGGGGTCCTAGGACCCCTAGAGACATATCTCATCATTTAATAGGTCAAAGGGGTTCATAGGTCAACCTATGACCCCCTTTGACCCATATGAACGATCCAAATATGTCTCTAGGGGTCCTTGGACCTCTAGAGACATATGTCATGGTTTAATGGGTCAAAGAGGGTGATAGGGTTTGACCCATATGAACGATTTAAATGTCCCTAGGAGTTCTAAGACCATTAGAGACATATGTCGTTGTTTAATGGGTCAAAGGGGGTCATAGGTCACCTATCACCCCCTTTGACCCATATGAACGATTTGAATATGTCCCTAGGGGTCCTAGGACCCCTAGAGACATATGTCGTCATTTAATGGGTCAAAGGGACCTATGACCCCCTTTGACCCATATGAACCATTTGAATATGTCCCTAGGGGTCCTAGGACCCATAGGGACATATGTCCTCATTTAATGGGTCAAAGGGGGTCATAGGTCACCCTATGACCCCCTTTGACCAATATGAATGATTCAAAAATGTTTCTACGGGTCTTAGGACCCCTAGGGACATATGTCATCATTTAATGAGTCAAAGGGGGTAATATGGGTCACCCTATGACCCCCTTTGACCCATATTACCCATTCAAATATGTCCCTAGGAGTCCTAGGACCCCTAGAGACATATGTCATCGTTTAATGGGTCAATGAGTGTCATAGGTCACTTTATGACCCCCTTTGAGCCATATGAATAATTCAACTATGTCCGTAGGGGTCCTAGGACCCCTAAGGACATATGTCATCGTTTAATGGGTCAAAGAGGGTCATAGGGTGACCTATAACTATTTTTGACCCATATTACCCATTCAAATATGTCCCTAGGGGTCCTAAGACCCCTTGAGACATATGTTATTGTTGAATGGGTTAAAGGGGGTCATAGGTCACCCTATGACCCCCTTTGACCATATGAACGACTCGAATATGTCCCTAGGGGTCCTAGGACCCCAAGGGACATATGTCGTCGTTTAATGGGTCAAAGGGGGTCACAAGTCACCCTATGACCCCCTTAGACCCATATGAACGATTTGAATATGTCCCTAGGGGTCCTAGGACCCCAAGGGACATATGTCATTGTTTAATGGGCCCTATGACCCCCTTTAACCCATATGAACAATTTGAATATGTCCTTAGAGGTCCTAGGACCCCTAGCAACATATGTCATCGTTTAATGGGTCAAAGGGGGTCATAGGTCACCCTATCATCCCTTTGACTCATATGAACGATTCAAATATGTCCCTAGGGGTCCTAGGACACTTATGAACATATGTCATCGTTTAATGGGTCAAAAGGGGTCATAAGTCACTCTGTGACCCCATTTGACCCATATTACCCATTTGAATATGTCCCTAGGGGTCCTAGGACCCCTAGGGACATATGTCATCGTTTAATGGGTCAAAGGGGGTCATAGGTCACCCTATGACCCCCTTTGACCCATATTAGCCATTTAAATTTGTCCCTAGGGGTCCGAGGACCCCTAGAGACATATGTCATCATTTAGTGGGTCAAACAGGGTCATAGGTCACCCTATGACCCCTTTTGACCCATATGAACGATTTGAATGTCCCTAGGGGTCCTAAGACCCCTAGAGACATATGTCATCATTTAATGGGTCAAATAAACTCATAAGTCACCCTATGACCCCCTTTGACCCATATGAAATATTCAAATATGTCCCTAAGGATTCTAGGACCTTTAGAGACATATATCATTGTTTAATGGGTCAAAGGTGGTCATAGGTCACCTTGTGACCCTCTTTTATCCATATTACCCATTTGAATATGTCCATAGGGGTCCTAGGACCCCTAGGGACATATGTCATTGTTTAATGGGTGAAAGGGGGTCATAGGGTCATAGGTCACCCTATGACCCCCTAGAGACATATGTCATTGTTTAATGGGTTAAAGAGGGTCATAGGTCACCTTATGACCTGCTTCGACCCATATGAACGATTTGAATATGTCCCTAGGGGTCCTAGGACCCCTAGAGACATATGTCATCTTTCAATGGGTGACCTATGACCCCCTTTCACCCATATGAATGATTTGAATATGTCCCTAGGGGTTCTAGGACCCCTAGCAACATATATCATCATTTAATGGGTCAAAAGGGACCTATGACCCCGTTTGACCCATATGAACAATTTGAATATGTCCCTAGGGGTTCTAGGACCCCTAGAGGCATATGTTGTCATTTAATGGGTCAAAGGGGGTCATAGGTCACCTATGGCCCACTTTGACCCATATGAATGATTTGAATATGTCTCTAGGGGTCTTAGGACCCCTAACGACATATGTCATCATTTAATGGGTCAAAGGGGGTCATAAATGATCGTATGACCCCCTTTGACCCATATGACCCATTTGAATATGTTCCTAGGGACATATGTCATCGTTTAATTGGTCAAAGAGGATCATAGGTCACCCTATGACCCCTAGGAACATATGTCATCATTTAATGGGTGAAAGGGGGTCATAGGGTGACCTATGACCCTGTTTGACCCATATGAACGATTCGAATATGTCCCTAGAGGTCTAAGGACCCCTAGAGACATATTTCATCCTTTAATGGGTCAAAGGGGGTCATAGGTCACCCTATGGCCCCCTTTGACCCATATGAAAGATTCAAATATGTCCTTAGGGGTCCTAGGACTCCTACAGACATATGTCATTGTTTAATAGGTCAAAGGGGGTTATAGGTCACCCTATGACCCCCTTTGACCTATATTACCCATTCAAATATGTTCTTAGGGGTTCTAGGACCCCTAGAGACATATGTCATCATTTAATGGATCAAAGAGGGTCATAGGTCACCCTATGACTCCCTTTGATCCATAGTATCCATTTGAATATGTCGCTAGGGGTTGTCAGACCCTTAGGGACATATGTCATCATTTAATGGATCAAAGGGATCTATGACCCCTTTTGACCCATATTACCTATTCGAATATGTCCCTAAGGGTCTAAGGACCCCTAGAGACATATGTTATTATTTAATGGGTCAAAGAGGGTCATAGGTCACCCTATGACCCCCTTTGACCCATATGAATGATTTGAATATGTCCATAGGGATCCTAGGATCCCTAGCGACATATGTTGTCATTTAATGGGTCAAAGGGAGTCATAGGTGACCCTATGACCCCGTTTGACCTATATTAATGATTCGAATATGTTTCAAGGAGTTCTAGGACCCCTAGCGACATATGTCATCATTTAATGGATCAAATGGGGTCATAAGTCATCTATGACCCCCTTTGACCCATATGAATGATTCGAATATGTCCCTAGGGGTTCTAGGACCTTTAGAGACATATGTCATCGTTTAATGGGTCAAAGCCTATGACCCCCTTTGACCCATATGAACGATTCGAATGTCCTTAGGGGTCCTAGGATCCGTAGAGACATATGTCATCGATTAATGGGTCAAAAGGGGTCATAGGTCACCCTATGACCCCCTTTGACCCATATGACCCATTCGAATATGTCCCTAGAGGTCCTAGGACCCGTAGGGACATATGTCATCATTTTATGGGTCAAAAAAGGTCATAGGTCACCCTATTACCCCCTTTGACCCATATTACCCATTTGAATATGTCCGTAGGGGTCTTAGGACCCCTAGGGACATATGTTGTCATTTAATGGGTGAAAGAGGGTCATAGGTTAACCTATGACTCCCTTTGACCCATATGAATGATTCGAATATGTCCCTAGGGGTCTTAGGACCCCTAAGGACATATGTCATCTTTTAATGGGTCAAAGGGGGCCATAGGTCACCCTATGGCCCCTTTGACCCATATGAATGATTCAAATATGTCCTTAGGGGTCCTAGGACTCTTAAGTACATATGTCGTTATTTAATAGGTCAAAGGGCCCTATGACCCCCTTTGACCTATATTACCCATTTGAATATGTCCTTAGGGGTTCTAGGACCCCTAGAGACATATGTCATTGTTTAATGGGTCAAAGAGGGTGATAGGTCACCCTATGACCCCCTTTGACACATAGTACCCATTCGAATATGTCCCTAGGGGTCGTAGGACCCATAGGGACATGTGTCGTCATTTAATGAGTCAAAGGGACCTATGACCCCCTTTGACCCATATGAATGATTCAAATATGTCCCTTGGGGTCGTAGGACCCGTAGGGACATGTATTCTCATTTAATGGGTCAAAAGAGGTCATAGGTCACCCTATGACCCCCTTTGACCCATATTAACCATTGTAATATGTCCCTAGGGGTCTTAGGACCCCTAGGGACATATATCATCGTTTAATGCATCAAAGGGTGTCAATGTTTGACCTATTACCCCCTTTAACTCATATATATTAATAATATGCATATATATTAATAACATATATATATATATATATATATATATATATATATATATATGTATTACGTTATTATATTTAATAAAAATATTACATTATTATATATATTAATAACATACATATTAATATAATAATATATAATAAGTATTTTATATATATATATAAATTACGTTATTATATTTAGTAAAAATAATAATAATATAAATTATATTTATAGATTGTAATAAGATTAACATAATATATTATTATATATTACTAGATTATATCTTATATCTTTACATTAAATTATTATATATATATATATATATATATATATATATAATATTAAAATACGTCTTTACATAGTAATATAAGTGAAATAATTTATAAATCATAATTTATAACGTTTAAACCTAATTTTCCCTCCAAAATGGGTTGGGATTTGAAATTTTCCACCCGGAGCATATCGAATATCTGATTTGAGATCGGATATTCAATTTTGGATCAGATATCCGATTAGGCTTGGTATTTACCAAGCCTACTCTGTCAACCCAAAAGACGTGTTTAAGGAGGGTTTTAGTGATAGTCAGACTTCGGGTAGCTGTCTAACAATGTTATTTTGATCAAAATTGAATGAAATGAAAAAAGTTTTTTAATATCACTCTCTAGATTCCATCAATATAATTTTTGTCAAATTTTGAGTTTGATAAGTATTTATTAGTTAATTACCAATGAAGATTATTGTAAAGTGCTGATTGACATACTGATTGAAAAATAGCTATAACTTTCAAACGGTATAACATTTTTTAAATCTAAAAGTTGAGTCACATTCTATACTTCGCCTAGTATAAGAAAATAAAAAATAAAAATTAAATTTGATAAAATTTTCTATTATTTAGGGTGGTCAGACACAAGACTTTTTTTTTCTGAAAAAGTTTTAGTAAAAAATTCATATTTAATTATTTATTTGGAATAAAAATACCAAAAAATATGCATCTCATCTGGGCATGAGTCTACTTTTCATATCTATAATTACATTAAAAAAATATTATGATTTGATTTTGATTAAGGTAGTCAAACATAAACCTACTTTTTATTTTCGCCCTAAAATTTTTTTAGTACTGCATTAAAATTCAAACTTTTGACCAATTAATTATTTTTTTCTCTTGATAAGGCCTAGTTGTTTAGAAACTAAATTTAATTTATTACAGATTATTTTCTTACAACTTTTTGATATAAATTCCATAACCACTTCAAAATTATGTGTCAAGTTGACATAAACTTGATTTGCTGATTTTTCACTACCACTTAAGGCCATAGTTTGGTACACCATGATCCTGCACATACCCATGAATGATCATCTCTACACTGAAGAAAGAATTGAAGACCTTCATTTAGCAAGCAACCTAGATGAAGCCAATGAAGTAATCAAAGAACTATTAGAAAATAATAGTTCACTGCAAGAAGTAAGAAAACTAAGAAGAGAACAAGAAATTTAGTCAGTAAGGCTATGTGAAGTCATGGAAGATCGAAACAAGATAATAGAAGAAATAGAAGGAAAATATAATGAGATTCAACATATATCCCTATAGCAAGATGACTTCATTAATCAACTCACTAATGCATATGAATAAATCATGAACCTAAGATTAAAAAATGAAAGATTGTAAAATGATCTAAAAAAAAAAAAAAAAATCAATGAAAGAATGATGAAATCTCAAGCAGACATGAATCAATTGAATGAGAAAAGTCTTTATAGACAGAAAGAAAAAGTAGGAATTGTATATATAGAAGAAGGTGAATCATCCAAAAAAGGAGCTCAGAAGAATCAAAGACCTACTTGCAATCACCATGGTACAAAATAGGCCATACATCAAACAAATGTTGGAGCAATGGGAAAGCAAAATTCAATGGAAAGTGCTACAATTTCAATAAACATGGTCATAGAGCTAGTGAATGCAAAGAGAAACCTAAGTTTGAAGGTACATGTCACAAATGTAACAAGCATGGACACAAGTCATTAGAATGCAAACTCCCGTTCTTGGGTCTCCTTCTCCACAAGTTTGGCAGCCTCTGAAGAACAACAAGAAAATTAGCAAGAATCAAGATGTAGAATGAGCCCAAAATGCCTCCAAACCCCTTTTAAAGAGGGCATAACCCTAACTCACGTCCAAGAGGGGTTAATAAAATATAATTTAATAATAATTTTTAGTTATTAGTCCATTGGTTTCCAAAGATTAGCCCCTTTTTCCAAAATTTCACCTTTTTAGAGCCTGCCTGCCTTAGCAAAGTTTATTTATTTTTAATTATTTGAATAGGGGACATGACAGCATTTCAAATGTGTTATACAAGATATTGGTACACTAGAGATGGATGAATGTTTGAAGGAGGTATTTGTTGATGGTGTGTTGAAATATGAACATCAACACCTCGAGACAAAAGGTTTAACTCATAGTCCTCACATGCCACAAGATTTTCAAGTAAAATGGATAAGTTTATCCTTATTGGTTGGAACAACCAATTTTGATAACCAAGAAGATGATCTATAGGATCACTAGTCTTCCAATGCTAGAAAAGATAAAAATGACTAAAATCCTAGGTCGAGTTGAACTGGAAAAGAAAACCCTTGCCAAGTGGGATGGAAGGGGAATGAAAATAAGCAATGTAACCAACATGGAGCTGAAGTTTGATATTCACATCATTGAACACAAAATATATAGTTCCAACAAATTGAATAATGTGTCATATGAAGTTGTGGACTTGGTTTACAAGGTAGTTAAGAATAACCTCTCTCGACCTTGCTGAGTTACTATTGAGCCAGTTTAACAAGAACATGGAGAGAATCAAAACTTCCAAAAATAATCCATGTAATTTAAAAGGTATTGTTGTTTGAAGAAAAGATGTGCCAGTTCTCTATTAGATTAATGAGTATATTGCTGAAATGGGAGAGAATTATGCAAGTATTATGGATAACTATTTTGATACATTTAAGGAGAAAATGAATAATAGGTACTAAATTCTAAGAAAACTAGTTGAGGATTATAAAGATGATTTTTTTTTCATGGTAAATAGTGATAAAGTGTACATTTAGGTAGTTAGGCCTAGAATTGCTTGGGTAAAACCTCTTGGATATGAGGTTAATATTGATGAGACAAAGGATATAATTGAGGCACTAATAAATGAACCAATTGATCTAAGGGAAACCTATTTTGGCACATATGACGAGGCTAAGGCTAGGATAGAACTAGAAATCAAGCTTCCTCAGTCGGTTAACAAAGGAAAAGGTGAAGATGAAGAAGCAGAGCATGAAGAAGAGGAAGAAGAGCCACTAAAGAATAAGGGTAAGGTAATAATTACCAAACCATCCACTGCACTATTCACTAGAAGGGCCTTAAGGAAGAAATTAGATAAGGAAGGAGGAGATATAATTTTTAGAAAACCTCCACCCACCTTCCAAGATAGATTGAAAGATTTGGAATCAGACATTAAAATATGAGATTAGGACCGAAGAAGAGAAAAATTATATTGAAGACTTGGTCATAGACAAAATGGGTAAGTAGAAATACTCACCTCGTCAACTTGTACTTTAGATTCCTAGTATTTTAATGGATAAGATTAAGCCAAGATGGGAATTTATTAAGAAAATTGTTAAAGATATATATGAGAAAACCCTGAGGCAACTTATGCCAAGTTTAACTAACAAGGAGGTGAATGAATCTTTGAAGAAAAATGAAGAAAATTTAACCTTGATATTCAACACTTATCTAGTATTGATGAAGGAAATAGAGCATGTTGTGAAGAATGCCACAAACACATGGAAGAATTTATATCTTCTTCACAAGCCAAACAATTTTATTGTAAGTGTAAGTGATAAGGATGATAATGATGATCAAGAAGAGAAAGATGATGAAGAGGTAACTCATATTGATAGTATAGATGATGAAGAGGAATAGGGACAAGAGGCTACCAAGGAAGATACTCAAGATACAGAGGAGACTGACCCAGTAAAAATTGTTGTAGTGGTCATAGTGTCACTTCCTAATTCTCCCAACAAAATAGTGATAACATCAAGCCTGTAGATAACCTCAATAGGATTAATTATGACCACGACTAAAAAGAAAAACACTCAATCAATCTTTGCACCGGTCAAGCTCAACACTACATTGGTTGAAGTGTCAACAACTTCATCTACTGAGCTATAGATTCTTCCCTCTACATCAATTTTAGATACAAGTATTTGTACTACTAGTTCAATGAGTGCAGTATCAATTTTTGCAGTGAGTCCTACAATTTCTACAATTATTTCCATTCCTAGTACATGAGAAATAAGTGTAAGGATAGTTGATACTAAGCCTCAATTGAGCACAAAAATTTTGAGGAAAGGTAAGGAAAAGGAGGAGAATGTAGATCTTGATGAGGAAATTGTGATTCCTAATTGGGATATTTCCAAACTCAATTTAGATCAGATGCAAACCTTTAGAGAATTAATCCAAAAGAAAGCCAAGTAGCAAATGCTTAGAGAAGAAAGAGATAAGGAATTCAAAATCATTGAGGATGCCAAGAATATTTTGTAAGAGGCTTTAGGCATAAAGGTTGATACTTCTCAACCAATTTTGTATTAGTTGGAAGAGGCAGTCCATAAATATAATGAAGATTTATATGGACAAGAGAAATTATTGTAGAAAAAAAAGAAAAAGTTTGAGAATATAGTGTTAGAGGTCATTGCTCAACAAATTGTTGTTCACCAAGTAGAACTTTCTATCATTTTGGGATCCCTAGAAACCTTTTGCATGAGTGTATCATTACTTTTTGGAAAGTTATGTGATATTTCAAATTTTACAAAGGAAATAAAAGACAAATTGTCTAAGATAGATGAGGATCTTAAGGCAAGCGTGCAAAAGTTGCAACTTGACCCTAGTTCAAGCTCTGCCCATTTCAATAAGATCATATTTTTGATAGATATGCAGGTAGAGTTACTCAAAGAAGAGGCAAGAATCAGATCTACATTGATAGATATTCAGAACATGACTCTCCCAAACATGGATGAACTACAAAAGCATATTTCACATTAAAAAATGCTCATCCATGATAATAAATTCTCCATTATAGACCACATGATTGAATTATCAGCAGAAGTGCAGATTGCATTGAACACATGCAAGGTTTTGCAAGATAACTAGGACAAGACGTTGGCAATTATCCTTAAGGTACATTCAAATTTCCTATCTCATTTTGGCAATACTGTGTAAATATATAGAATAAATATTTGGCATTAATGTCAAAAAGGGGGAGAAGATTGAATAAGGAGAATATTGAAAAAAGAGTGTATAGAAATTGTATATTGTATATGGAGAGGAGATGTATAGCATACAATATATTATACTATGGAGGAGCATTACCATGTACAAAAATATATCTCTTACAAAACCAATTTTGAAAAATCTCAAAAATAGTATACTCTACCAAGTTGAAATCATAAGGTGATGGCTAAAGGTAACTTTTTGAATTCAGTTTTGAATGATAAGTATTTTTGTCACAAATGCCAAAGGGGGAGATTGTTGAAGTAACAATCAAGTTTGTTATTAGTGGCATACACTTATTTAGATTGTAAGTATCTACCAAGCTTATTGTACATTTAACAATGTGAACCAAGCATTTTCAATTGTTACCGAGTTCTACAATTTTAGACTAAGGTAAAAATAGGTTGTGAAGGGACCCGAAACCCTTAACAAAAAATCAAAAGATATTCAAATAAGCACAACTAGGTTCTACAAGGACCTGACACCTACAGTATGAAAGTAGCAACACTAGGTTTTATAGGGACCTAAAACCATAAAAAAAGGACAAAAAAAAAACTATATTTTACAAGGACCTAGAACCTAGAGTATAAACAAATGGAAGAAAAACCAACAAAGAAACCCAAATTGGAGACTAGTTTCCAGAACTGCCACTAGCAACTATTGCAACTCCTTGATAATTTTCACCACCTCCTTGCCTGCCTCCACTGTATTGTGTATAATATCAGTAGTAGAGAACCCAAATCCCTTAGCAGCCTTAGGTGCCTTCCTCCTTGAACTCAGTCTTGTTCTTTTTCTTGGCCCCCTAGGAGACATGACTTCAATTTGTGCCAAGGAGTTATCAATATGATAAAGAGTAGTAGTGTAAACCAAGCATCTTAGTGTATTTCGAGTTTACCAGTACAAACCAAGTTGTGTAGTGCTTACCAAGTTTTCAGTTGATGTAATGTGAATCTAGTGTTGACTAAGCCACTTAGTGTTAACTAAATGATTTAGTTTATACAAGCTTGTAGTGAAAGCATTGACTGAGTTATGTAGTATGAATCAAGTGATTCAGTTTATATGTGGAGTTTCACAATACTCACTGAGTCACCAGTGTAGACCAAGTTCAAGAATACTTCAAAGTGATCAGTATGGATTGAGATTCTATGTTTACTAAGTGCACGAAAATGTCAAGCATTGATAGTGGATGTTGATTATCATCACCTCACCAAGTAAGTCTTCATAATTTGAGTGTTTACATTCGAGCCAACTTTATAATATTTGTGAAAACTTGTATTATGGTCAACTTTGTAATTCTATATTTAGATTGATATATATGTAATGTATTGTATCACATCTAAAGTATGAATAAAAAATGTGAATATATGTGAATAATGTGAAATGTATTTAGAAAAGTAGATGAGCAAATTACAAAGACTATAGTAGTATAAGGAGCAACAAAGATTCATCTATCATAGTAAGGTGATTTGTACACATAGTGGAACCTCATTCAACAAACCTAGTTATAGATCAAAGATTAGCTACTACTTCATCCTAAGAGGTGGATCAGTCAAATCCTTTAACAAGGTAGACCTAACAATCTTGTGTAAATCTCTTTATTAAGTGCATACTTTATTGTATGTTTCTATATCCTTTAAAAAGGTGGACCTATTAGTCCTTATTTCTCCTAAAAAGATAGATCATCAAAAGTGATTAATGTAAGCCTTAACTAGCCAACTTTATACTGTAATACTAAAGCTTGTGGGTATCATCACCACCCTAGTTTTACTTTCTATTTGGAAGGTTTCTAGGTCAATAAATCTTGTGTATTAAAGTGTTGTGTATGCTTTCATGTTTTCAATTTCATGCATGCAATTAGCTCAAAATATATGTGAAAGATTAATTGGTAATTGAAGTTCAAAGTTTTATCTATTGCTGATTTACCCCTCCCCTTTTAGTAACTTAGCCTTTCATAATATTTCCAACAGATTTCTTACACTGCCTTTTAGTCGAGTTTCTTATTTGAGTAGGTGGGTCTTTGTGATTTTAAAGTGTAATTAAATTAGCCAAAGAGATTATTAAAATATTTAACTAAATGAGATTTTGAAGAAAGAAAATATAATTTTGTTATATTCAATTTGTTTAAAAATGAATTTAAAAATATAGTTGAAATTTAAAAGATTTAATTAAAAGGCTAAATTTGGTGTAATTATATTTATTTAGTTTAACAATAATAAATTTAGAAGTTGCATTTAAATAATGGATGTTAAATATTATCATTACTTAAAATAATAAATATATTTTCTAAAAATGTCTTGCTAATTATAAATTGAGTGGTAATAATTTAAATAATTTCATTGTTCTAATTTAAAGCACTAAGCATGCTCAATTGATTTAAAGGAATTAAAATAATAAAAGATTTTTTTAATGAGAGGCATTTGCATGTTGGTGAAACTGGAAACCTTGGGTAGGGTTAGACTCTTTATTAGGATATTTGAGCTGATTTCTACACACATATTTGGAGGAGTAATTTTGGAATTGAAAGACGATACTGTTTCGAGGGTTCTGGGTAGTGAGAGTTTTGCAAGCACAAAGTAAATTACCAGATTTATAGCATTAGATTGAAGTGAGGTTTTGTAGAACCATTGTAGGAAATCTGTTGAAAACATATGTCTTCTTCTTGTCTGTTATATTGATTTTTCTTATTGGAAACATATTTGAATTTTAAAACCTTTATTCGGATGTCGTGCCTCCCATTTGACTTTTGTAAGTCATCCTGATGGATGCAACCTTTTTGATCTTTTGTTATGTTGGATCATGATTGTGACCATGAGTGGTCTACACTGTTGAGGTGATTGGATTTATGTTATTGTATCATTTTCTTTGAGTATGCTTTGATTGATTTCTGAGATTATGATGCAATTTATGTTTCACTGAGGTTTGTGCTAGTGGTTACTAGGATCAATGTGGTGTCACGATGTTGTTTCATGATTACTCTAAGATGTGTGCAAAGATTGCATTGTGTACTATTACTTGTTATATTAGACTAGGTTCCTGCAGCAATGGTAAGTCATGTTTATGACTGTGTTCGCTTATATGTTTTAACTGCCTTTGTTATGTTGTTTAAACAATTATTATTAAATGCTTAAATAATTAGAAATGGATTGTCCATGTTGGATTCATTGGTTATGTGTTGTGGATATTTACCTTGTTATAATTTGATTTCAGAGATACTTGTTACTCATGTTATGTTTTACTTTTGAGATGACCTAAGGGTCAGATATTTTACTTCAATTTTAGTATCATAGATGTTAGATTACTATGATGTTCAGTTTATCATATTGCATGATGATGCCATTTTGAGATGATAGTGTGTTTTATGATGATATTTGGTTATCTAGTATTTGGACATATCTTTGATTATATTATGTGATGGATTTAATGCTATGGTTATTTACTTCATTCCTGCGATGTTATGCTTTATGCAAATGTGAGTGATGTAAATAAATTATTTTAGTATAATTAAATAAATGGTTAAATTAGGTGATTTAATGCATTTATTTCTTTGGCTATGTTATTATATGCAATTGCACTTGATCATGTTGTTTAGTGTGCAAGATTTATATTCCTAGTAGTGGCACATGGAGTTAGTGATTCAACTATTCATATTTTACCAATGTCATCCTTGTATGGTCAACATATCCTTATTTTAATTGTTTAATTAATCCTTTTGATGATTATTTAATTAATCCTTTCAATGATTATTAAATTCAAACTCATTTTCATTATGTGATTAGACCAGCAAGCATGTCTATGCATTTAGAGGTTCGTATTGTCATGAAAGTTGTTAAGGAAATTTTGTGATTTTGGGGTTTTTGGGCTTTATTTTAATTTATTTTATTTTTTAGCAGCTTTTCCATAGATGAATTCCTATTACTAAGAATAGCCTATTTTCCTTTGGGTTGATTTGGGATTTAACTAGGTTGGCTGGTTATTTTCCCTAATTGATTATTCACTCAAAAAGTGAATAAGTATCCAAAAATGAATTTAATTCCTCACTTCTCACTTTTGAATTAAAAAGTTAGAGAGTAAAACCCAAAATCCTCTTCATGATGATTTACTATTTTGTTTATTGTGGGAGCTATGGGCATGGGATCATCACGGGTTGGTCTCATTGGATCTGGCTCGAGGAGACCTTGGATTGCAGCAATTTTCAGCTATTTCTATGGGCTTTTTATTTTATGGTTTAGTTTCCCATTTTTTCCTTTTGGCTACGAGGTAGGGCTTTCCCATTCTATTGTTTTTGCTCCATTTTAGCTTCTATTTTTGGTAGTTGTTTGTTAGGAGGATGAGAACTAGTGTTCACCTCTATTTTTGTATGCTAGTTCTACTTAGTTGGGTAGGTAAAAACATTTTCCTATTTTTTGGGATGAGGGTTTGTGGTTTTGCACTATTATGCTGCCCATTTTGCATACAGTGTGCGAACTCAGTTATTTTTGGATTTTTGGGGGGTTTTTGTACCCAAAGACCAAATAGGTTTTGATTTTGAAATTTTTGAGTTTTGAGATTTTTTGCCTTAGTTTGTATGCCATCCAGTTTTCTTGGGATGATGCTGGTCATGGACTTGGATTATCTATAGGATGTCAGTTAGAACATTTTTTCACTTTTATGTTTTCTTTGGGATATGTGTCACATCTGTACTCCTGACCTTGGATTTGGTTGAGTAATTTTATACCTATTGTTATGGTTTCTTTTGGACCTTTGTTCTTATTTTGTGGACACTAGGATTTGTGTAGAATCCATACTCTTGGATTGAGGTTGGTTGAGTGAGTTCATGATGTTTGGTCTTGTTATATCATTAGGATTAGTGTAGAATCTATACTCCTGGATTGAGGTCGGTTGAGTGATTTCATGATGTATGGTTTTATTGTTCTTTGGGATTCATGTAGAATCCATCCTCCCAAGATTGTTTTCAATTAAGTGATATTTTTCTTGTGTTCTCATCCAGTCATTTTTTTATGATCTTTATGATGGTGGTGTGTCACACATGAGTACATGCACATAAATTTATTGAGTGACTCGCGAGTCTAGATATTTTGTGGTACATTTAGAAATAAGATCATTGGGTTTGGGTTGGGAATTTTCATGCCTACAAGAACTCATTGTTGGATGAGCATGGGTAGGGTAGGGTAGGGTAGCATATGGAGGGGGCTTCTACCTTTCGTCTTGGTAATCATTGTGCCCAGAGGGTTGGCAAAGGGAGTTTTAAGTAAGTGATAACTAAAGAAAATGTGTGATTGGTAATAAAACTTAAGATAATAAAATGGTTTAGGATGTTCTCCTTCCGTTGGGAAATCTGAGCTGCCAATACTAGCTTAGGCTTGTCAATGCCAAGTGACTCTCGATGATGTTAGCCCCTACTTAGTAGCCTATTGATTGTTTGACTAGGGCCTATAGTTTATGCATTGTCTATGTCTTGGTTTCAATCATCATATTGTTTTGCGTGAGTGTTAGCCATGGATGTTGTGCTTTATGTGTGTTTGTGGTTGGATCATTATCTTCATCAGCATAGTGGGTGTGGAGCTACGGGTACCACATGGTTGAGAGGTGTAGCTACCTCTACCACTACTAGGGACCAGTGTATAGAGACAATCTTTTATCTTAGTGCAACCATTGTTGGATATTTTCACTTGATACTTTAGGTTCCAGAGCATGATTTCCTGTTATTTAAGCTTTCATTGGAATGCTTGTATATGATGTTTAGATGATGTTATATTTGACGCATTTTCTTATTATAATGATTAGCATGTGATAGGTGATGTTATCTACTTGTAGGATTATCTTATGCTTTACTTCTAGCATGTTTAGTAGTGACATCCCTATTACAATAGTACCAATGATTTGATTGGTGGATTGGGATGTTATGCACAGGGGATGGCTAATGCCCATGATGGTCTTATGATGCTATTGATAGTTGGGAAGAACTATGTACTTAGTTTGGTTGTTTAGCTCATTGCGATGTTGTTCAGTACACTATGATGTTGCTTTCTGCATTTCCTCCTTATGATGTTTAGTTTATGAACCATGTATGTACATTGTGATGTAGCTTTATGCATGTTCTTTCTTATGTTGTTTTGGTTTGGATGTTAGAGTTATTTGTTCTCTTTTGTGCTCTCAAGTGATCATTCCTTAATTTACATAGATCTAGTACTCCCTAGTGTGGAGTTTTTCATGTTTTTATGCTTTTTAGTCTTGCCTTGTTGTTGCACTATTGTGTCTTCTCATGTGGAAATGTAGTTCCTCACACAAGAATGTACTTCCTCGTGCAAGAATGTACTTCCTCATGCAGGGAAGAAAATTTTTGGTGTGAATCCTCACATGGGTTCCTACGAATCCTTGCATGAAGTAATGAATATCCTTGCACATAGTGATGCAAAGTCTTGCATGAGACTTGAGACCAGTGCACTTCCTCATGCAAGAAACAAGGAGCAGTTAGGCTTGGCCAAGGAGGATTCGAAAGTTGGTTTTGGACACCTTGATGGATTTTACACCATTCTAGTTCAAAATAACCTTCTTAGGGATTTAAAATATATCATTTAAATATAAGTTGACGTATATTTGATTCCTTAATTCCTTAATTCCTTATACTTAAGATATATTTTAATATATACGATGAGTCTTTTGAGATAGGTTTCAGAACTCTCCAAGAAATTTTAGGGCTTTAGAAATTTAGACTTAGCCAAATTTTAGGGCTTCAAGATTTTAGACTTAGCCAAATTTTAGGATTATACATTTATACACTAGCTTAGTGTTTTTTTGATGAGTGGTCATTGCTGGTCTCTGTTGTGTGTGTCAGTTCAGCAATGGAGTTTGGAGATTCGTTGGTTGTTGGAATTGTGGTTAAGTCTTCCATTGCAATCCTTGTGATCCATGTATGATGTTGTCATGTGCATTCATACTTGTTAAAAAAAAACATCTTGGCTTGAATTGAATCCTTGTTCCAAGGATCTCTGGGTGAGGCATTACATTGGAAATTGATTGTTCTTTAGTGATGAAACATCTATGAAAATGAAATTGAAACCCTTCATCATAAAGGTTAAATTTAAGAAATGGATTCATGAGTAGGATTTTGACTCAAGAAAAGATTGTTGTTTAATAAATTTGATTGGTTGAATGTATTTTCCCTGTTAGAGTTATATTGATAAAAAAAAATTAATATATATATATTATCGCAGTAAGAAAATAGTACTATGGTAATTCTATATTCATTATCGTATTGGGGGAAGTTTTTATTTTTAAAATAAATTATAAAAAATAAAAAAAATAAAAATAAATTTATATATTGAGGGGTGGATGGAGTCCATCACTTCCCCAACCCCCATTTCCTCACTTGGTCGCTCATGCATGTCAAACAATAGACTTTTTGCCATATATAGCAATAGGTACTATCATAAGGCAATACACTATTGTTGTGGCTAGCAAGGCCATCGCGACAGTGCCATCCTATGGGCTTTAAAAAAATATAAGGGTAAGTTTTAATATATGTAGTTTTTTATTTATTTAGTTTATATATATATATATATATATATAATAATTTGAGAATTATAGTATTTGTTAGTATTTTTAATAAAACAAATAAATTTAGCTTTATTAAATGTAATTAAATTATAAATGTGATTAAATTTAGTTTAGTTGTAAATTAGATTTGACTCATTAAATTTAGATATTAGTTAAATATTAACATAGTTTTAAAATAATGTATTAGATATTATTTTGAATATGGGCTTTCTCTTTAACATCAAAATTTAATATCATCATCATTATTATTTTTAAAGTAAATAATATTATTGATTAAATAAAAACATAGTTTTATTTGAAATGGGTTTTCTCTAAACTACGAAAAATGGGAAATTGTAATATGGTGATCTAAGATTGGGAAACTATTAACTGAGAAATAAAACTATGAAAATGAAAACTTGGACTCAACTCAATTCAATCTTTATGAAATTATATCAAGAATTGAAATTGGTGAATAACTACACTTGCTTGAAATGCATGTCGAGATATCATGGTTACCTTGTGATAGGATTTTGGGAAATCTAGTAGTTTGACCAAATTGGTATGTTACAAGAGGCTTGGGAAGTGGTTGTTTTTATGATTCTTATATGTGATTTTTCTTGTCATGATTAAATCATTCCCAACCAATGTGATATATTCATGTGTTTCTACGATGAGATCTAGTTCTTCTTTGTAAGTTCATGTGTTATGATTTCTCTAGATATAACCTGTGCAATTTTTATCAATTATCTATTGGTGCTTTCTAGTCGCTCACATAGGACTGATGTGATTATTGTAATTTTATGAGATATACTTATATGAGCTGAGGGTAGGATTATATATCTATATGTTGTGAAGTGGCTTGCAATGGAGGCTGAAGCCCTAAAGAGGTTTCTTGGGTAACCCATTGTAAGTTGTATTAATAAGTGATAACATTTCATTAATGGGATTAAAATGAACTAACAAGAGTTAGTGTTTTATGTCACCTATGCCTTGAGTGCTAGTATAGACTAGGATGGGAGTCAAGAGGATTCTTTGTTGTGACCTTGCCTCAATAAAATGCCTCATCTATAAGAAAGAATATTGATGCCACATAGAGTCACTACAGGAGTAGGATCCTAAGAGATTCCTAGGATAACTTTAGAGTTGACTCATGTGGTGACACTTGCCCTCATGCATCATGCATGTTAGATTTCCTACATTTCTTCATTTTCCTCTAGGATTAGATGTTACTTGTGTAATTGGTACATTTGAGATATATTTCTATTAGGATAACTTGACCTAGATTCTTATTATAACTTTTGGATTGTTATCTGTTTGGGACTTGAGATTATCTCTTGAGTATGGTGGGAATGTTCCATGAGGTTGGGCAGTAGTGTTTCTCATAACATTGAGATCCAACAGTTGGTTGTCAATGTTGAATGTACCTTGTGTACTTTTTTTATTCTTCTTATCTTGTGATTATGTTCTATGGTCATATTCTGGTATACTATACGTTGATTATTTGAGATCCTACAAGATGTTGTATCTGATCATTGTTAGAGAAAAAGGTTAATTTAATTTCATTAATTAAATTACCTTTTTCTCCCTTCTTAAGATTTCACTTTATGTTCTTTTTGCATTCTCTATTTAATAATTAATTAGTAATTATTAAATACATTTTACCTTTTAGGTTTTGATATCTTTTTATAAGAATTGATCTTTTGTAATTATCTACATCTTTTCTTTATCCAAGAATACAATTTGCATATTTTTAGAGAAAACCCTTGCCTCCTCTTGTCTTTTTCTTCTCTGTGATAGTTTTCTACATTCAGGTATTCAAGGGCTTTGTGGATTTTATTTGTGTATTAGTTGTATATGAGCAATGTTAGTATGCTAATAGAAACCAAATTTAAATAAAGCTTCTACAAACTAAACAAAATTCATAAACTTCAAGATAGACTAAGATGAACACTCAATTAAGAATATGAGCCATTAATGGACTCTCTCAATGAGAAGCTCTCTTGTTGAGTGGCTTTGTCTAAATAGATAGGATGTATGCTCAAGCTTATCCTTCAAAAAGGGCTTCAAATGGAGTTGGAATTTGCATGTGAGTGTATGGTTTGGATGTAAAATGGCTTCTCAAAATGGAATTATCACTTTACTTCATGGATTGTGTTATTTTGCAAAGGGGAAGGATCTAATTTATAGGCAAGAGGCTTGAGGGTTTGAGGGCTAAGATGCAAGGATGGGAAAAAGCTTATGGAGGGCTCAGATTGCATGAGAGGAGAGCACATGGATTGTGCTTCCTTATAGCCAATCAAGGAGTGACACATGTCACATGGTGAGAGGATGGAGGAAAGGGGAAGGATGAGTCAACAAAGGAGGCTCAAGGGATAAAATCTTCATAAAGACCCTCATAATGACTTGTAAGAGCAATAAAAGGGCTTGTAAGAGTCATTTATGACCTAGTGGACTTCATAAAGTTTTATGGTTGAGATATTTTGAGGGTGATGAGAGCAATTTCGACTTGGACTTGATTAAGAAGGTTTTAAGCTTGTTTAGGCTTGTGCAAATGATTAGAGGATGGATTAGGATGGTTTAGGATTAGCTTAGGGATAGGCAAGTGGATGGCATTTAATGAGGGTGGGTGAAGGAGGAGATATTTGTTAACTTTGGCTTGGGTTAGTAAGTTTTAACCCATGTTTAGGGAATGTGACAAGGTTAGGAGGGGATTAGGATTAGGTTTAAAGACATCTTCTAGAAGAGTCTAGATTTTGGATGAGGATAAAGACTTTCTAGAATAGTCTAGAATTTCCTAGGATGAGGATAAATTAGATTTTTAGGAAATAAATAAAGTTTTATTTATTTCAAGGGTTTGGGTTGAGGAGATATTTATTAAAACTTTTTTAATAAACATGGGGATTAATATTTAATTTTAATTAAATATTTTGAGTTGGGGTTAGGGGTAGGAAATGATGAGATTAGCCTTTAATCGAAATTAAAGAAGGATTAGAAGATTTTGGAAGAGGTTATTGGTCATAAGGAAATTGGCCAAGTTTTGGGCAAAAAATAAATTTTTTATTTATTTTAGGATTTTTGGTCAATTTATTAATTAAATATATAATAAATAAGGAAATAATGTTTAAATAAGATTTAAACATTTTTGGGAGGGATTCCTTAATTAAATATTTTTAATTAAGA
Organism: Cupressus sempervirens; assembly: GCA_028749045.1. Lineage (NCBI taxonomy): Eukaryota > Viridiplantae > Streptophyta > Pinopsida > Cupressales > Cupressaceae > Cupressus > Cupressus sempervirens. The sequence goes on along the minus strand of CM053793.1, from coordinate 744,329,202 downwards.
TAAAGGGATTTAATGGCATGAAAATTAATTAATTAATTAATTAATTAAATAATTAATAAATGATGATGTCATCAGGACTTTTTTAGAAAATAAAAATACTTTATTTTCTAAAGGTTTTTAGGTGTCTACATTTTGCCCCTCTTTGATGTGATGCTGCAAGTGGCATGGCATCAAAGATAAGAAAATAAGATGCCCAAGGCTAGAGCAGAAGAGGAGAGAATGGACTGTGAGATGCCCCCTCAAGAAGGTAGCGAGGAGAGAAAGCGAGGCTCGATGGCTTCTTGAAAAGTAGAAGAATCCGAGATGAGCAAGGAGACTCAGATTGGCAAAGAGAAAGGGGCTGAATTAGCTCAAACTCTCACTATGGGAGAATGATAAAGGAGAATCAGATGCACAAGAGGAAGCAAGCTTAAGACCTTAGGGAAGGTGGAGGATGAAGGAGCAGAGCGCTATAGAAAGGAATCCAGGATAGGGAGATGGATGAGGGGATTATAAAGCTGATGCAATAGGATTTCAAAGAGTTAGATTGGCGAAAGATGGGTTTCGGAGATCCCTAGGACTAGGATTGTGGATCTCGAAAGATGAGGCTTGGTGGGTTGATTTGGATTGGTGGATCCCTAAGACTAGGATTGTGGATCCCTAAAGCTAAGAGTGATGAGTGATTCAAAGAGATATTGATGCATCAGCTGGGGTAGGAGAGACGAATGTTGGATATGGATGGAGGATAATGGAGATGAAGGAAACCCATTGAAGATTTTTGAGCGGGGGGATACTTCAAAGAGAAGTACCACCATGTAGTTGAGCACTAGATTTGTTATAGGACTGTTGGTTAATTGCTAAGGTTACCAAGAACATCAAGGCCTTTTCACCAACTGTCCAAAGGATTGAAAAACTAACTCTAAACAAACACGCAAGGATTGCCCCAACATCACACATGAATCCTAGAGGAAGCAGTGTGGAAATGACATTGGAGAACCCACAAGCAGAAAAGAAAAACAAACGAAAGACCTGATCAAGACCTTACACTCTAATTTCCCCATTTGCAGCATACCATGATATCGAAGATCATGGCAACCTTGAGGGGGGAACAAGGAGATTGCTTGGAAAAGATACTTCAAGACCCAAAAGGGAAGATCCCAAATCAAAAGAAAGTGAAAATCCAAAAGAGAACCGTTTGCCAATGAGATGGGTAGGACGAGGTACTAACGGACCAAGATCAGACATGAGGAAAGCTATATCCTGCAAGGACCTATCGGAGAGCACCTAAGCTGGTGGATTTGGATGAGTGATGCGTTTGGCAAGATGAACTAAGAAAGATAACACTTTGGTGATAGGAAATCTAGCTAAAGGATGCATTGGAATATCTAACCATAGTGTGTGATGTGTGCAAGATGTTGACCAAGGACGAACTGACACAAACGCTGGATAGATATAATGGTGCTAAGCTAAAGAGGATGTACAACCTGATGGACCAAGATATGTTACAAATGTACAAGTTTTTTCATGTTTTGGTTTTTGTGAGATGGAAATGTTTGTGAAGGATGGGATGTCTATAATAGGTGATAGGTGGATAGGTAGATGGTTTGCGAAAAGATTAAGTGAAAATGGGGTTTTGTGTGTGCACGTGATAGTATACAAGCTAGGATATAAGATTATTTATAGGTTGGAATATGGTACAAATGTTGGACAAGATTCGGATAGACAAGGTATGGTACAAGATTTACAAGGTATAATACAAGCTTTGGTACAAGATTTACAAGCTGTACAGGAGGTATTTACAAGCTTCATCATATTTTGGATATTTGGTTGGAACACCAAGGGAACAAGCAAGTGTGTCTTATGGGATGGTGGGTAAATGGATGAGGGATAGGATAGTGATAGATAATGGATTAGTCTTTAGTACACAAGGCGCCTGAATTACCAAGTTTTCACCAAGGTACCTATCCAAGGTGCTTGAATTGCCAAGTTTTCACCATTGGACGCTTATTTCTCTTTACTATTTTTTTCTTTTGTATTTTTCAAAAGCCTGGTATACCAAGGATCTTCAAGCATAGAACTTCTTGAGATGAATGATGTTAGTAGGATCATTCAAGAGTTCTCCTTCTAGTGTAGATAGCTGATAAGCTCTAGAGCCAAAGGAAGCAGTGACAGCATAAGGACCAAGCCATGTAGGTTCAAACTTGCCTTTCTTTTCTCGATCTACTTGGACTTTCATGTTTTCTTTGAGGACCATGTCACCTGGCTGAAAGTGTCGTGGAAGCACCTTCTTGTTGAAATTTCTTTTGAGATGAGTTTGATAGACTGTGAGATGATCATAGGCTTGTTGCCATTTCTCGTCTAAGAGATCTAGCTGGGTGAGTCGAGCTACTCTATATTCTTCATTTGATATTTTCCCTTGCAAAGATATGCGCAAGGAGGGAAGTTCAACCTCTATAGGTAGTACCGCTTCGGCACCATAGACTAGGGAGTATGGATTTGTGCCTGTGGATGTATGGAAGGAATTTTGATAGGCCCATAGGGCTAGATTTATTTGTAGGTGCCAATCACGGCCAGAATCATTGACAACTTTCTTTAGGATTTTGAGGAGGGTTTTGTTAGTTGCCTCTGCCTGGCCGTTACCTTGTGGGAAATATGGGATAGAAAAGCGGTGATGGATGCGGAGGGAAGTGCATAATTCTTCCATGTTGATATTTTCAAAGTTACCTCCGTGGTCGGTGAAGATGGTGGATGGGATGCCGAAGCGGCAAACAATGTGGTACAAGATGAACTTGGAGACCTGAACTCCTGTAGCTGAGACTAGGGGGACTGCTTCCACCCGTTTAGTGAAATAGTCTGTAGCTGTTATTATCCATTTATGTCCATCAGATGAGAGGGGTGTGATAGTTCCAACTAGATCAAGGCCCCAACAAGCGAAAGGCCAAGGTGGTGCAATAGGCTGTAGATCCTGTGCCAGAGCGTGCACAAGATTTGCATGCTGCTGACATGGGAGACACTTTCTGATAAAGTCACAAGAGTATTCTTCAATGGTAGGCCAATAGTAGCCTGCTCTAAGGATTTTTCGTGCTAGGACAATACCACTCGTGTGGGCACCGCAAAGTCCAGAGTGTACTTCCTTTAACACCATCGCGGCCTCATTTTGGTCTAAATATCGAGAGAGAGTATCGTGATAACCCTGACGATATAGGGTATTGGCTATGATAACATAGTGGGATGATTTTCGGATGAGGTTCTAGCGTTGGGTATGTGTGAGGTGAGGGTATATGATACCATCGTTAAGGTAAGCGTGAATCTCATGGTACCAAGGGGATTGGGGACCAACCAAGATACAAACACGGTTTGAATCCTCATTTGCATAGGCGGGTGTGAGGAGCTGCTCCACTAAAAACTCATACTGTGTAGCTGCTTTGGGAATTTCCAAGAGCGAGCCTATAGTAGCCATAGCATCTGCTGCTTTGTTTTGTATGCGAGGCACTTGTGTAAACTGAAGCTTTGTAAAATGTTGGGTTAGCTGATCAACCAGCTCTTTGTAGGGTAATAGCTTTTCATCTTTGGTTTGATATTCATTTAGGGCTTGCTTGATGATGAGTTGAGAATCACCAAAGATTTGTAGCTCAACAATGTTCCATTCTACAGCTATCTTTAATCCTGCTATGAGGGCCTCATATTCAGCTATATTGTTGGTGCTAGGGAATTGTAGCTTGAAGGCTTTTGGAATGTAATCTCCTTGAGGTGTGACCAACAATATTCCTGCCCCTGATCTATGAGATGTGTATGAGCCATCAAAATAAAGTTTCCATGGGGGTTGTTCTTCAATTAGACAGATATGCTCATCTGGAAATTCTGTGATCAATGGATAAGCATCTATTAGAGGTGCATCAGCTAGGTGATCTGCTATATCTTGCCCTTTGATTGCCTTTCTATCCACATACTAGATGTCAAATTCACTAAGGAGCATAACCCATTTGGCCAAACGGCCTGTAAGTGCTGTTCTAGAGAGCATATACTTGAGAGGGTCAATCTTGGAGACTAGTTGGATGGTATGACTTAGCATGTAATGACGAAGCTTTTGAGTTGAGAAAACAACTGTCAAACAAGCTTTTTCCATAGGAGTGTAATTGAGTTCATAACCAACTAGGGTTCTACTGATGTAGTAAATGGCTCTTTCTTTGTTGTAGTCATGAAGCTATGCTAGAAGTGCCCCTAGAGCAGTAAGTGTTGTTGATATGTACAAAATCAGGGGATGACCAGGAACTAGTGGAACCAAGATAGGGGGATTGATGAGATACTGCTTGAGATGGTCGAAGTTGCGCTGACATAAAGGATCCCACTTGAAGTTCTCATCCTTCTTTAGTAAATGTGAAAATGGTGTACACTTATTTGCAAGCTGGGAGATGAAGCGCCGAACAGATTGGAGCTTTCCTTGAAGAGAGCAAAGCTGTCGCAGTGTCTGGGGAGGAGGCATGTCTAAGATAGCCTTGAACTTCTTGGGGTCAATCTCTATACCTCATTTAGAAACTATGAAACCTAGAAGCTTGGCAGATGTGACCCCAAAGACACATTTCTTGGGATTCAGCATGAGATGATATTTGGCTAACCTATCAAAGACTTTCTCCAGGTCAGCAAGATGATCCATGAAGGTATAAGACTTGACCAAGATATCATCCACATAATCCTCCAAAATGCTATGGATGAGATCATGAAAAATGGCTGTCATAGCTCTTTGATAGGTAGCCCCAGCATTCTTTAGGCCAAAAGGCATCATGTTGTAGCAAAAGGTTCCCCAAGGGGTAGTGAATGATGTCTTATGCTGATCCTCTTCTGCAATCTTGATTTGATTATACCCAGAAAATCCATCCATGAGGGACAAAATTTCATGTCTAGCTATAAGATCTACAATCATATCTATGTTGGGCAAGGGAAAATCATCTTTTGGACAAGCTTTGTTAAGATCTCTAAAATCAGTACAGATTCTGATGTCACCGGAAGGTTTAGTGATAGGGACTATGTTGGAGATCCACTCTGAGTAGTCGATAGGTCGGATAACCTTAGCAGCTAACATTCTTTCTAATTCAGTTTTGACCAATAAGGCCACCTTGGGGTGCATTTTTCTAAGCTTTTGTCTGACAGGCTTGATCTTTGGATCAACTGGAAGATGATGAACTACAAGCTTTGGATCAAGTCCTGGCATGTCCTGATATGACCATGCAAATCGGCCAATATTATCTCTTAAGACCTCAAAGAGGAGGTCAGCTTGGTCTTGTGATAGGGATGCAACAATGTGAACAAGTCTGGGGATCTCTGATGAACCAATGTTGACTTCTCAAGTATCCTCAATTATAATAGAAGACACCTTTGGTCGATTATCTTGAGGAGGCAATGCTAAATCCTCATGTTCTTCTAGATTTTCTTGCTGAGGGGTTCTCTTCGTTGCCTTAGCTAGTCTTAGATTCACCTTAGTTCCAATTTTGGGTGTATCGGAACTAGGTTGGGGATTTTCTCCAAAATACCCCTTGGGATCTAGCTTGTAGATATAGGTAGAATCTGGCTTTGATTTCTTGTGAGGAGTTTCAGCTCCCATGAATCTTAGAAGTGCCTCCTCTGATGTGAACTCATCGATGTGTATGACACTTGGTTGGTCCCAATCTATGAGTTGTGGATGGGCGAGTGGTAGGTCAATGAGGTGGATGGATAGTTCTTGGAGAACAGAGTCTCTGAGGTAGATTTGGTCTAGGATATCATCGTAGGCTCTCTTTTCAACTTCCTCAGGAATGTGTTCAATTTCGACAAGGTTACAGTGAATGTTTAAAAAAGCGTGACCATTCTCATTGGTGCCCCCAATTGTGGGTATGCCAAAGCCAAGACCTGACTTCGATTCCCACTTGTGTGCGTCGATGGGGCACTGCATGCCTCTTTCTTCTTGTCCTAGACCACCACCTTGATGGTTCCATTTGTCAGTGATGAGCTTATGTTCTTGGAGATACTTTTGGCTGAAGTGATCAAGGCGTGCTTGATTTATTTGAGGTGAATCCTTATGTAACCATTTGTTGATATCTGGAGTGAGCTCCTCATGAACAGGGATTTTTGAGGATACAAAGGTTGTTGGGCCAAACTGTTTGTCTCGAGGAGGTGGAACCTCCTTAGCTTTGTAATATGTCGGTCATCCATGGGCATGTGGATCAAGTGGGAGTGCACTGATAGCAAATGCATCTGATAGACTATACTCTCCACAACCTTTGTTATTGATCTTCACGGTAGACAGGGTAGACGCGAGGATGGTTTCTAGGTCATTATAAGTGTGGGATGAGCTGGCGATGGATGTGTCGATATAAATTCCAAGGCAATGGTTTGTACATGAAGCTTCAACTGCATTGCAGTAAGCAAAGGGTTCTAGATCAGCATGGATGGTTACCTCAGTTCCTTGATGTGGAAATTTGATGCACTGATGGTAAGTGGATGGAACGGATTTCATGGCATGAATCCATGGGCGACCGAGGAGGATGTTAAATGGTAGGTTTAGATCAATAACATGGTAGAGTGTCTCTTGGATGACTGGCCCAACCTTGATTGGCAAAAAAATAGTTCCTTTTGTGGTTCTTTCCAAGTTGTCATAAGCTTTGATGGTGATAACCTCACTGATGATATCTACCTCAGTATACCCAGCTTGTTTTATGAATTTTAGGGTGCAAATATTCAAGGCTGATCCATTATCTATCATTACTCTTTTTACAGCAAAGTTGGATACCATGATGGCTATGCGAAGCGGAAGGGTGTGATCTGGCTCGACCACGGGTATGTTAGTGGGTTTGAACGATAGGGCACATGAGGATGAGAGGTGTCCAACAAGATTACAAAAATCAGTAGCATTGATATTAGAAGGGACACAAGATTCTATGAGAGCACTGTCAAGGATATTCTTGTACACAGGACTAGTGCGAAGAAGGTCTAAAATGGAGATTTGGGCTGGCATGTTCCCAAGGTGTTCCAAGATATTGTACTGGATTTTTGATGGAGCTGATGGTGTTGGTGTAACAGGTGGGCCTGCAATGTTAAATCGCGCTCTTCGAGTGGTGACTGCACACTCATTGTTTGGTCCTTGGATATTGATAACATTGATGGAAGGCTCTTTCTTGGATATACAACCTATAAGGCTACCATAGTCTATATAGGATGAAGTGTGGTCATTGTTCTTCCCATGCTATTGGTTTGGCTGACGGTTGTTGGTGTTGTTGTTGTTGGTTTGGATAGGTGTTTTTCCAGGATTTTGGTTGTGGTGTGGAGGAAAAGCATTTTGATAGATCTGTAAGCCTGCATTGGGAGAGGTTTGGGCACCAACAATGATTTCCTTCTGATCAATGAGGTCTTGCACATAGTCTTTCAGTTTCATGCATCTGAGGGTAGTGTGACCTTTTACCCTATGAAATTTGCAGTACTCATTATCTTTGTACCATGCAGCTTTGGATTGGCTTGGGTCAATTTGCTGGGTAGGAGGAAATTTGATGAGGTTTTCCTTGACTAATTTCTCAAAAATGACATCCAATGGCTCACCAAGGGGTGTATAGTTTCTAGGTGTAGGTTGGAATCTAGGCTTTTGTCCTGCAACTACATTGATGGCATTAGCTTGATTGCTAGACCCTTGGAAGTTGGGTCTTGGATTTTGGTTTTGATAGCTTTGGTTATTCTTTTGTTGGTAGTTGATAGCTTGTTGATTGTTTGGTTGATACGGTGGGTTGGACTGGTTGTGAGAAGGACCAACAATATTCACATGTCTGGTGTCAGTGACGCCATCTGTTGCAACGTGCTTGTTTTTGTTCCAATACCTAGACTTGTCATTGGAATGTGATTGATTTTTGTTGGCTTCCTTGTAAATCTTGACCACACCATCTTTAATGAGTCCTTGCTCAAGGATCATTCCTTTCTCTTTGATATCTTTGTAGGTTTCAAATAGTTCATGGTCATGTGGTGAGCCAAGCTAGGATGGGCATTATCAATAAACATTTTCACCACATGGCATTCTGGCAAGGTGCAGGATATGTGGGTGGTAAGGGTTTTCCATCTTTGCAGGTATTCGGCAAGGCTTTCTCCACCTTTTTGCTTGGTGTGGACAAGATCAACTATTGATAGCTCTGTTTCAACAAGATGGGCATATTGGGCTACAAATGCCTCAGATAATTCAGCAAAGTTTTTAATTGTGCCATAGGGGATTCTATAAAACCATTCAAGAGCTGGTCTAGCTAAGCTTTTGGGAAAAAGGCGCAAGAGGAAGACATCATTGTATGCTACGTCCTGGTAGTGCATGTAAAATTCTTTGATATGTGTGATAGGGTCTCCTTTTCCTCTGAATTTGTCAAATTTGGGTAGCTCAAAGTGTTTGGGAAATGGTGTCATGGTAATGGCTCTATCAAATGGGTAAGGACACACATTCTCAAACTTGAATGTCTTCGGATCATTCCCTTCTTGGATGGCTTTCAGAGCTATCTTCATTTGCTCCCATTCTGAATTGATAGGTGATGGTTGGGGTGCCCCCAATGTAGGAGTGCCTTGAGGTAGGTATGTGCTGGATGGGGCCACTGAATATGGATGGCTATGAGGGATTTTCTAATAGGGATTGTACATTGTTTGGGAAGCTGCATGGTGGATGATAGGTTGCTGAGTGGGAGGTGGCGCATATTGTTGCATGTGCTGCGAGGCTTGCTGTTGATATGGGATTTGAGGTTGGGATTGAGGAACATAAGCTGGCTGTGGGATAAATGGATTGCTTTGTGGAGGTAAAGTATAAGATGGTTGAGAGGCTTGGGGAAAGGATCGGGGGGCTTGTGGGGTTTGACCAATATATGTGGGTTGTGACCCCATTTGGGATGGTATCTGCAAATGATTGGTGGTTGGCTGGGGTGGTGGATTACCTCCTAGAAGTGGCATTGAAAAGTAGTTGGTAATTGGAGGTAATGGATTAGTTGGTGGTGGAGGTGGTGGGAATTGAAAGCTTGGGAATGGAACTAATGGGGTTTCATAGCTTTGTGGTTGGATTTGGAAGCTTGGTAGAGTGGTGGCAGGGGCTGGGGTCACTTGGGAGTTTGGTAGAAAATTGGTAGTAGCTTGTGGGATTTGATAGCTTTGTGGAGTGAGGGTAGTAGCTTGTAGATTTGTGGCTAATGGTATTGAGCTCCCAAGACCTAATGGAAATGATGGGATTGTATTTTGGGCTGCAGTGAAAAAGCTGGGGGTGATGAAAGGTTGATTACTTGGCCCCATGGGTGGCATCCCTGTTGTATATTGCTGAGGTTGGCCAAAGATGCTAGCACTGATTTGGGAGATGGGTGGATTTGGAAGGCTGGGTTGGGGAGTAGTAGCAGAAATAGTGAAGGGGGTGAACAGTGAGCTGTTTTGGGTAAAGGGGGTTTGGAGTGGAGAGGTATGAACCAAGGATGGAGTGGTGGTGGATGGGTTGGCTTGCGGCATGGAGATTTCAACTTGGGTGGATGATGGTATGTTTGGGTCTGTTGGATCATATGGATTGGCTGGAGGCTCTTCTTTTGGCATATATTGAGGATAATTTGGATCATAAGAGCCTATGGGTGGTGGTAGCTGCCCAAAAAATGGGTGAGATGGATCTGATAATGGAGGTGGTCTTCCAAAGTCAAAGGTTCCTACATTTTCCCTTCGAAAATTAGCCATGATTGTCTCTTTGTTCTTGTCTATAATGGCATTTACCAATACTGCATTTCCTGGTTGGTTCATGAAAGCTTCAATGTCAGTACATGATGGCATAGCTTTCTCTGGGCTGAAGGATGGCTGAGTGCTCAAGGGGGGTGAGGTTGTTTGATCCAAATGATAGGGCTCCATTGTTTCTTTCTTCTTGGCTAAGCGAGTGACGGGTGGCATGAAAAATGCTCCTAGGGATGAGATGCAATAATGCTAATGGATGCAAAAGGGGGAAGGCTTCTCTATGGAAATGATTTCCTAGGTTAAGGCAAAGCTATATGACAAAACCTAAGGAGGATTGGGTTGGAGATTCTAACTTCAAAGATATGTTGGCAAAGCACGAAAGGTCTGCTTTCCTATGTGCAAGCTTGGTGGTGATTGTGTCAACTTAAGGATAGACTGATGATCCTTTAGGAAGAACACGAGATTGACCACTTGTGGATCCCAACCTTTAGCTCAAGGTGATGAGGGATAACAAGTGACAGAGCTGGATTACCCTAGACAAAGCTCTGTCAAAGGGATAACCTTGGTGAGATTGATGGATTTGGAAGATTTTAGGAGTGGCAAACTTTTGGCAAAAGTGACAACAATTTTGAAGGCTTGGATGTGAGGTTTTGATTACTGGCTAGATGGTTTGATTCTAAATGAGATGGATGAGCTAATAATGCTTAAGGGGATAACCTAAGATGGCTGGCTTTTCTACAAAGATGACTCTAAAGTGAAGCTAATCCAAGAAGATGTGAAGAAACAAGGGTGTCTAATAATAGAAATCATGCCTAGTTGGTAAGGCATAAGCAGGATTAACTCCTAGATGTTGGCTAAATTTAATGGTGCGATCTAACCAGGCCTCTTGAAGTGCTTCGTTGGTAGCTTTGTCCTCTGCTTTGTGGAGTTTGGCAATTCGTGGGCTTGGTGTTATTTCTTTTCTCTTGGCTGAAAGTTCTTGGTATGCTAGAGATGGTTTGAGTTTAACTTTGTGGAACTTCTGTTTGGGTTTGGGTTGCTCTGACATCAATTTTTGAATCTGCTTGGCTTTGAGAGATCTTGGTTGTTTTGCTTCAACTCGTTCAACTTCTGGAATAGGCAGTGACTACGCTAAGTATGCCCTAAGCTAGAATTGACCAAGTTTGGCAAACATTCATTCAACAAATAAAAGATCAAGCAATAGATAGAAACAACCAGATAGAAGTTTTTGATTCTCAGAAAGTGATACCTGCGCCAAGGAGTGTGTATGTTCTACAAATGTTTTGATCAGTCACCTCAAACACATTAACATCCTAGATGGTTGTCTACAAGGTTGACAGTTGGTTTAGCTAAGGAGTCCTCGATATACCCAAGGTACGTGAGGCCCAAATCCATAGATGAGACCAAAAAGATGTCACACAGCTGAGAGGAGCGGTAACCCACTTCTCCTCTTTCACTTCTCAAGGGTATAAAGTTCCTTGAGGCTTAGCTCGAGTGACAAAATCTTGATCCCAAGAGAGGTGTCTTTCAATTCACCTCTGAATTCTTATACTCCGCCAGAACGCTGGAGTTGAGGTCATCCAAGGGGTGATGAAATCCCCAAGCAAGCCTCCTAAAAAGAAACAAGGTTTTGGATCCTAATCTTATGCACCCAAAATGGCCTCGAAAGACGACAAGAGGAGAGAAGACTTGGATGACCTTGGGCTAAAAAACACGCTTGATCTTTTACCAACTGACTCTTATGTTTTTTGATCTAGACTTTGCAAGCACTCATGTTTAAGATACAATGTTTATTCCAACTTGAAGTGCCAACAAAAGTAAATCGATTGAAGAATGCAAACAATAAGAAGAGTTAGGGTCAACAAAAGCAAACTCACATGCCCAGAGGCCCTCCACGTCAAGTATCGATTAATTTTCTTTAAGGCATTCAAGATTGAGTGTGAGTTTTTTTTTAAGCCCAAGAAAAAAGTTTGTGAGATTCGATTTCAAGCGCGTGCTCGGAGGCTCTCCACGTCAGTTGTTGTTCAATTTTAGTGCCCAAACTTGAAGTGTGATTGATTTAATCTAGAGTTTTGATCATTTAAGAATTTTGATAAAGTTAAAGCAAACATTCAAAGACCAAGTGAGTGAGTTAGATTGTGGAACATTTAACACCTTTTTCAAGTAGACCCATCCCCATAAATGGCACTGAGATTGCAACCAATGGTTAATATTTGATGGGTGATTAGAAAAGAGATGAGTCCAAGGAACTACTCAAATTGATTTTTGCAAATTTGTATTTTAACTTAACAAGGTTTCTTAAATGTCCAAAAATCAAACTTTACCTAGATTGCATGTGGAAAAGAGATTTGTTTTGTTCAATTTTTAGAAGCTCCAAATGAAGTGTTTGATATTGCAATGGTTAATTGATCCTTAGAATTCAAGATTGGATTTGTTTTTTTAATCATGCATTCAAAGAAAATTTGATTTTAATCCATGGCATTCAAGAGTGATTTTAGCAACATGCATTCAAAGACAAGTGGTTAAACATTCAAGTGTTTTCTTTTGAGCATTCAAGATTGAGATTTTGTGTGTTGTTTTAAGAACTTTGAAGTGCTTTGTTTTAACCTTAGATCATTCAAGATTGTTTTGGACTCAAAAGTGAAAATAACTCTTTGGACTTTGATTTTCATTCAAGATTTGATGTTCTAGTTTGCATATTTTAAGCCCAAAAATGATATTCGTAGATTGTTTTGATGCATGGAAAACCTAAGAAACATTCAATATTTTGCAATAAGACATTTGTTTGGAACAAATAACAAAGCTTTTAAAAAAATTTTTGGCAATCATTTAGGACTCTTAGTTTTCATGAGATTTTCTAAAAGAACTTTAGTGTGCACTTAGTGTTGATTTTGAACCTTTTGAAATGGAAACTTGAAGTTCTTTTTAAATTCCCAAAAATGAAGTGTTCCTAATTTTGCATGAATGCATCTAAAACCTTGATGTTGCAAGGATGCAAATGATTAGATTGGTTTAGTTTCACTTGTTAAAAGATTTTTTTCTTTTTTGCAAATTTTTAATTTTTCAATGGATTTAAGTATGATTTGGGGGTTCATTTTAAGCACTAAAAAGAAGTGTGTATGATTTTGCTTCCTTAAAAAAAAATGGCCAAGATCTCCCACAAGAAGAAGAAGAAGAAGTAGATGGAATAAGAAGAATATAGACAAGAAGAGGAAGAAGAATTTCAAGTTCTTTGTCCACCTATAAGCTTGAAAAATTTGCAAACACTATGAGATAGATTATGAGTTCCTTTGTCTTCTTCATGCTCATGTGGACCTACAAAACCAATTTATACAATCCTACCAATCACAAAAACAAGTAAAATTATCCAAAATCAGCAAATGACATACAAAAATTGACTAAAAAAGCTAATGAAGATGACCCATGCGGGGTCCCACCGGGCGTGCCAAAATGTATATGAGCAATGTTAGTATGCTAATAGAAACCAAATTTAAATAAAGCTTCTACAAACTAAACAAAATTCATAAACTTCAAGATAGACTAAGATGAACTCTCAATTGAGAATATGAGCCATTAATGGACTCTCTCAATGAGATGCTCTCTTGTTGAGTGGCTTTGTCTAAATAGATAGGATGTATGCTCAATCTTATGCTTCAAAAAGGGCTTCAAATGGAGTTGGAATTTGGATGTGAGTGTATGGTTTGGATGTAAAATGGCTTCTCAAAATGGAATTATCACTTTACTTCATGGATTGTGTTATTTTGCAAAGGGGAAGGATCCAATTTATAGGCAAGAGGCTTGAGGGTTTGAGGGCTAAGATGCAAGGATGGGAAAAAGCTTATGGAGGGCTCAGATTGCATGAGAGGAGAGCACATGGATTGTGCTTACTTATAGCCAATCAAGGAGTGACACATGTCACATGGTGAGAGGATGGAGGAAAGGGGAAGGATGAGTCAACAAAGGAGGCTCAAGGGATAAAATTTTCATAAAGACCCTCATAATGACTTGTAAGAGCAATAAAAGGGCTTGTAAGAGTCATTTATGACCTAGTGGACTTCATAAAGTTTTATGGTTGAGATATTTTGAGGGTGATGAGAGCAATTTCAACTTGGACTTGATTAAGAAGGTTTTAAGCTTGTTTAGGCTTGTGCAAATGATTAGAGGATGGATTAGGATGGTTTAGGATTAGCTTAGGGATAGGCAAGTGGATGGCATTTAATGAGGGTGGGTGAAGGAGGAGATATTTGTTAACTTTGGCTTGGGTTAGTAAGTTTTAACCCATGTTTAGGGAATGTGACAAGGTTAGGAGGGGATTAGGATTAGGTTTAAAGACATCTTCTAGAAGAGTCTAGATTTTGGATGAGGATAAAGACTTTCTAGAATAGTCTAGAATTTCCTAGGATGAGGATAAATTAGATTTTTAGGAAATAAATAAAGTTTTATTTATTTCAAGGGTTTGGGTTGAGGAGATATTTATTAAAACTTTTTTAATAAACATGGGGATTAATATTTAATTTTAATTAAATATTTTGAGTTGGGGTTAGGGGTAGGAAATGATGAGATTAGCCTTTAATCGAAATTAAAGAAGGATTAGAAGATTTTGGAAGAGGTTATTGGTCATAAGGAAATTGGCCAAGTTTTGGGCAAAAGATAAATTTTTTATTTATTTTAGGATTTTTGGTCAATTTATTAATTAATATTTAATAAATAAGGAAATAATGTTTAAATAAGATTTAAACATTTTTTGGAGGGATTCCTTAATTAAATATTTTTAATTAAGATAAAGGGATTTAATGGCATGAAAATTAATTAATTAATTAATTAATTAATTAATTCATTAATAAATGATGATGTCATCAGGACTTTTTTAGAAAATAAAAATACTTTATTTTCTAAAGGTTTTTAGGTGTCTACATTAGCCAGATCTATTGTAGCTTGTTTGGTACTTGAAGAAAAATAGAGAACGAGGGTTTGACAGATTAGCTCTATAGTTTTTTTTGGGTATTTCTTGAGAAAATAGGGGGTCAAGTAGCTATAGATATTGAGTAACACAGAATCAACATATGAGTTTGTGCCTTCACAAACTCAAATGTAAACCATTTTTGAGCTGACTTAGGATAAATCTCAAAGGATCTAAAGAATAAGATTGAATCTATTACATTCCCTATATAATCAACATGCACCAGTTAGAAAAATGGAGAAGGCATGCAACCAATAAGAAAAGTGTAAAGATTTGAGTAGGAAGAGAAGGATTAATATTGATCATAGATTCATACCTAACCCTTAGTCTTCAAAGCCTTTATAAGGAGGTCGATACCCCTTAATTCAAAAAAAAGAGTGAGAGTTGTATGGGAAAATGCTAACGAAGTTTAGAGGGGTATAAGAACTTAGAGAAGGAAGAGCAACATTACAAAATTCACTTGGTTAGAATAGAGCATTAGAACTTTAAGCATAGACATATTAGATCAAGAAGGATCATATCAGATTGAGAAAAACAATGATCTGGAATCAATAATTGAAGATTGTAAGTTATTAGGTCAACACATTCTAATAATTTCTAGCCATTGTATTAGGAATGAAAATCCTATTGAGATAAGTTGATTTAGTAGCCATGTTGTAAGCCATTCAACAAGGTGCTAAATCCTTTAATAGAGTAGCATTCCAAGTGAGTGTTTGTAAATCCTTTAGATAGGTCACATTTAACAGAGTGTAAAGCCTTTAATAGGGCAAGCCTTTCATAGGGTAGACCATTGGAAGTGGTCAAACTTTGTAACCTTAAATAGTTACATGTTGCTGGAGTAATAATTTGTGGGTGTCATCCACACCCCAAATTTACCTTCTCATTTTAGAGGGTTTCTGACTGACCAAATCTTGTGTTTTCTAATTTCATGCATGTCTAATTTTTGTTAATTTGATATGGTAGATGCATCTGAATAATCTTGGTCAAAATTTTTAGAGGATTAAATATTTTTACATCTAATTCACCCCCCCTTTAAGAAGTAAATCTTCCCACTTGTAAATTCCAACAATTGGTACTAGAGACAAGTTCTCACAACAAGCCCTACAACTTGGAGAAAAGATCTAGAAATGGAAATTGACAAACTTGGGAAAATCATAAAGAATTAGGTGATTGATATACAAGTCATTCTACATAATTTGGAAGAAGCCAGAAAAGAACTAAGAAAATCATTAAAGAGAAGAAGAGAGATTGTCATAACTGAGAATGATATACAATACAAGGAGATTGACACCTCAAAAGTGTTTGCAAATGGAGATTCCAAAGAATTTGATGCAAAAATAGCAGATCTAATGGAGAAGAATAGAGCTCAAGTAGAAGAGATCAGAACACTCAAGCTTGAACAAGAATCAAAAGCCATGATGTGAAGTGACTAAATACAAGAAAATAGCCATTGAAGATAAAGTTATGATAGAAGAAGATAAGAGAAAACTTGCCAATAGATTGGAGGAAAAGTCAATTGAGCTTGGAAGAATTTCCAACATGGAGCTAGACACCCTAAGTCAAATGATGAATGCACATTAATGAATTGAATGTCAAGGACATTGAGATCTCTACACTAAAGATGAAAAATGAACAATTGTAAAATGACTTGAAAAGAGAGAAGGAGATTGTAGAGAGCTTCAATAAACCCAATGAGGCCATCAAGTACTTTGAACAACTACTAAAATCACCAAGAGCCAGTAATGATCCAAAAGGAGAGTCATCAAAGACTACAGAAGAAAGAAGTGACAAAGGTAAGAACACTAAACCTACTTATCATTTTTGTGGTGAAAAGGGACATACCTCTAATGTGTGTAGGAGCAAGAACACCCATCAACATGACAAACCTAAGACTATGAATCGTTGTCCCAAGTGCAACAAGCAAGGACATTGAGCACATGATTGTAGGACTAGAACCATCAGAACACCAAGATTTGAAGGTTATTACTACAATTGCAAGAAGTATTGCCATAGAGCTTTTGAATGTAGATCAAATCCTATGTGGACACCTAATCAACCAACAGGGGGAAATAATCATGGAAATCACTATAATTGGGACTACAATACTAGGTATAACTATCACTACTGTCAAGAGTATGGACACATCCCTGAAAAATTGTATTAGAACACATTTCAGTAGAAAATATAGTAGATGGTTGAGTCAAATACATGTTTTAGTTGTTTGAAGACTAGTCATATGAGCAAAAATTGTCCAAGAAGGCACCCAACTCAGAGTTTAATAAAGGAAAAGGAAAGGTAGACGTTGAACACATCAAAGGAGAAATGAATAAGACTTAGAAGAAGAAAGATGGAGGCAACACATCCAATGAAGGGATCACTTCACCTAAAAGGTCAAGTGGTCACACTTCATCCAACAAAGAAAAAGAAGGCATGTGGGATTGATATACAAAGCTTTATCATACATCAGTTCCAAGACAAGTAAGCACTAAAAAGGAGAGATCAACATAAACAGAGATGCAAAGTTAAAATTTCATAAGTGTTGCCGAGTTGGTAGTAGAAGCTAAGTGAGGGAAACTCCAGAGTATGTTGAGTGGTGGAAAGACAATGGATGCTAAGTAATACAAAAAAGCTTGAGAAGCTGAGTGGATAGCTATAAATGCACTAAGCATTAAATGCTACAAAATAAGGGTATATGATCATATCTTGAACCATTTTTCCTCATCGTGAACAAATAGAAAAGATGAAAGAAGAGTGCAGAACAATTTCTAAGAAGTGAATCTAGCATTTGAGCAGATTTTAACAAAGATTTAGCTTAATTTCATCAATTTCAAGGTATTTACACTAGTGTTGAGTTACGCAATTTTAAATTTCTTCGTATTTAAACCCTAGATTGCAAAAATGGCCTCCAGTTCTAGGAAATCTTAGGAGAAAGAGTCATTTGAGGTCCAATTAGTGTCAAAAGAAGTTAAGCAACTTGATTTCTAGCCAATCCTTGGAGTTGCATACAAAAATGACCCAGTTGGAGGCCTATCCATAATTTCTTCGAAGGTAGTTATGGACTAGGATGTTAGAAGATGTTATAATGGTAAGATTGGTGCTATTAGAGACATGGAGATGAGAGAATCTTATGATAGGTTGTGTGAAAATGGAGTTTTGAAGGAAGAATATCAAATTGTTGAAAGGAAGGGTTTAACTCATGCTTTAGAGTTCCCCACTGTCCTCAAAATTGAATGGATTAGAATTGTGCTTAGTAGGATTCATGATGGAATTTTATGGTTGGAAGATGGCTCAATCAAGATATCAAAAAGGTTTTTTCACAGAGTAATAGGGTATCCAACCCTAGATCAGCCCAAAAATTTCAAAAGTGACTCCAAGGAAGAAATTGAGAAGAATACAAGAGCCAAATGGAACAAGAGAGGCATGAATATAGATACTGTTAAGGATCCTCTAGTTGACTTTGTTTTTAGAGTTATTTCACACAAATTTTATCAATCTAGTAGACTAAACAGTGTTCCATGCATTGTAGTAGATGTTGGCTACAAATTAGTAAAAAAGGATCATACTTATGATCTTATAGAATTGCAATTGCAGCAAATCAATGAGAATTTAGGAGCTATAAGGAGAACAAAGGGAGCATAATGTAAATTTGGTGCAATTTTGATTTGTATATTTTTCTATGTACAAAATGAATTTCCATCCTTTGGAAAAGTTAGCTGGAAAACAAACAGGTCCATTATAGCTCAAGTAAATGAATACATTGAACAAATGAGAGCTAATTTTGAGACACTTATGTCTAGCTATTTTGAAGATTTAAAGAAATATATGAAACCAAGACTAAGGATACCTATTTCATTAGTTGAGAAACATATAAATGATGCATGTTTTCTTGTGGATATTGATTATACCGATATTCAAGTAGCCATACAAAGGGTTAGATGGCTAAGACCTCTTGGTTATGAAATCAACATTGATGAGGCGTCTACAGTAATAACAACATTATTAGTAGAAGAAGTGGATACGAGTGCACCACACTTTGGTACTTATGGTGTGGTAAGATCAAAAGTAGATATGGAATTTAAAACTACCTCCACATTAAAGAAAAAAGATAAATTGGTGAAAAAGATAAAGGCCAAATTTGGAGAAGGCACAATAGAGGCAAAGGAGGAAGAAGAAGATGAAGAAGTAGATGATGACGAAGATGAACAAGGGCAAGAGCCATAGCACTAACCCAAGGCATGGGTGAGGATGCAAAGGAAGAAGAAGGTGTTGAGTAGGAAGCACCAAAGGTAGAGCCCAAGAAGAGGAAGGCACAGAAACAACCTATCACAAAACCAAAAGGGAAGAAGAAAGTAGTTAAGGTGAGCCTACCCAAGCCTACCACAAGGGAAAATACAAAGGAAACAAAAAAAGTTGTAAAGAAATAGGAAAAGAAGAAAGCCATAGAGCAAGGAGGGCCAACAGAGAAGGAAAGAAGAAAATATGTGGCACCCCTAGAGTCAGATGAAGAGAGGACAAAATCTAACAATAAGCAATTCAAAGTGGTAAGACACTCTACCAAATCTAACTTGGAAAATATTTGTGATAATATTAGGGATAATGCAGATTTTTTAAGATTAAAAGATTTTGATTTTAATAAGTTAAGTAGAGAAGAGTAAAATGTAGTGGAAGAATCTATCTACACTATGATGGCCAAGTTCAAGACTACTCCACTTGAATTGGATAATTTTATGCCTAAGGAGCTAAGTTCAATTGTTGAAAATAAATGGCATTATTTCCTAAACATGGAGAGAGAAATAAGAGAGTCAACTTTGGCTCATGTAATTCCTAACCTTACAAAAAAGTCAAACAAGAAAGGTTAGCAAGAAACATGGGAGCAAATTTGCACCCAAATACAAAGCCTTCACCATACTACAAAACAAGATTTAGGATGTTGTAAAGAAGTCCACTCTCATGTGGAAAGTAATTTATGGCCTTCAAATAGTAAAGGAAGGACAAGAAGATCCCTTGGAGGGAAAAAATGACAATGAAGAAGAAGAGAAAAATGAAAAGGAGGAAGAAGAAGAGAAAGAGAAGGAAGAAGCTGTAGTGGAAAAGGAAACACAGAAAGGTGATGAGGCAATAGCTGAGGAGCAACAATAGGAATAGAGTGTGCAAGACACACAACTACCACCACCTAGTCCTCCACATACTACACCTACACCTGTAGAGATAATAATTGTGCAGGATGTTCTTGATACCTTAAGTCAGAACATTAATCCATTGACTGCAAAGGATCTCAGAAAGATCCTTCACCAAAAAACTTTGCAATCATAGTTGTGCACTAATCTAGTTCTAGTGAGTGTAGAGGAACTCCAAAAGGCCATTGCTAAAATAATCAAGGAGAAGGTGAATACACAAGATCCACCTTCAAAAACTCCAATAGCTACAAGTGATAAAATACAAGAGCAACAAGTGCAAGATGCATTTGCTAAGGATGACACTACAATCATAGTAACTACCAAGGAGCAAACAAAGGTTAAAACAAGATAGAAAGATACCACTGATCCTACAACACAAAGCCAAGGTGCGCCTCCTTTGATCACTATAATTAATCAAGGTAGAACTAAAGAAGACAAGGAAGATGAGAAAATCCCTAAGGAGAGAGAGTAAGAGGCAATACAAACATTAGTCAATTTGCCTACTACAGAAACTCCTACTAAGTAGCCAAGCACTGATGTAGTACCATTATAAATTTTAGCACTAGGCTCAAGCTCTACCAAGGTAGCAAGGGTGCTTCATTATGGAGACCCTACACTTGATGAAGAGATAGTCATACCTAGCTATAACTATTTAAAAATGAGATTAACACAAATTAATGAAGTGCAAGAGGCACTGGAGAAGAAGGAGAAGTAAGAAATACTCAAGAATGAGTATAGACAAAAGCAAGCATTGATAGAAATCAAAGACATCTTTCTTGATCCTTTCAGCTAGCCAATACCTGGTGAGACAAAACCCATCATGGAGAAACTATCCAACATAGTGGACCAGGTAAAAAATGAAGACCTTGATACTAATGTCAAACTACTAGAATGGTTTGAAAAGAGATTCTAGATGAAGGTCAATGAGAAAATATCTAGTGAAATAGCACTATCACAAGTGGAACTAGCCAAGAAGATAGAGAAGGTGAAAGCAATACTTGAGAACAGGTAAAAGCACAAACTCGTGTCACCTTTTATAAATAAATGGGATATCAGAATGTGACAATTCAACATTAATGACAAAAAAACTGGTATTTTTGTTTATTCTATGAAGATAATGTAAACTGATGAAATGTGTAGAACTAGATGAATTTTATGCCTATAATATTTATAATTTTTTTGAGTAAGAATTTATTCATTTTATTTTATTTTGAAGTCCATTTTTTAACTATAAAAAATATAAGGTGTAGTTTCTATCAAACAAGTATATGAAAATCATTTTTCTTATTCTAATTTGAAAATATTTTCTAGATGACATGTATAGCTAGTGAACAAAAAAAGAAATAATTATTTTTGATGTATATTTTCTTTGTTATAAGTACTCAAGTTCGACCTTATCAGAATCCAACAATTTTTTCCTCCCATCAAAACTTCCCTATCAAATCTATACCTATTTGAAAAAGAAATACATATTTGTGAAAAGGATTCTCTCCTCTAGAGATAAATATAATTTTTTAATTTTTTTGATATGACCCACTATTTTTTTCCTTTTTTGAGGGAGCATCTCTAAAATGCTAAAATATCAAATTATAATATTTTGAGATTATAACATATTATAACTAATCAAAATACTCAAAAATTTATATAATGGTGATATTGAATCTGAGATCTATAAAAGGGTTTTTCTAGTTTTTGGAAAAAAATGAGTTTCGATAGAGAAATACGATTTGACCAAAATAGGTTTTAGTATCATAAATGGTTACATAGATCTATAATTTTACTTTAACATATTCTCATTGTACTCCAAGTTTTATGATTACTCATATTTCACACAAGAGACTAGCTAGAGAATATTGAGCTTGGAGAGGAACCTTGCAGTATCAAGCACATAGCTACCAAAGGATCCAACTCAAAGTGAGAAGCATTTTACCACAATGCTTCACACTCAAAAGGAGTTAGCTATATTAATAGTATATGAGGCCAATATTAAGGCCAAATTAATATGGATACAATCTACAATCACCTCACACATGGAAGTATTGCATAAAGAAATGGCCTATGCAAAAAATGTTTAGAAGATCCAAATCTTTCTACATTAGAAGGTTTGGTACACCTTTTAGTAGAGACAACCATCCAACTCAAATGACTAGAAATAGCATTGGAAAATTGGGATGCTTCTCTAAAGATTAGCATGGATGTAAATAAAATTTTTTTGGCTAAGTATTCCATTCATTCTTAGGACCCTTTGACATAAGTGTCAAAAGGGGGGAGATATAATAAAGATAGGAGATATTAAGAATGGGGGAAATATAATAATTTGGGGGAGATAATAAATGAGACCTAAAGGAGAAAGAATACCCAAAAAGGGAGATATTCAATTTTTTTGTTTTGAAGAGAAATAAAGAGATATAGCTACAAAGATATAAAAAACTGCAAGGAAGGTGTGTGAAAGGGGGAGAAAATATAGATAGAAACAACAAACAAAAATAGAGACAAAGGAATGATAAGGTAGATAATGGAAAAAACATGAGAAAAATCTAGCTTAAGGAATTTTGGATATAGAAATGGCACATAAACTCAGGGGGAGTTACAAGTTTTTGAGGTATATAGTCTTCTACAAAGTTTTGAACAAGTTTTTGAAGTTTTGTACATATGCCAAACAAGATGTGTATTATAATCATAGAAATTAGATTCATAATGCTTAGTTAAGTGTTTTTGACACTCATGTAAAAGGGGGAGATTTTTGGTCTTAGATTGATTTTGATAATTGAGTGTCAACATACTTAACCAATTTCTAAGTTGATGTCGAGTATGATATAGAAGCTGAGCTATAGTATGTGCTAAACTAGAAATTCAATAGGTGTTGAGTGAACTCTAGGTGGTGAGCCTTTTTCAAGTGTCACGTCACTATAGGTGTTGAGTAAAGTATAGATGTCGAGCAAGACATAATCCCTCTATGTGTCAAACATCAGCAATTAGGAAGTGTCGAGTAACACATAATTAACATACAAGTTATTGCCTTCACAAACTTAGATGTAAACCATTTTTTACCTGACTCAGGATGAATCTCAAAGGATCTAAAAGATAAGATCAAATATATTACATTTCCTATGTAATCATCATTCACCAATCAAAAAAATGGAGAAGGCATGCAACCAATAAGAAAATTGTAAATATTTGCGCAAAAAAGAAGGATGAATATTGATCGTAGATTTATACCTAACCCTAACTCTTTGAAGCCTTTATAAGGAGGTTGATACCCCTTAATTCAAAAAAAAGAGTGAGAGTTGTATGGGAAAGTGCTAGCAAAGTTCAGAGGGGTAAATAGACTTAGATAATGAAGAGTAGCATTATAGAATTCAGTTGGCTAGAATAGAGCATTAGCACTTCAATTAGAGACATATTAGATCAAGAAGGATCAGATTAGATTGAGTAAAACAAGGATCTGGAATCATCAATTGAAGATTGTAAGTTATCAGGTTAGCACATTTTAATACTTTCTAGCCATTGTATTAGAAATTAGAATACTATGGAGATAGGTTGGTTTAATAGCCATGTTGTAAGCCTTTCAACAAGGTACTAAATCCTTTAACAGGGTAGCATTCCAAGTGAGTGTTTGTAAATCCTTTAAAAAGGTCACTTTTAACAGAGTGTAAAGCCTTTAACAGGGCAGGCCTTTCATAGGTAGACCATTGGAAGTGGTCAAACTTTGTAAACTTAAATAGTTACATATTGCTAAAGTGATAATTTGTGGATGTCATATCCACCCCAGTTTTACCTTCTCATTTTGGAGGGTTTGTAGGTGACCAAATCTTTTTTTTTCTATTTTCATGCATGTCTTTACTTTTATGTTAATTTGATATTGTAGATGCATACGAATTGTCTCAGTTAAAAGTTTTAGAGGATTAAATATTGCTACTTCTGATTCATCCCCCCTCTCATAAGTAAATCTTCCCACTTGTAAATTCCAACAAGGCTTTCCTGGCTCCTAGCCACATTTTTTGGCATGTGTAGGCTTTTCAAGCCCCTGGGACATTTTCTAGTTATTAGGGTTGTTTTCTAGAAATTAATGCTCTATCTATTTTTTGCTACCACTACAACTGCCTATCACAACCACTGCTCCTCCATGGCCCACCATCCAACCTTTTCCCCCTCTTTCTCCTCTACCCATGTGGCATCACCAACACCCACCATGTGTCAGGTGTCACATTAGCACCATCCATGGGTTAGGTGCCATGTCACCATTTTTTGGGCCCACTACCACATGGATGAAATGTGGCAGTATTTTTTTGTTGCGATGGCTGATAGGCCATAAATTTTAAAGTACTAAAATACCACATCATCCCTCCTACTTGCCCTTCAGTTCCTCTTTTTACATATTGTTTTTTTTTTGTCATATCTTGAGCATACATAGATTTTTTCATTCCGAAAGAAGCACCAAAAAGATGGTTCCAAGATGATGACAATGGCATAAGAGTTTTTTTATTTTGATGTAGTTTGGCTGCCTATTTGGGGAGTCAAATCTAGGTGTTTATTTTTTCATTCTAGAGGACATATCTTGAGCATCCCATCTCTATTTTTTGAAAATGTTATATTTTTGGAAAGCTGGTTCAATACTTCTTCCAAAAAATGCTAGTTTTTCTTCCAGATTCTACTCCAAGCTCTTTCTATCATGGTTTTTTCTTTATTTCTCTATGGTGGATATCTTGGGTGTTTCAGGTCTAGGGATCATTTTTCATGGCATGGAATCTCTTCTTTTGGGTTGTACTATTTGTTGTAACAACTCTTTGCCCTTTTTTTTATCATTGTTGATATCATTTGTAAGCATGGTTATGTAAACTCACTAAGATAAAGTGTCACTCCTTCCAGTTTTGGGATCTTTCTAATCTTATTATACTCACACTACATTATAAAGTGCCATGGGGGGATAGTTGTTTGCCTTTTAGTGCCCTGTTCCTTTTTCAAGTGGGTGTCCCTTCCATGAAATTAGCCCCATGATGCATCAATGACATGTGCCTTTATAGGTGTCTCTACCTCTTCCTCACTCTCAATTTTCTTGGTTCTTTCTATTTTGTAGAAGTTATTGGCCCACTTTCTCAGTCCCCTATCACCTCAACCTTGTTTGTATTAGGGAGGTTCTTCTATTATTTCTCATACTTCCTTGGTTTGATTGATTATATCTTTAGGCTTTGGTGTTTCATGTCATCTATAGCTTTGAGTTTAGTTGTTTACCTTTGTTTGCCTCTTAATTTGATGCAGATTATAGTCTTGTCTACCTAGTTAGGTTCTATTTCAAAGGAGGTTCTATAGATCAAAAATATTTTTGATAGAGTTTGTGAATTCTTCATGCTTCATTGATGTTTATTCATGATTTCTCTTCGTTCTTATTTTCTAGAACATTCATCTAGTTTGAGGCTTCTGTAGTCCTTCACTAGGTTTCTACTATTCCTTTTTGGAGTAGGGTTTTTCCCACTGGGTTTCCTCTATTTCTCTATTTCATAGAGATTTGGTTGTGATTGGATACCTATTTAGGCCTTGTTGCTAGGACCCAAGTTTTCTTTTAGCATTGCATTGAAGTTTCCTTTCTCTTTCTGCATTGTCTATAAGTGCATTATTGCTCATCTTAAGGGGGGTGTTAGAGAAAAAGGTTAATTTAATTTTATTAATTAAATTACCTTTTTCTCCCTTCTTAGGATTCTGCTTTATGTATGTTTTGCATTCTCTATTTAACAATTGATTAGTAGTTATTAAATAGCTTTTACCTTTTAGGTTACCCTTTTGGGTTTTGATATCCTTTTATGAGGATTGATCTTCTGTAATTATATGTCTTTTCTTTACCTAAGAATACAATTTGCATAATTTCAAAGAAAAACCTTGCCTCCTCTTGCCTTTTTCTTCTTTGTGACAAGTTTTCTACATGCAGGTATTTTTTGTCACTTAGTTTGCACCCTTGTCCAAGGCCTATGTGCGAGGACAACCTAGTGAAACATGGAAACAACCTCCAAGCTATGGGACTTGAACTGTGAGGTTGAGTCTCCAGAGAAGGCTGGCTTCCTCTTACTATTAGGGCACACCTAACTACTCTCGAAAGGAAAAGGGGAAGAAGGAGATGCAGAAAACAACTCTACCCTACCTAAACTATGGAGGTGATGCACCAAAATAGAGTGTTCAGACCCATTTCTGCCCATATATGCACTACTGAACCAGAATGAAACTAAGGCTATACACATACAGACTTGTTTTGATCTAATAACCACATACAGATCAGGAAACCAAATTGAATAACATGAGGAAAGAGGAATCTCACTTATATATTATCTAGTAGGCAAAAATAGATACAGTATGTAGGCTACAGATCTCACAATACATTAATGAGAGGCAAAAGAGATGTACATACACATTAATGGCTGAAGGAGACAAAACATAAAATCATCTAGTTCAGAGGCAAAGGGGATTTTACACTGAAAATTGTAGAACAATTGCAGAGAAATTAGAAAAGAGTCCTCTAAGAAAAGATTACAAAATTGCCTTTATAGTTCAGGCATAACTAAGGAAATTGGCTCTGCATTTACTACTCACCCACTGCCATCAATCTCCCATAAAAAAAATATCCAATCAAAGATCACACTCGAGCATGGTTCTAAAGTACAAAATTAGATATTCAACTGAAGGAATGTCTCGAGTAGACAGAAGCAGCGCCAACGAATGATCCTAACATAGTAGATGGATCGACTGAGATGGTGGAGTGTTCTTTTTTTTCCCTGCATTCATTTCGGGTAGGTTGAGATTAATCATGAAGATCGGATCGTAGGATAAAATTGATTACACTTACTTCCTTGTTCATGAATCAATAGGGTCAGAGCAAGTCAAACAGACTATATGAGCCAGCTGGGCCATGCGGGCCAATCATCTCTCATCATTTTGCCACCTGGGGAGTCTTTTGTGGTTGACCCTCTTTATAAGACTAACCGCACCACCTTTCAGACTGTTATTATTAACCTTAACCTCCAGCGGCTAACTGTTAACTCTAGTCTACTAGTGAGACACGTGTCGGCAAGATGCTATATTGCCATCGTAAAGATCATGCAACTTCACCATGGAAACATGGTGCCATCCATTGATCTTCCTTGATCTGACGACAAACAAGATGGATACTGCCCCTCAGTGCATCGATGAATAGGAACTGGCCACGTTGAACTATTTGACGGATCCTCACTGACATCTCTAGACCCACAAGTACACGTGTCCTCCAAGCGTTATGTCACCATCATATTTGTTGCACAACTTTTGATAAGTGACATAGCCTTGACCGTCGATCTGAGCTGATCCTACAACCATGAAAGACTTGACCTAATCCAATGATCACATTAGAAACCCTAGCCCCATAATACATGTGGCATCCCTATTCTGTTCTGCATAGCATCATCCTGGCAACTTGTACTACCTTGACTCATTGAGTGGCCCCTCCTTGCTGACATGGCATGTTCTGATTTGCTAGCATGGATCAAGGACCCTTGCAACTGGGCAATCAGAGTACAGAATGGGACCCAACTCATTCGCTTGAAATTCTTACCGTTGATCCTCCACTGTTAGCACACTTGTCATCATCTCAATGAATCCACCCTGGTGAGACCTGGCCCCATCGACATGTGGCGAAAGGGTGCCATGTTGCTAACATAATTGTCGGGCAACTTCTCGATAGCATGATGGTGCCTGTCGTTGATTTGCCTTGATCTGATGATGGAGATCTTAACCTTTGACTTCATTGATAGCATTGAAGATCTGGTCCCATGTGCTGATTGTATCCTAACTTGGCACATGTGGTGGTTCCTCATTGGTCCAACGAAGCATTACCTGGTAGACAAGGGACCAACTTGGAGGGATCGTACTGCTTTGACCCTAATGAGGGACACATGGTGCCCAGGAGCTACATCATTGTTATAAACCTCGTGCAGCTTATCCATAGCGCAATGGCGCCCATCATAGATCAACTTCAATCTGATGGTTAGGACCATCTCGTACTCTGCACATCCTTCCTTCTGCTAATCACTGGGCCCATGAACCAACTGTGCTCTAACTCATACACCTAGCATCTCTTGATTGGCCTTCGAAACACCAACTAGACAGGCCCAAGACTCGATCCCACAGAGTGGCCACGTGTCAACCAGGCACTATGTTGCTAACAAAAAACCCATGATTTTTCTGTCAGCGCCATGGTGCCTTGCCATTTTTTGAAACTTCTGGCCCGTGAACCAACTATCAGTCATAGAACTTTTTCAGTAACTGCCCGCCCACTGTGAACACTTTTCGTTGGGTGCTATGTCGCTATGCAAATTTTTTGGACAATGCGTGATAGTGACATAGTGCCTACGGTGCCGCATAAACTTTTTTGACCTATGAACTAATTACCTGCCACTGGACCCACCGAACATGCGTCAACTGGACGTGATTTTGCTAATGTAAAAATTGCACAACTTCCCCATAGCGTGATGGTGCCATTGGTTGATCTGCCTTGATCCGACGACAGAGAATTTTGCAGGCCGCAAAACATAACATAGGGCTTGGCATTAAAATAATACTAATTGTAGGAACTAGCCATTGGACAAGGAACATTTGAATTTTATAACTTCGTGGGGCAAAAAAAAATGTGGTAACAGTATTTAAGGGCTTCATGGATTTGATTTCTGTATTTGCTCAAATCCTTTAATCATGATGTATATTATGCTAGCATTTCATACCCTATGACATGTATAGAGGATGAGTATGAATTTTGGTTATGTCATCTGGCACCTTATGTACTTGTATATTCTTTCATGTGATTTTATACATGTGGATTATTTTATGACATGGACTTTGTTTAATTATGAAACTTAAACTTAATGAAACATATATATGTGATTCAACATTAAAGAAACCTTGAGAGATGTAACTGATATTGTATTGCTTATGTATGTATGTGAGTTATTTCTTTTGCTTTGTTATCTCTTGATTGTTTTAATCTTTCAAAATAAAAATGTTTAGCAAACTTAGTCACATTATAGGTTAGTATCTCTTGGGTTCCCTAGCGGGCTGTTATATTGACATAGGGTCCATGAACACTCCTAGTAGAGTGATGATCTTGAGAGTTGACTATTGTTCTGTCCTCCTCTATTGGTGATTGGCCTCAACATCATGATCTCCATAATGAGTACACCAGATATGTGCACCTATCCACCACCATGCACAACAAACAAGGTGGGCCCAACCAAAATTAACATTGTTATGGGCCAAGTAGAGATTTTAACCTTGGTTGCACCATTAACAATGCAACCAAGATACCATTACACCACAAGGTGATCCCCCACCTTTTTCCATGTATTTGAATTAAGTTTTTTATATATTTTTTAATTGATGATATCAATACCTAGGGCAGTAAAAAAATTAACATATTTTCCTATTCTTCCACATGTTTGAAGCAAAAACCTTAATGTCTGATGAAAAACCTACATTCACAAGAAATTTGAAAAAGTATATGTTGATAAAATTAAATACTTTTTAAATTATGTTTTTTGAAAATTTATAACCAAGGCTAGATAATTCCAAAACATAACTTCTAAATGTATTCATTTTACATTTGAAAATGTAAATTAAAAGTGGTTTTTGTCAATATTTTGATATGTGCAAAGGAAACACCATTACAAATATGATTTAATACTAGAGGAGTTTTATCTAAGAGGGTTTGATCTTAACCCTTTTCAATTAATTATTTTAAATGGGAGATCTCAAGGCTTCAATCAAATTATATTGTCTAAAAAAAATTGGTTTCTATTACAAAAAAAATGTACCAAGTTTGTAACCTATTATTATGGATTTTTTCTCTTGATTGATAGAATGGTTTTCAATATGCACAATTAATTGAGGTTTCACAACCCTAACTAGTGTCATTGTATCACTCTTAACCATTTTTTTCATATTTGGAGTAACTTTTGGGATGGATCTAATAGAACCTCTAGACAACTTGATTGTGTCATGGTATTAGTACAACTATTTTTCTCTTTTACCTCTTGTGATACCTTGTTAGCCATGTCACTTTCCAACAAGATCTTTACATACCACATCTCTAAATTTTTCCATCAAATGTAAAATAGGTCCATGCCCTTCCAAGTCCCAATTTATAGAAAATTGTCCATATGTGGTGTTATTGTTAGAAATTAAACATGGATCAGCCACATGATAGGTGAGAATACTCACCATTATATAGTTTCCTATATCTACTTATGATTCGAGCTATGCAATACTTAAATTTAGAGATTGTTTATCTAACTAAGAAACCTTGTTGGAATATTCAAATATGGAAAGAGTACTTATGAGAGAGGGGGCGGGGGGGGGGGGCGGGGGGGGGGGTGAATCATAAGTATCACACTTTAGCTAATAAAACTTTTAATTGAAATTAAATTGCATGCATGTAAATACATCAAACAAATATGAAACTAAACACATGCATCAACAACTCATAACACTAGAATTTGGTAACTCAAAAACCCTCCAGGAATAAGAAGGTAAAAACTGAGGTGGGGATGATACCCACAAAAATTACTACAGCAATATTTTTCAACCACTTCTGATGGTTTTCCCTATTAAAGGCCTGCTCTATTAAAGGCTTTACACTGTGTCAATAGTGACCTGGTTAAAGGCTTTACAAACACTTAACATGAAGTGTCACCCTGTTAAAGGATTTTAATCACCTAATTAAAGGATCTACAAAATAGCTATTAAGCTAACCTATCACCATAGGATTTTCATTCTAATACAATTGCTAGAAAGTATTAGGTATAATGAACCTGATAGATTACAATCCTTGATTGCTGAATGCGGACACCTTTTTCGCTTTCTCTGATCTTGATCCTTTTGTGATCTAATAACCCTCGCTTCTGAAAGTAGATTTTCCTTATGCACTCTTGTATGTCCACACATATATATTTACAATAAAATTTCATCTTCCTTATAAAGACTTCAAAGACTTAGGGTTAGTTATGGATCTACAATCCACATTGAATCTCAATTTCCCGCTCAATACT
Organism: Cupressus sempervirens; assembly: GCA_028749045.1. NCBI lineage: Eukaryota > Viridiplantae > Streptophyta > Pinopsida > Cupressales > Cupressaceae > Cupressus > Cupressus sempervirens. The sequence goes on along the minus strand of CM053793.1, from coordinate 744,298,345 downwards.
TGTATTTTACTGATTGGTTGCATGCCTTTATCATTTTTCTTATTTGCTGAATCTAGATTGCATAGGAAAGATAAAAGATTTGATCTCATCATTAAATCCTTCGAGATTTTCCTTCTGTCAGCTGTAAAAATTGTTTGCATCATAGTTTGTGCAATTTCAAACTCTTATGCTGATATTCTGAGTTACTCAGCTCCTGAAGCATTGTTGATGCTTGGCACATGCTATGTCATGGATAGCTCGGTACCCAAACAAAATGGTATCACTCGGCACCTACTATTACTCAACACTTGTTAACACTCGACACTTGTTAACACTCGACACTTGTTAATACTCGTCACTTGTTAACACTCGACACTTGTTAATACTCGGCACTTGTTAACACTCGACACTTGTTACTCTTGGCACTTGATATAGTGGAAAAATGGTTAAGTGCATTGATACTCAGTTGTCAAATTTATTCTTTAAGCTAACAATCTCCCCCTTTGACATGAGTGGCAAAAACACTTAACTAAGATCCTTGTGACTCCTTATTAGTTGATCCTATATGTACACTCAGTGAGTTCTATCCTATTTCTGCATTGTAACTGATCAAAATTTTCTATCTCAAAATTTGCTCCCAAAATTTTCTATCTCCCCCTTTTATCATACTTCTCATTTCATTCCTGTACTTAACTCCCCCATACTTATCCTCCCCCTTTTTGACACTTATGTCAAGGGTCTTACAAAGAAATGCCATACTTGGCCAAAAATGTAGTATTTACTTGAAGGAGTACCTTTAGAGCTGCATCCCAATTTGCTAGTGCGACATCCAATGTCTTATGCTGGATGGCAATCTCTGTTGCTAGGTGTACAAGTCCATCAAATGAAGAAAGATTGGGGTCTTTCTTGAGGATTGTCTGTACATTTATCTTCTCCTTGTGAAGTAGTTCCAAATGAGGAGTTATTGATGATTGAATTTGCATCAATTTAGCTTTTGTGGTTGCCTCCTCTGCTGCTAAGATAGCTAACTCTCTTTGTGTGTGAAGCGATTGGGAAAAATGCTTCTCACTCTGAGCTGGATTTGTGGGGAGTTGCATGCTAGAAATCTTCAGATTGTTCTCCAAGATTAGTATTTTTTGGCTAGTGTCCTGTGTGAATGTGGAAAAATCACACAACTTTTTGTATAGGGAAAAGATGTTTCCTAGTACAATTTTAACTATTTTAATTTTCTTTGCCAGTTCTTCTTGTGACAGTGCTATATCACAGGATATTTTACTATTTAACTTGCCTTGGAACTTCCTTTCTGACCATTCGAGCAATCTGGCATTTGTTTCCTGGTCTTCACTAGTCACCTGGTCAACTATATCAGATATTTGCTCTATAATTGGTCTTGACTCATTTGGAGACTATAAGCAGAAAGCTTCTATGAATATGTCTTTGATTTCATTCAAGGTAAGCTTATGCTTGTGTTCTTTTCTTAGTGCTTCTTGTCTCCTTCTTCTGTCCAATGCACTCTAAATTTCATTGATCTTTTCTTTAGTAAGAGTGCTAGATTCATAATATGGGATCTTTATTTCTTCATCAAGCTTAGGAACTCCATAGTGAAGGTTCCTGACTACCTTTGATGAGCTCGAGCCTGGTGTCCTAATTTGTAGCTGTAACCCATCTATGCTCGGCTGCTGAAGATTCTGTGTTGGAGTACCAAATTTTTGTAATGCAACAAGTGTTTGTATTGTAGTCACCTCCTTCTTCTTTGTCTCATCTTTCTCTTCAGCTTGAGTATCCATTTTATGATCTCTAGGTGGGGTTGAACTTGTTGGTTGTTCAGATGTTTCTTTTATTTCCCCTGCTACTATACTCAACATTTGAAGTCTATAAGTGACTACACTTGGTGGAGGTGGTGGTGGAAGAAATAGAATACCAGTAGTTTGTATCGTCGAAGGTGGCACTTGTGCTTTTACCTTGACTATCTCTGTTTTAACTTCTAGATTCTGTAATTCATCAACACTGACCAATACAGGATTTGAGCTTAATTTTGCTACTAGTGATGATTGGTCAAGGATTTCTAAATCCTTTGCAGTTAATGGATTGATGTTTGGATTTGCAGTGTCTATAACATATTTTATTTTTATAATATTTGTAGGTGTGATGGTGGCATGAGGAGGACTAGGAGGAGATACCTGTGTGTCTTGCATACTTTGATCTTGTAGCTCAGCTATATCTTTCTCTTCCTCTTTCTCCTCTGTATGTGCCTTTTCTTCCTTTTCTTCTTTACTCTTCTTCTCCACTTGTTCCTTCTCTTTTTCTTTGGTTCCTGACACCTTCTTTTCCCTTGTCTTGGCACTTGCCTCTACCTTATATTCTTCATTATACACATCTTCTATTTTCTTGTAAACTATTTTCCACAATCTTGTGGATTTTGTAACTACTTCTTCAATTTTATTTTGTAATATGCTAAATGCTCTATGCTTGGGAGTGAATCTATTATTATGCCTTTTTACTGCATTTGTTACTTGATCTTTAGTCAAATCAGGCAACAATCTAGCTAATGTTGACTCCCTTATCTCCTTTTCCATTTGTAAACAAAAATGCCATTTATCCTCTACAATTTTATACAATTCTTTTGGCATAGATTCATCTAATTCTAGAGGTGTGTGCTTATATTCAGCCATCATAGCATACATGGATTCCTCTAATTTATTTTACTCTTCTTTGGTGAGCTTAGAAAAATTTAGGTTCTTTAAACCTTTCAAATCATCATTCCTAATTTTTGAACATAATTTATCAACAGCAGTTTGAGGTTTGTGTCTTACCACTTTAAATTGACTGTTGTCCTCTGACTCTGTCTTCTCCTCATCTGTTTCAGGTTGGGGAATAAATTTTATTTTCTTAGACTTAGCATTAGTCTTCTTTGAGTCTTTCTTCTTTCCTTTTGCCTCCTCTTGGGCTTTTTGTGTTGCAGCCCTGGTGGTAGGTCTCTTTGGTGCAGGAGTAGCTACTTTCTTCCCCTTGGATTGAGGAGCAGGAGGAGTTGTGGCTTTTCTTTTAACCGGTGCTTCCTTGGCTTCTTCTTCCTCAACACTTTCCTCTTTATCTTCTCCTAACCCTTCAGTCAAACCTTGAGGTTTATCTCCTTCTTCTTCAATGTCTTCACCTTCCTCTTTTGTTGTTCCTTCTTCTTCAATGCCAAATTTTCTCTTGATTTGTCTCGCCATTTTTTCTTTCTTCTTTATTGTAGAAGCAGTCTTCAAATCTGTTATCACCCTTGATTTGACAACATCATGGGTTCCAAAAGTTTTTGCATTTTTATCAACTTCTTCTACAAGTAGGGCTGTTATGGTTGTAGAAGCTTGATCAATATCAAGCTCATAACCTAGTGGCCTAAGCCATCTTACTCTAGGTATAACTGCTTGTATGTAGGTATAATCTATATCTACAAGAAAAAAATGTCCTTTTCATATTTCTTAGTTAATGAGACTGGAATCCTCATTCTTTGTTTCATGGACTTTTTGAAGTCCTCAATGTAACTAGTCATTTGGGCATCAAAATTTTTACCCATCTGTTCAATGTATCCATTGATTTGTTCAACAATTGTTTTTTCTGGACTCCATCTTACCTTACCCACAGAAGGGAATTCTTTCATCAGATAGAAAAATATGCACATAAAAACTGATCCAAATTTGCACTGAGCTCCCTTGCTCTTCCTTATAGCTCCCAGATTTTCATTAATCTATTGAAAGATGAGCTCTGCTAGATCATAAGTGTGATCCTTTTTTATTATCTTGTATGCAACATCAACTGCTATACAAGGTACACTATTTAACCTGCTTGATTGATAGAATTTGTGTGAAATGATTCTCACAGCAAAATCTAGTATGGGATCTGTGACTGTGTCAATAGTCATTCCTCTATTGTTCCATTTCACACCTATGTTTTTCTCTATTACTTCCCTTTTGTCATTTCGTAGGGTCTTTGGCCGATCTAGGGTTGGAATACTAGTAACCCTATGAATAGTTTTCTTGGTGAATTTTACTAGCTCTAACTCTAACCAAAAAGATCCATCGTGTATTTTGCTCAGAACTATCCATACCCATTCAATTTTGAAAACAATAAAAAATTCTAGGGTTTTGGTTAATCCTTTTCTTTCTATTATTGAGAACTCATCTTTTAGTCTTTTGTTCTCACATAGTTTGTCATATGCATTATAGACTTCTAAATCTCCTATGGCTCCAATTTTGTAGTTATAACATCTACGAACATCTTGGACCATAACAACTTTATTCGAAATAACTGATAATGCACCTGTAAGATCATTCTTGTATGCTACTTCTGGAATGGGCTTAAAATCAGGTTGTTTAACTTCATTGTTCACTAGCTGTATCTCATGACTCTCTCCACCCTTAGTGGTTCCTGAACCAGATGACATTGTTTTCCAAACTAGGGTTTACGATTTAAACAAGTTTATAAATTCTACGTAGCTCGACACTTAAGTAAAATACCTCAAACTGATGAAACTTGTCCTAAATCGCTGTTGAAATCTTCACAAATGGCTTTTGAGCTGACCTTGATCTTCTCTTCTCTTCTTGACTTTGCTTCTCATTTGAATGGTGGGAAAAATGATCAAAAATAAAATTTATGTACCCTTCAAAATAGAGTAATTAATGCTTAGTGTGCTGCCAACTATCTACTCAGCACCTGAAGGGTTTCAACATGACTCGGCTCCTATTGATATTTCACAGCTCGACATCATCTATCAACTTTGTCATTGTTAGCAACTCGACACTTGAAGACAACTTTGACAGATCTTGCAAAGTTCTCTATTTTGACTTAGCATCTTTGCTTATGCTGATTTCTTCTTTGCAGTTCTTCTATGTCTTGGGACTGATTTATGATGTAACTTGGTTTATCAATCCCACACACTTATTCTTGCTTAATTTGATGAAGTGTGATCACTTGACCTATTAGGTGGAGTGATCTCTGCACTTGATGTGCTATACTCATCTTCCTTCTTCCATCTCTTATTTATTTCACTTTTGATATGTCCAACATCTATCTTTGCCTTTCCATTGCCGAACTTAGAACTTGATGCCTTTGACCTTGTTGGGCAATTCCTGCTGACATGACTAGTTTTTAAGCAACTGAAACATGTAGTTTGACTCAACCATCTTTTGTAGTTCCCTCTAAAATGTGTTCTTATGCAGTTCTATGGTATATGTCCATATTCTTGACAATAGTGACAACTATTCCTGGTGTTGTAATCCCAAAATTCATGGTTTGATATCTTTTCTGGTTGATTTAATGTCCACATAGGCTTTGATCTACATTTAAAAGCTCTATGTCCATACTTTTTGCAATTATAACAATGTCCATCAAACCTTGATGTCTTAGTAGTTTTAGTTCTGCATTCATATGCTTGATGACCTTGCTTCTTGCATCTATGACAATGGTTTATACTTTTAGGTTTATCATGCTGAAGGGCATTCTTGCTTCTACACATTAGATGTATTTCCTTTCTTTCCATAGAAATGACATGTAGGTTTAACATCTTCACCTTTATCACTTCTTTGTTCTGCACTCTTTGATGATTCTCCAACTTCAGTGCTATTGTATCCAAGTCCTGATGTATCATGGGTTGATCTTGGGGATTTTAGTAATTGCTCAAAATATTTGATGGCTTCACTTGACTTGTTGAGATTCTCTGCCACCTCTCTTTCTCTATTCAATTCATTTTGCATTTGTTCATTTTGCATCTTCAAAGTAGAGATCTTAATATCTTTCACATTGAGTTCATGATGAAGGTTCATCATTTGGGCAAGTGTATCCATCTGCATGTTTTAGATCCTTGTCAATTCAGTACATTTTTCTTCAAGTCTGTTTACAAGATTTCTTTTGTCATTTTCCATCATGACCTTATCATCAACTGCTCTTTTCTTTTGTTCAATAATTTCACATATCATTATGGCCTGTGATTCATGTTCCATCTTGAGAGATCTTATCTCCTCTATTTGAGATTTGTTTTTCTCCATCAGTTCTGCTATTGCTACATCAAACTCTTTAGTGTCTCCGTTGGAAAATATGTTGGTGGTATCAATCTCTTTGTAGTTTATCTCATTTTCGGCTATGGCTAGATCCTTCCTTTTTTTTAATGAATTTCTCAACTTGTTTCTAAATTCCTCCAAGATATGTAGAGCAAGTTGCACATCTATCACCTGATTTTTAATGATCTTTCCAAGTTTGAAAGCTTCCATATTTAGATCTTTTCCTTGTGAGAACCTAGATAAGCTCTGATACCAATTGTTGGAATATTCAAATATGGAAAGAGTACTTATGAGAGGTAGGGGGTGAATCATAAGTATCACACTTTAGCCAATAAAACTTCTAATTGAAAGTAAATTTCATGCATGTAAATACATCAAACAAATATGAAATTAAACACATGCATCAACAACTCATAACACTAGAATTTGGTAACCCAGAAACCCTCCAGGAATAAGAAGGTAAAAATTGGGGTGGGGATGATACCCACAAAAATTACTGCAGCAATATTGTTCAACCACTTCTGATGGTCTGCCCTGTTAAAGGCTTGCCCTATTAAAGGCTTTACACTGTGTCAGTAGTGACCTGGTTAAAGGCTTTACAAACACTTAACATGAAGTGTCACCCTGTTAAAGGATTTTAATCACCTAATTAAAGGATCTATGAAATAGCTATTAAGCTAACCTATCACCATAGGATTTTCATTCTAATACAATTTCTAGAAAGTATTAGGTATAATGAATCTAATAGATTACAATCCTCGATTGCTGAATGTAGGGACCTTTTCCGCTTTCTCTGATCTTGATCCTTTTGTGATCTGATAACCCTCACTTCTGAAAGTAGATTTTCCTTATGCACCCTTGTATGTCCACACATATATATTTACAATGAAATTTAATCTTCCTTATAAAGACTCCAAAGACTTAGGGTTAGATATGGATCTACGATCCACATTAAATCTCAATTTCCCACTCAATACTTGTCTTTTACTAATTGGTTGCATGCCTTTATCATTTTTCTTATTGGCTGCATGTAGATTGCATACGAAAGATAAAAGATTTGATCTCATCATTAAATCCTTTGAGATTTTCCTTATCTTAGTTTCAAAAACTGCTTGCATCATAGTTTGTGCAATTTCAAATTCTTATGTTGATATTCCGAGTTACTTGGCTCCTGAAGCATTACTGATGCTCAGCACATGCTGTTTCCTAGATAGCTCAGCACCTAAACAAAATTGTATCACTCCGCACCTACTGTTACTCGGCACTTTTTAACACTCGGCACTTGTTAACACTTAACACTTGTTAACACTCGACACTTGTTACTCTTGGCACTTGATCTAGTGGAAAAATGGTTAAGTGTATTGACACTCAGTTGTCAAATTTATTCTTTAAGCTAACAACATCTCATGGATATTTAGATACAATCCATTATTAACTTGGGGAAAATATTCTTTAAATGGGCTATCATATTAAATACATCATGTTATCATGTTGGTTATCACATATTTTAGTGAAAAGGAATTGCAAGGAAAACCCATAAACTCAATGGAACAAGACTATAATTAGAAATGACTAAAGCTAAGAAATAAATTAACTATCTTCCAAATAAGCATAATAAAAAATAATTTCAATTGAAACTTAACATAATAGAATAGAACAATGGTGCCTCTACAATGACCTATGAATGGAGTGTTTCGAGACAAGTCTTTTGTTAACAATAGCGACCAAGGTGTGGTTGGGTTTGGTGGACCAAGTAATATAATGTGTGAAATTCCCAATGGAAAAAGAATACATAATTGATAATGAAATGTCAAAGAAATCCCTATGGAAGTGATTGGTGGCCCTTAGTAGAATGAACCTTCAGAGGTTTGACACAAGCACAAAGCTTAATACTAGTCTAACTAGGAACAAGGACTATTTCAAAGTGGCATAGTGGGATAGATTTAACAATAATGGTAGAGATTGGGAGAATGGCTGATTGGTTTCTAACTATTAGTTGAACTAGTTCATAGTTAAGAATGGTTTATTGTTTAAGCAGATCAAACATAAATATTAAAAATCTAAAGGTGATGCAAGAGCATCCTAGGTGCAAGGACAATCTTGCATCACCCAAAAAAATCCAATTTTGTCATTTTCAATAAGGGTTATTTCAATCAAAATTTACTATTTATAGAACTTAATATTTTTAAGAATGGTTCATATGATCTCATAATGTACTGATTTCACAGGTGGGGGTTCACCTTAGTCATTTAAGCCTACTAGTGTAGTTGCATTATTATACCATATGTATTGCAGAAGTTATTTAGGTTTCTTGGTACAAAACCTTTGAGGTCATATTTAAAGGCCTTAGAAGCTCCAAAATGAGTTCATGCTTGGGTTGACTAGTGCTTGTGTCTATCAATAGATGTATTTTAGGAGCTAAAAATTCTAAAAGAGTATATATAGTTGAAAATCAGACATACAGTTTGAAAGTCATGGCCTCCACAAGTTGGGGTACTTAAAAACATAATTAGGGCCAACCCATAATAAATTTGGAAATAATTTTTAATTGGAATTTTTTCATCCTCAAGGGTTCTAGGTTTAATTTCTAGAACCTTCTCGGGTGGTGAAAAGTTTCCTAAATAAAGAAGGCCCAAAGTGATGTTTAGACAATTCTGGGTGGTAGTTTGTGGCTATGTGTTAAAGAGTACTATAAAGAGATCACCCATGTGAATTTTCATATTGTATTTCTAAATATTTATAATTCCTTTTTTTTTTGGAGATAATAAGAAGCCTATTTCATGTTCTACAAAAATTATGTTGTTCTCTATTTCTTTGTCTATTTTTGGTATTAAAGGGAGCACCGTTTATCAAGACACCCTTCATTAAGTAGTACTAGAGTAGGAGTTCATAAGTGTGTAAATGGATCACCAACTGTGAGACTAGGATCATGCTTTGGCCTAAGAATGTAGATAGATCATCGATTATGAGGCATTTTGCACTAGAGATTTAGCAAAAGTCAAAAAATGCCTCCATGAAGAGAGTATGGTGGAAGAGTTGTAGGTGTTACAGCTAATGGATTTAGAGCCCTCTAGAGACAAATGCAAGAATTGGAAGAAAAAACATGTAGAGGAATAAATCTTTTTGTAAGAGATGAAAGTGAGGATGAAGGAGAAGAAAAAAAATGTCGAAGAAGAGGAAATTCTAAACCTAGAAGAAGAGAGGCTTTTTAGGGTCATTTCCAAGATTGGAAAAAGACCTAAGTTTCAAGTTCCCACATCTTCAAGAAATCTTAAAGTTCAAATAAATTGATTGATTATATCAATGAATTAGAAGAATACTTTGAGTATGAAGATATCAAAGATCCAAATACAGTCAAATTTGTGAAGGTCAAACCAAAAGGTCATGTGAATATCTAATGGCATAAGATCCAATAGGAGAGAAATAGAAGAGGGAAGGATAAAATCATAATATGGGATCAGATGATAGCTAAGCTAGAGTGATAATTTATTCCCATGGATTATGAGCTTGATCTATTGAAGAAAATGCAAGGGTTGAAGCAAGCGAGAATATCTATTTGAGAGTATATAGAATATTTCTATTGATTTCTCATTAGAACTAGCCATGCAAAAGATAACAAGGATAAAGTTACTCATTATCTTAATGGGTTGAGGCTAAGCATCTAGGATGAATTGAATTTGGTTTGCATGAATAGTATTGAAGAGGCATACTAGTTTACCCTATGAGCTGAGGGAAAGTTGAACAAGAAGTTTGATCAAGAATAATGATGGGGGTCATGTTGGAAGGTTTTGATGTAGGAGCATCTTGGGTTGCCTTGTAATCCTATACTTTTTTTCATTTTGTCAATTATTGTTGAGTTCCAATTATTGTTGAGTGCTAGTTTTTAGTTGTTTCTAAGTTCTTCGTAGGTGTCAAGCATTTAATTGTTGCCAAGTTCTTATTTGTTGCCAAGTGATCCCTTTGGTTTTTGAGAGATTCCTTTGGTTTCCAAGTGACCCTTTGGTTACCAATTCTTCTATGGTTTATGAGCATTAGAGGATGCCAAGCTTGTGTGATTGTCAAGTGCTAGTGTTTTGTGAAGTCTTCATTTGTCAAGTGGTTCGTGTCTAGTTCCAATTTGGGTCAACCTTTCTCATATTTAATTCCATTATAGGTAGTTAATATTTGATGTAATCTAACTTGTGGCTATGCATGCATTTAATGTAAAATTTAATTTTGTGATAGGCCAATCTATGGAAACACACATATTTAAGGAGGTCTAAGATTGAGTTTAGAGGACAGGGGAGGATTGAAAAAAAAGTGATGTGTCTAGAAGTGCAAACTAGAAGTTGGATCATGAATCTGAAAGTTGTATTTTTTTAATTGGCCATAACCTAGGAGGCCTTACAACTGGGCATATATGTTGATTATTTGATGAATATATAAACATGTTGTTCTCTCTCTCCTTGGCATTGTTCTTGCATTGTGTTTTTCATTTTGTTAACTCTTGCAAGGTAAGTTGGATAGCTAGATGTGCCTTTGGACCTAGTTATTTTGTTTCTCACTGCATCAGGTGGTATTAGAGCTTGATGTTTATGCTTGTGGTGATCGGGTCATGTAGAGAACTAAGTGAATTAGGTTGTAGGGTTGCAAGTTTGTAGATTTCATCTATAACTTGCAGAGGGTTATGGTCTTGCAAGAACCTAATTTGTAAAGATGGTTCAAGGTAGAAGAAATGTTGATAATGCAATATTGGGTAAATTCAGAGAAATTGCAACCAAATTAGATGTTGTGGAAACAACCCAGAGGAGAGAAGCACATCTTGATGATGTAAGTGATGCTAAAGCAGTAGCACTAGACCCTAATTCAAAACTTTAAGAAGACCAAGATGAAGAGAGGTTGTTGAGAGTATTCTCTAGGGAAAACTACAAGCCTATTGTAGAAGTTATTCCTTATGATGGGAAATTGGACACCAATGTTGTGTTTGATTGGATCTCTAAAATAGAGAAGTTCTTTGAGTATGAAAAAACTCCTGATAATAGGAAGGTGAAGATTGTAATTACAAGGTTGAAAGGTCATGCCTCACTATGGTTGGAGCATTTGTGAACTGATAGAAAAAGGAGAGAAAAGGGGAAGATCAGAACTTGGGTGAAGATGGTGAATAAAATGAAGAACAAATTCCTTCCTACTGATTATCAAGTTATCTTGTTGAGAAAGATGCAAAACTTGAGGCAAAGATACATGAGTATGAAGGAGAATATTGAGGAATTCTATAGATTGGACATCAAATCTATACATGTGAATGATGATGTTAAGAAGATTACAAGGTACATAAATGGATTAAGATTTGGAATTGAAGATGAAATAAGTTTTATGAACCTTGAAGGCTGAGGAGATCTTGACAAAGAAGCATGAACAAAGACAAAGAGGTAGAGGTGGTAGATTCCAAAGAGGTAGAGGTAGATCTTATGGTAAAGGTGGAAAATCTAAATGGAAGAATGATGAAAATGGAAAGACTAAGTGGAAAAATGGTGATCCCTACAAAGGAGGTACTAGTTATTACCAAGGAAGAGGTAATTCTTATTCTAGAGGTGGTTTTCATGGTAATTATTTCAGATGTGGTAAAGAAGGACATAGATCTTTTAAATGTAGATCTTCTGAAACTAGACATGGTAACAGAAATGTTGTAACTCAAGGAGATGATTAGGGTTCACCAAGTGGACCTGAGGCTGGTGAAAATTTGATGGTGAAAAGAACCCTATGTAATAAGGGAAGTGAAGAGGAACCTATTCTTAGAAGAAGTCTTTTCAAGACCAGATGTAAGATGGCTAGAAAATATTGCAAAGTGATCAGTGACAGTGGAAGTTCTAAAAATTTGACATCAGAAGAACTAGTTTACCAAGTTGCAGTTGCAAAGACCAAAGCATCCTAAAGCCTATCATGTTTCATGGATCAAAGATGAGCATAAGATATTGGTAAGTGAATAATGTATTGTGAATTTCAAGATTGGAAATTACATTGATGAAGTTTTGTGTGATATTATGCCCATGGATTATTGTCATATTTTTTTTGGTAGACCTTGGCAATATGATAGATATGCTATAAATGATGGAAGATTGAATCAATATACTCTCTAGCTAAATGGGAAGAAGCAAATATTTTTTCCTTTGGTTGAAAGTCCAAATGAGGTTAATTATACTACAATAAAAGTTTGCATGGTTAATGGGAAATAATTTGAAAAATAAATGAAAAGGAACCAAGTTTGTTTTGCTATAATTCCTAGAGGACAGAGTTTTGCTAGTAATGATTGAGTACTAGTAGAAATTGAAAATTTTCTAAATGAATATAAGGATATTCTTGTAGAGGATATTCTTGATGGTTTACCTCCAATAAGAAGTATAATTCATTGTATGGATCTAATTCTTGGAGCTAGTTTTCCAAACAAATCACATATAAATTAACACCTACAAAGAAAGAAAAACTTAATAGACAAGTACATGAATTGTTGTAGAAAGGTTTGATTAGAGAAAGTTTGAGTCCATGTGTTGTGCTTTTTTTAGTGGTACCTAAGAAGAATCGAGAATGGAGAATATATACTAATTCTATAACAAGATCATAGTGAAATATAAGTTTCCTATATTGAGGATGGATGAAATAATGGATTTTTTGAGTGGAGCAAAGTATTTTACCAAGATTTATTTGAAGAGTGGCTATCATTAGATCAAAATCAAAGAAGCTGATTAGTGGAAAACTACTTTCAAGACAAAAGATAATTTGTATGAATGGTTAGTTATGTCTTTTGGTTTGACTAATGCACCTAGTACTTTCATGAGGTTGATGAATTAATTTCTACAATGATTCTTGGCTAAGTTTTTGATTGTTCTAGATGATATTTTGATATTTAGTAAGACCAAGGAAGAACATCTTGATCATGTTAGACAAGTAATGCTGAGGTTGAAAGAGGAGAAGTTGTTGATTAATCTGAAAAAGTGTTCTTTTATGGAAGAGGAGATTATGTATTTGGGCTTTGTGATTTTAACTGATGGTTTGAAGATGGTTCCTGAGAAGGTTAAAGTAGTTTTGGAGTGGCCTACACTTGAGAATGTGGGTGAGGTAAGACAATTTCATAGTTTGGCTAATTTTTATAGGAGGTTTATAAAAAATTTCAATTCTAATTATAATTCCATGACTGAGACAATAAGAGGAGATAAAAAGGAATTCAAGTGGACATAAGGAGCTAATAACATTTTTGAGACTTTAAAACAAAAGGTTGTTGAGTTACTGGTATTGGCTTTTCCTGATTTCAATAAAGTATTTCAAGTTGAATTTGATGCTAGTGTTAGTGCAATAGGTGTTGTATTAAGCCAGGAAGGTAAAGCTATTTCTTTCTTTAGTGAAAATTTTAATGATGCTAAAAAGATGTATTTTGTGTATGATTAAGATTTTATGCTATTGTTCAAGCCTTTAAGAAGTGGAGACATTATTTCATACCTAAGGAGTTTATGTTGTATAGTGATCATAAAGTTTTATAGTACATGGGAAGTCTACATAAATTAAATTAGAGACACATGAAGTGGGTTGAGTACTTGTAGAGTTTCATACTTTTTATTAAGAAGAAGAGTGGAGTTACTAATAGAGTTTCTAATGCATTGAGCAAAAGATGTTCTTTATAGACTAAGATGAAGGTTGAAGTTCTTGGTTTTGATGAAGTAAAAGAGTTGTATGATACTGAACCTAATTTTTCTAAGGCATGGAGAGAGTGTAGAGCACCAAATCTAATAGATCACATAAGTAAGTATGATGAATATTTCATACAAGAAGGTATGTTGTTTAAAGGTATTCAATTGTGTATTCCTGGAATTTCTATGAGAGTTAATTTAATTAAGGAAAAGCATAGTGGTGGATTGGCTAAACATTTTGGAATTGATAAAATATTGAGTTTTCTAAAGGAGAAGTATTATTCACACCAAATGTATAAAGATGTTTAGAAATTTGTGAAGAGTTGTGGAGTTTGTCAAGTTGTAAAAGGAGCAAGTCAGAATACTAGTTTGTATACACCTATTGTTGTTCTTGAGAAACCTTGGAGTGACATCAGTATGGATTTTGTTCTTGGATTGCCTAAAATAGTGAAGAGGTATGATTCTATATTTTTTGTGGTGGATTAGATTTTCTATAATGGCTCATTTCATACCATGTAGGAAGATATTTGATGCTGAGCATGTTACTAAAATTTTCATTAAAGAGATTGTGAGATTTCATGGACTACCAAGAAGTATTATTTCTGATAGAAACAATAAGTTTGTTGATTATTTTTGGAAGACTTTGTGGAAAAAGATGAGTGCTAAGTTGAAGTTTAGTTCTATATTCCATCTACAAACAGATGGAAAGATAAAGGTTGTGAATAGAAGCTTTGGTAATTTGTTGAGATGTTTAGTTGGGAATAAGCCAAGTAATTGGGAGATGGTATTGGCACAAGCTAAATTTGGATATAATAATTCTATGAATTGGAGTATAGGGAAGACACCTTTTGAGATTTTTATAAGAATTTAGCCTATAGGAGCATCATATTTTAAGGATGTTGCTAGTGAATAATAGAGAAGTGTTGTAGGGGAAGCATTTGTTGATTTTATGGTGTCTTTGCAGAAGGAGGTGAAGTTGAGGCTGGAACAAAGTAATCAGAAGTATAAAGAGAATGCTGATAAGTCTAGAAGACATAATGTTTTTCAATTTGGTGATGAGGTGATAGTTCATTTGAAGAAAGAAAGATTTCCTATTGGAACATACTTAAGCTAAAGATGAGGAAGTTTGACAGTGGTAATGCTTATGAAGCTGAGTTGCCTAATGACATGGATGTATTCCCTATATTCAATTTTGCTGATTTGTATAAGTATCATGAGTCATATGATGAAGTTGTTGTATTAGAAGATTATCCTAAGAAATAGATTGAAGAAGTTGAACATATATTGGATTAGAGAGTTGGCAAGAGCACAAGAGGAAAAGATTACTATGAATATTTGGTGAAGTGGATAAACAAACCTATTGAATATGCTTCATGGATTTCTCAATCTGAGTTGGAATCAGCTCAAGTTGTAACATCTCAATGATTCAAGAGAATCATTCTTCCAACCCTAGTTTTTTAATGCAAGAGAATCCTAGGTTGCCTTGTAATCCTACACTTTTGTTCATTCTGTCAGTTGCTACCAAGTTCCAATTATTGTTGAGCACCAATTTTTAGTTGTTATTGAGTTCTTAGTACATTTTGAGCTTTTAGTTATTTTCAAGTTCTTAGTTGCTATTGAGTGATCCCTTTGGTTATCAAGAGATTCCTTTCTTTTGCCAAGTGACCCTTTAGTTGCTGAGTACTTTGTGGTTGTCAAGTGTTGGAGGCTATCGAGCTTGTGTGATTGTCGAGTGCCAGTATTTTGTGAAGTCTTCTTTTTCTGAGTGGTTTGTTTCTGGTTCCAGTTTGGGCCAACCTTACTTCTATTTAATTCCATTATAGGTAGTTAATATTTGATGTAAGTTGACTTGTCACTATTCAGCATGTAATGTAAGCTTTAATTTTTTGATAGGCTAACTTGTGGCTGCACAAGTATTTAAGGATTTCTATGATTAAGTTTAGAGGATAGGGGAGGATTGAAAAAAAAGCGATATGTGTCTAGAAGTGTGAACTAGAAGTTGGATCATGAATCTAAAAGTTGTATTTTTGTAATTGGTCATAACCCAAAAGGCCTTATAGTTGGGCATGTATGTTGATTAGCTAATGACTATATAAACATCTTGTTCTCTCTCTCTCTCCTTGGCATTGTTCTTGTGTTCTGTTTTCCACTGTGTTAACTCTTGTAAGGTGGTTTGGGTAGTTGGGTGTACCTTTGGCCCTAGTTTTTTAATTTCTCCCTACATTAGGTTTAGTAGATAGCCTTATGGAGGCTCAAATGATGATCAAAATAGGAAATATGAGGCCAATAGTAGAAATCAAAACCAAAGGAAAAATAATTTCAATAATTTTCATGATCATAATAATAGAGATTAGAGAGGAAGAGGAAGAGGAAGAGCATCTTGTACTAGAGGCTTTTTTAGAGTGTATTTTCACTATATTGAAGAAGGATATAATGTATTTAAATGTCACCATCACCAAGGAAGCACTAATAGGAGAACTAAAGGCTAAGCTAGAGTTTCCCATATTGAAAAAGATGTTGAATCCTCATAATCTAAAGATGTTAAAAGAGGAAAAGTCCTAGTTAATAGAAGATTTTTTCTTATTGGTGTGAATAACCTTGATCAAATGATGAGCTTTTTTCATAGAAGGTGTAAATGTGAAGATAAGTCTTGTGATGTGATCATTGATGGTGGCAATAGTGAAAATCTAGTGTCATAAAAGAATGCCACAAAGTTAAAGCTCAAGAGGTAGAAACACCAACATCCTTACCATATTTCTTGGGTGTAGGATGACCAAAAGTTCATGGTCAATGAGTAGCGCCTAGTGAAGTTCAAGATTGAAAGATACCAAGATGAGTTTCTTATTGATATCATACCTATTACATATGTCATATATTTTTGAGTAGGTCATGGCAATTTAATAGGCATGTTGTACATGATGGATATGGAAATACCTACACTTTGACAAATGATGAAGTATAATATAAGATGAAGTCTTTGAAGAACACATATGAAAAGGTATTTAGTGCTGCAAGCGTATATTTTTTTGATGGAAAGTGGTTCCTAAAGGATATGATGCATGCGCATATGCATTTTTTTGTAATTCCAAAAGATGGTAGAAAAGAAGTAGAAGAGGTACTTGAAGAAGCTACAAAATTGTTGGAAAAATTTCTAGATATTGTATATGATAACATACTAGATGGAATACCATTAGTAAGGAAGATCAATCACTAGATGAAGTTGATTCTAGGATCTTGTTTTTCGAACAAGGAAACATATAGATAGATAGTGGTAGAAGGTGAAGAGTTGAATAAGAATGTCCTTGAATTGTTGCAGAAGGGGTTGATTCGAGAAAGTATGAATCCATGTGTTGTACTATTAGTATTAGAACCAAAAGAAGAATGGTTTATGGAGGATGTATACAAATTTTTGAGCTATCAACAAGATCATAGTCAAGTATAAATTTCCATTGCCAAGGATGGATGATATTATGGAAGTTTTGAGTGGAGTTGTGTATTTCACAAAGATAGATTTCAAGAGTGGATAGCATCAGATTCACATCATAGAAGGAGATGAGTTAAAGACTATCTTTAAGATAATGAAAGGATTTTACAAATGGTTCTTCACACCTTTTGGGCTAACCAATGCACCAAGCACTCTCATGTGGCTTGTGAATGAGGTAGCAAAGGAATTTTTTAGTGACTTTTTCTTTGTCTACCTAAATGATATTTTGATATTTAGTAACATATTGGAGGAGAATATGATGTATATTCATAAGGTGTTTGAGAAGTTGAGGGAAAAGAATTTGTTCATAAATCTAAAAAGTGTAGTTTTGTGAAGAAGCAATTGGTGTACCCAAGATTTGTAATTTCAAAAAAAGGTCTAAAAATTGACCCTAAGAAAGTGAAGGATATATTTGTATGTCCTAATCAAAGGAGTGTGATTAAGGTAAGATATTTTCATGGACTGAATAGTTTCTATAGAAATTTTATCAAAGGTTTTAGCAGTATTTGTGGACCCTTCACTAAAATAATGAGAGGAGAGAGGACAGAATTTAAGTGGACTATATGAGAAGATAAGAGTTTTAATATGTTGAAACATAAAGTTACATAGCAGCCCCATATTTTAACAGGGTTTTTCAAGTAAACAATGATGCTAGTGGTACTAAAATAGGATTTGTTTTGAGCCAAGAAGCTAAAATTGTTGCTTATTTTAGTGAGAAGTTGAATGATACCAAAAAAAAAATTTTGGTTTATGATCAAGAATTTTATGGTATAGTTCAAGCATTGAAGAAGTGGAGACACATATTCTTCCTAAGGATTTTGTTTTGTATATTGGTCATCAATATTTGTAATATTTGAATAGTCAAGGAAAATTGAACCAAAGGCACTTGAAGTGGTTTAATTTTTCACATATTTTTACATGTGTTTTGAAATAAAAGAGTGGGAAGTCTAAAAAAATTGTAGATGCTCTTAGTAGGAGAAAAAAATTCTGATAGAGATGTAGATTAAGGTGGTTGGGTTCAAGGAACTCAAGAATTTGTATTTGGACAATCCTGATTTTGGTGAAGTGTAGATGGCTTGTACATAACCTATTACACTTGACAGGACAAAGTGGTTGGATTTCATTATAAATGATGGAATTTTGTTCAATGGAAGTCAGATATGCATCCCACGAGGTTATATGAGAAGTAATCTCATTAATGAGAAGCATAGTGGAGGACTGGCTAGATATTTTGATGGAGATAAAGTCATTGATTTGGTTTCTAAGAATTACTACTAGCATAAATTGTAGTAAGATGTAAAGAAGTTTGTACAAAGCTACCAAATATGTTTGATGTCAAAAGGAGTAAAGCATAATATAAGGTTATATTAGCCATTACCTATACTAGAGAAGTTGTGGGAGGATGTTAGTATGGATTTCATGCTTGGTTTTCTATGGATTCAATGTGGGCATGATTCTATATTTGTGGTGGTTGATTGGCTTTCAAAGAGGGCACATTTCATTCCCTACAAGAAGACTAGTGATGTTGTTCATGTGGCATAGTTGTTTTTAACAAAAATGGTGAGACTACATGCCTGCCAAAGAGCATAGATTTTGATCAAGACACCAAGTTTGTTGGGTATTTTTGGAATACATTGTGGAAGAAATTAAAGATAGATTTGATATTTAGTTCATCACATCATTCACGGATTGGTGGATAGATGGAGGTTGTGAATAGGAATTTGGGAAACTTGTTGAGATATTTGATTGGATATAAGCCAAAATGAGAGATCTAATTTTACCACATGTATAATTTGCATACAATAATTATGTCAATAGGAGAATTGGTAAATCACCATTCCATATTTTATATGGAAATAGTCTCATAAATGTTTCTGAATTGAGGAAATTAGATATAGGAGAGATAAGTAGTGGCGAAGCATAGATTTTTGGTGAACATTTGAAGAACATCCATAAGGATGTGAGGAAGAACATCCATAAGGAGGTGAGGAAGAACATTACAAGGATAATACAAGATACATGACTAAGGGTAGATGAGAAAAGGAGGAATAAGGAATTTTAGATTTGAAATGAAGTCATGCTACATTTTAGGAAAGAGATATTTCTAGTGGGTACATATAATAAGTTGAAAATGAAGAATTTTGGGCCATGCAAGATGGTGAGAAGTCTATTAGCATGTATGTTTATGCTATGGGGGAGTATTACAGAACATTGTTATGATGTATCTATAACTATGTTTGTCATTAATGACAACATAGTAATGAGTTTATGAAAGACTAACAGAGCAACAAATTGTGATTTTTGTATTAAGGGAAATACATTGTGTATCTACTTATGTGCAGTTACTAGCACATACTATTGTATGTACTTGTCACATGGGAAAGTGTGTAGAACTTGAATTGATGGTATACAGAAGATATTGATGATTTATGGAGAATTTCATAGAAACAAAACATTGGAAAAATAGTTTCTATTATATGATTGATACAAAGAATTGTATTTGGAATGAAGGGCTACATAGTTAATTGGAGGGAGTACATTGACCACTGATGATGTCAATGCGTGCATAGATATTGAAGTCACATGTGTGAAATTTTGGGTATATCTGTGAGCCAACAACATTAATTAAATATGTACTTTATTTAATTAATTTATGGTAAAATGTGAATCAGACTCAAGGACTTAACATTGAGTGTGGTATAAAGGAAAGATGATTTTTGAGTTTTAATCATCATGAATGAGATCGATGAGTAGAGGTGAAGTTGCAAATTGTGAAACAATAGAGCATAATGCATGCAAGTGACCTTAAGGGTTACTATTGATGAGTTCACAGTTCTAGATGTAATTGCATGATCTGAAGGTGAATAAGTCTGACATACTAGATAGAGGAATAAGAAAAATATTTTTACACATCTATTATTTTGAAAGGAATAGTACTAAGATCAATTGGATAGTGGGTTTCTTGATTTGATCTTGAAGTTGTTTGGAAAGTGGGTTTAGCTACCTTCTACAACTCCTAATAGGGTTGGAATCTCCTAACAATAATTCAAAGTCTCCTAACAAGGACTCTTTGTACTGAGTGTTATAATAGAATCCTAACAAGGTCCATCCTCTAACAAGGAATATTCATATTAGTACATCATTTTGTGGGCATCATTCCCACCGAAGTTTTCCCTCTGATCAAGGGTTTCCCTAGTCAACATATCTAGTGTATTTGTGTGTGCACATATTTTGGTTATTGATTACTTTGACTGAATGGTTGAAATTTCTTAATAAATGTTTCAAATACTTATATAAATGATTCACCCCCCTTCTGGTGAACTATTATTTCTAACAATTGGTATCAAAGCCTCAGGTCCTTGAAGGAAGTTTAACAACTTTGGGAGATCCATGGTGAATTTTTTAGGGAGGAAAGTCCTAGATTTGATGGCACCAACTATGACAATAGGAAGGATAAAATGAAGACTCATCTCTTGTGAATTGGCCTAGGATATTGTCTTCTAACCAAGACATTTAAAAACATTGTAGAAGAAGACTATCTTGAAACTTGTATTGAGGAATAGATAGAAGTATTTATGTGCAACATAAGGGCAAGAGAAGCAATACTGTTAGCACTACCTAAAAGTGAGTAATATTATGTAAAACAACTCAAAACATCTTATGAAATTTGGAAAACTTTAGAGGCTAATTATGAGGGTGATACACATGCAAAAAGGGTTAGATTGCAAATTTTTTATTGTGCATTCCAAGATGCTAGAATGATGGAAGATGAATCTATAAGAAGCTATGTTGGTAGAATATCTAAGATTGTTGCAGGAATCACATCTCTTGATGGAAAGAAATTTGATGATGAAGTGATATGGAAGATCTTGAAAAGCTTGACACCACCTTTCAAGGCAGGAGCACAAATGATTCAGTTGATGATACCTTATACTAACAATTTCACCAAAGAAACATTGCTTGGTATATTTGAAGCTACAGAATTTGATTTGAAATAATCTGGAGAACTAGCAAAAGTTAAGATAACATTTAGTACACTAAACATCAAACCTGGTTTAGCAAGGAACACTAAAGTGTAGGGAGACATTGCTAGCAACAACAAGTGTATTGAGGAAAAGATCTAAGAGAGAGTGGCTCTTCTTGTGGAAAGAGAAAAAGATGGTAAGAATATCTTCAAATGTTGGACATGTAATGAATATAGTCATTATGCATCTAAGTATCCTAAAAGAAAGAAAGTATAAGGGAAGGTTCAAGTCTAGAAGATCTAAAAATTGTTTATATGCTAATGAAGAAGAAGAGGAATGAGAATTTGATCAAAATATGAGTGAAGATGAATTAGGGTTTGTAGCTATAAAGGAGGATGATCTTGATAGAAAAATCAAAGAAGAAAATGCATTGATCTCACAAGTTGAAAAGAAAGATTGGATCATTGATAGTAAATGTTTACATCACATGACCAGTGATATGAGAAAATTTTTCAAATTCAAAAGCCATGATGGGGGAATTTTCAGACTAGCAAACAATGCATCCTGTCACATTATAGGAATTGTATTGATCACACTTGATGGTAAAACATATACTAATGGTGTTTATTTTGTTGATGGACTGAAACATAACTTGTTAAGTTTTGGACAACTTATGGACAAAGGTTACCAACTGAAGTTTGGTAATGAAACATGTATTATCAAGAACAAGGAAGGAAAACTACTTGATACTGGCACAAGAACCATAGGTAATGTATTTTAGTTAAATCCCACTAAAATAACATGCTTGATAGATAAGATTGACAACAATTGGTTATGGCACATAAGATTTTATCACATTAACTTTGATAAAATTGTGAAAGCTAGCAATAGACTTGTTGTGAGAGATTTACCTAAGATCACTAAGTCCACTAACACTATTTATAAGGAATGTATCTTGGCTAAGTAGAACAGAGTCTCATTTCCTAGCAAGTAGTTTTGTACAACAAAAAAGTTGGAATCAGTTCATATAGATCCAAGTGGTCTTGTAAGAACAAGAGGATTCTATGGAGAAAGGTATTTTATGATCTTTATTGATGATTTTACTAGAATGATGTGGGTAGATTTTCTTAAAGAAAAATTAGAGGAATTTGAGAAATTCAAGATATTTGAGAATAAAGTTGAGAATGAATCTAGAATTAAAATCAAGAGCCTAAGATCTGATAGAGGAGGAGAATTCACTTCTAGAGAGCTTAATATCTATTGTGAAGAGCATGATATTAGGAGACAACTATCTTCACCCCATACACTTGAGTAGAATGGGATTTCTGAAAAAAGAAACAATTCAATTATTGAAGTAGCAAGAGCTATTTTATATGAGAATGATGTACCAAAAACCTTTTGGAGAGAAGAACTTAATACAACAATATACACATTGAATAGAGTACACATTAGAAGAGGTATGTACAAGACTCCCTATGAGTTATGGTTTGGTCACTCACATTAGTCAAGTACTTTAAGATATTTGGAAGAAAATGTTCCATCAAAAGAGATGATGATATCAATAAGTTTGATCCAAGGAGTTATGAAGGTATGTTTCTTGGCTATTCATTAAAAAGTAAAGCTTACAGATGTTACAACTATAGAATAAAAGCTATAGTAGAGTGCACAAATGTTAAAGTTGATGAAAATTTTGGCACTAAGGAAAATATGATGGATTATAACTCTGGTGGAGATGATTATTCTAGGATGACCAACAGATACAATGAATTATTTCTCAAAACTAACAATGACTTGCAAAAAAATGTGCAAACTAAAGTAGCAAGAGAAGAATAGAGCACAATACTTGAAATAAGAGTTGAAGTAGAAACTCCTACCCCTAATAGGAATTTGATAAGAAATCATCTCGCTAATTAGATAATAGGAAGTAAATAAAAGGGAGTAATGACAAGGAGAAAAATTAATGAAGGACTATGTCTAATAGCTCAAGTAGAACCAAAGAGCACAGATGAAGCAATCAAAGATGATCATTGGATAAGAGAAATGGAGGAAGAACTTTAGAAGATTATTAAAAATGACACATGGGAATTAGTTCCTAGACCAAAGGAAAAAAATTGATTGGCTCAAAATGGGTATTCAGAAATAAAATGAATGAATAGGGAGAAGTAATAAGAAACAAGGAAAGACTTGTATCTAAAGGTTACTCTCAGCATGAAGGAATTGACTATGAGGAGACATATGAACTTATAGAAATAATGGAAATAGTCATAATGTTCCTAGAATATGTAGCAAATAATAATTTTAAGGTATATTAGATGGATGTTAAGTCAGCATTCTTGAATGAAGAACTTGACGAAGAAGTTTACATTGATCAACCAGAGGGTTTTCCTTTAATAGAAGAGAAGGATATGGTTTGGAAATTAAAGAAATCCTTGTATGGATTAAAGCAAGCACCTAGAACCTAGTATGCAAGGTTGGATAAATACTTAGCAAAGCTTGGATTCACTAAAGGAACAATAGACAATAACTTGTACTTGAAAGAAATCAAAGATAGTTTGTTAATAATTATTGTATTTGTTGATGACATCAATTTTGGAGGAAATGATGAAGCCAATAAAAAATTCTCAAAAGATATGAAGAATGAGATTGAGATGAGCATGATAAGAGAAATTAAATTTTTCTTAGGATTACAAATTGTTTAGAACAAAGAAAGTATCTTTATTTCTCTAACCAAGTATTTGAAAGATTTTTTGAAAAGATTCGGTTTGGAAAATTGTAAACCTATTCGAATTCCTATGGTAACTAGTCACAAGTTATCAAGCAAGAATAAAACACCTACTATTGAAAAAAAGAAGTATAGATCTATGATTGGAGGATTGTAGCATCTGACTCATAGTAGACCTGATACAATTAATATAGTTGGAATTGTGACAAGATTTCAAGCTGATCCCAGAGAATATCACTACATAGTAGTAAAAATGATATTCAGATATTTGAAAGGGACATTTTATTATGGAATTTGGTATGAAAGAAGCAATTATTTCACTCTATGCACTTATATAGATGTTTACTGGGCTAGAGATAGTGATGATAGGAAAAGCACAAGTGGTGGAGCATTCTTTCTTGATGGAAGATTGGTTTCTTGGCTCACCAAGAGGCAAGATTGCACCTCAAAAAGAACTACAGAGGCAGAGTATGTTGCAATAGCAAACAACTATAATCAAGTCATATGAATGAAGTAGATGATGAAGGATATTGGAATCACATTCAAAGAACCTATTATCATTTATTGTGATAACATAAGCAGTATTAACATCTCTAAGAATCTTGTTTTTCATTCTAAAACCAAGCACATAGTCATAAAGTATCATGTGTTGAGAGAGAAAGTTACAGAGAAAGAAATCAGACTAGAGTACATCAACACTAAGGAATAGATTGTAGACATTTTCACAAAGGCATTTCCAAAGGATACATTTGATTAACTAAGAGGCATGCCCTTACCTAGCTCAGAGTAGAAGATGCAAAAGTGCATTAGTCCAGGGTACTTAGCAGCATTGTTAGATTGGACTGTATGTAGATGCTTCCTCTATGGGGGAGTATCTATGATAAACATAGGCATCAAGGTTTCTTGGTAATTGGTAATTGGCATACAATAGTCTCTTTAGACACTTTTTTTGTTTATAGAGTAATATGAAATTTTTTAATGTAATAGACCAAATTGCAGTCATGCTAATAGATTATTGTATATTCAAGCAATTGAAACATTTATGTACTATCTTTGACATTGATGTCAATGAGGGACATAGTGACATGAAAAAAATTAGTGAGAGCTCACATTAGAGAGACCTTGCATTGTGGGGGAGAAGTGTTGCAATTGAGGATTTAGCAAAATCTAATTAATAAAGAGACTTGTTGGTATTTTGGAACTAGATGTTTTTCATTGATTTTTTCATCAATGCCAAAGGGGGAGATTTTTAACATGTATGCTAATGCTATGGAGGAGTATTGAGGAACATTGTTATGATGTATCTATAACTATGTTTATCATTAATGACAACATAGTAATGAGTTTGTAAAAGACTGATAGAGAAATATACTATGATTTTTGTATTAAGGGAAATACATTGTGTATCTACTTATGTGTAGTTACTAGCACATACTACGTTATTATTTGTCATATCAACACGTCCGCAAAATCTGAATCGATGGCGTATAGAAGATATTGATGATTTACAGAGAACCACATAGAAAAAGAGCATTGGGAAAACATTTCTATTGTATGATTAATATAGAGCATTGTATTTGGAATGAAGGGTTGTGCATTTAATTGGAGGTAGTACATTGACCATTGATGAGATCAACAAGTGCGCAGGTATGGAAGTCACACGTGTGAAAGTTTGGATATATCTGTGAACTAACAACATTAATTAAATATGTACTTTATTTAATTAATTTATGGTAAAATGTGAAGCCAACTCAAGGAACTAACATTGAGTGTGGTATAAAGGAAAGATGTTTTCCACGTTTTAATCATCATGAATGAGATCAATGAGCATAGGTGAAGTTGTGAATTATGAAGCAAAAGAGCAGAATGTGTGTAAGTGACCTTAAGGGTTACTTTTGATGAGTTCAAAGTTCTAGATCTGATTTTATGATTTGAAGGTGAAGAAGTATAATGTACTAGATAGAGAAAGAAGAAAAATATTGTCACATATTTATTATTCTGAAAGGAATAGTATCGAGATTAATTGGACAGTTGGTTCATTGATCTAATCTTGAAGTTGTTTGGACAGTGGGTTCAACTACCTTCTACAACTCCTAATAGGGTTGGAATCTCCTAATAGGGATTCAAAGTCTCCTAATAGGGACTCTTTGTACTAAGTGTTGTAATAGACTCCTAAATGGGTCCATCCTCTAACAAGGAATATTCATATTAGTACATATTGTGGGTATTATTCCCACCAGGGTTTTCCCTCTAATCAAGGGTTTCCCTAGTCAACATATCTAGTGTATTTGTGTGTGCACATATTTTAGTTGTTGTTTACTTTGAATAAATGATTGAAATTGCTTAATAAATTTTTTAGATACTTATATATCTAATTCACACCCCCCCCCCCCCCCCCAAATTAGTTATATTGGTGAACTATTATTTCTAACAAAGACATGATTCTATAAATGCCTATGAAGTAGAGTTGCTTATTGAATTGAATATTTCACAAGTATTTAACATTTTAGATCTAATAGATTATCATGAACAAGGTTATGGTGATATAGTTACAAAATTATAGTGGATTATTCCAATAACTACTTCAACTACAAAGGAAATTAGGGACATACTACGTAACTGAGTTGGTAGAAGTACAAGAAATATGGAATATGAAGAATATATGATTAAGTGGAAAGGATGACATGTTGAGGATTCATCATGGCTAACAATGGAGAAGGTTATCCTCCTTGGTTTTCTTCTAAACATGTGAGATGTGATAGGGTCACTTCTCAAATTACCCTAGGTGTCTAATCCAGGAGCATCCTAGGTGTAAGAGAAATCTTGCATCACCAAAAAATAATTTTATTTTGTCATTTGTAATAAGGTCTATTTTAGTACAAAGTTACTATTAACATAAACTTAATATTTTTAGTAAGTAGTTCATATGATATTAGAATGCTCTGACTTCATGGGTGGAGATTCATCTTAGTCATATCAGCCTATGAGTGGAGTTGCATTGTCATACCATATTAGTGCGGGAACACCTAGGCTAACTCTTTGTATTTTTTGTTTGTTTTGGCTTGTAATCAACCTAGCCAAGTTATTTAATTATGGTTTGGATGTTAGGAGGTCAAGTGAGTTGCTACTAGGTGGATTTGACTAAGTTCAAACCACTCTAGTTGTTTTGGCTTAGTTTTGTAGCTTGTGTTTAGTGGTTTGGGTGGAAAGGTAAGGTAATGATTCTTACACCATAGAAATGATTGAGAAGTTAGATTTGAGGTAACTATGTCCTCTAGGATGTTCTTCTATAATTTTGAATAGATTGGAGGTTATGGTTCATCATTTGGCTAACTAGTGCAAAAGTTGTCAATTTCTTGCAAAAGATGTCAACTTGGGTCTATATGGTCAAAAGTTGAAACTTGATAGTCTAGAGACTAAATCATGCCTAGAAATCATAATTAGGTCATACAGGACCTACTTGAAGAGTTCCAAATGTTCAAGGTTCAAAAATTGCAAAAATGGAAAAGTTGGTGCATGACAACATTTGTGCAAGATTTAGACATGTCATGGATTAGAGGTTGGTGGTTACTCCAAATTCCTAAAGCCTCTTTATATATAAAACCATAAAATAAACCCATTCCAAGGGTTGGGAGTTGTAAGAAGTTAATTTTTTGCAAGAAAGACTGCGAAATACAATTGTCAGTTACCATTTTGTGCTTCCTGGTTGCTAAAATCAAATAACAGATTGAAAGATCAAGTTTTTCTTTGAATTCTTATAATTTATGTCATTATAGTAAAAAAAAATTATACTTCAATTTTTTTAAAGTGCATTTGTTCAATAGTTTTAAAATCTTTTATAGTTTGCCAGTTTATTGGTTTAGTTTTGAGAAGGTTTGGATGAATGGCTCCCCCATAAAACCTCACCATGGGATCTTCATGGTTCTTGGGGATGCAAAAGTAGAGCCTTTTCATAGCCCACATAGTCAAGAAGAGCTTCGAAAAAGAAAGAAAACTATTTTTAATGTGATTCCCTAGGTGAGTCTTTCATGCATAGCTAGGTGGTCACAAAGATAGCAAGTGGATTTGAGTAGACTAAATGCAATAGTTGATTCAATCTATGAGTTGTATAAGGATGAGAGATGTGTAAGGAAGCCACATGTGAAAGGGAAATCTTCCATGATCAATTCCACTAAGGTTTCCAATAGACCCTAGTGAATGCTAACAAAAATGCCTAAAACCATTATTTTTAGGCACCTATGTAGGAAGGAGGTGTATGGATGAGTTAAGAACTTGAAACAAACAAAATATTTAAGGTCTCTCAAAAGGGTATCCAAATAATGAATCATATTGCTAGGTTGTTAAGATAAATTTGGCAGTATAAGCCAAAAACCCAGTTTAGAAGCCTTATTCAACTAGGCCAAATTAGGCCAGTTTCACCTAAATTGATGAGAAAGATTATAGATTTTGGGACTAGGAGAATAGGTGATCTCCAAAAACCCTAGGATGAATCCCTTACTCCTTGTAGAAGGTGAAAGGATCAAGTTTGGTGAAAATGGGAGTTCAAATGGCTTGTTGAAGTGACTTAATGGTGAATGCAAGTGAAAAGCTCAATGGTGTATTTGGATGGGAAGTTGTAGAGGATAAATTAAAAAATCCTCTAAGATTAGGGTGACAAAAGGATACCCTACTAGGCTAGGAGTGAAACCTAGGACTTCCTTAGTGAAGGTAAAGGCTAGTGGAATCCATCCTATTACATCATATTGCTATTAGAGAAAGTTGAGATTGGGCTTATGGATAAATGTTTCAAACTAAAGAATTAGTAGGGGAAATAAAAATGGTGACTAATGCAGAGTTGGCTAAAGAAGTGGGTGAACAAAAAGAGAGAAATAGAATCCTTGAAGAAGCCCTAGAGGAAATGAAAACAAAATTAGTGTCAGTTGTTGAGCTAGCTAAGAAGAAGGACCAAGAAGGTGAAAGTAGTGGAAAAGGTAAGGAGAAGATTGATGAGGAAGACCTCATCCCTTAACCAAACCCTCCATTGAATGAAGAACCATTCCTAAAATCCATCAAGGCATTGGGTGGAATATCCCTAGAAGGGATTCCCTTGTTTAGTGAGAATATGGACACTAAACTTGTGATGAAATGGATTAAGGGGATGGAAAATCATTTTGAATGTGAAGGTGTGACTGAAGCACATAAGGTTAAGGTAACCAAGTCTATGATAAGGGGATCAGCCCTATCCTAGTGGAAGTACCTCCAAGAAGAGAAGAAAAATATTTGTAAGAAACCCATTGTAAATTGGAATCCATGGTGACCAAGGTGAATGATCAATACCTACTTGAGGACCTAGAGGTACTACTATACAAGAAAGGAAAAGTTTGAAATAGAAAGATATGTATGTGGCAACTAACATTGAGGAGTTTCATAAGTTTTATTTGATGTTATGGATTCAAGTGGAAGAGCCTCTTAAGGTGGCTAGGTACCTAGGTGGTTTGAAGTGGAGCATCTAAGAGGAAATTATTTTATGGACACCGAAAATAGTCCACAAATGTTTCTAATTATCCCAAAAGGTGGAAGAGAGGAATATGAAGAAGTTGGATTCCAACTCCAAGAATAGGGGCAGAGGTAGAGATGGTAGGCATCAAAAAAGTTATTGATGCAGGAGTTGTTGGAAATATTAAAGATATAATAGGTTACTGAGAGGGGAGGGGTGAATCAGTAATAATAAAACCTTTTTAAGTCAACCATACAAAACATTTACTTATCTATCCTGCTACATAAAGACTGTTAAACATTAAAACCATATATGCACAGAGATTTGGTGACCCAGAAACCTTCCAAAATAGAAAGTAAAACTGGGGTGGGGATGATACCCACAAAGCTTCGTTACTGTAGTATGAAGTTGGCCGGTTAAGGCTTACAATGATCACTTATGGTGATCTGCCCTGTTAGGAGCATAGAGGATTGCTAGATCCACCTTGTTAGAGGATTTACAAACATACTTTATAAGTATGCACTCTGTTAGGGGATTTGAATAAAGATGGTTAAGTCTACCCTGTTAAAGGATTTACAAAAATGATTCACCTGTTAGGATGAATCAATAGATCAACTTACAATTTGACTGAGTTCTTTATTGTAGATCACCTTCTGTGATTGATGAAATCATTTCTGCTCCTGGTAGACCTTGCTGAGTATTCTCTTCTGCTGATGAATTCGCACTATGATCCAGATATCTTGTATGTCTTCTTGAAAATCTATATTTCTATATACACATGAATTTCTATAATATATTACATATATATACCATTCCAATAATTATTCATGCAAGGTTGGCCAAACACAAGTAAACAAAATATAACTGAGTGGGCCAAATGGTAAAATAAACTCGGGTTCTTCAAACAGACTTGATGACCTTCTGATACGTTGCATCCACTACGTTACTCGGCATCATCATGCACTTGGTAGAGGTAGGTGCTCAGTTCATACTAGTCATACAATGTTTCCTGAAACTTGGTAACCATTGGTGACTCGGTAGATATAGTGGCACTCGATAAAAACTAACTTCTTTGATAACCTCCTAAGCTCGGTTATCATTGAGTGCTTTCTCACTCAATCATCACTGAGTGCTTCCTCACTCAGTTAATACTATGTGCATCTTCACTTGGTCATCACTGAGTGCTTCCTTACTTGGTTAATACTATGTGCAACTTTACTCAGTTAAAACTGTGTCTTGATTCTCAGTTGAACTGTGCCTTCAGTGCTCGGTTTGAACTGTGTCTCCAGTGCTCGATTTGAACTGTGTTGCCATCATTTAGTCTGCACTATATTACTTGGTGTGAACTGTATTACTCATTTAGAACTGTATTACTCGGTTAGAACTGTAAGATGAGTGTTGTCACTAATGGAAAATAACTTTATGCCAACAATCTCCCCCTTTGGCATTAGTGACAAAAAAATTTATGTGAAAAGATAATAATAGACATACAGTTCTGAATTTTCAAAATTGATCTTTGCAAGTCTTATTACACATATCTTTCTTACATGTATCTCCCCCATACAATATGCACAATATTTACAAGTTATTACACATATCTCTTTCACAATTATCTCATGGAAGTGTGCTATCTCCCCCTTTTTGACAATAATGCCAAATTAAATAATATATATTTACACAGAGAGTCCAAAATGAGAGATAAACTCAGAATGTACCTTGAGAATAAGAGCCAATGTCTTATCCCAATTTTTTTGCAAAAGTTTGCTGGTGGAGAGTGCTATTTGAACTTCTACAGATAGTTCAATCATATGATTTGCAATTGAGAAGTTTTTGTCATGAATCAATGTTTTGGAATGGGCAATATGCTTCTGCATTGTGTCTATGATAGGAAGGATCATATTTTGGATGTCAATTAGGGTAGACCTAATCCTTGCTACCTCTCTCAACAATATTCCTGTTTCTCTGACAAAAATCTTATTCTGAGATGATGGGATGAACTTGAACTGTGGTCAAGTTGCAACATTTGTGCACTGACCTTCATATCCTCATCAATTTTATTCAACTTTTCTTTGATTTCCTTAGTATACTTAGTAACATGACAAATTTTGCCAAAAAGTGAAGTTACATTATTAAAAGAATGTTCAAAGTTACTCAAAATTGTAGACAGTTCTACTTGTTTTAATGCAATATTCTGAGCAATGTGCTCAAGCACCTTATTGTCAAATTTCTTCTCTACCTTTGCAACCAATTTTTCTTGGCTGGAGGTATCTTCATTGAATTTATATACAGCCTCTTCTAACTAAATCAAAATGTGTTGAGTGGAATCTACTTCAACACCTATAGCCTCTGTTAGAATATTCTTAGCACTTTCAATAATACTATATTCCTGGTCTCTCTCATGCATCAGTTGTTTTTGTCTTGCCTTCTGATCGAAAAGCTGACTGACCATTCTCATTTCATCAACTGATGCATTATCCAGATCTATCTTAGGAATGATAATGTCCTTATCCAAGTCTATTTCCTCATCCACTACCTTGCTGGAAATCATGTATCATTTTTCTTTTTTTACAGTGTCTTTACCTTTCCCCTTTGAGACTGAAACAATAGTTGATGAGGCTGGACTGGCTGACAAAACTGGAATAGGACTAGCTAGAGAAAAGTTGAGAGAAGTGCTAACAGTATCAAAAAGTTATGTTCCTCCCAAGATTGATGTACAGGTTGGAATGGGAGAACTAACAAATGCAAAAATTGGAGCAGATGAAGTTGTCAAAATTAAAGTACCAGTGGGTACACTTACTGGACACTCTGCAGTAGAAGTTGATATGCCTGATGAACTTATTGTTGTAGCTGATGATGCCTCGGTCAATGAAGATGGCTATAGCTTAGTTGATGAAGTGGTAGACACTTGCATAGATGGTGCCTAGAGCTGAGAGGAGACAGGTGAAGATTGAACAATTGATGAAGCTATTGTGCACACAATCTCACTAGTAGAGGCTATCTCCACAGTCGATGTAGCTGCTTTAGGTGGAGAGTGAGGAAGAGATGCAATTACTTTGGTTGCAATTTTTATAGGATCATCTACCTCCTTAGATTGATCAGCTTCTTCTTCCTCATCTTCCTTATCTTCTTCCTCCATTTCATCTTCCTTGAATTCTTCCTCAACATTTATCATCATTGAGTGCAGATCCCCTAAAATATCTTCAATATCATCATCACTATTGTCATTGTCCTTGATTTCAACAATATCGTCATTGGGTTTATGTAGATGATAGATATGTTTCCACATGTTTGTTGCATCATTGACAACATGCTCAATGTCTTTGATAAGTATCAAACAAGTGTGAAATCTAATCATCATATTACCTTCATGATCTTTCAGTGATTTCTTCACTTCTATATCAGTGAGACTCGGCAGGAGATTTTTCAGGGTTTGCTCAAAGATATCTTTTACAATTTTGGTTGCAACCTCTCCAATAGCCCTATGGGGATTTGAGAGGCAATCTCTTTAGGAGAGTATTTCCATCTTCCCATTTTATTCAATACCAATTATTCAATCTTCATTTTCTCCTATTCTGTTCTTGTCTCAAACTTCAATGCTTTGAAGTTTGTGAATCTAGTACCTTCTTCTAGTTGCTTCATCCTTGCCTCAAATGTGAGTGGAGGCTTGACAAATACAGGTTCCTTCTTCCCCTGTCTTGTTCTCCTAGAGAAGACTGCAGTAGTTTGCTTTTTAGGTTTGGTGATAATCACCTTACCTTTCTTCCGTTGAGGCTCCTCTTCTTTTTCTGGCTTAGTTTCCTCTTCTTCGTCATCATCTTCTCCTTTCCCTTCAGTAATCATCAGAGGACCAAGTTCTATTTTCAGCTTTGTAATCTTCCTCTTTCCTTTGCTAATGACCTGAGGGATTTTAATTGAAAGCTCAATTCTGGCTTTAGCTTCATCATAAGTTCCAAAAACTAGTTGCTTTGGGTCTATTGGTTCATTCACCAGTGCTTCTATGATGTCTTTGGTTTCATCAATATTAACCTCATAAGGTAGAGGTTTCACCCATGCAACTCGAGGCCTGACTGCTTGTATGTATACTTTGTCACAATCTACCATAAAGCATACATCTTCTTTATATTCCTCAACCAGTTTTGGTGGAATCCAGAACCTATTGTTCATTCTTTCCTTAAAATCTTCAAAGTAATTATCCAAAACACTGTCAAAATTTTCACCTAATTCTGTAATGAACTCATTTATTTGATAAAGAACGGGAATATCTTTTCTCCATACTACTAATCCTTTTGATGGAAAAGACTTTTGAACATAGAAAAATAAATAGATCAAAAGTGAACCAAATTTGCAGAAATTGTTCTTTGAAGTCCTTATGCTTTCCATATTTTTATTAAATTGAGACAAAAGCAATTCAGATAGATCAAACTCAACATTCTTCTTTACTATCTTATATGCCAAATCTACTGCTTCGCAAGGTACACTGTTTGGACAGCTGGAACTGTAAATTTTATGAGCAATGACGTGAATACCAAATCTTAATTCAGCATCAGTTACTGTACTGAGCTTAAGTCCTCTACCATCCCATTTTCCTTGGGTTAGCCTTTGCAATTCATCTCGACCTAGGGTTTTGGTAGTCTTAGCTTTGCTCAATATGGGAAGGCCAATAATCTTGTTGATCATTTTCTTTGTGATAAGCACTGGTTTCTCTAACCATAATTGCTCGTTGTGAACCCACCTGAGTACATACCTAACCCATTTAATTTTAAAATTTCTTGGAAAATGTGAAATGTGGGTTAACCCTTTTGTTTCAGGATGCTTATGCTCGGGTTTCAAATTTCCATCTACACTCATTTCACCTAGGGCATTATCAATTTCTAGGTTTCAAAGCTCTTGAATGGAACATTTGAAATGAGTGCAAATGTCATTTATAAGGAGTACCTTTGAAGGAATTTGAGACTGAGCACCGTTAGGGTCAAGTGATTCTGCAATTGCTGGCATCAATTTGAAGTCCGACACCTTCCATTCCATACCTTTAACCAACATTTCTGAGCCTCTCTTTGCCATGGAGCTGCTACTTCTAGATGCCATTGCTGCTCGGTAGGTGAAGAGAAATTTAGATTCTTCACTCTTAAGAAAATTCACTTGAAATTTCTTTAAGCTTGCTCTAGAATTGTAGAAGATAACTTAGCTAAAAGTTCGTAGTGAAGAATGAGATCAAATTTTTGCCCCTTTTGACGAAACATTTGTCATAAATGTTTGGTACGATGGTAGATGAAATGACAGGTTGTCATCAACTTGCTTGGTAGAAACTATCAACTCGGCGATCAAAACAAAATATTGATGTACCGACTTAACTCGGTAAGGTCATGAACCAACCTCACTCGGTAGATACAACTCGGTGAGTGAAACTTTGTTGCACCCAACTGAACTCAGTTGAGTCTTGAACCAATTTGGGATCAAAGTGTATCTGCATACTGATCTAATCATTTTTCTTCCTTTGGAACTACTTAGGATGATTCTTAGAGGATGCAGTTCCGTACTTTCTTTTATGAATATTAATTGGAAATGATGGAGTCACTCATTTCTTGAGTGACATTGCCATTGCTTGACTTATCTTGATCAGTAGATTTACGAATCCATTGTTGCTTCATTTGCTTTCGGATGTTGTCTTCTTTGATTTTTTTTTTCATCTTCAATTCTTTCTATATTCATACAATTTCTAGCTATATGACCAAGTTCTATACATGTATAGCACCTTACAGTAGTGTCCTTCTTCCTTAGGTGATGTCTTGCACAATTTATGCCAGTGTGTCCATATTCTCCACAATAGTGACATCTGCACTAGGTGTTGTAGTCCCATCCAAATATGGCTTTGACAAGTTGTTCAGCTGGATTGAATGATTTGGATCTGCATTGGAATGCCTTGTGACCATGTTTATTGCATTTGTGACAGTTGCCTTCAAATTTTGCTTTGTCTTTGCACTCATTTGCTTTGTGACCATGTTGATTGCAATTGAAACATTTACCATTGAATTTTGCTTTTCCATTGCTCCAGCATTTTTTTGATGTATGACCTAACTTTCCATAGTGATTGCAAGTAGGTTTTTGATTCTTTTGTGTACTTTTTTTTTGAAGATTCACCTTCTTCATTGTATCCAAGACTAGCTTTACCTTTTTGTCTATGAAGATTCTGCTCATTTTGCAAATTCAATTGATTCATATCTGCTTGGGATTTCATCATTCTTTCATTGATTTTCCTTCAGAGATTAGTTCATTTTTCAAGCTTTCATTGATTTGTCTCTCAATTCTAAGATCACTATGCAAACTTACATTCATTTGTCTCTCATTGATTAAATCATTTCTCAAACTTTCATTCTCAAATCTTAGAATCATGATTTCTTCATTTGCATTAGATAGTTGTCCTATAAGATCTTCATGCTGAAGGGATAGATTATTCCTTACCTCTAAGTCTTCATTTGCTTTGTTTTTCTGTTCCAAAAATTCACATAACCTGATGGACTAGACTTCTTGTTCTCTTTTGAGTGTTCTTACCTCTTCTTGTAGAGATCCATTCTTTTCTAGAAGCTCTTTGATTGCCTTGTTAGCTTCTTTTGAACTACTTGATGGTAACAAATCTTCAATCTTTTCTTCAACATAGTGATGGTCATTCATTTTTCTTGCAAGTTCCTTTCTTCTTTTTAGGGATTGAGAAAGATGCTCCTTTTCTTCTTTGAGTTGAACCATGGCCATTTCTAGATCTAGCTTTTCATTTTCAATAAATTTCTCTAGTCTAAATATCTTCATTACTTAGATCTTTGCTCAAGATGTCAAACTTTGTCCTGAGAACCAAAATGCTTTGATACCAATTGTTGGAAATATTCAAGATATAATAGGTTACTAAGAAGGGAGGGGTGAATCAATAACAATAAAACCTTTTTAAGTCAACCATACACAACATTTTCTTATCTATCTTGCTGCATAAAGACTATTAAGCATTAAAACCATATATGCATAGAGATTTGGTGATCTAGAAACCTTCCAAAATAGAAAGTAAAATTAGGGTGGGGATGATACCCATAAAGCTTTGTTACTGCAATATGAAGTTGGTCGGTTAAGGCTGAAAATGATCACTTCTGGTGATCTGTCCTATTAGGAGCATAGAGGATTGCTAGATCCACCTTGTTAGAGGATTTACAAACATACTTTATAAGTATGCACTCTGTTAGGAGATTTGAATAAAGATGGTTAAGTCTACCCTATTAAAGGATTTACAAAAATGATTCACCTGTTAGGATGAACCAATAGATCAACTTACAATTTGAATGAGTTCTTTATTGTAGATCACCTTCTGTGATTTATGAAATCATTTTTGCTCCTAGTAGACCTTACTGAGTATTTTCTTCTGCTGATGAATTCACACTATCATCCAGATATCTTGTATGTCTTCTTGAAAATGTATATTTCTATATACACATGAATGTCTATAATATATTACATATATATACCATTCCAATAATTATTCATGCAAGGTTGGCCAAACACAAGTAAACAAAATATAACTAAGTCGGCCAAATGGTAAAATAAACTCGAGTTCTTCAGACAGACTTGATGTCCTTCTGATACGTGGAATCTACTATGTTACTTGGAATCTTCATGCACTTGGTAGAGGTAGGGGCTCGGTTCATACTAGTCATACAATGTTTCCTGGAACTCGGTAACCATTGGTGACTCGGTAGATATAGTATCACTCGGTAAAAACTAACTTCTTCAATAACCTCCTGAGCTCGGTTATCACTGAGTGCTTTCTCACTTGGTAATCACTAAGTGCTTCCTCATTTGGTTAATACTATGTGCATCTTCACTTGGTCATCACTGAGTGCTTCCTTACTCAGTTAATACTATGTGCAACTTTACTCAGTTAAAACTGTGTCTTGATGCTCAGATGAACTGTGCCTTCAGTGCTCGGTTTGAATTGTGTCTCCAGTGCTCAATTTGAACTATGTTTCCATCATTCAATCTACACTATATTACTCGGTGTGAACTATATTACTCTATTAGAACTATAAGATGAGTGTTATCACTAATGGAAAATAACTTTATGCCAACAGGAGCATCCTAGGTTGCCTTGTTATCCTACCCATTTTTGTTCATTCTTCAGTTGGTGTCAAGTTACTTAGTTGGTGTTGAGTCACTATAGCACTCTTCATGTGCCAAGTTACTATAGAACTCTTCATGTGTCGAGTTACCCAGTTGATGCCAAGTGATGACAAGTTGCTAGTTTCTAGTCGATGCCGAGTGCTAGTTTCCAGTTGCTGCAGAGTAATGTTGAGTGCCAATTTTCAATTGATGTCTTGTGCTAGTTTCTAGTTGATGCTGAGTGCCAGTTTCTAGTTGATATCGAGTGCCAGTTTCCTAGTGGGTGCCAAGTTGTCTATTTTTTTATTCTTAGTGGGAGTTGACTTGCATATTAATTTTGATCATGAATTTAATGATAGGATCTAGTGTCAACCTTTCTGTTATCTAATGTTCTAGAATATTTTGTAAGCCATTTTGGCAAGTATAAATAGAGTGTTTAGGCTTAGAGTTAAGTAAGTTTTTTGAGAGAACAAGTTGTTGGAAGAATATTATGGAGCATAACTAAGAGTGCAAACTTGTAGTTAGATCTTTGAATGTGAATGTATTTGTAATTGGCTGTAACCTAGAAGGCTTTACAGTTGGGCATGTACGAAGATATTTTGATGAAGCAAGAAAAGTAATTCACTCTTCTTCCTCCTTTGGTTGATGCTCTTCATGTTTGTTTCCATTGTGTTAACTCTTGCAGGGTGGTTTGGATAGCTGGGTGAGCCTTTGGCCCTAATTGTTCATCCTCTTGCTTGTGTCTGTTGGTAAGTTTTTGGAAGAAGATTAGGGAGTAGAACTAAGAGTGCAAATTTGTAGTCAGATCTTTGAATGTGAATGTATTTTTAATTGGCCATAACATAGAAGGCCTTAC
Source organism: Cupressus sempervirens (assembly GCA_028749045.1). Classification (NCBI taxonomy): domain Eukaryota; kingdom Viridiplantae; phylum Streptophyta; class Pinopsida; order Cupressales; family Cupressaceae; genus Cupressus; species Cupressus sempervirens. Next base: position 744,260,034 of record CM053793.1, on the reverse strand, counting down.
AACTGGGCATGTATGAAGATATTTTGATGAAGCAATAAAAGTAATTCACTCTTCTTCCTCCTTTGGTTGTTGTTCTTTGTGTTCATTTTTGTTGTGTTAACTCTTGTAGGGTGGTTTGGATAGCTAAGTGAGCCTTTGGCCCTAGTTATTCACCCTCTTGCCTATATCAGTTGGTATCAGAGCTTGAGGTTTATCCTTATGGAGATTGGATCATGTAGAACCCTAATTTGGATTTGGTTGTAGCATGGCAGATCTGTGTATTTGACCTATAACTTGTAGAGGGTTACAATCTTGCTGGAACCTAATTTGTAAAGATGGTTCATGGTAGAAGAAATGAGGTTGATAATTCTATATTGGATTAGTTGAGACAAATTGCAGCCAGATTAGATGTTGTGGAGTCAACCTAGAGGAGAGGAGCACATCTTGATGATGTAAGTGATGATGAACCAGCAACACCAAACTATAATCCAGAACTTGAAGAAGATCAAGATGAGGAAAGATTTTTGAGTATTGGCAAGAGTGAATTTGAAAATTGCTATAGAATTTGTTCCTTATGACAAAAAATTAGACATCAATGCTATGTTAGATTGGATCTCTGATATGGAGAAGTTCTTTGAGTATGAAAACACTCCTGATAAGAGAAAGGTGAAGATTGCAGTCACTAAGTTAAAAGGTCATGCATCACTATGGTGGGAGCACTTGCAAACTAATAGACAAAGGAGAGGAAAGGAGAAGATCAAAACTTGGCCAAAGATGGTGAACAAGGTAAAGAAAAAATTCCTTCCTACTGATTACCAAGTTAGCTTGTTGGGAAAGATGCAAAATTTGAAACAAAAGGACATGACTATAAAAGAATATACTGAGGAATTCTATTGATTAGACATTAGATCTAGACATGTGGATGATGATGTTGAGAAAATTGCAAAGTACATTAATGGATTGAGATCTAGAATACAAGATGAAATAAGTTTTGTCAAGCTGAAAAGTGTAGAAGAAGCATATCAATATGCCTTGAAAGCTGAGGAGATCTTGAAAAAGAAGCATGAACAAAGATAGAGAGGTAGAAGTTCTAGATTCTAGAGAGGTAGAGGTAGATCTTATGGAGAAAGTGGCAGATCTAATAGTTCTATGCAAGATAAAGGAAAATTTTTGTTGTATACTGATCATAAAGCTTTACAATACTTGGGAAGTCAACATAAATTGAATCAAAGACATATGAAGTGGGTTGAGTATTTGCAGAGTTTTACTTTTGTGATCAAGCACAAGAGTGGAGATACTAACAAAGTTGCCGATGCATTGAGTAGAAGATGTTCTTTGTTGACTAAAATGAAGGTTGAAGTTCTTGGTTTTGATGAGATGAAAGAGTTATATGATGCTGATCTTGATTTTTATGAGGCATGGAGAGAGTGTAGAGAAAATCTAACAGATCACATAAGCAAGTATGATGAGTATTTCATTCAAGAAGGTATGTTGTTCAAAGGTATGTAGTTGTGTATTCCTCGAGGTCCTATGAGGTTGAATTTGATTAAGGAAAAGCATAGTGGTAGATTAGCTAGACATTTTGGAATTGATAAGACATTGAGTTTGCTGGAAGAGAAATATTATTGGCCACAAATGTATAAGGATATTCAAAAATTTGTAAAGAGTTGTGGAGTTTCTCAAGTTGCAAAGGGAGTGAGTCAAAATACTGGTTTGTATACACCTATTACTATTCCTGAGAAACCTTAGACTAACATTAGTATGGATTTTGTTCTTGGATTGCCTAAAATAGTGAAGGGGTATAATTCTATATTTGTTGTAGTGGACAGATTTTCTAAGATGGCTCATTTTATACCATGTAAGAAGACATCAGATGTTGAGCATGTTGCTGAAGTTTTCTTTAAAGAGATTGTGAGATTGCATGGATTACCAAGAAGCATTATTTCAGATAGAGATAGTAAGTTTTTTGGTTATTTTTGGAAGACTTTGTGGAAGAAGATGGGTACTGAATTGAAGTTTAGTTCTACATTCCATCCACAAACAGTTGAACAAATAGAGGTTGTGAATAGAAGCTTGGGTAATTTGCTGAGATGTTTAGTTGGGAATAAGACAAGTAATTGGGAGATGGTATTGGCACAAGATGAATTTGCATATAACAATTCTGTAAATAGGATTATAGGGAAGACACCTTTTGAGATTGTTACTGGAATGCATCCTAGAGGTATTTCAGATTTGAGAGATGTTGCTAGTGAAGAAAAGAAACATGTTGCAAGAGAAGAATTTCTTGATTTTATGGAGTCTTTGAATAAAGAAGTGAATTTGAGGTTGGAACAAAGTAATCAGAAGTATAAGGAGAATGCTAATCAGTCTAGAAGACACCATGATTTTTAGGTTAGTGCTGAGGTGATGGTTCATCGAAAGAAAGGAAGATTGCTAGTTGGAACATATAGCAAGCTAAAGATGAAGAAATTTGGACGTTGTAAGATCCTGAAGAAGTTTGATAGTGGTAATGCTTATGAAGTTGAGTTACCTGATGACATGGATATATCTCCTATATTTAATATTGCTAATTTGTATAAGGATCATGAGTCAGAGGATGAAGTTGTTATACCATATGATTATCCTAAGAAATAGATTGAGGAAGTTGAAAAAATATTGGATTAGAGAGTTGGCAAGAGTACAAGAGAAAAATATTACTATGAATATTTGGTTAAGTGGAAGAATAGACCTATTGAAGATGCTCCATGGATTTCTCAATTTGAGTTGGATTTAGCTCAAGTTGGGACATCTCAATGATTCAAGAGAATCATTTCTTTCAACCCCAGTTGTCTAATGTAGGAGCATCCTAGATTTCCTTGTTATCTTACTCATTTTTGTTCATTCTTTAGTTGGTGTTGAGTTACTTAGTTGGTGACGAGTCACTGTAGCACTCTTCATGTGCCAAGTTACTGTAGCACTCTTCATGTGTCGAGTGCTAGTTTCCAATTGATGCCGAGTGCTAGTTTCCAGTTGCTATTGAGTGATGATGAGTGCAAATTTTTAGTTGATGTCAAGTGTCAATTTCTAGTGGATGCTGAGTGATGTTGAGTGCTAATTTCTAGTTGATGTTGAGAATGTTAGTTTCCTAGTGGGCGCTGAGTTATCCAGTGGGTGCTGAGCTGTCTCTTTTTGGTTCTTAGTGGGAGCCAACTTGCATATTAATTTCAATCATGAATTTAATGATAGGATCTATTGTCAGCCTTTCTATTATGTAATGTTCTAGAATCTTTTGTAAGCCATTTTGGAAAGTATAAATAGAGTGTTTAGGCTTAGAGTTAAGTAATTTTTTGGAGAGAAGAAGTTTTTGGAAGAAGATTAGGGAGCAAAACTAAGAGTGTGAATTATCAGTTGGATCTTTGAATGTGAATCTATTTGTAATTGGCCGTAACCTAGAAGGCCTTACAGCTGGGCATGTATGAAGATATTTTGATGAAGCAATAAAAGTAATTCACTCTTCTTCCTCCTTTGATTGCTATTCTTTGTGTTCATTTCAATTGTGTTAACTCTTGCAGGGTTGTTTGGATAGCTGGGTGAGCCTTTGGCCCTAGTTATTCATCTTCTTTCCTGCATCAATTATGGTGGTAGAGATTGAAATTCAAGGAACCAAAGTGAAACCAAGCTGATTGAGAAACAAGAAGGAAATTCCAATAGAGGTGGATACAATAGGGGAAGGAGCACTAATAGTGGTGGAAGAGGAAGAAGCAGTAGTCAAGGTAGAGGATCTTACTTTGCTATCATGAAGTGCTATCATTGTGACCAATCCTATATATATGTGTCTAGAGAAGGGACCCGATTCCCAAGGAAGATGGTCAACTACATACAACAAGAGTCTAGTAACAACAAAAAACCATTAGAGGTGCCCTTAGAGTTAGAAGAAGGGGAAAACTTGATGATCACAAGGACATTGATAAAAGAGCATATAAGAGAAGAGCCAAGCCAAAGAAGATAATTGTTTAAGGTGAAGTGCAAGATGATGTGAAAAGTGGGAAAGATCATCATAGACTCAGGTTCCACATGCAACATTGTGTTAGAGGAAGAAACTAAAAAACTGAAGCTAATGAGGATTCTACATGACAACCCTTACAAGGTCACATGGTTAAATAATGGGTAACACATTCTTGTGAGTCAACAAGCATGGGCAGAGTTTTCAATAGGAAGATATAAGGACAAGGTGTTGGTTGACATTCTACACATAGATGAATCTAACCTTCTACTATGAAGGCCATTGGAATTTTATAGGAAAGCAATGCATGATGGACACAAGAATGCATACTCCATCCAAAAAGATGGTGTAATATTCAAGATCCAATCTTTGATAGGAGAAGGAGAACTGAAGTCTCCAAGCCTTAATATCCTTATGGATGGTGGAAAAGATTTCTTGAACACCTTTTAGGAAGAAGAAGGGGTAGGTTTTACCCTAGTGTTAAAGCCTAAAAAAGAAGTTTCTAATAAGATGGAGAATAAATTAGAACTACCTAAAGAAGTGCAAGAGTTTCTTAATGAATACAAGGACATTGTTAGTGATGGGAAACCTACCAAACTACCTCCCAAAAGACCTATTAGTCATCAAATTGATTTCATTCCTACAACCATCCTTCCCAAAAAAGCTTCCTATAAAATGAACCCTTAGCGAAATGAGGAAATTGCCAAGAAAATCCAAGAACCCCTAGACTAAGGCCTAGTTAGGAAGAGCATAAGCCCTTGTGTAGTTTGTACTATCTTAGCACCTAAAATGGGGGAGCTTGGAAACTTTTTATTTAATCTAGAATCATTAATAGGATCACCATTAGGTAGAGGTTCCCACTACCTAGGATTAAAGATCCAATGGACTGTTTAGGGGAAGCAAAGTACTTTACCAAGATAGACCTAAAAAGTGTCTGTCACCAAATTAGGATCAATGAAGCAGATGAATGGAAAACAACCTTCAAAAATAAAAATAGGTTTGTATGAATGGATTTTAATGCAATTTGGTTTATCAAATGCTCCATCTACCTTTATGAGGCCGATGAATGAGTTACTCAAAGCTTACATTGGTAAGTTTGTTGTTGTTTATTTAGATGACATTTTGAATTTTAGTAAAAATAAAGAGGAGAATATAAATCATTTGAAAATTGTTTTCAATAAATTTCATGAAGAAAATATAATGATAAGTTTTGAGAAATGTGACTTCATGAAGTAGGAGCTAGTGTACCTTGGGTTTGTTTTGTCTTAGGGGAACCTCAAAATGAATCAAGACAAGGTGGATGCCATTCTAAGTTCACCTACTCCCAAGACTTTCATAAATGTCATCATTCCATGGTCTAACCCAATATTATAGGAATTTTATTAAGCATTTTAATGGCATGTGTGCTCCTATGTTGGATAAATCAAAGGTGGAGTGAAGACAAAGTTTCACTGGACCCCACAAGCTTATCACAATTTTAAAACACTCAAAAATAAGATATAATAACTACCTACTCTAGTGCTTCCTAGGTTTTAGAAACTTTTCCAAGTGGAATGTGATGCTAGAAATATGGCTATTGGGGCTTTTCTAATCCAAGAAGGAAGGCCAATGATTTTTCATAGTGATAAGCTCAATGATGCAAAGAGGAAGTACTCTTTGTATGACTTATAGTTGTATTCTCTAGTTCAAGCTCTAAGAAAGTGGAGGCACTATTTCTCCCAAACTAATTTGTGGTGAACCTAGACAACCAAGCCATTGATTTCCTTAACTCCCAAGATAAGCTCAAGAGCAAGCATATGAAATGGGTGTAATACTTACAAGCCTACACTTTTACCATTAGGCATAAGAAGGGGGTCCAAAATAAGGTAGTTAATGCATTGAGTAGAAGATTCCTCGCATTCCAAGAGGTTAAACCACAAATTATAGGCATTTAAATATTCAGAGACCTATATTTTAATGATGATAACTTTTCCCAAATCTTCAAGGTATGGAAGGAGTTTAAAAACAATTTTCATGGTGATTTTTCTGATTATACATTACAAAATGATTTATTGTTTAAAGGGAGTCAACTTTGTGTTCCTCAAGGGTCCATGAGGGAAAATTTGATCCAATAAAAGTAGAATGGGGCACTTAGTGGTTGCTTTTGAGTAAATAAGACTCAAGAGTTAGTCACTAGGTTCTATTTTTGGCCTAGGATGAATAGGGACATTAGACAATATGTTTAGAGTTGTATGATGTGTCAAAAAGAAAAAGGAGCATCTTCTAATACAAGCCTTTATCAACACCTACCAATTCCTACTATACCATGGGAATGATTAAGCATGGACTTTATTATAGGTTTACCAAGGCCTAAAAAGGGATTTGATATCATCTATGTAGTGGTGGAGAGGTTTACTAGAATGGCACACTTTATCGCTTGAAAGCCCATCCATGATGCTTACCAAATTGTATATTTATTCTTTACTAAAGTGGTGAGAATCCATGGTTTTCCCTTTAGTATTGTCTCAGATAGAGACACCAAGTTCATGAGCCATTTTTGGAAAACCTTTTGGAAAAATTTGGGCACCAATCTATCTTTTGGATCTTCTTATCACCCCGAAATAGATGGCCAAACTAAGGTGATGAATATGAGTCTTGGAAACTTGATCAGGTGTCTTCAAAAAGAGTATGGAAAATGTTGGGACCAACTCATTAGGAAGGAAGAGTATGCATACAATGACACAATCAATAAGCCAACTAGGAAAATCCCTTTTGAAATCATTTATGGAATACACCCTATACGAGTGTTTGAGTTAAGAGATTTGAAGGTTGGTAGACAAGGTAGTAGTTATGCTTAAAAATTTGCACATTCCATGATGAAGGCCAATGAAGTAGTGAGAAAAATTAACTAAAAATAATGAAAAACTTAAACACAAAGTAGATGAAAGTAAGAGGGAAGTATAGTTCAAAGTTAGGGACCTTGTGATGGTCCATTTAAAGAAAGCAAGGTTGTAGAAGGGAGTCCCTCATAAGCTTTTGATGAGAAGGTTGGGACCATGCAAGATATTGGCCAAATATGGCAACAATTCCAAAAAGGTAGAGCTTCCTAAGGATTTTGGTTTGTCACCCATCTTTAATGTGGCGGACTTGATTATGTATAAAGCTCCAATTTCAAATGTTGATGAAAGTTTAAGGAAGTCACCCAAGCAGTTGAAGAATTGAGTTTGACTTCTCCACCACCTAAGAGAGAAAAATAGGTACTTGACTCAAGACCATACAAGAACACTAGGAAAAAGCCTACTTGGAACATTTTTTCAATTGGCAAGAAAGATGAAGAGGCAATTTGAATCAAGGAGGTAGAGTTCAGAGTTCAAGAAGCTTGGAATAGATCCCAACTTGATCAATCCATGGATGGATTAATTTTTTGGTTTTTAGGGAGTATGGTGCAGGATCACCTAGGCTAACTCCTTAGATTTTTGGATTTTTTTTTTTTCTTGTAATGACCATAGCCAAGTTATTTGAGTTTGGTTTGGACCTTAGAAGTTCAAGTGAGTTGCAAATTTGACTAAGCTCAATCCAATCTAGGTGTTTTGGCTTAGGTTTACTTCTTGTCTTTAGTGGTTTAGATGGAAAGGTAGCGTAATGAGTCTTATAACCTATATATGGTTGAGAATTTGAGTTTGAGGTTACTATATCCTCTTGGATGTTCTTCCATCATTTTGTGTAGATTGGAGGTCATGGTTCATCATTTGGCTAACTAGTGCAAAAGTTGTCAATTTCTTGCAAAAGATGTCAACTTGGGTCTATATGGTCAAACATTGCAACTCGGTGATCTAGAGGATAAATCATGCCTAGAAATAATAATTAGGTCATATTGGACCTACTAGAAGAGTTCCAAATGTTCAAGGTTCAAAAATTACAAAACTGGAAAAGTTGTTAGCAACTTTGAAAAGTTGCATGAAAACATTTGTGCAAGATTTAGACATGTCATGGATTAGAGGTTGGTGGTTACTCCAACTACCTAAAACCTCTTTGAAAAAATATAAAACCATGAAATAAACCCATTCCAAGGGTTGGTAGTTGTAAGAAGTTAAATTTTTGTAAGCAAGACTATAGAATATAGTTGTTAGTTATAGTTTTGTGCTTCCTGATTGCTAGAATCAAATAATGGATTAAAAGGTTAAGTTTATCTTTGGATTATCAAAAATTATTTGATTATAGTGCTTTATATTTTATACTTCAAGTTTTTTAGATTTAATTTGTTCATAGTTTTAAAATCTTTTGTAGTTGGTTAAGTTTTGACAAGTTTTGGAAGAATGGATCCCCATAAAGCCTCACAGTGGGATTATCGTGGTTCTTGGTGATATGGAAGTGAGTCATTTTTATAGTGTAAATATTCAAGAAGAGGCACAAGAAATAAAGAAAACTATTTTTAATTTGATTCCCTAGGTGAGCCTTTGATGCATGGCTAGGTGGTCACAGAGCTAACCAAGTTTTGGAAGAATGTCTCCCTCATAAAACCTCATTGTGGGATCATCATGGTTCTTGGGTATATATAACTAAAGACTTTATACAATGTACATAGTCAATAAAAGGCCTGGGGAAGCAAGAAAACTATTTTTAATGTGATGCCCTATGTGAGCCTTTGTTGTATGGCTAGGTGGTCATAGAGCTAGAAAGTGGACTTGAGTAGATTAAATGCATCAAATGGTTTAATCTATTCATTGTATAAGGAGAAGGGATTTTTAAGGAATTCCAATGTGAAATTTCAAGCTTCCATGATCAATTTTACTAAGGTTTCCAAAAGACCCTAGTGAATGCTAACAAGAAGGCCTAAAACCCTTATTTTTAGGCACCTATGTAGGAAGGAGGTGCACAAATGATTTTGGAAATTGAAACCAACAAAATATTTAAGCTATCACAAAAGGGTATCTAGATAGTGAATTATATTTCCACCTTGTTAAGGTATATTTGGTAGTATAACCCAAAAACCTAGTTCAGAGGCCTAATTCAACTAGGCCTCATTAGGCCAGTTTGGTCTAGATTGGTGAAATTGGTAACATAGATTATGGATTTTGAGACTGGAGCATAAGTGAGGTCCAAAATCCCTAAGATTAATCCCTCACTCCTTGTATAAGGTGGAAGGATCAAGTTTGGTGAAAATGGGAGTTTGAATGGCTTGTTGAAGTGACTAAATGGTGAATGCAAGTGGAAAACTCATTGATGTATTTGGATGGGAAGGTGTAGAGGATGAACTAGCAATCCTTTCAAAGTAAGGTGATAAAGGTGTATCCTAGTAAGGTAGGAGTGAATCCTAGGAGGTCCTTAGTGAAGGTTAGGGCTAGTGGAAGCCATCCTATTACATCACATATGTATAATAGAAGTTATTGAAGTTTTTCAGTATGAAACCTTTGAGCTCAAATTTTAAGGCCTTAGAAGATTTGGAATGAGTTCATGCCTAAGTTAACTAGGACTTGCACTTATCAAATGATGTAGTTATGGAGCCAATGATTCCATAAAGTACTTAAATTGAAATGCAATTCCTATTAAGGGTAGAATACATAATCGATAACAAAATGTCAAAGAAATCCTTATAGAAGAGATCGATGGCCCTTAGCAGAAGTGGCATTTAGAGGTTTGACACAAGCACAAAGAATAATACTAGTCTAACTAGGAACATGGAATATTTTAAAGTAGCATAGTAGGATAGTTTTAACAAGAACGATAGGGATAGGGAGAATGGACAATTGGTTTCTAACCTATAGATGAATTGATTCATAGTCAAAAATGATTTATTGTTTAAGAAGATCGCACATAAATTTTGGAGATCTAAAGGTGAAGAAAATGTTGAAGAGAAACCTAAAGAGGTCAAGGAGAATATTCTAACTATTAGGGCCTCATCCTTTCTTATAAATAATCAACAACAAGTAGAATTTCTATCTTTTCTAGAGGTTGGGGATTTTTTATGGACCATGAAATTCTCTAAGAAAAATATAGAAATGGTGTAAGGAATAATGTGGTGGAAATATATTGTTTAAAACAATGGCATGTGGCTTATTAATGGTGATTGATTCCTAAAAAGAAGATAAAAGGTAGATTCTGAAAAGTTAACCCTACATGATTGAAAGTAAAGGTATTTTTCTTAGGGATTGAGTGAACTTTAATCCATAAGTAGAAAAATTAAAAGAGGTTATAGTTTGGATTAAGTTGTGTAATATGCCTTTTGAATATAGGGACTGTAAAACCCTCAAGCTTATAGGAGATAGTTTGGGATCCTTTATATCTTTAGAGGAATCAGTAGACCTAAGTGATTATGTTATATTTCCTAATATTTTAGTCAAGGTTCAAGAATTTCATAAGATCCCAAAATTTTTTGTATTAGGTTCAAGCAAAGGTAAATGAAAAAGAAGTATGGAGATAGAAATGGTATATATTGATAATTTTTCTAAGAAAATATACAAAGATGAAGGGAATTTTTAGAAATATAAAAAATTATAAGTATCACTAAAGAGGAAATAGAGCTTAGAAGGCCTTAGTTTAGCTGTACCCCTTAGTTCAAACATGAAATAATTATTAATAGGAGGGGGGAGATTTGATTGAATGTGTAGTTTATGATCTATTTATAAGTAGACTAATTTATTATCCAAGGTTGTGAGAGGCTAAAGAGGCATCCTTGGAAGATGATATGAGTTCTTCTCCACATATGGTTAAAGAAAAACTAGCTTCTCAGTTTAGGGATGCGAAACAAATTTAGGAAAACACAAGTTCAAACCAAGATTAGGTTATAATAAATAATACGGCTAAAAAATTAATTGTTGATAATTTCTTTGGTATTATAGACATAACTAATGTATCTTTAGAAATTCCTTCTTATGTCTTGAATACCTTCTAGCTAGGACAATTGGAATCCTTGTTAAAGAAGTTGTTAAATCATGACAAAAGTGTTAAACTTGGGCTATGCAATAAAAATTCAAGCAAAACTGTGAAATAGAAAATTTTTGCTATTTTTCAAGATGCCAATTGGTACAAGGGACCTCCCCCACCTCCCCTTCCCTCCCCCCCCCCCCCCAACCAATATTTAGTAGACTAGGTTGGTTAAGGATTAACATGTAATAAGATCATAGGATTCATTTGATTTAATTTATTGACCCAATTGTAAGACCTTTGGCTCAAGGTGACCTTATAAACCTTAGGTCAAAGGTTGGTCAAATTGTTCACTTTGATTATTTTGATAAATTTTGGATGTCCTAGGATTTTTTGGATAGAAATGGGTCATTTTGGATCCCTATAAAGATCATATGCAAAATTTTCTTTCAAAAATGTGAAAGTTATAAATTTTATCAATGTTGAAACCTACTTAGCGGCCATTTTGGATAGGTATAAAAATACTATTAATATTCAAATAAAATAAGAATGATGCTTTGTGACTATTTTGGAGAAGTTTTGAATAAAGAAACTATTGGAATTACAGTAGGAAAGGTGAACTTCTAAGTGGGGTGGGGGTGAATCAGTTTATCAAACTTGGACCTATAAAGCTTTCACCATACATCCATCTCATACATTCAATAGATAAAATTAAATAACATGTAAAGAATATCCATCTAAATCATTTAAACATGAAAACATTCACACAGATAAGACCAGATATGATTACCTAGAAATCCTTCAAGTGAGAAAGTAAAACTAGGGTTGGGATGACACCCAAAAATCTTCACTACTATAGTAATAAAGTGTATCCAGTGAAGGTTAAAATGTTTTGATCATGAAATATGATCTACTTTGTGAAAGGTATGGCCTGTTAAAGGCTTACAAAGACTACTAGGTCTCACCTTGTTAGATGATTTCAACGCCCTATTAGAATTGTTCTTGGTTAGAGGACTCTAACTTACAACTAAGTAAACACCCTATTAAAGGATTTTATACAACCTATTAGGACTACTCTATAAATAAATTTAACTAAAATCACATGTTAAAATGTTTTAGCATAGATACTCCAGTTGGCACTTGCCTGCCTAATAATAGATCACTTCTAAACAATATCTTATTGATCCTTCTTGATTAGATGTCTCAATAATGTATCCTTTTCCCTATCCTCTCTTCTTCTCTAACTAATTTTGCAATTCACTCTCTTCATAACTTCATAGTCACCATGAATGCTTTGTTTATGCATGTAAACTATCCTCTTCACTCCGTCAATTCCTTACACACTCACACTGAAAGTTTAGAGTTTCATCCTCTTTAAGAAGACGTTGTGAGTTAGGGTTAGGTATGAATCTATAGCTATGATTCATTAATTTTTCCACTTAAACCTTTCCATTTTTTGATTAGTTGCATGTAATTTCATAGGGAATCCAAACATAGATTTGTCCATAGCTCCAAAATATCAAAATCTAATCTTAAGTTGGCTCAAAAATGGTTTACATAGTTGTTTGTGCCATTACAAAAAAATATGTCAAAAATATTTCACTTGGCATCTGAAGTCCTTGATGCTTGACATACACTAATCTTTATACTATGACTCAGCACCTGTATTTCTTGGCATCCCCTATTTACTCCACTCCTATATTACTCAACATAGTCTTTTTGCTTAGAACTTGAGTGACTCGGCACATGAGTGGCTCGAAACTCATTATGACTTAGTTTGGTCTAATATTTACATGTTGTGCTCAGCATATACTACTAGTTTGGCATGAACTAAGTAACTTAAGTGTGTTGAAACTCACTTGTCAAAACCAATCTGAGATCAACAATCTCCCCTTTTGACATGAGTGTAAAAAACACTTGAATATACATTAACATTCGTCTTATCTTGAGCATAACATATCCATAACTCGGCTTATATACAAAACTTAAAAATTTTAAAATTTTGTAATAACTTAGATACCTCAAAACTTGGTAACTCTCCTTGAGTTAATATGTCTATTTTGTAACCGGAATTCTTTACTCCCTTTGAGTAAATGTGTGTTTGTTGATACACTTTGACTTCATTCTTATACTCTTTCATCTGATTCTTCTTATATTGTGATCTTACTTTCTTTATGTCTCCCCCTTTATTCTTTCTCTTTAAATTATATCTCTCCTTTTTTGTCTTATTTTCCCCATTCTTATTATTCTCCCCCTATTTATATCTTCTCCCCATTTTTGACACTTATGTCTATGGGCTATACACTTATTATGTGTTTTTCTAGAAAAGATTTATGAACATCCAATATTATTTTGAGAGTTGCATCCTAGTTATCACATGCAACATCCAATGACTTGATTTTGATGGCAAGCTCAGTAGCAAGGTGAACTATACCATCTAAAGAAGAAAGATTGGAGTCTTTCTTCATTAAGGTCTTGAGATAGCCTAGTTCCTTGTGTACTATTTCTATATGGGGAGTGAGGGTTGCTTGAATGCCAATCAATTTGGCCCTTGTGTTGGCCTCATCTGCTATTAATGTAGCTAATTGACTCTACGTCTAAAGTAATATCCTAAAATGCTTCTCACTTTGAGCTATATTTTTTGGTAGTCTTGAACTTGACATAGAAATTTGGCTCTCTAGACTCAAAATGTGACTTCTAGTTTCTTGTATGAAGAGTGATGGGTTACACAATTTAGTGTACACTGAGAATATGTTCTCAAGTACCTTCTTCACATTCTCAACCTTAGTTTCCAATGCAACTTGAGTTAGTGCTATGTCACTAGATATTTTCTCATTTAACTTGTTCTTGAATTTGTTTTCTAACCATTCAAGTAATTTTGCATTAGTATCAAGGTATTCATTGCTGACCTTCTCCACTATATCTATCAGTTGGTCCATTAGTAGCTTGGTCTCATCCAGAGTTAGTAGACTAAATGCATCTAAAAAAATTTCTTTGATGTCATGTAGAGCCTAGTTTTGCATGTGCTGCCTCCTAAGTGTTTCTTGATTCTTTTTACTTCCTAAAGCCTATTGTAATATGCCTATTTGTTCGAATAGCATTGTATCATAATCATATTTTGGTATAACAATTTATTCATCAAGTCTTACATCTCCATGATGTATTACCTTTTTAGCCTTTGATGAACTTGGGCTCAACACTGAGATCTACAATGGAATAGCATATGTGCTCAACTTATGAAGAGTTAGTGTGGAAGGAGTCCCAGATGCTGGTAAGGTTACAAGGGCTTGAATGGAAACTTGTTCCTTCACCTTAGGTGTTAGTTGTGTCTATTCAAAATTTCCCTATTCTCCTGTAATGACTTGAATTACATCTTGTCCTTCTGCTATAGGTTCAGATAAGTTTATATAACCTATTTCCTTCTGTCCTATAGTGATGTCTCTCTCTTTTGGTATTTTCTTCTCAATTGTATCAACCTTGGTAAATGTAGCTTCTGACATTTGGCACAAAGGTTGTAAATTAGTGACTAAAGGGGTGATAGAAGGTGGTTCTTGTGGATTCACCTTTTCCCTTGTAACATTAGTCACTGCATTTTGTAGCTCATCTACACTCACCAAAACTAGATTACCACAAAGTTTAGCCTGTAATTTAGACTAATCTAAAATTTTCCTCAAGTCATCTTCAATAAGTGGATTGATGTTCTTAGGTGATGAATTAGAAACATCCTTGGTAGTTATAGTCTTAGTAGTCACACCTATGACATGTGGAGGATTGACACTCAATAATTGTGTGTCTTGCACACCCTGTTCTTCTTGCTTCTCAGGCTCAGTTGTTGCCTTGTCATCTTCTTTCATTTCTATTTCTCCTCCAACTATGTTATCTTTGTCATCATCTTTAACCTCTAAGGGTTCAACTTATCCTTTCTTTATTATGGTTAAACTGTAAATGAGTTTCCATATTTGTGTTGACTTCTTGACAAAATCTTCAATATTATTTTGTAAAATTCTAAAGTCTCTATATTTAGGTGTGAACCTAACTACATATTTCTTTATAGCCTTAGCAATTTGTCCCTTAGTTAACTCAGGCATTACTTGGGCTAGTGTGGTCTCCTTGATTTTTTTTTCTAAATGTAGACAATAATGTCATTTTTTCTCAACTATGTCATATAGGCTCTTAGGTATAGAGTTGGAAAATTCTAGTGGTGTTGTCTTAAATTTTGACATCATGGCATATTGGGCCTCTTTCACTTGGTTTTTCTCCACTTTACCCAATTTGTCAAAATCAACATGACTAAAACTTGATAGATATGCACTGTTCTTAACATTTTCACATAGATTCTCACGATCTAAGAGAGGATTGTGACTTACTACCTTAAATTGGTTGTTGTCATCTGACTCTATTTTTTCTTCATAGGAACCTGATTGTGCAACATACTTTCTTCTTTGTCTCCTCTTCTCTTGACCTGCTTGTTCTATTTTCTTGATCTTTTCTTTGGCCTTTTGTGTTGTAGCATGTGTGTTGGCTCTTGTTGTAGGTGTAGTGGGATTTGGCTAACTTGGTTTGGAAGTTTTCATGATCCTTTCCATAGGTTGTGCCTTGGCCTTCCTCTTCTTTTACTCAGTAGGAGTAGGTTCTTCCTCGGCTTCTTCTCCCTTAGCACCTTTTGTCTCCTCCTCTTTATCTTCTCCCATTCCTTGAGTTAATTTTAGAGGGTCTTATGCTTGAATTCCTTCTTCCTCTTCATCCTCTTCTTCTTCTTCTTCTTCCTCCTCAACACCCTCTGCAAATTTGGCTTTCAATTTCTTTACCAGCTTGTCCTTCTTCTTGATAATTGAAGCAATTTTTATTTCCATGGTGATCTTGGACTTTTCCACTTCATAATTTCCCAAAAAAATTTTACTTTTATCAACCTCTTCTACAAGTAAATTTTTTATAACTACTGAGTTTCACCTACATTTCTCTCATAGCCTAAGGGTCTTGACCATCTTACCCTTGGGGTGGTAGCTTGTACAAATGTATAATCAGCATCCATAAGAAAAATAAATTTCATCATAATTTTCTCAACTAAGGATATTGGTATTCTTAGTTTCTTTTTCATTTACTACTTGAAATCTTCAAATTAGCTAGTCATGATTGATTCAAAGTTTTCTCCTAGATGCTCAATAAATTCACCAATTTGAACAGCTACTGATCTATTTGTTTTTCATTCCATAGTAGCAAATGAGGGGAATGTGTTTTGCACATAAAATAATATGAAAATAAAAATTGAACCAAATTTGCACTATGCACTCTTAGCTTTCCTGATTGCTCCAAGGTTTTCCATCAATTGTTGCAACTATAGCTCTGCTATATCATATGTATGATCTTTCTTGACAATCTTGTCATCAACATCCATAACTATGCAAGGTACATTATTCAATCTACTGGATTGATAGAATTTGTGTGATATTACCCTTATAACAAAGTCAATAAGAGGATCAGTGATTATATATATTGTCATACCTCTTTTGTTCCAGATAGCTCTAGTATTCTTTTCAATCATTTTCTTGGAATCACTTCTTAGTGTCTTAGGTTGATCTAGGGTTGGATAGCCAGTAACCCTATGAATTATTATTTTAGTAATTTTGATAGGTCCACTCTCCAACCATAAGGAATCATCATGAATTCAGATAAGTACAATTCTTATCCATTTTGTCTTAAACACATCTAGAAAATCTAGGGCTCTTGTTAAACCCTTTTTCTCAACAAATTTGTACTCTTCTTTAAAAGCACCATTTTCACATAACCTATTGTATGGACCTCTGATTTCCATGTCACCAATGCTTCCTATCTTAGAGTTATAACATTTTCTCACATCTTGTACCATTATTACATTTGGAGAGATCATAAATAATGCGCCAGAAGAGTCTTGCTTATATGCAATGTCAAGAATGTCTTTAAACATGGGCTACTTAACTTAATTACTCACTAACTAAATGTTTAAAACTTTATTCCCTTCAATATTTTTCAAACTCAATGCCATTATGTCAAACTAGAGTTTATAAAAATTTTAATTGCGTAGCTTGGCTCTTGATAAATACCTTGTGAAATATGATGAAGTAGTTTGAGATCACTACTAAAATCTCTTGCAATTTCTTTGGACAAATTTCCAAATCGCCTTCTGCTATGTTCACTCTTTTTCAAATTTGAAATGATGAAGAATGGGATCGAATTGATCAAATACCCTTTGAAAACCTTGCAATAAATGTTGAGTTCTTACACAACTATAAGCTTGACATCAACCAATTTGAGGCTCACTCAGCATCCATTGATGTTTCCATCACTAGGCAACCATTGCAAGCCCGAGATCAACTAACATTCCACTCAACACATATAGGAATCTTATCATTCTTGGAAACAACATGAAAAACTCAAAGATTTGTCTTGAATTCCTAACAACATCTTGCATCTTTTTTTTATGCTAATATAGTCCTTTCAATTCTAGAACCCTTTTGGAACTAATGTATGATATAACTTTTAGATATTAGTCGCACATACATTTTGATTGCCTAATTTGATAAGGTGTGATCACCTAACCCATTGAGCGAAGTGATCCCTTCTCCATTTGATGTACTACAATCATATTTCTTTTTCCATGTCTTTTTCATCTCATTTTTTATGTGTTCAACATCCGCCTTGCCTTTGCCTTTATCAAATTCACAACTTGGTTCCTTTAACTTTGTTGGATAATACCTATTGATATGACCAATTTTCAAATAGTTGAAACATGTGGTTTGACTTAACCACCTTTGGTGGTTGCCTCTGAAGTGTGTCCTAATGCAATTTTTAGGAAAATTTCCATATTCTGAACACTAATGATAGCTATATTTTGTATTATAACCTCAATTATAACAGTTTCCATTTTTTCTTACCTTTGATTGTCTATTTGATGACCACATGGATTTGGATCTGCATTCAAAAGCTCTATGTCTATACTTTTGACAGTTGTAGCAATATCCTTAAAATCTTTGTGTATGCATGGTCTTGGTTTTGCATTCATGTGCTTGATGACCTTTCTTGTCACACTTATGACAATGAGTCATGTTTTTGGGCTTAACATTTTGATTTTTAGTCTTGCTCCTACACACATTAGTAGTATGTCCTTTCTTACCACAATTATGACAAGTAGGTTTATAGTTCTTACCTTTTTTATTCCTTTCTTTAGCACTTTTGAATGACTCTTCTTCTTTGGTACTTGTATATCCCAGTCCATATGTGTCATTATTGGATCTAGGGGATCTCAATAACTTCTCAAAGTATTTGATGGCTTCATTTGACTTGTTGAAACTTTTAGCAAATCCCTTTTCTCTCTTTAGATCACTTTGTAGTTGTTCATTCTACAACTTCAATGTAGTTATCTCAATGTCTTTGGCATTTAACTCATAGTCGACATTCATCATTTTCCTTAGAGTATCCATTTGCATATTGGAGATCTTGGTTGGCTCTATTGACTTCTCTTCCATTCTGTTGTTCAAGATTCTTTTGTCTTCTCCAATCATGGCTTTGTCTTCCATAGCTTTCTTCTTTTGTTTAGTTACCTTACATAGCAGTATGGCTTGTGATTCTTATTCTAACTTGAGATTTCTAATCTCCTTAGCTTGTAATCTATTATTTTCCATTAGATCTACAATTGCTAAATCAAATTCATTGAAGTCAACATCAGAAAATAGCTTGGTAGTGTCAATCTCTTTGTATTACATGTCATTTTCTGCAATAGCAATTTCTTTCCTTCTCTTCAAAGACTTATTTAATTCTTCTCTTGCTTCATCCAATTGATGTAGAATGAGTTATATCTCAATTACTTGATTCTCAATAATCTTTCCCAGTTTGTAAACTTCTATTTCAAGATCTTTCATCAAAGCTACAAAGCTTCTCCTTCAAAGACCTAGACTCTGATACTAATTGTTGGATTTATAATAAGAAAGGTGAACTTCTGGAGGGGGTGAATTAGTAGTTCAAACTTGGACCCATTAAACTTTCACCATACATCCATCTCATACATTCAGTAGATAAATTGAAATAACATGTAAAGCATATGTATCTAAATCATGTAAGCATGCAAGAATTCACACACATAACACCAAATATAATTACCCAGAAACCCTCCAAGTGAGAAGATAAAATTAGGGTGGGGATGACACCTAGAAATCTTCACTACTATAGTTGTAAAGTGTATCCAATGAGGTTACAATCTTTTTATCATGAAACATGATCTACCCTGTGAAAGGATTGCCTTATTTAAGGCTTACAAAGATTGATAGGTCTCACCTTGTTAGAGAATTTCAACACCATTTTAGAAGTATGTTTGGTTAGAGGACTTTAACTTACAAATAAGTAAGCACCCTGTTAAATGATTTCATACAACTTGTTAGGACTACTCTATAAAGAGATTTAACTAAAATCACCATTTAAAATGTCTCATCATAGATCCTATGGTTGGCACTTGCTAGCTTGATAATAGATCACCTCTAAAAAATGTCTTCTTGATCCTTTTTAATCAGATGTCTCAATGTTATATCCTTTTCTCTATCCTTTGTTCTTCTCTAACTAATTTTTCAATTCACTCTCTCTTCATTAATTTTGAGTAACCATGAATGCTTTATTTGTGCTTGCAAACTATCCTCTTCACTCCTTCAATTCCTTACATACTCACACTAAGAGTTTAGAGTTTTATCCTCCTTAAGAAGATTTTGTGACTTAACATTATGTATGAATATATGGCTATGATTCATTCATTTTTCTCCTTAAATCTTCCCATTTTTTGATTGGCTGCATGTAATTGCATAGGCAATCCAAATATAGATTCATCCTTATCTCCAAAATGTCAAAATCTAATGTTAAGTTGGCTCAATAAAAATTTACATAGTTGTTTGTGACATTATGAAAAAATATGTCAAAACTATTTCACTTAGCATCTAAAGTCTCTGATGCTTAGCATACACTAATCTTTATACTTTGACTCGAAAGATGTATTGCTCAGCATCCACTATTTACTCAGCTCCTATGTCACTTGGCATAGTCTCTCTGCTTGGCACTTGAGTGAATTGGCACTCATTATGACTTGGCTTGGTCTAATATTTACCTACCATGCTTGACATGTTCTACTAGTTTGGCATGAACTAAGTAAGTAACTTAATTTTATTGACACTCACTTATCAAAAATAATATGAGATCAATAGAAACTATGGTTTTTGGGGGAAAATCCTTATTATTTTGTACTATAAAAACCCATTATGGATTTGTATGTGAGATCTAAATTGATTTCATTTCCTAAAATGGAGTATTCATGGAGATCTACTCATTTTCTTGTAAGTTTTCTTCAAACCATCTCTAAAATAAGGGTTTCTTGAGTAACTAGTTGTATCAATCCGGATTCTTATAGACTCACACACAATCTATCCAAAAGCATAGAATTTAAATCATATATTGTGGGAATCTATGTTGGCCTAAAAATATTAAGCATCTTAAAGACTTACTAGTAGATATATCAAAAGACTTAGGAATCAAAGGTTTTTTCATTACTGGCAAGACATATAAAGGAATCATGATTGATAGAGAGGCACAGCCAACAAGGTGCACTTATATGTGACTCTTACTCACAAGGGTAATCATAGTGGAGAAATTGTGAAATTTTAATAGAGATGATGAAAAGGGTGTTCCACTTAGAAAAATAATGTTATGTGAGGTTTATGTAAGTAGAAGGAAGCAAAGTGAAAGGAACAGTAGATAGAAAAATGAGTTAATTCAGTCAGGTCAACATGATGAGCATGAAGCAAGAAACTCATGACTACCTAGTCATGTAGAGGGTAAGGTCACACTCAATGTCACATTTAATGGTGATGGGATAAAGGATCAACACCAATCAAAATAATTCAAATTTTTCATCTTTCCAACCAAAGAAAGTCACTGAGAATACATGGAACCTATGAGTCTTGTATGAACATGCCACAACCTAATAAGAGAAGCACACTATTGCAATGAGAGGCTAAGCTAGTGATTAGGTTGGGAATTCAAATTTTTAATTCTTATATCAAATATTCCTAGCAAAGAAAGAGAAGAAAATAAAAGAAAAAAAGTTGAAAGGGTAAATTTTAGATTTCCAAGCGAATAGCCAAAGAGATAGAAAAACCAAGATAAAGAGGGATCTCATAAAGTAAAGCAGAGTGATGATAGAGAGATCATCCTCAAGGAGTAATTGTGTTGAGTGTTGGAAATATAGAAGGAGTAGCTAAGGGGGGGCGGGTGTGGGGGTGTGAATCAGTTACCACTAAAATAAATCTCAGATCCCTTAGATGTCAATAATAAAATTTAGACTGATAAAGCTAATTTTTGCTAATGCTCAATAAACAAACATAAATTGCTATAAATCAATAAATGCAAAGTGTATGTTACTTTAGCAGATCTTATAATACTATCAATAGTTATCTTGAAAACATAAGAGAAACAACATGAACACATGAGACACAAGAATTTAACATGGAAACCCAATATGGGAAAAACCACCAATGTAACTAGTTACCATTTTTTACTCTTCTAAAGTGAGCCCTATTAGGAGCCAACCTAGTTAAAGGTTACAAAACACAATTTTATATGTGACCTTGTTAGAAGATTTAATTACCCTATTAGGAGTACCCTTGTAAGAGGTCTTAAAAAAATTCAATGGAATTGTCACCTTGTTAGAGGATTTACAACTCTCTATTAAACCAACTCAGTTAAGAGATTTTAGATCACTTCTATAATGTTTAGATAGTAACAATGAAATGACCTGATTGTGATGCAACTAAATTTCTAAATTTAGATCTCTATTTTTCTTAAACTTGATCCTTCTTAATTGAATATCACTTTTCTACTCTACAAGGATATCTTCTTATCCTTAAAGTTTACTTCCACTCATTTTCTTTCAATTCAATCAACACACTTGTACACATTTGAAAATCACAACTTGACCTTTTATTTATATCATCCAAATTGTCAAGTCAGCTCAATACAAATTAGAGTGATCAATATTCATTACCATATTCGGCTAGAACCAATACTTGAAATAATTAATCTTCATATGCCAAAAAAATGAAATCCTTCATTAGCTGATCCTACTCAGTAAACATTGGTTCTAAGATGATTTCCTATGTTAACCAATAGAAGCTCCATTAATAGTGCGAACTTGCAAGAATCCTTTGGTATCTGAGTGAACTCGGTTAGCACTAACTTTGTCCAACTTTACTTCATTAACCAAGTGAGCTCAGTTAACACTATTTTCTACCTAAATTTCCTTCAATGCCCGAGTGAGCTTGGTAGACACTATCTTTGCAAAATAAAATTAGGAACACTTGATAGAAAAAAAAAACTCTCTTGTTGACCAAGTGAGCTCGATAAGCACTAACTATCAATTGATATGACATTTGTGTAACAACAAAGACAAAATACAATTAAACAATTATATCCAAAAATCTCCCTCTTTGGCATTGATGGCAACATAACATGTCATAGCACAATGGAAGTTGAGATCAAGACTTTCTCTGACAAAAAGTTTCTCCCTCTTAGATTAAATTTGAGAACAACACTTTCTCTAATAGAAAAATTCTCCTTCTTAGATTTTATACTAAAAGAATTTTCCTTTATCCATTAATCTCCCTCTATGAAGGAATTACATAACTTCTCCCTCTTGGAATGACAAAAAAGAAATTCAAAAAGATATGATAGTATACTTCTCCCTCTTTAACAACACATGCCAAAGACAACACATACCAAATAAGTATCAATGTATCTTGAGTACTGATTCATATGCAATATTCTCTTGACTATGTTGCATAAATTGATTGATCTTCAACTTGGTTCCTGTTGATGCATCACTAAACTTCATTTAGTGAGCTTTAGACAGGGGAATGACCTCTAACTTTCCTCTTAGATACAAGAATGCATCCTTAGGTAATGGCTTGGTGAATATGTCTACAATTTTTTCTTTTGTATGAACATATTCCAATCTAATTTCTTTTTCCTACACCAATTCTCTGACAAAGTGATATTTTATAGAAATGTGCTTTGTTTTGCAATGCTTCACTGGATTCTTTGATATGTTGCTTGCGCTGGTGTTATCACAATACATGACAACTGGCTCTTTTATTTCAATCTTCATACCTTCTAACAATTTTTTAAACCAAACAATGTTAGAACAATTTACTACTACTACAACATATTCTGCTTTTGCTATGGATTGGGATGTGCAATTTTGTTTCTTGCTTGTCCAAGATACCAACCTTTTACCAAGAAAGAAAGCTCCAACACTAGTGCTTTTTTTGTCATCAAGATTTCTTGCCTAATCAACATAAACAAAACACTTTTAGGTCTATATTTCCTCCAATTTTGTACCATAACCCATAGTCTTTAGTACCTTTCAAATATCTCAAGATTCTTTTGATTTCCATCATGTAGTTTGCTCTAGGTTTTGCTAAGAATCTTGACACTATTCCAACTACTAGGGCAATGTCAGGTCTTGTTTGAACTCTATACTATAATTTTCCAATCATTGATCCATATAAAGTTTGATCTACCTCTTTGGAGTCATCATCTTTGGTAAGCTTTAGTCCAGTACACATGGGGGTTCCAACTAGTTTTGAATCTTCCATTCCAAACTTCTTGAGTATCTCTTTGATCTACTTAGATTGAATAATATAGATACCATTTTTGTTCTATTATAGTTGCAATCCAACAAAGAATTTTATCTCACCAAACATGGACATTTTAAACTCTTTGTTCATTTGCTTTGAAAATGCTTTCCATAGGTCATCATTCCCTATAAATAGAGTATCATCCACAAATATCTTTGCCAACACAATCTTGTTATTTGGTCATTCCTTGATGTATAGACTACTGTTATCATTTATTCTTTGAAAACCAATATATATTAGGTAGTTATGTAATCTTTCATACCATGCTCTAAGAGATTATTTGAGACCATACAGAGCTTTGTGTAATTTGTAGACCATGTCCCTTTTGTCTATATCAACAAAACCTTCTAATTGTTCAATGTAGACTTTGTCATCAAGAATTCCATTCAGGAATGTAGATTTAACATCCATCTGATATACTTTGAATCCTTTGTGTGATGCATATGCAAGTAAAGTCCTAACATCTTCCAATCTTGCAACAGGGGTGAAAGTCTCACCATAATAAATACCTTCTTCTTGAGAGTAGCCTTTACATACTAGTCTTTCTTTCTTTCTTGATACTTTACCATCTTCATTCAACTTATTCCTAACTATGCATTTTGTTTCAATCACATTTTATCCTTAGGCCTTGGTACGAGGGTCCAAGTTTTGTTCTTTTTTATTTGTTATATTTCTTCATTCATAGCCTCAATCCAAATTTCATTTTCCAATGCATCTTTAACACTTCTAGGTTCAAATTCAGCAAGTAGACATGTACCTTTTAGCTTACTTCTTGTCATAGTATCTTTTGATTTATCTCCAATAATCTGATCTGGTGTATGATGCCTTCTGACATACTTGGCCAATATAGGTTCTTTACTTTTTGAATGAATTGCATTGTCTTCCTTTTGAATTTCAACTTGAGACTCAAGTTGTTCAATCTGTGGCTTAGGTCCTTTAGACTCGATAGGTGTTAATGCGGTAGCTTAAAAACTTGGTTCAGGTCCCTATGATTTGGTTTGCACTTCTTGCAAATTGGTAACTATAGAAGGATTAAGAGATGAAGTCTTCTTATTATTAGATATGCTAGGAAATGTATTAGATTCAAAGTAGACTAATATTATATAGTCTTCTAGTTCTTTCTTACTTTCTTCTTCAGCCTTTTATGCAATCTCATCAATTCTCACATGTGCACTTTCTATGATTTTGTGAGATTTGAAAAATTCAAAAATTTATATGCTTTACTTCTATAAAAATATACTAAAAAATACCTTCATCACCTTTTACATCAAACTTTCCTTCTCTAGATTCTTTCAAGATATTAAATTTACTATCAAATACTTTTAGGTAACTTACATTGGATTTATAGCCATACCATAGTTCATAGGGAGTTTTTTCTAAATCCTTCTTCAACTAAACTTGGGTCAAATTATGAACTACAGTGCTAATAGCTTTCTTCCAGTATTTGATTACAACATTCTTTTCAATCATTAGAGTCCTTGTACAATCCATGAGGGATCCATTTCTTCTTTCAGCTATCCCATTTTACTCAGGTGTACTAGGGGCTGATACTTGTCTTTTGATTCCTCTTTCAATGCAAAAATTATTGAATTCATTGGAGATGAATTCACCACCTTTGTCTAATCTTAAGCATTTCATTTTTTTTCTTGTTTCCTTCTCTATTCTTGCCAAATACCATTTGAATTTCTCAAATCCTTTTGATTTTTCTCTTGGATACATAACAGTCATCATCATAGAGTAATCATCAACAAAATAAAATAAAGAATTTTTCTCTACTATAACTTTGTACACCAATTGATCCACATAGGTCAATATGCACAATCTTCAAAACATCTTCAGATTGATAGTTTTTGCTCTTAAAACTAGTCTTCCCCATTTTGTCAATTTGACAATTCTTGCATAAACCAACATCCAATTTCTTCAAACTAGGGATACCTCTGACTTTTTTGAATTTTCTTATTTTGACCATATTATCAAAGTTCACATGACATAGTCTTCTATGTCATAACCAACTTTATTCTACTTGAGCAATAAGACATGAGAAATCATCAAAATCAAGATAAAATAGGTTACCTTTTGTTTTTTTGCCTAATCCAATCAGATTCCCTTTCTCATCTAGTAGTCTTGCCTTGCCATGCATGAATTCTACCTTGAATCCAATGTTGATTAGCTATGACACACTTAGAAAATTATGTTTTAGTCCTTCAACCCAATAGGCATTGTCACATACAAGTTCATTGGTTAATGAGATGTGGCATTTTCCTTTAATGCAACAAGGTTCATTATTTCCAAATCTTACACTACCTTCATCACAGTGTTCAAAATGTTCAAAATTTATTTTGTCTCTAGTCATATGGTGTCAACATCCACTATGTATGATCCATTTATAATTTTTACTAACATGAGAGATAAGTGCCATCTTATCTCCTTCATCATCAGATTCACCTTTTACAGCAATGCATACTATTTCATCCTCACCGTTATCAGAATCCTTAGCCATAAAAAAAGTTTTCTAACCTTTGTCTTTGTATGAATTGTGAATTTTGAATTCATTTTTTCCTTTGTACTTGTATCTTTTCTTTGCATCCTTGCTATCTTTGTTTGGGCACCTAGCAGTAATATGACTAATTTCTTCACATGAAAAATAGATTAGAGGAACTTTACCTTTGTATTTTCCTCTGCTTCTAGAATATTTCTTTGCAAGTAAAGCTTCAACAACTTCAAAATCACTATCTAAGCTTTCCTTATCTTCTTCTTCACTATTTGACTAATTTTCCTTTATCTTCTTGCCTTTTTCTTTGAGTGAAAGTTTGGCCTCAAATGTAGACTCAATATTTTTGGAAGTTGGAACATAATTATCAAAGCTGTCTAGCTCAAAAGTTGTCAATCTTCCTACTAGGGTGTCCAAACCTAACTTTCCATTTGAATCACATATCACTTCTTGAATAGTAGATACTCTAATTGCATAGATGAGAAGAAAAGTTCTGAGAATTTTACTTACAATATTTTCTTCTTTAATCTCTCCTTTGGATGCTCTAATTGTACTAACACTAGCTTTGATTCTTTCCACATATTTGGGAATATTTTCATCTTCTCTCATCCTCATCTAATCAAATTGTCCTCCAAGGCTTTTTTCTTTGGCTCTCCTTACATTTTCATCACCATTGTTCCACATATCAAAAGTAGTTTAACAGTCTTTGACCTCATCAAATTTCTCATAGCTAAGAGTAGATGCAATGTCAATCATCATGATGTTATGGTTCTTCTTCTCAGTAGGATCTCCAATAGATAATGTACCAACAGGAGTTTTCTATTCTTCATCAAGGTATATGCAGCCTGAATAACTGATGGTAATTAGATGAAGCCTCATAAGTCCCTACCATGCTAAATAGTTATCTCTATTTATGATGGGGGCACAACCCAAGAACAAAATGGACACAATAGAGAAGGGAAATTCTATTAACTGAGAAAATAAGCTAGTACAAATAGTACAAAGAAAATAAACTTCAAAACATGCCCTAAGGGCTTACAATAGCATAAATCTGGAGATAATTTCTCCTTTTAGTACCTCCTCCCAAATTCCACTCCGAACTACCTTTTACAATGCCAGAAATCTCCTTAAATAGACCCCGAAGGGTTAAGGACTAGGAGTACATTCTAGAAAGTGCTAGTAGGCATCCACCGACCAAATAGAAGGTTCCAGAAGCTACGTTAGAAGTTGGTGCAAATCTAGAAGAATTCAAAAATGGTAACCAAACTTTTGGGAGGCATAACTTTTGAATCGTAGCTTCGATTGATGAACCATTTACATTTTTGGAAAGCTCTCGAAGTGCTCTATAGCCCTACAGACAAGCCTCACTTTCCCCCATTTTTTGGCCCTTTTCAAGGTCATTTAATGCCCCTAACCTGACTTTGAAGCATTCTTAGGAGGTCTCCAAAACCTAAAAATTTGTAGTAACTTTCAAACCGTGGGGCCTTTTGACCTAATTCTTTTTTTGGAACACTCTAAATCACAATTACATTCATCTAGCCAATTCACACCTTCTAGGTCACCAAAATGATGGCCAAATTGCATGCTCCTATTTTTTTGAGATTTTCTAGCTCATTGATGGTGGAACTGTAAGAGTTGGAACCTTTATTAGGCCCAAATGGGTATCCAAAAATGAAAAAACATGAAACAAAAACTAAGTCTAAGTACATTTTTTTGGGTGACACAGGATTGCCCTTATACCTCTGGATACTCCTGCATCAGACACCCAGGGTAGATTGAAAAGTGACCCTGTCACTTTATGAATGGTAGAGGAAATCCCAAATGGGAAACCTTAGCTGCTAAAATCCAAGTTGTGTCCTTGATCGGTCGTCCTTTCCATTTGACCAAATACTTTTCATGCTGCCTATTTCTGGTACTCCTACCCACACGATGATCTAGAATGTCTTCTATCTCCTCCTTCTTAGAAGTAGGAATTGGACATGGCTCTAACATCAGCTCATCATCTGCACCATCATCATGATACTCTGTTAAATCTGCAATGTTGAAAATGGGAGAAATGTGAATACCATCTGGCAGCTCCACTTCATATGCATTTCTTGAGTCATGTTTCTTCAAAATTTTGCAGGGGCCAAATTTCTTCATTTTCAGCTTGTTGTAAGTACCGGCTGGAAATCTTTCTTTTCGTAAGTGCACCATGACTAATCCCCTACTTAGAATTCCTTATGTCTTCTCCTTTGATCAGCCCTAGCTTTATACTCTTGATTCATCTTGGTAATGTGTGCTTGAACCTCCTCATGTAGACGCTTGATATGTTCAGCAAATTCCTCAGCTTCAGCACTTGTCCTCTCCCCTTGCTCTATCTTCCTCAATTCTGGTGCAGTCCTTGGGCTATTCCCATATACAATTTGAAATGGTGATTTTCCAGTACTCCTATTCATAGAGTTATTGTAAGCAAACTCTGCTTGTGCTAGAATTAAATCCCATCCCTTGGGCTTATCCCCAACTAAACATCTTAGCGAATTGCCCAGACTTCTATTTACCACTTCTGTTTGGCCATCAGTCTGTAGGTGATGCGTGGAACTAAATTTCAAGTCCATTCTTAACTTTTTCCACAATGTTGTCCAAAAATACCCCAAAAATTTAGTATCTCTGTCAAAAACTATACTCCTTGGAAGACCATGTAGTCTTACCACCTCTTTGAAAAACAAGTCTACAATATGGATAGCATCATGAGTTTTGTGGCATGGAATGAAATGTGCCATTTTGGAGAACCTATCAACCACCACGAATACTGAGTCATTACCCTTTTGTGTCCTTGGCAATCCAAGAACAAAATCCATACTTATGTCCTCCCATGGCCTTGATGGAACAAGCAATGGCTGATATAGGCCAGTATTGTGACTAAACCCCTTGGCAACTTGACAAACCTGGCAACTCTGTACAAACTTCTTCACATCCTATGAAATTTGAGGCAAAAAATAATGTTTTCTAAGAAGGGCAATGGTCTTATCTCAACCAAAATGTCCTGCCATCCCTCCACTATGTTTTTCCTTAATCAGATTTTCCCTCATGGAACTTCTTGGAATGCACAATTGACTACCCTTGAACAACATGCCATTCTGAATCAAATAGTCTAACCACTTGGTTCTATCTAAAACAACAGTTTCTTTACAAGCTTTTCATGCTTTAGCAAAATCCAGATCCTCGGGGTACAAATTCTTGAGTTCATCAAACCCAACTACTTCAACCTGCATTGTTGTAAGCAACAACTATCTCCTACTTAGTGCATCTGCAACCCTGTTAGATTTTCCACTTCTATGCTTCAACACAAATTTATAGCTCTGAAAGAACTCTAGCCACTTCATATGCCTCTAATTCAATTTACCTTGGTTATTTAGGTACTGTAATGCTTGATGATCAGTATACAAAAAAAATTCCTTTGGCAATAAATAATGCCTCCATTTCTTTAAGGCCTGAACTATTGCATAGAACTCTTGATCATAAACAGAATACTTCTTCTTTGCATCATTCAATTTTTCACTAAAATATGCAAGAGGCCTACCTTCTTGGCTTAATACAGCCCCAATAGTGCTGCCACTAGCATCACAATCCACCTGGAAAACCTTTTTAAAATCTGGAAGTGCCAACATAGGCTGTTCTATTACCTTCTTCTTCAACAATTCAAAACTTCTCGTAGCTGCTGTAGTCCATTTGAACTCTTTTCTATCCCCTCTTATTGTATCAATTAGGGGTGCACATATGCCACTAAAATTCTTAATAAACTTCTTGTAAAAACTAACCAGACCATGAAATGATCTTACCTTAGTAGTAGACCTTGGAGTAGGTCATTCCAAGATGGCTTTTACCTTCTCTGAATCCATTTTGAGACCTTCAGGTGATATAACAAACCCCAAATAGACTAACTTCATTTTTGCAAAGATACACTTCTTCAGATTAATTAATAGTTTCTCTTCCCTTAGCCTTTCAAGGACACTACGAATATGCAGTAAATGTTCTTCCAAAATCTTGCTGAAAATTAAAATATCATCCAAATAAACAATAACAAATTTTCCCAAGAACTCCTTAAGTACCTCATTCATGAGCCACATGAAGGTGCTTGGGACATTCGTCAATCCAAAGGGCATGACTAACCACTCATAAAGACCCTCCTTGGTCTTGAAGGCTATTTTCCACTCATCTCCTTCTTCAATCCGTATCTGGTGATAGCCACTCTTGAGATCTATCTTTGTGAAGTACTGAGCTCCACTCAAGCAGTTCATAATATCATCCATCCTTGGCAAAGGAAACTGGTATTTGATGGTGATCCTATTTATAGCTCAAGAATCTGTACACATCCTCCACTCTCCATCCTTCTTTGGTGTGAGTACTACAGGTACTGCACATGGACTCAGGCTCTCTCAAATCAAACCCTTCCTCAACAACTCCTGAACCTGTCTATTTAGCTCCTCTGTTTTAGGAGTCATCCTATGAGCAGCCTTGTTAGGCAAACTAGCTCCTGGAATCAGATCTATCTGATGACTGATTTGCCTTACTAGTGGCAATCCATCTGGAACATTATCAGAGATAATATCTCCAAACTCCCCTAGTAAATCGAAAACTTCAAGTGATATTTCACTACTACCTTCTTTATCTTTCCTAGGAATCAAAGCATAGCGCATATGTTGATTTTTCATGCCATCTAAAAACTTCCTTCCATCAACAAGACAAATCCTAGCACTGCTACATACCTTTTCACCTTCCTTTATCATGGGCTTCAATTTGTGGTGAACTCCATCCTTTGTCAGAGAGTAAGTGTTTGCATGCCCATCATGCACTGCATGTCTATCAAACTGCCATGGTCTACCCAACAATAGATGACAAACATCCATCGAAATAACATCACAGAGAACTTCATCATGGTAACTCCCAATTTTGAATTTCACTAAACATTGTTCACTTACCAGGACCTTATGATCATCTTTTACCCAAGCAGTCCAATAGGGATGGGGATTTTTCTCCCTCTTGAGCTTTAGCTTAGCGACCATCTCTTCTGATACCAAGTTATCAGTGCTACCACCATCAATGATCATGTGACAACATTTATCCTCACACTTGCATTTGGTACGAAAAAAACTCCTTCGTTGTCCTAGTTCAATCTCACCACTTAGTAGGAATCTTTCATTTACCAAGGTCTCTCCTCTTTCTCCATCCTTTGAATGTGATGATTGTGTATCCTCATCCACATGAGCAACCCTAGGTTGGCCCTCAGCTCTCCTATTTGTCCTCCCTTGTCATTGAGGGCATTCAAAGGCACAATGACCTTCTTCATTGCAATGGAAATAGGTACCATGGAAGCCTCCTCTTCCTTGTCCATGTCCTCTACCTCTTCCTCTCTTATTTCCAAAGTCTTGATCATGGGAGCAGTTGAAACCCTCATTCCTCTATTTCCTGCTAGTACCCACATCTTCATTTTTCTTTTGAGTTTCATTGCGGCCTCCAGATGATCTACCACTTCCTCTTCCTTGTTGACCATGCCCTCTTTTTCTTCCTTAAAACCTTTTATTCAACTTATCTTCAACTTGTAGGGCAAACCTTTATGCCTCTTCAATGCTGGTCATTCTTACCAGACTTAATTCCTCCTAGATGCTAGGTCGCAACCCATTGATATAATGAGCAACCTTCTCCTTATTTTCTTTTGCATGCCTTGCTCTAATCAAAAGTCAGTAAAATTCCTCTGTATATTCTTGGACTAATCTTCCTGCTTGCTTTAACCCATGCATCTTCTTAAACAAATCAAGCTCGTAGTCCACAGGAATGAACTGCTTCTTCAATTTGTCCACCATGCAATCCCATCTTGTGATCTTCTCCTTTCCTATTCTGTTTCTTTCCAATTGAACCTCTTGCCACCATATTTTGGCATTTCCTTTTATTTTGGCCTTTGCAAACTTAACCCTATCTAGGTCCCTTATATCCTCATACTCAAAGTATTCTTCCAGTTCATTGATCCAATCGATCAACTCATCTGGTTTCAGATTTCCTAAAAATACACCCACTTCAATTGTAGGTCTTTTCCCAAGCTTAGTAATGACCCTAAAAAGCCTTTCCTCTACATGATTCAGAACTTCCCCATCAAATTCCCCTTCTAGTTCCATTACTTCTTCTTTATTGTCATCCTCACTGTCGTCACCTGCGACAACATTTGCTCCTCTACGGAGCTCCTCTTACAATGCCTGTACCTACCTTTGGAGGGCTCTAACCTCCTCAAGATTAATAGCTCTAGCCCTTCCACCATGCTCTCTTTATGGAGACATCTTCTTAACTCAAACCCACAACCACACAGTCCTGGTGCAAACTGCCTCATAGTTGGCATTTTGTCTACACACTCAAGAAAACTAGCTCTAATACCACTTGATGGGGGCACAACCCAAGAATAGAATGGACACAACAGAGAAGGGAGATTGTATTAACTGAGAAAATAAGCTAGTAAAAATAGTACAGAGAAAATAAACTTCAAAACATGCCCTAAGAGCTTACAATAGCATAAATCTGGAGATAATTTCTCCTTTCAGTACCTCCTCTCAAACTCCACTCCAAACTGCCTTTTACAGTGCCAAAAATCTCCTTAAATAGACCCTGGAGGGTTAAGGATTAGGAGTACATTCTAGAAAGTGCTAGTAGGCATCTACTGACCAAATAGAAGGTTCTAGAAGTTGCGTTAGAAGTCAGTGTAAATCTAGAAGAACCTAGAAATGGTAACCAAACTTTCGAGAGGCATAACTTTTGAACCGTAGCTCCAATTGACAAACCGTTTACATTTTTGGAAAGCTCTCAAAGCACTCTATAGACCTATAGAAAAGCCTCACTTTTCCCCCTTTTTTGGCCCTTTTTAAGGTCATTTAATGCCCCTAACCTAACTTTGAAGCATTCTTAAGAGGTCTCCAAAACCTAAAAAACTGCAATAACTTTCAAACCGTGGGGCCTTTTGACCTGATTATTTTTCTGGAATTCTCTAAATCACAATTACATTCATCTAGCCAATTCACACCTTCTAGGTCACCAAAATGATGGCCAAATTGCATGCTCCTATTTTTTTGAGATTTTCTAGCTCACTGATGGTGGGACTGTGAGAGTTGGAACCTTTATTTGGCCCAAATGGGTATCCAAAAATGAAAACACATGAAATAGAAACTAAATCCAAGTACATTTTTTTGGGTGACACAAGATTGCCCTTATACCTCTGGATGCTCCTGCATCAATTTAGCTTAGGGATTTCTCTCTTGTAAGACATCCTGATCTTTTTCTTAGGTCTTGGAAACCTTCTTGCAAGCACCAAAAGCTTCGATACTAATTATTGGAATTATAGGAGTAACTAAAATAAATCCCAGATCCCTTAGATGTCAATAATAAAATTTAGACTGATAAAGCTCATTGTTGTTGTTTCTCGGTAAACAAACATAAATTTTTGTAACTTGATAAATGTAGAGTGTGTGTTACTTTAGTAGATCTTATAATACTATCAAAAATTATCTTGTAAACATAAGAGAAACAAAATAAACACATGAGACACAAGAATTTTACATGGAAACCCAATATGGGAAAAACCACTAATGTAACTAGTTACTGTTTT
Source organism: Cupressus sempervirens (assembly GCA_028749045.1). NCBI lineage: Eukaryota > Viridiplantae > Streptophyta > Pinopsida > Cupressales > Cupressaceae > Cupressus > Cupressus sempervirens. The sequence goes on along the minus strand of CM053793.1, from coordinate 744,226,408 downwards.
TCACTCTTCTAGAGTGAGCCCTGTTAGGATCCAACCTAGTTAAAGGTTATAAAACAAACTATAATGTATGACCTTGTTAGAAGATTTAATCACCCTATTAGGAGTGTCCTTGTAAGAGGTCTTAAAACAATTCAATGAAATTTTCACCTTGTTAGAGGATTTACAACTGGTTGTTAAGCCAACTCAGTTAAGAGATTTTAAATCACTACTACAATGGTTAGAGAGTAACAATGAAATGATCTAATTGTGATGCAACTGAATTGCTGAATCTAGATCTTTTTCTTGCTTAAATTTGATCCTTCCTGATCAAATATTACTTTTTTTCTCCACAAGGATATCCTTCAAGTTTACTTCCACTCTTTTTCTTTCAATTCAATCAACAGACTTACACACATTTGAAAATCATAACTTGACATTTAATTTATATCATCCAAATTGTCAAGTCAGCTCAATAGAAATTAGAGTGATCAATATTCATTACCATAGTTGGCTAGATCCAATACTTGAAATAATTAATCTTCATATGACAAAACAACAAAAACCTTCATTAGCCAACCCTGCTTGGTAAACATTGGTTTTGTGATGATTTCTTGTGCTAACCAACAAAAAGTTAGTTAACACTATGAACTTGCAAAAATCCTTTGGTAACCAAGCAAACTCAATTAGCACTAACTCTGTCCAACATTCCTTAGTTAACCAAGTGAGCTCGGTTAACACTATTTTCTACCTAAATTTCCTTCAATGCCCAAGTGAGCTTAGTAGACACTATCTTTGCAGAATAAACTCATGAACACTCGATAGACAAGAAAAACTATCTTGCTAACCAAGTGAGCTCGGTAAGCACTAACTATCAATTGATATGATATTTTTGTAACATCAAGGACAACACACAATTAAACAAGTTTATCCAACATTGAGAAGATGAGAGTAATAGTGCAAAGAGTATCATGTGCACAAGCAAAGAAAGGGAAGCACACAAGCAATCAGAGATTGAAGTTGCAGAGTCGAGAGATGGTAGATCATAGTTCTTCATATATAGATCCCTTAATAGGGTGAAACATTAACTTGAATTTTAAATTTCTCTAAACCAGATAATCCTAATACAGAAATACTTTAATAGGTCTCACCAAAATCCATTAACATGGTGGCACCTTACAGTTTCATTATAATCTTTTAATATGGATAACCTCTTGATCAGGCACACTTTAGAAGAGTGCAAACTTGTGAGGATTGACTCATACACCATGGTATTTACCCTATTTGGGTCTCCATGAGATAAATACTATGTTATGTAATTTGTACTTTCATGTGATTTCTATTTCTTAACACTCACCAATTGAGTTGTGGCTAGCAGTAACCTATAGATAATTGAGGAGTGTGATCTAAAGTAAAAAGTTGAGATAAGTGAGTATACTAATTCCCCCCACTACTAGTATATTGACCTATGGTTGGGACCAATAATTGGTTTTAAAGCCTAGGTTCTTAGGAGAGAAGAGTTTAATATCTTGACAAAAATATCAAGATGTTCAAAATGGATGCTCTAAAGTTCTTTAGGGAGAACTATAGCTCATAGCATAGAAATATGTGTTTGCATTTTAAGACTCTTGGATATTCTTACTAGACCCATGTAGACATCAAATATATTGAACCGGTTGGTCAACTCCACATAGATTCGTTGAAGGAGAAGGAGATACACACAGCCACAATGGATGCTCCAACAAGCACCCTATCCTTCTCTTGAATATAAAGATGTACAGAAACTAGAGATAACATAGGAAATATGGGAGAAGCTAAAAGTAGTGCATGGTGGAGACAAGCATGTCATAATGGCTAAAGTTGAGAGCCTAAGAGGAAAGTTTGATGACATGAGAATGAAATAAGGTGAAGGGATCAAAGCCTATGGAAGGTGACTAAAGGACATTATGCTAGACATCATAGCATGTCATAGAGTAATATCATATTATGAGTGTGTGAGAAATGTACTAAGAATCCTACTGCCTAATTACAACATAAGGGTTTCATCCATTTAAGAGATGAGAACCATAGATAAATAGACATATCACTAGATGCCTTGATAGGAAAGTTCACTACATTTGAACTAGAAACTTTGACAAAAATCAACCACCAAAGGTTGAACTTGCATTCAAAGCATTAGTTTCACCAGTTGTAGTACTAAGGGAAAGAGGAGAACCAAGTACATCCAAATACAAGAACAAATTGGAGATCATATATGCTAAATAATTTTAACAAGAAGAGTTGGAGACTTTGTTTGCAAAATAATGATCAAGGGAAAAGGGAAATAGAAGGGTAAGCTTCCTTAAAAACTCTTTAACTAAAAAAAGGTAGGACATTATGTTGTTAGATGTCCAAATCTTGTCAAAAAAGAGACCAAAAACTTGAGAGAAAATAATGACTGGAAGGGTACCAGCAAGAAGTGGTCAAAAGAAAATGAGTAGTGGTGCTACATCACTGAAGAGCTGTAAGTGATGAAAAATCAAACAATGATGAGGAAGATGATGATGATGAAGTGTCTTTTATTGACATTACAAAAGAATAGATAGAAAGATCCTTGATAACCAATACCAATATCCACAAGAACTAGATAATATATAGCAGTTGCTCACACTACATGTCAAGTGATAGGATAAAGCGATAGGATAACTTGTTGAGTGAGACTCAACTAATGGACAAGGGCTATAGACAAGTTATTGGTTGTAGGAGATAAAAGGATAGGTAATCTCTTTTACCTCAATATTTGTGGTGATACTTGTATGGTAGATAGAAATCTAAAAAGTTTTTTATAGTATAGGAGGTTGTGTCATGTAAATTTTTAAAGTATTATCAAATTAGGAAGGAATAACTATGTAAGAGGTCTACCCCCTATTACTAAAGCTAATAATGTTATGTGTAAATATTATCAGCTAGGAAAGTTGGAAAGTCCAAGTTTCTCTAGCAAGTCTATCATATCAGAACATGTGTGGTCCTATGAGGAAAAATAGTGTATCTAGTGATATATACTTTATTTTTTTTATTGATGATATTTCTAGAATGATGTGGACTATTTATTTGAAATATAAGTTAGAAGCTTTCCACATGTTCAAAGTTTACAAACTAAAGGTGGAAAGAGAGACTAGTACAGAATTTCATCTCCCATGACACCTTAGGAAAGCAATGCCACTAAAAGAAGAAAAAAAACTATAATACTCTACTAGAACATTGATGATCCAAAATGATGATGCATAGATCTATGATGGTGAATTTGTAAGCACAACTCAATACACCTCAAATAGGGTACACATAAAGAAGGTGACAAAGAAGACTCCCTCTAAACTATGGCTTTTTCATACACCATCAGTCAATTACTTCAAGGTATTCAAAATTAAGTGTTATATTAAGAGGGATGAATCCCAAGATAATTTTGAGCCTAGAAGTGATGAGGTTACCTTTCTGAGGTACTCTATCAATAGAAGAGCATACCAGTGCTTGAATCTTGCAGCCAAAAAATAATGAGGAATCTTCCAATGTGAAGGTGGATGAGTTCTCAGAGAAGAATGAGTAAGACAAAAGAAAGAAGCCAAAAAATTATAAATAATTTGAGTAAATTCTACTAAGTGATACAGTGGAGAGAGTACCAATTGAGGTGGAACTTGTAAAAGAAATTATACCATCTCAAGAAGAAGAAGAAGCTAGACCTGAAGAGAAGAGAGAAGAAACATCCAAAGGAGAACTAGTTCTTTCCAAGTATTTGAGAAGATACTACTTAGAAGACTAGATCATTAGGGATAAGGATGTTGGAGTGATGACTATGAGAAAGCTGAGAGAGATAGTATATATACTCTCACACATGGAGACTAAGGACAAAAAAGAGGCTCTAAAGGATCAAGACTCGAGAAAATCCATGGAGGAAGAAATTTATTAGATAGTAAAAAATGATGTGTAGACCTTGGTCACCTAACTAGATGACAAGAACATCATTGGCACAATGTGAGTGTTCCAAAAAAAAATTAAAAAATATGGAGAATTGGTCAAAAACAAGGTTAGAGTATTTTTGCAAGGAGTATGCATAAGAAGAAGGCATGGACTATGGAGAAACCTTTACACTAGTGGCCAAAATATATGGATTTAGGATACTCCTATCATTTTCATCTTGAAAGAACTTCAAGGTATATCATATCAACATAAAGTCTACAATCTTCAAAGGAGTTCTAGAGGAGGAAGTCTACATTGAGCAACCTAAGGGATTTGAAAATGAAAAAGGTAGCAATCATGTAGATAGAGGAAAACCTTGTATGAACTCAAACAAGCACTAAGAGCATGGTATGAGAGGCTACATTCATACTTGACAAATATTGGGTTCACATGAACCAGTGATAACTACAATATATACATGAAGAAAAGATAGAAACTCACTTTTTAATTGTAGAGATCTTCGTAGATGATATCATCTTTGTAGGAGATGATAAGTTGAGTAATGATTTTTCTAAAGATATGAAGAAGAAGTTCAAAATATCCATGACTAGAGAAATCATGTCCATTATTGGAATTCAAGTATATCAGCTAAAGGGAGGAGTCTTCATAGGGTTGACTAAGTATGTAAGTGAAAATACTAAAAATATTCACTATGGAGGAAGCAAGACTAGTCAACACTCCAATGGAAAATTGTTGTAAGATATCAAAGGAAGATGAATGTCATGATGTAAACAAGAAATTTTATTGGTATATGATTGGTAAATTACAATATGTGGTGTATAGAAAACCAAACATAGCATAAGAAGTTGGTTTAGTGGCTAAATCTCAGCCAACCTAAAAGTATTACACATGATAGCAGTGAATTGGGTCATCAGTTATCTAAAGGGTTCTAGAAAATGTGGTCGATGGTATCCTCAAAAAAGTAAATTTGAACTTAGTATCTTTATAAATGTTGATTGGGTGGGAAACATAATGATAGGAAGAGCACAACTAGAGGTGCATTCTTTCTTGGAGGAAGACTGGTTACCTAGACTAGTAAGAAATAGAATCACACATTGTAATCAACTTATGAAGTAGAATATTTTGCTGAAACAATAAATTGTGCTCAACTTGTTTTGATCAAACAACTAATTGAAGGAATTCAAGAGAAAATAGAGGAAGTGGTTGTATTCAACTATGATAACACTAGTGTTACCAATATATCCAAAAAAATGGTTATGCACTTAAAGACTAAGCACATATCCATCAAGTACCATTTTTTGAGAGAACATGTGAAATATGTACTAACCAAGGAGAAATTTTTTGACATATTCACAAAGCCTCTCTAGAAGGATATTTTTCTGTATCTGAAGGAAAGGTGAGGAGTCTTACCCCTTTCCAGCTTGAACTAAGCCCAGTCAGGAAGACATCAATAAATGATCAAGAAATAAAGAAAACTAAAGGTGGATTGATGAGAAAAAGGGACTAATCCATAAGGGGAGTGGTCATGAATGTAATAGGCATGAAAAAATGGTTTCCTTTTGCATTGGTGTCAAAGGGGGAGAAGTTAAGAGAAGAAGAAAAGGAGTTGCAATTGATCAAATCATGATATTGCACTATCTTAAGGGGAGACAATGAAAGTAGGAAAGGAAAGCATGCACACACAAAGAAGAGAGTTCCAAAAATGACTAAGTGTTACCACCAATATCAAAGGGGGAGATTTTTGGCCTAAGCATCTTAAATATTGACTAGTAGACATAGTCATCAAAGGTGATGTCATTGTTGCCAACATAGACAAATGAATCATGACTAATAGAGAGGCACAACCAATAAGGCACACTAATGTGCAACTCTAAATTACAAGGGTAGTCAAAGAGAAGATTTGAAATTTCATTAGAGGTAATGACAAGGGTGATCCACTTACACAAAGCTTGTTAAATGAAGTTTGCATAAAAAAAAGGAAGCAAAGTGAAAGGATCGATAGATAGAATAGTGAGTTGATTCAATCATGTCATTATGTTGAGCATGAATCAAGCAACCCAAGATTTCCTAGTCATGTAGAGGGTAAGAACTCACTCAAAATTGTATTTAATGGTGATAGAAGAAAGGATCAAGGAACACTCAAAAGAATTCAAATTACTTCTAACTAGAGAAAGTCAATGAGAATACATGACACCCATGACTCTTGTACAAACATGGCACAACCTAAAAAGAGTGGTGTACCACCACAATGGGAGGTTGAGCTAGTAAGTAAAGTGGGAATTAAAAATTTTAATTATCAGATTACATCTTCCAACTGAAGAAAAAAAAGAGTACAAAAGAAAACAAATTTGAATGGGTAAAGTTTAGATTTTTAAGCAAATAACCAAAGAGATAGATTAGCCAAGCTAAAGAAGAATCTCATAAATTGAAGGAGAGTGATCAAAGAGAGATAATCATCAAGGATTGGTTGTTATGAAAATAGCACAAAGAGTACCATGTGCACAATAAAAGAGAGGGAAGCACATAATTGGAAAGAGAGTGAAGTTGCACAGTCAAGAGAAGATAGAGCATAGTTCAAAACTAGTCAAGAGAGCTAAAAAAGGATCTAACCCAAGCTAAGTTTAGTGGCCAAACTATTAGATTTTTTCTTTTCTTTTACTTACCTTGACAATAGAAAATCCTAGAAAGGGTAGACCAAAATAGGCCCTTTATACAAATCCCTTAACATGGTGATACATTTGTTAGGATTTAAAGACAAAAAAAATCACATGAAAATATATCTAATATCAAAAAAAAATAATGCATGCAAAAGAAAACACAAGACACAAATATTTAATGTGGTTCACCCAATCTCTGGTCTACAACCACCAAAAAATGAGTCCAATACTTTATTATCCAATGACTACAACCTGATTACAATTTGTAATCCATTATGGCTCAATACCATTGTAAGAAGCTATTATTGCATCACATCTTTTGAAATCCATAACCCTAAGCCATTTTGTACTAGATTTTTTCACTTTAAAAATTATGGAGAGTGTATAGTACTTCCTTGATCAGTCACCATAAACTAACAATCTCCCACTTGGGGACTGATTAGGGTCTATAGTAGACAACAATCTCCCACTTAAAGATAGAACCTGTAGAAATACTACTACTTCATGAGGGTCTCACTGGATCAAACCACCCTAAACTTAGTTGTTCCTTTATTCTATTCATTTGATCATCTAAATGTATCTTGTCCATCTTTAACTATCCATCATCCAAAATTGACTGAATGAAATGGTACCACAACTGTATGTGTATTATCTTTGAATGTAGTGTAGAATTCTTGGTAAGATGAATGTCACTCTAACTATATGTATACATATAATTATCCCTTTGTGTATGTTCCAATTCTTGGATGAAGAATTGAAGCCACATGATCTCCTCAGCTTCCTCTATAGAAAAATAATAATTTTCCTCTATAGTGGATAGAGCATTCACCTTCTATAATTGAGAAATCCAACTCACTAATGTCCCACCAATAGTAAATACATAACCTATAATACTCCATTTGGTATAAAGGCTCCCTACCACATATGAGCTAACATAGCCTTGTAAATTCATAGTAGAGCCCCCAAAATGTAAACACTTATTGGATGTTCCTCTTAAATATCCTAGAATCCATTAGACATCATTCTAATGCTCAATCTCAAGATGAGTCATATACCTACTAAAAACTCTCACTATATTTTCAATATATGGCCTAGCACATAACATGACATACATTAATCTCCCTACAACTAAAGCATAGGGTACATTGGACATCTTATCCTCCTCTTCTTTTGTATTTGGACACATCTCTTTAGTCAATTTTAAATTACCAGGAAAAGGTGTGTTGATATCTTTAGCATTCTCCATAGAGAAATGTTGCAACACCTTCTCAATATAATCGACCTCAGATAATGTCAATTTTTTTTCTTCCTATCTCTAGAAATTTTCATACAAAGGATTTATTTTTCTACCCCCAAATTATTCATAGAAAATGAATGTGGTAATTATTGTTTTAAACCCTTAATGTGATCCATGTTAGACCAATATCAAGAATTTCATCAATATATAAACATAAATTAATGTAGCTCTCATCATCCAACCTTTTAAAATAAAAATAATGATCTAAATGACACCTAGTATATCCATGCCCATGGATAAAAGTCTCAAATTTAAGCTACCATTGTCAAGGTGCTTACTTCAAGCCACATGAACATTTTTCAATTTGCACACTAAATTCTCCTTACTTTTGACCTCAAATCCCAATGGTTGTGCCATATATATCTCTTCATCTAAATCACCATGAAGAAAAGTTTTTTTAACATCATATTTCTCCAAATGAAAATCTTTAGTAACCACAATACTTAAAATAGTACAAATAGAAGTCATTTTAACAATAGGATAAAATATATCAACAAAATCATTGTCCTTTTTTAGTGAAAACCCTTTTACAACTAACCTAGCTTTAACTCTTTTCTTACCTCCATCCTCTTCTTTTAGCCTGTAAACCCCTTTTCCCTGTAGGTATCTTACATAAATCTCAAGTCTAATTTTTCATGAATGAGTCCATTTCTTCTTTCATTGTAGACTCCCACTTGCATAGCTTCATCATAACATTTAGGTTCACAAACATCTATTAATAGAATATAATACACACACACACACACACACACACACACACACACACACACACACACACACACACACACAGAGAGAGAGAGAGAGAGAGAGAGAGACTTTTTGGAGCTCTACTTAGCCTTTTTGACTATCTAACATTCACTTGGGTGTGTTGGAATTATTTAAAATAACTAAGAGGGGGGTGAATTAGTTATTTAAGGTCCAAATGTACAAATAAAATCCATATCCATAACTTCAACATGCATGCATCCATTAGATTGTACAATACTTTAACTTAGTAGGTTACTATTCTAGGTCAAAATAACTTTGCAAAAATGTAAACATGAAATACCATAAGCATATTCACACAATTTGACACAAAGATTTTACATGGAAACCTAATTTGGGAAAAGCCAATAGTAACATGCTACTAATTCTCACTCTTCTAAAGTGATGCCCTATGAGAGGCCAACCCTATTAAAGGTTACAATACACACTGTGAAATGTGACCTAGTTAAAGGATTTCAATCACCCTATTAGGAGTGAGCCCTATTAGAGGACTTTAGAATATTCCATTAGAATGTTATCCAGTTATAGGATTTACAAATTACTATTAGGTCAACTTTAATCGAAAGGATTTTATCCACACTAGTATAGTTGTTAAAAAGAAACAATAGGACTTGATCTAATAAAAAATTACAATTCACTTGCAAATTACAAATCTCTATTTCAGTCCTTCATTCTTCTTGACATTCATACACTTTAGCTTTGATAGCTTGTTCACCATTCAAGCATTCATCCCCTTAAGCCTTCTTGCTCTGTATGCCAACTGTAGTCTCTTCTATTTGACTACTAGATGAAGAAATACCCTAGACTCCTTGTCTTCCTTAGGTTCTCACACATGACAACCTTTTCTTCTGACTAGCTATCTCTATAAATAGAGAATTTATATCTTTTGTCTCTTAACCACAATCATCCATTTTAGGGTTAGGTAGGACTCAATGAATCTACCCAACTTTTTATTTGAGTCCCTCTAGAAACTTCATCTACAATCTTCCTTGAATTCACCTCAAAATAGTTTATGATGAATTTTGTTCCACCAGCTCATCATAGTTATCTTCCACATGCTTCACACAATCAGTAAATCAAATTAGTCAGCTCAGATTCATCAAATATTTGATTTAACATTGTTTGATGTCACTTGACATCTATACTATTATGTCACTTAATCAACACTAGTTCACTCAGAAAACACTAAAGTATACTGATGCTTGACACCAACTAAAATTTACTCAACATATACTAACATTCACTTGCCTTGAATTGTTTTTCTTCTTTTTTTGGCACCTATTGATTTTCGCTTGGCTTCTATTGATTTCTACTTAGCTTGCACTAACTACTCGGCAAGGCTTGGCAAACACTTTTCAAACTTGATTTTCTTCTAGTCTTTTCTTAAGTGATCTTTCAATTTAGACTTTAAGTAGATAAACAATACTTTTCAAACTTGATTTTCTTCTAGTCTTTTCTTAAGTAATCTTTCAATTTAGACTTTAAGTAGATAAACAATACACTATAGTATCAATGTATTACTTAGTCTTAGTGCTCCTTTTATACACCAAATAACTCAACATTTCTCTAGGTTCTCTTGTTATCTAGGTTCTCTTGTTCTCTTGGCAAACACTTTTCAAACTTGATTTTCTTCTAGTCTTTTCTTAAGTAATCTTTCAATTTAGACTTTAAGTAGATAAACAATACACTATAGTATCAATGTATTACTTAGTCTTAGTGCTCCTTTTATACACCAAATAACTCAACATTTCTCTAGGTTCTCTTGTTATCTCATCTTTTCAAATCTTCTTCATCAATCAACTACATGATAGAATTCAGAACAAAAAGAAATTATCTCACTAGTAGGTAGCAGGTTTTACATCATTGACAAAATAATGATTGTTTCATTATAGGTTCTTCACTTCAAAATAATCTCTTTTCAATAGGGCGTGTAGTATTTGTTGTTACAATTATTGCAAAGCATGAGGGACTACTATAACATCATCCTTTTGAGTATCATCCAACACTACATAATCATTTTCATCTCATGTTGCTACAATAGGTCTTTGTACAACATTTTCTCATTCAATATGACATCTTTGATTCTTACAATTTTATGATTTTCAAAATCTCAAAGCCTATAACCAAATACATCAATGCCATATCGAAAAAATATACATTTCTTTGATTTAGCTTCCAACTTGGTCTTGTTTTTAGAATCTATATGTGCAAATGCTTCACAATTGAAGGTTTTGAGAAAAGAATAACTCACCTTCTTACCATTCCATTCTTTGTCTAAAATATCATAGTACAAAGGAGTAGAGGTACTTCTATTAATAAAATCTACAATAGTATTGATATTCTTCTCACATATTTAAGGATAGTTGAGCATGTAGCCTCATACTCCTTGCATGCTCCATTATTGTCTTGATCATGTGTTCAGCCACTCTATTTTCTTCTAGATTCCTTGGGATAATTTTTTTCCTTTGAATAACATTAGTGAAATAATAATCTTCAAATTCTTCACTACAATATTCATCACCATTATTAGATCTGAGACATTTTAATCTTTTACCAGTCTCATTTTCAACCAAGTATTTCTATTTCTTAAGAGTTATAAATACATCATATTTTTGTCTAAGAAAATAAATCCATAATTTTCTAGTTGCATCATCAATAAATATAAAATAATAATGAGAACCATCTAGGGAAGATAATTGAGATGGTCCCCATACATCTGTATGCACAAGCTCTAATTTCTCATTTTTCCCTTCCTCCCCACTCTTCACAAAATTGACCATTCTTTTTTTTCATACACAAATTTCACAGAAATCCATATTGGCATATTTCAAACCTGGTAATACTTTATTTGAATTAAGTAATTTTATACATTTCTCACTTATGTGTCCAAGTCTATTGTGTCATAATGTTGTATTAGAATCTACACATATATTTGTTCTCCCTATTCAACTGTAACAACTATTCATGAGCATTCATTTTTCTCTGAAATAATTAAAGTAGAAGGAACAAGATGACCTATACAAAGATATAAGGTTCTCACTTTCACAAATTTTTCTACTACAAGGGAACCTTTTGAAACCTTACAATTTTTATCATTAAAAGTAATTGTGCAACCTTCATCACCTAATTCCTCTACTAAAATTAAATTGCCACTCAACCTTGGAACATGTCTTACCTCTTGTAGTATCCAATCTACAAATTAATCTTAATTTTTCCCTTTCCAAAAATCTAACAAGGTTCATTATCCCCCAAATAAAAAAGACCAAAATCCCCTTGGACATAATCAAGAAAATAATCTCTATGGGAAGTAGCATGAAATGAAGCCCTTCAATCTAAAAGTCGTGAATTGTCAACACTTTCTAAATAAAGAAGCAAAGCATCCTCTTTGGATTTATTACTTACCAAATTTACCTCCTTATTCCCTTCTTGTTTGTCTCCTTAATTATTCTATTGATTCCAACAATATTTCTTCTTATGCCTTGGTTTCCCATAGTATCATCAATCTCTCGGTCCTTTTTATTGAGACCTCTTCCCCTTTAATTTTCCTCTTGATTTTCCACAATTTTCAAAATCATTTCCTCTCTAATTTGTTCTACCTCTACTTTGTACAATCAAAACACTTTTTGATGTAGATCCACCTAATATTTTCCTACAAGTTTCCTCACTCAAAATAACACCAATCACATCATCAAATTTTAGGGTATTTGATCCAAAAATAGAATTACTCACAATCATTGCTAAGCCATTTCAACTTTCAAGAAAAGAACACAAAATAAAGAGAGCCCTAATTTCTTCATCAAAATAAATATTTATAGAAGATATTTGACTAGTAACTGTATTAAACTCATTTAAATGATTTGCAATAAATCTTCATATTAAAGAAATACTACATGAGAAATATCTCGTTTGAAGCAGAGGGATTTTCATACAAACTTGTTATGGTTTGCATCAACTCTTCAGTCATCTTTTCCTTTTTAATATTAAATGTCATTTATTTTTCCAACAATAATCCAATACTTCCAATTTCTTTTCTATCCAAAATATTACACTCCTCATCTATCATATCACTCAGTTTCTTGGATGATCCTTTCGATGTCTATCATTAATCCTCTAATAAAGATAGTCCTCCATTTGCATTCTCCATAGCTGAAATTTCTTTCCATTAAAATTATCAACCTTCATATTTCCCTCTTCTTCCATTGCTCCCACTCAACCTTGAGACTCCCACTCAATCATGAGACTTTCTTATAGAGGATAACTAAGAAAAACCTTAGTTTGATATCACTTGTTAGGATTTAAAGAGATAGAAGAAATAATTGCATGCAAATATATCCAATATCAAAAAAAAATAATGCATAGAGGAGTAAAACCACAAAGTTGTGTCAACCCTTGAGGATATCTGACAAGGTTATAGTCAAAAGTGTTACAACCAAATCCTTGTGGTGCCATGTGGTGTCAAATGGCCTAAAGGTAGAAAAATGGTTATGACTGAAACTATTTTGGTTGTAACACTTTCAGCGGAAGTTTTTTATTTTAAAATTGATGAAGAAAAGTGTTTCTATTATATGAGGTCACATAAGTGGGTATAAAAAGTCACCTTTGGTTTCAATTGAAAGGGTTTCCACCGAAACCCTTTGGGCCAAAATTGTCTATGTGACATCCTATATTGTAGCTTCGCAAGAAAAAAATAGAGTTTTTTTAAAACTTCTCACTTCTAAGGCTAATTTCTCCATAAAAAATGAAGTTTCTTCAAAAACTAAAAATACCCTTTTGAAGATCTTAGAGTCAAGATTATGGTCATATAAATTTTATAGTGTTTTGGGTAGTTATAATATGTTATACTTTAATAATATTACAAGTATTTTAAGATTCAAGAAGATGTCACTTCCAAAAAGGAAAAAAAATAGTAAATCATGTTCAAAAAATTAAAACTTTATATGTACCTCTAGAGGAGTCTTCTTCAAGAATATGTATGTTGTTTTCAAAAATATGTAGATTTGATAGGAAATGTTTGGCGAGAAAAAATCTACAATTTCTGATAAGTTCAACTTTGAACACTTTAAAATTAAAAATTGTACATCAAAAGTCAAACTTTAATGGGTCAAAGGGGGTCATAGGTTTTTTTTTCAACTAGATATACATGTCACCTATAACATATTACAAAATCAGAGAAAAATGTGATCATTTGCATATTTTTTTTGTGGGAATAAAACTCTATTTTTTCAGCATTTTAAAAATAAAATTAAAATGAACATTGAAAATTAAAAAATGCAAAAAAACTTTCTCAAATTTTTTTAATAAATATTATAGACATAAAATTCATCCAATTTTACACATTTCATCTGTTTACATCATCTTCAAATTCTAAACACACATGCCACACTAATACATTAGGGGTGGATTTGTGACGGTGAGCAGATGTAATGTGTATTTGGCATTTTTTTTTCAATTATAACCTGACAATGTCGCAATTGCGACGTTAATTTTTTATAACATCGCAAGTATGACATTTTTGAGTTATAACAAAAAAAAAAAGGTGCGTTGGCCACAATGTTTAAGCTTATATGCATAATGTTTAAGAGTAGCTGAAGAAAAATTGTGAACCAAATCTCCTAGGGCTGGGGTATTATTTGTATGGAAGGGTTTCTATCAAAGTTGCGTGAACTTCATCGCAACTGACTGCAACAGGTATCTACATCAATATCAACATTTTAGAAATTCACCATTAATGTGCTTGAAATTTCTGCTTATCCACGTTTAAAAAATGCCCTTGAACCGAAATGTTTTGGCATTGTTGCTTCTCTTTTTGTAGCATGTGTTTTGATAAATATTATTGTGGACCAAGAAATTAATTGGTGCTAGATACTTCTACGTGGAACATGAGGCTAGAGATGGGTGTTTCAAAATGGAGATCTTGCTACACCACGAGACATAGAAGGGCACGGATCTCACAGTTTGTCCATGTCATCTAGGAATTTTGTGAAACATGGAAGTTTGTATGGATATGTTGAAGGGGTTGCAAAGGGAGGAGCTCCTCATGTGAGAGTTGTAGGCTACAAAGTTTGTTGGAGCGAGGGTTGTGCTACTGCAGATATTCTTGCAGCATTTGAGGCATGAGAGAAATCATTAAAGTGTATGTTATCTTCTCATCCCATATTGTAATTCTAGATTCATACCACTTTTAGAAAAATAGAGGTTGGGTGATTGAAAATGTGTTAGTTATTGGTGCCCATGCCATAATTAATTGATTGAAATGGGTCTTGCAATTATGTGGCCTTCTCAATCCTTCTAAAGGATTTAAATCCTATGTCTTGGAATCTCATTTCACACAGACCAAGTCTTCATCATAATACCAGAGCTCCTCTTCTTGCAAACTTTAAGCCTAGATAGGGGTTTTCTTGAAAGTCAAGTGGTTCAACAACAAAAAAGGACACCAATGAAGTCTAATACTCTGGTGGATGTTGATGATCACCTCTTGATTCATTGCCAATTCCTATCTTGAGATAGTAAGTAGAGAAAGGTGGTAATGGAAGCTATTACGAGTGGTTATGTTGTGATGGTCAGTTTTTAGTAGGGTGTGGAGCATGGTTTGATTCATTATGGTAGGGATTTTGATATTGTAAGTGGGGGTCCACTAACTAACCCATTTTCTAGTGTGGACATGTACATCTCTCTCATTCCATCTTGGGAAATTCTTCTTTGATGACCATGTCATCATCAACTTCACCAAGGAGGAGATAAAGCATTAGTTCATGTAATGATGTTTGGGGCTCTTTTCTCTTTCTTTATCTTTTCTATACCATGGTTGTCCTATTTTGATCAGTCGGTGATCTTTTTTCCTTACGACATGTAAAGGGTAGAATCTTCAAGGATAGGTGGTTGTCACTATGGGGATCTTACTTATCAAATGATGGGACTATCTTGGTATCCCAATTTTGTAATTCTTTTTTAATGTTTAATATAAATATATACCATTACCAACCAAAAAATAAAATAAAAAGAGAGCATGAGTTTGAATAATAAATTTACATTTCCCAAACCTTTACATTATTTTAATCAAGCTATCTATAACAAAGATATTGATTTTACTAATAGAGGATAGAAAATATTTAAGAATAATTATTTTCTACATAAATAATAATCATGGACTGAATCTACTCTTCACAAATAAAAGCCTAATCTACACTAAAGTAATTATTGATGCTTACAAAAATAAGGATTTCCACACTTTGAAAGTTAGTATATAGATGCAAATCAATACATGATGGATATGTAGTCATTAGAACCAAGTCTCCATGGTAATTAGTTGATTATGTTTGAATCTCAAATGTAGGATAACTCAAGTGGATGAGTTGGAACATTAAGGAATATTTTTTATTAGGGAAAAATTAGTCTTTGAAGGGGATCCAAAACCCTTTACAATAAAATGTTTAAGGGGACATGGTACCCCACTAAAATAAATAGCTACAATAGAAAATGTATTACAAGACAACAACCCAAAACAAGAAAACAATTGACAACTAAAATAAAGTTAAACAAAGATCCACTTGCCCAAAAGTTAGCACAAGGTTAAAGCCACACATAACATAATGATTCTATCTATCAAGGAGACCCATGGGGTTTAGAAAGGCTCCCTGAACCTCATCATTGGGTTTTGACTTGGCTCCCATAGCCACTACTATGGGTTTTAACATGGCTCTCAAAAACATCATCACCCACAACCTTAGAAGATCAATCATCAAAAATCCAACTAAAAATTTGGGGTTTTGGAATGCTACCAAATTTTGAATTGGATTGCACAATTATTTTGATAGGATTCCCAAGTCTTTTAAAAATCACATACCTCATAGAAATGATCATTAGAAAGTGATCTGAAACTCTAGGGTTTAAGAAGACTCCCCAAACCTCCATGGGATTTATTTTGGATCCCACAACCATAATGGGATTTTTAGAGGATCTCCAAAAGAACACAATTTTTTTTAAAAGAAATCCTTCAAAATGGGATTAAACTTGGCTCCCATAACCAAAATGTCACCAGCAAAAAAGAGACCCCACCAATCATCCATAGTTGTAATGTGTATTTGGCATTTTTTTTCAAAAAATTCCCTGTGTGAGCAAAATCATGACTGATTTATCATATCTCTATTTTATGCAATGTGAGACAACTTTTCATGTATTTGTTTGATCAAATACACATGGATTCTTGTCCATGGGTTCCTGCAAAGAAGAGGGAATATAATACACCTTTTTCCCCACCATCTATTTGAATTTGGGGTCTTGGTCCACATTTTATAGTATAGATTTATTTGTAAAAAGTTACAGATTACCCTAGTAAGGGTTTGGATAGCTTACACAAAAAGTTGAATATCTTTTCATCCACATAATGAAATTGAGTGCTTCACAAACCAAAATAAAGTAGATTTGAACCTCTATCATCTACAACAAATGGATCATTAGATGGGTACCAATATTGCTAGAAAAAGACACAGAAATCAGACTTCTTTTTTACTGATTAAAGTAAGGATTATGTAGGAAACCTTGTTTGCATTGATTTCCAAACTTCATGTATCAATTTGGGTCCCTTTGTTTGCTCATTACAATATTATTTATACTTTGGCTTAAAAATATTGATTTCCATTACATCATTGGTCTAAATTATCGATGTAATTTATTATACTTATTATGCCTTGCTAGGAACTTAATTAGTTTTGGCCTTTAATTTTGGCCTTTAATCTAAGCTTGAGGTGTTCTTGCATGATACTCCCGAAGAGAAGAAGTCTAAAGTCCTCTTAGAGAAAAATTGATCCAAATCAATACATTTCTTCCTGATTTCTTCCTCTAGCATCCATGTGGCTTCCAAGTTTTATAGTCTGATCCATTATCAATCATTTTTTTCCATTACACCTTGTGCCTTGTCATTTTGGATTCTTTATTATCCACAATAGCTTTAATCTATGTTTCCTTTGTCAATGGTAATTCAAACACCTAGTCTTCATCATTTAGAGTTGAATATGTTTGTTTAACACCTTCATCCATAAAATCTTTGAACATGGTCAAATCTTAGATATTGAATATAGGAGAAAGACCTATATAAGGTGGTTACAACAACTTGTAAAAAAATTCTCCATACTTTCCCAAGATCCTGTAGTGACTAGTATTTCCCATTATAATCTTACCCTAACTATCTTTGGAAATTCTCTCCCTATTCAAGTGTATCATTGTTTTATATCTTTTCTCCTAAAATTTTGGTTGGTTGTAAACACTTCCATAAATTAGCTCTCACCTTTTCATGAACCTCTCTCATTGCTTCTACTATATCTTCAGCATGAGAACTCCTCTTATCCATACTCTTCATATCCCTCAATTTAAAATATCCTCTATATTTTTTGATATACTATCTTAAAAGGACTAATACCATTTCTCCTATTTGTCCATTCATTATAGGCATATTGTTCCTATGTTATTAATGCATCCCATTCTTTCCCATGATCCTTTGTTGGACACCTTGACATGTTTTTGTTAAATAACTAAGGAGGGAGGGGGGCTCAATTTTCCTTAGCTATCAAATAGGGCCTTAAAAAAATCTCAGCATCTTAAAAACTTAAAATTTTCCCATATCAACTTGGTAACTATATTAAAACTTCATAATAATATCTAATTCATCCTTCACTAGTAAATTGTTAGCTTTCACCAAGTATCAGAGTAATAAACTTTTAACTATATACTTCATGTAATGAGTTACATCAACAAGAAGTATACAAAAAATAAGAATATAATAACATGTAACACAATAATCCACACATTTAAACACAATAATTTTTAACATGAAAACCCTATTAAGAGAAAAATCACCTATGACTGATCACATCAAATTTGTAGTATCAGATCTTCACTTCCTTTCCTTTATTGATAATTTTCTCCTTGTTATATATTCATTCATTTCTATCCCTTGTCAACAATGCATATGTATATTTTAGCTCTTCCTTAGCTTGTGTTTAGATGTTCTCTTATACCATGATCTTCCTTCCTTCCATACCTACATATTTCATGTTTAGATCTTCTCTCCCTTTGAAAAAAATGCCAAAAAAAAACTAAAAACTTTAATATAATGGTAGTTGTACCTTGTACCTTACATGTTCTAATACATTTTTTTAAAAATAAATCTTTGCTTTCTTTCTTTCATCTTCTTCACATATTTAGGACTACATAAAGAGTGAAATCCTTCAACTCCAAATAGATATTCCCAGGGTATATTGGTTGTAGTATTTCTTTATTAATTTTTGGCTCTAGTTTTAACAGTCCTAGCTATCTTTTTGTGTACTATTTTTTCTATTTGGTGTGTATGGTTAGCTCTGTGCAACCATGCAACCCTAGTCTACCATAGAAAGCCTGCACTGCATCCCTAGTTCCGCCAATAAAAAACACTGCAACTTTGCAATAAACCTAATGAACAGCTTCACAGTTTTTGAAGCCAGATGAAAATGTAGATTCTTATTCTTGTGTCTAATGTCATATGTTTCATAGTAATTAATATCTCTTGTATAGATTACACTGATGTTGGTATATATTATGCTCTCTTCTGTATTACAATATTCTAACCTTTTATTTATGGATATGGTGCTTGATTTGGTCACACTGTAATTTGTATATGGTGCCTCATTTGTAATAGTTGGTTTAGTAACTACATAGATAAGCTTAATGTGATTGTTATAAAAATATTGTTATGAAATGGTGTTTCATGTGTTGGCCAAGGCTGGTTTGAAGGCCACCCACTTCAATACCCTGCTAGGATTTATACATACAGAGTTCTATAATATCATGAAAAAAAATCAATATAAAAAAGTGCATTCTCTTTGTAAAATTTTTGGCTTTCATTTTAATTTCATCTTTTATTCTATTGTGATAGGCAAGCTAGAGAGAAGTGCTATATTAAAGGCCATATGTGCAGGATTTAAAGAAACTATCAAACCTCTAATTTGTTTGACTAGAGGTAGATTCCTGATTCTTTTCCTTAGAACACTATCATCTTCAAAATCCTATATGAAATCTATATGACCATTTCATTTCTTCAATATGCCCTATGGATGTCCCTATCTAACTATATATCTTTTAATTTCATATAATAACTAATTTATGTGTGTTTTCATGACTATGTTTTGACTCATATAATTGTGATCTCTCTAGCACTATGATGTCATTTAATATGTCTTGCTAAAGCTTGTAAATTTTATTCCTTTTTCCATGTCATGTAATATGTGTTGCCTTGTAGCTTATATGTTTTGAAATTGCTGTTAGGCCTTTTAGCTTGTATAATTTGATTGCTAGAGAGCTTCTACAGCTAAGCAAGAAGGTCGTTGCATGAGTTATATAGCCGCATGATTGGGTATGAAAATTGTATATTTTATAATCTAATGTATATTTTAACTAGAATTTTAGCTTATATTTTTTTTAATTGCTTTTAGTGGCTTAATGTTGTAAGGTCTCTTGAAATAAGACCTTTAGGTGGTTGGTCAAAGTTTTACAAATAATCTTATCCACAAATTTTTCTAGAGCAATTGACTGAATGTTATAAAAGGTGATTGGGTTAAATGCCTTAGGAATAAAGTCAAAGAAAGTATTTTTAAAATATTAAAGTATTTAGCTAGGTCTAAGAATATTTGTGTACTTTTGATAGTTTTTCTTAGTTTGTGAAAGTTGTAGACTGAAGTTTTCATAGCCCAATTTTTGCTTTTTGCGAAGAATGATCATGTCAGATAATATAAGTGAAGAACAAAATAGGGAGACAATCGATAGATTGTGGTCTAACTTGAAAAGAAAAGGTGATGGAAAATGTCATTGTCCTTGCAAAATTTGTAAGGGCTTAAACCGCAGAAGACTGCTAATCAAAACAGTTAAGAGACATTGTAGGGAGAATGGTCACATTGAAGGGGGGCATGACTATCATCCACTGGCAAGTTGTTCATTATATCATTTTAAAAATTTATAGAAATATGAAATCACTTGATGATTAGTTGATGATCATGGTTTATTTATGTTAATCAATTTATATAGGTTGATCTCCCCAGGGAAGTACATGATATGAACCACAACAATATGAAGAATATGGTTTTCGAAGTGGAGGAACATGGCGGTGTGAATATCCAAGGTGAAGATAATGATCCCATGGAAGATGATGATTATGCACCAGAAAACACAATTGAAGATGATGGTATAAATACATTGATCCATGACACATTTAGTCCAAGCATATCTGATCATGATGATGATGATGATAGCCTCGATGTACCTTTACTTGAGAAGGCATAAGAGCCCCTATACAAAGACTCCCAAACAACTCTTCTCTCTACTATATTATTGTTGTTGAACTTGAAGGTTATGAATGGTTTATCCAACATAACAATGTCACGTATGTTAAGGTATGTCATATATCTTTATAGTTAACAAAGGGTGAATAATGTACCACTAATATTGTTTATATTAACGTCTTATTATTTTTTCTGTAGATTGATAGGCGAGTTTCTGTTACCATCATCAAATATTCTACCTCACTCATATCGAGAATTATCTGTTGTTATGAAATATATTGGAATGAAGTATCAAGCAATACATGCTTGTCCCAATGATCATATTATATATTATAAAGAACATGAATTTGTAACACAATGCCCTGTATGTCATATGAGTAGATATTGAATAGATTGACTAACAAAAAAGGTGCCTCAAAAGGTTCTTCATTACATCCTCATTATTCCACGGATGTGACAATTATTTAGGTGTAGTAGCTTGGCTCAATTTATGGATTATCATGCATGCAATAGAAGTCGAGATGACATTATTCAAATGTGTTTGGATGGTTTGGCATTTATGCACATAGAGGAAAAGTGGCAACACTTCAAAGAAGAACCTTGTAATCTCAGGCTTTCATTGGCAATAGACGGTGTCAATCCATTTGGAGAGATGAGATCTATTTACTCAATGTGGCCTATTTTTGTTATCAACAATAACATTCCTCCATGGATTTTAATAAAGAGTGAGCACATTATGTTGGCAATGATTGTTCTAGGTATCTTATCATTTGATAGTTATTAATTTACATGTACTTACAAATCTTGCAGTAAAACAGTCACAATAATTATGTAATGTTACTGTTCATTCAATTATTTAAATATCAAGTTAAAGATATGAATGTATATATTGAGCCTCTTATTGACAAGTTGGCAGAGTTATGGAACAGTGTCACTATGTATGATGTGTCTAGACCAATAGGACAAAGACAATTTCAATTCCATGCAATACTTGCATGGACAATACATGATGCCCCAGGGCTAACACATTTTTGTGGTATGTTATAGTGAATTCAAGTTGCGCATGATAATTCTAATTATAAAAATCAACATATTTAATAATCCAATTATATCATTATCTTGTAGGTATTCAAACAAAGGCAAAATTTGCATGTGCAGTTTGTGGTCCAAAGATGAAATCTCGTCATTCAAAAAGTTTAGGAAAGCAGTTGTTTGATGAGTGTAGACCCTTCCTCCATAGTAATAATAAGTATCAAAGTACAAAAAAACATCTTTTCAATGGGAAAGAAGGGAGTACATCAAAGCCACGAAGAATGACACCTCGCCTATGGAAGTTGGAATATAATAAAATTAATCATCGAGGTAATGTCATTCCACCTAATGGTTTATGTTTGTAATTTATATATTTCTATTTTGATTTTTATTTAGTAATTGTTTAATTGATGATTGTGAAGGTCATCAAGGCAGTTTTGACAACCTTCCAAAGGGACTAAAAAGCTATCCTAGACAATTTAGCAAGTTGCCCTACTATGAGCACTTACAAATTGTGCATTTGTTTGATACTATGCATATTGGAAAGAATATAACAGAGACATTGTGGAAAATATTGGATGGAAGGCATGACAAAGAAAAAATTGTGAAAATTTGTAATGACATTCATGAATCCAATCATGCATTGAATAATTTCATTCACTCAAATAGCAATAGAGATAAGATTAATATAAGTGCCCTTCTTAGGTTATTAACAGAGCAACAAAGTGATGCCATAAAAGAAGTCATACGAAAAATTTGATTTCCCACAGGATTTGCTGCGAACATAAACAATCTCATATAAAAAAAAAGTGAATTTGGGCCAGGGCTCAAAATGCATGATTGGCATACTTTCATCAAGGTAAGTTATGTTCTTTTGTATTTACAATATATTCATAAACTACATGTACTATTCATTATGTTATGTTAGAAAACAATGAAATGATTGGTTTATAATTACTGTAGTACGTGCTTCCTCTATCTCTCCCAGAGCCCTTCAACAATAACATCAAACAAGTGATATAGGATCTTGGAAAATACATGAGGTAAGCAGTAATATCTATTCAATTTGTTGTATATATATATTATATTCATGATTTGTTTTTCTTGCTATGTAATCTATTGTATATTATTTTGTAAAGTCTCATATCTATATATTTTTGGTGACTTGAATCTCTTAATGTAGGTGGTTGTCATCTAAAGAAATCCATAAAGAACATATAAACTATTGGAAGAGAAGAATTCCTCATTTACTATGTGAAATGCAAAAGTGTCTACCTCCAACTTTTTTCACTGCACAGGAACACTACCTCATACACCTAGTTGAGGAGATTGAATTGTGTGGACCTATACACACTAGGTCAATGTGGATGGTTGAGAGGCACTTGAAATCTTTGAAGGCTTTGGTTCGACAAAGAGCACATCCTAAGGGTTCTATGGTAGAGGGATATATGGTATACCAGACTATGGTGTACATTACTGAATATCTTCCTAAGTTTGCATCAAATATCTATGTAGATCGCATTTGGGATCTCAAGCCTTTTAAAAAATTAGAAGGGGAGTACTTGATGGGAAAAGGCACATTGAGGAAAGTGAGAGGTAATAATTATAAGATGTTATTGTAATAAATTATTTCTTAATTTTTAAAATAAATCGGTTGTAAGTTGACTATTTTTTTTGTATAGGTGCTCGAGAGTGGGATGCACTACATTTGTATATTGAAAACAATCTTGATTGGATGATGGTATGGATTGAACGATGTCAACATTCTAGTCAGACATTAACATGGGAAGGTGTATCTTAATTGGTTAAAGAAGCTCATCGTAATGGAGATTCAAATGTTATGCAAAGGGAAATAGATTTAGCACATGGTTTAAGAGAATGGTAGGTTATCATTGTACAAATACAATTGCATCATGGGACTTGGCATAGCAGTCTATTCGTGCATAAAGTGTTTCTATGGACCATAATCAATTATCTGTCTATGCTATTGTGTTTCTATAATCTTGTGTAGTTTATGCAAGGATGAAGAATATGACTGTGGTAGAAGGAAAAAGGTTAAACAAGTATAGGATGAAGATGGCATAGATGACTCTTATGGAAAATATTCCAATCGACAGAGCAATCCTTTTCAATCAATTTCAAATAGAAAAGCTAAGATTGCTAGTAAAGGGAATTCATTCATGAGAACAAATCAAGAGAAACTGTAGCACAATGCAAGATAGATTTTTTTGTCTAGCTCAATGGAAAACCAATGTTGGGACAAAACCTATAAAATAGAGGGAAAATCACATTGTTGACAACCATTCAGAAAACATGGCAAACACTACAGAAAGTTGATAATGAAGTCAAATTATCATGAAAATATGCATTACTTAAAACTTTTTCAATGATTCAATGTTAGATCCCTACAACCAATATTTCCTTATACTTCCAAAATTCATCAAATAAATGTGAGAAATGGAGATATATTTCTACTTGTCAAACTTGCAAATATGTTTGTGGCTGAAGCAGTAGGTTGAATGTAGAACTGTCAAACAACAAAATGTGGTCTATAGGTTACATATTGCATGGAGTTCTATTACCAGTTGGACCATATAGAGGTTAAAATCATCATCTTAAATATTAGGCTCTACACCTAGTTTTCACGATGAACTAGCATTGTGATAGTGTCGTTGTGGTGGTGATGCCATCTATAGTTGGAATTTGCAATGGGAGTTGGCATCACAGCCATAGTGAACCCGTCACAATGCTTGTGGTGGATGTCGCAATTGTGATGTCTACCACTCGCATGGTGATGGTAGTCGACGTCATCATCACAATGACCCTATCACCATGCTTGTGGTAGATGTTGTAATTGTGACATCTGCAACTCGCATGGTGATGGTAGTCAACATCATTTCCATAGCGACCCCATTGCCATGCTTGTGGTAGACATTGCAATTGTGACGTCCATAACTCACATGGCGATGACAGATGGCATCATCACCATAGTGACCCCATCACCATGCTTGTGGCAGATGTCGCAATTGTGACATTCGCAACTTGCATGGCAATGAAAGTTGGTGTCGTCGCCACAACAGCCTCGTCACAATGCTTGTGGTAGATGTTGCAATTGCAACGTCATGCACAAGCATTGCAATGGGGTTGATGTCACAATAAAGTGGTTACATAGCGACAAAGAGGCATCATAATTATGATGGATTAGGATAGAGTCGTAAGTTATGACTAAAAAATAATGACAGCTATTACTATCATAGTGGCGACACATTGCTATCGTAAGTGTGACATATAGCCTTCACAAATCGATGCCAAATGTATTAGTGGCACTTTTATGTCATTAAAGTTTAACCATTTAAGTCTTGAGATCCTTTTTCTTTATAACAAATGGCACAGGTTTGTGCTTTTACCCACAAAAGAAAACACTAGACACAAAGATTGGTTCACCCAATCCCCAGGCTATCTCAACCAAAAAACAAGTTCAATATTTCATTATCCAGCGATTACAACTTGATGACAATTTGTAATCTCTTATAGCTCAATACTGCCACAAGAAGCTATTATCACATCACATCTTCTAAAATCCCTAACACTAAGCCATTTTATACAAGATTTCAATTGTGAAAAATTAGGGTTAGAAGAATTACAACATGTCAGCTCAGCCCCAAACCCCATCTAGGAATTATGAAGTGTGTTTAGTACTTCCTTGATTAGTTGACACAAACTAACAACATTAACTTGTGTTCTAAAGTCCTCTAAGAAGGTTGCTCCTAAAAGAGAAATACTTTAATGAGTCTCAACAAAATCCTCTAATAGGGTGGCACCTTATAGTTTTATTGTAATATTTTGACAAGGATAAGCTCTTGATTGAGTCCACTTTAGAAGAATGAAAATTTGTGAGGATCAACTCATGCACCATAGTTTTAACCCTAGTTGGGTTTCCATGAGGTAAATATTATGTTATTGATGTAGGAGCATCCTGGGTGTAAGAAAAATCTTCCATTACCCAAAAATATTTCCTTTTTTATTTATTGAATAAGGGTTGTCTCAATATGGAGTTGTTTTCTATAAAGGCTTGCTACTTAGTAAGTTGGTCATATGAGCTCAAAATGTCCCAATTACAAAGGTGGATGTTCATCTTGCATATATCATCCTACTAGTTGAGGCTCAATGCCATATCATGAGTATTTTTTGTGGATTTTTTGTGTACAATTTGTTGACAATTGGCTAATAGTGATTTGTAATTTTTGTCATTAATGGAAAAACATGATGTACATGTTAATAGGAAACCTTGGAAATAAAGATACTTAGTGGATGGTAATCAGAAAATTGTCTAAGTATAGAATTTGGTCTATAGCGGTGTATTGTTTTGTTCATAACATGTTGCAGACATCATATTATGACAAGTAAAGTTACATGGAGATAGTATACATGTTGATGATGATCTTTATAACCTCAAAATTTTGTACATACTATACAAAAAATAAATAATCATTTTTTGATTATGCAAGATAATGAAATTGAAGGAAAGAATTGTTTTGTTTACAAAACAATTACTTGTCCAATTAGGTCTAACATCTTAGATGTTTACTCTAACTTGAAAAAGTGAATTGTGGTCTTATCCAACCCAACAGTAACTTATGTAAAGGCATGGTATTTATCAAAAGACTTCTTGTGATAAGAAGTATGTTATCCTAATATTATAGTGAAGTGAAGTACTTGTATGTGTTTGTGAAGTTATGTGAAGTGAGAAAACTTCTGTGAAAGTAGTATATGCAAAGTTTTGTATGAGCTATCTAGTGATCCAAGATCAAGTTGAAGATCAAAGATTAGACAAGGAAGACAATAATAGTAAATTATTTGTTTGAGCAGTGAGCTCTTCTTGTAGTTGAAATTTCATGTTTGGGCAGTGGGCTCTTCTTTCATACATTGTACTACAACTCCAAACAAGGTTGGAATCTCCTAATAGGGATTCAAAGTCTCCTAACAGGGACTAATTATACTAACTTTTCTCATTGACTCCTAATAGGTCCTTCCCTTAACAAGAAACTTATATATCAATATATTATCTAGTGGGTATCATCCCCACTAGGGTTTTCCCTTGGCTAGGGTTTCCCTAGTTAACAAAATATGGTGTTATGAGTTATCTTTGTGCATTTCTATTGTTACTGTTCAACATTACTTTATTGATTAGTTTTAATTTATAGTAAAAATAGGTTTTGAAGGGACCCAAAACCCTTTAACAAAAAAACTAAAGATAGACAATTAAGCACATGCAGGTTTTACAAGGACCTGAGACCTACAGTATGAAAGTAGAAAATCTAGGTTTTACTAAAAACTAAAACCAAAAATAGGACTAGAAAACAAAACCAAGTTTTACAAGGACCTAGAACCTAGAGTTCAACAAATGGTTTTAAAAACCAACTGAAAGACCAAAAGCAAAGACTAGAAACCAGAACCACCACCAGTGGCTATTGCAATTCCTTGATCATTCTCACCACCTCCTTGCTAGCCTCCATAGAATTTTGAACCATGTCAATAGAAGAAATCCTGGTACCTAATGTAGCCTCATCCGACTTCTTCCTTCAACTTTATCTTGTTCTTTTGCTTGGCCCACCAAGAGATAAGATTTTGTCATTATTTTTCTTTCCTAAGCTGATAGTTGTCGCACAAATGCTAGAGGTGACCTATTCCATCTTGTTGCCACTCTCTTTGATTAAGAGGAAAAGTTCATGTTCATATTCTTTTAAAATTTTCAAGATATTTCCAACCTAAACTTCTATCTAGAGGATCTTGGCCCTATCAGTATCCTGGTCCTACTACATCTTTCCAACTCTTTCTTTTAGAGTCATTAACTCATTGTACATCCAAGAATCACCTTAGAGAGAGGAATCTACCTTGAGCTTACCAATATGAAGGAAAGAGAGTGTGACACCCATGCTAGTGGGGTCATCCTTCTCCTTTTCCATATCTACCTCCATATTATCCTTCTCCATTCCCATATCTTCCTCCATCTTTCCCATATCTTCCTCCATCTTTTCCTCTCTAGCTTCCTGGGGTTGTTCAATCGGGTTTTCGTCCTCTTCTCCAACATTATTCAACTTAGTATTTTTGTTGTTACTTTCCTCTACCTTGGCCCTTCTAGATTTTCCTTTACTTCTAGAATAAGAATTTAGATTAGAACTAAAGTCCCCAACATTAGTATTCTCCAAAGTAAGTAATAATTATTTTGCATGGTTTAAAGTAAGTAATAATATCTATTTGGCAACCAAAGTTTGTAGCTTATTGATTCACCCACCCCCCCACCCACTCCCAGTAATCCCTATTTCTAACAATTGGTATCAAAGGATAGTTACTTTGAAGAGGCTTAACAACTTAAGTAAGATCCCTATGGATATGGAATAGTTGAAGAAGAACCTTGAAGAAGCTCTTGAACAAATTGATCTCCTTATTGAAGAAAGAGATAAGCTGAAAGACATATACAAAGAATCCAAAGTATATATTAGTTAGTTAAAAGAAAAGATTGAACATTTAAAATCCAGGCCTAAATTTACTAAATCTAGAACCATTGATAATAACTATTCAAAGTTGAAGATAGAATACAAGATCTTGAAGCATGAATTGAAAATTAAAAATCTAAAGTTGACTCTAAGAAATGATCCTAGAAAAATTGAATATGATTTGAAGACTGAAAATGTAGATCTAAGAGCAAGTTTGGAAAAGAAAACATCTGAACTTGAAACATTGAAAGAGGATCATGAAGAACTCCTTAAGTACAATACTATTATGAAAGGTGAATTAGCACAATGTAAATAGTAGCTTGAGAAGCTTTATTCTAGCAAAGAAAAACTTGATAATTCAATGTCTATGCAGAGACCTTCTTATGACAAGACTAGTATTAGCTATCTAATTAACATGTCTATAAAGAAACTTGAGATCAGATTAGATTAGAAAGAAAAAGAAAAATCTAAAGACAAAATTGAATCTAGTCAATCTTCTAAGAAATCTAAAGAATATGAGAAAAACAAGGAAGCTAAAATCTTGGATGAACCAAAGCAAGTGGAAACTCCTAAGGAAACCAAGTAAGAATTTAGAGGTAAGTGTTTTTTATGTAATGAAATAGGTCATATGAAAAGAGATTGTACTAATAAGTCATTCAATCATGTTAAGGACTTTTATTGTCGTAATTGTCATAGTATGGGTCATAATGCAATTGATTGTAGGAAAGCTAAGTATGATAATGATAGGTAAAATAGTAGAATGTCTACATATACTAAGCCTATGGATAGAAGAAGATCTAATGAAAGGACATCAAGAGAAGGGAGATCTTATGAAGATAGAAGATGGATCATGTGTTATAAGTGTAACAACTTAGGACACATTGCTTGGAATTGTCATGTACCTGATAATCAGAAGAATCCTAGAAGCATAGCACCTATATGTTAGTTATGCAACAACTTCAGACACGTAGACAAGTACCCTAGAATGGACATAAATTTTGGAGATAGAAGAAACAATGGAATAAACATCAAGAATAGGAGAAATGATAAAAGGAACCATGAAAGGAACTCAGGAACTAGCAGAGATAATGAAGAACAAAGAAACATTGTAAGTGAAGTTAGAGAAGAACTTAATGAAGCATTTGTGAAAGGAATAGACATCTCACAAGAAAATTTAGATGATGAGACAGGAAGATTGAAGTCATTTGTTGAGTTTCATTCAATTAAGTTTAATTAAGCTTGTTCACACCATTAGAATTTGAGAACTTAGACAGAGATTGAATTAGAGGTAGGAAAGTTGGGAAAAGATGTATCTTGTTATGTTTAGATTATACCCAAGCTCCCTTGTTATTTGGAGCTCATCTAAAGAAGTTATGATGAAATTCAAAGTTACTAGTATTATAGTGAAGATTAATTTTGTAACGAAAGATGAAAAGTAAGTTTTTGTAGAGAATTTCATGATGCAAAGTTTTGAGGATATTTTTCATAATGGAAGAAGATTTTGGTAAACCTCAAGTGACATCCGAAGATTGGATAGATTATTTTGAGTAGTTATCTTATTACAGAATGCAAGTAACAACTTTTTCATATTCGCAAAAGTATGCAATTAATGTAAGTTCAAGTTAAGGGATAAATGGAGTACAAATTTGAATTTACTTCATTACAAACACATTTGAAGTGAAGAACATTCCAAAGTGACTTGTTAGAGCGATTTCAAAGAAAACCCAATTTTTGGAAAGAGGTATTTTGTCATTTTTCTACAAAATTTGTTTAGTTAAAGATATTGTTGATAAAGAATCATGGATATGTAAGTTGTTCATAGTTTTGAAAATGAGGATAGACCTAAGTTTAAGATAGTTTCTATAAAACCTAGTGATAGAAACCCTAACTCTACATTGTCCATCACTCTGAACAATGTAGTCTATCTGGAAGATGTAGAAAATTATTTGAATTGTAATTTTAAGTTGATTGGAAGTGAATATATGAATAAGGATATGGAATTGGTTTTTAACCTTGACATGAATATGAAGCCCAAATTTGAACACTAAAGAATTAGACTTGTTTAAGTATCACTTCTACCATGAATTAGATACAAATAAATGGACTCAAATCATACTGAGTAGAATACATGATGGTGAATTATGGATGCAAGACAATGTAGTAGACATTTATGCCAACCTTATACATGAGGTAACTCATCTAAGAAAAGAAGGAAATGTACCCATAGGTGAAAATATGGTTAAGAAGAAAATGGAAAGTTATACTAAGGTAGTATACAATGGGAAGGCTATGGTAATTAGCTCCATCAAGCAGGATGATGTGAGATTTCTTAGCAAAATTATTGCTCATTCAGTTTGTGCAAATTCTAAGATAGATGAACTTTTAGTTGGATTTATTTATGTAGCTTATAAGATATGTGTTGAGAAATAATGGGTAAATCTAAGTGAAATACTAAGGATGCAACTCTTGGAAAACCTTGAAAACATTAAGAGAATAAAGAATGGTGTGTTTAGATTTCAATCATTGATTAATCACATATTCTTTTATGTGCTAAAGAGATTTCCCTACTTATCAATAATAGATATAATGAGTAGTAATAGATACATTATGGAGAAGATTACAAAGGTATGTAGATGACACCATGTAGATGAGATATTGGACAGTGGAAACCTAATAATGAAAAGATTCCAAAATGAGATGAAAAAAAGATTTAAGAACTCACCTGCAATTATGGATAGGTTCAAGGAAGACATGTGTATTATAATTGATGTAGATTATACTTATATTCAAGAAATAGAACCTTGGGAAATTTTTTTGGATCCTTTGAGCTATGAGTTGAGTGATGATGTTGTAGTTGGCTACATTGACTTGTTGTTATATAAAGCTGAGTATAGATTTAGAACATTTGATGAGATTACATAGCATGCTCATCAAGCAACCTTTGAGAAAGAATCTCACAAGAAAGTTGATTCAATCATGAAGAAGGAATTATTTAATGTCAAAATGTTAGAAAGTGAATCTGAGGCTATGAGATAGTCATTGAAACAAGGTGTACTAAACATACAACCCTTCCCAATTTTAGTTGCTATGACAACTTTAGAGCAGAGCATACCATATACTCCAGTATCCAATATTTAGCCCAGTGAACGTAATAGAAAATTGGAGAGATTAGTTGAAGTAGTGACTATAAAGGCAAAAAGAGTCAAATAGATGGCTATGGGTCCTAGCAAGAGGCATAAAGAATTGTTGACAATTGAATCTAGTGATGATGAAGAGGTTGAGGAATAGGAAACCAAGAAAGTAGAAAAGGTGACTCCACCTAAGTAAGTAGCAGGAAAAGCTCAACAACCATGGAAGCCAAAGATTGAGAAGATTAACATGGCAATTGTTAATGAGAGAAATTTTGTTCAAATGAACAAATTTTATGACTTATACAATAATTTTGAGAAGAACCAAATTGATATATCTACTATAAGATATATCATAGAAAATGATCTTAGTATTGAAAGATATCAAAGGAGTAGTGAACCAAAAATTCTACTTGAGACTTATAGATAAGAAGACTCCAGCAAGGGGAGAAGACCTTGAACTTTAAAAGTCTTTGCTAAGGAAAATTTGCAAGACTAATGATAAAGATGAGATTAAGATTCTGTTAAATAACCTCACTCCATACTTGAGGAACAAATTGAGTCCATTTTGTTCATGGTTGGTGAGAAATGTAAGTTAAGAAAGGACACAGTAGAAACTATTAGTTAGATGTTCTCACAAATAGCATCTCCTCTAGCTCCTAAAACCTTGGAAGTATAAGTAAGTGGTGATACTATGAAGATTGATCAAACCAATGTTACTCTTAACATTGATCATACCAATCCATTTGATGTATCTAAGCCAAATATACTTGACACTGAGGATATTGAAGAAAAGTTAAAATAAATTGGGAAAGAGAAGAGGCTAATAAAAGTTGAAAAGTAGAAGATAGAAGAAGCAAAGCAACAATTGCTTGAGGAAAATAGAAAAAGAAAGGAAGAAGAAGATAATAAAAGAATGGCAGAAGAAGAAAGGAAAAGGAAAACTAAGGAAGAATAAAAGAAAAGATCAGAAGAGAAGAAAGAAAGAGAAGAAAAGGAAAGGAAAGAAGAGGAAGAGAGGAAAGTTAAAGAAGCAGCAAAGAAGTAGAAGGAGGATTCAAAACTAAACCATCTAGTTCATCTACTCCACTCTCTCTTTCTAGCTTGGCTACTAGTGATGATGATCAA
Source organism: Cupressus sempervirens (assembly GCA_028749045.1). Taxonomy (NCBI): domain Eukaryota; kingdom Viridiplantae; phylum Streptophyta; class Pinopsida; order Cupressales; family Cupressaceae; genus Cupressus; species Cupressus sempervirens. The sequence continues at coordinate 744,193,669 of CM053793.1, read as the reverse complement.
AGTGATCTAATTTCATCCTTATCTAAACTTTTACAAAAGAATAAAATGATGAATTTTTTATAGAAATCAGTAATGGAAGCGACTGACAGATTACACAGTACTTTGATAGTACATCACACTGAGTCAAATCCTTAGCTGAGAGCACAAGAAGTGCTAAAGTCATTCAATGAAGAGTTTACTAATTTACTAAATGTTGCAAAGGAAAAGGCTCAAATTTCCCATGATGCTAACTTGTTTGGCACCACCTACTAGTATATCAATAATGACTTAGTCAATCTTGATACATGCATAAAACAACTTTGGAAATGTCAATAGGAAGGGAAAGCTTTGTATGTTAAGTGCACCTTATCATAAAAAAAAACTAAGGATTTGCACAATCAGATAGAGGTAAAGATAAGTGATCTTGAGGCTTTATCTAGCCAGATCATGCATCCTTCTAGCAAAGTTGATGATTTTGAGAATCAAGTTGTCAGTGTTCATAATGAGATCAAGAAACTAGAACTTCAGAAAGAATAGATTTTGAAGAGAACATTTGATTTTAGAGAATCTATTGCTCTGAAGTTATCTTTTGTTGAGAATCAACTAGAAGAATGTGCCAAGGCCAAGGACACATATAAAATTTTTGTATTCAAATATCAATGCAGTTGAGATTGCATCATATGCATTATGTGCAATTCTCTCATCAGCAGAGTCTACCAAAGAGACATGGAACAAAGGTATGGATAGATTGAAGATCATTTCAGCATAAGGCAAAGATAGCAGTTTTGATAGTTATGGTCAGCATCTTGATAGTTTGACCTTTTTCATTGATGTTAATGGGGGAGTAATAGTAGAAGACAATTAAAAAATATAAAATTTGGATAGTAAAGGGGAGAGATGTGAAAATAGTGTACATGTGTAGTATGAAGTATATTGTAAGGGGGGGCATATATATAAAGTTGTAATAGATGTAATGTTTATTTTGATAGTTAAGTTTTGTCACTTAGCCAGTTTTCCCTATTTTGTTGCCATGAATGCCAAAGGGGGAGATTGTTGAAAATTAGCTAATAGTGATTTATAATTATTGTCATTAATGGTAACACATGATGTACATGTTAACAAGAAACCTCAAAAGTAAAGATACTTAGTGGTTGGTAATCAAAAATTTATCTAAGTAATTATTGTCATTAATGGTAACACATGATGTACATGTTAACAAGAAACCTCAAAAGTAAAGATACTTAGTGGTTGGTAATAAAAAATTTATCTAAGTATAGAATTTGGTTTATAGCAGTGTATTGTTTTATTCATAACATGTTACAAATGTCATATTATGACAAGTGAAGTTACATAGAGATAGTATACATGTTTTTGATGATGTTTATAACTTCAAAAGTTTGTATGAATTGTACAAAACATATTTAATCATGTTTTGATGATGCAGGACAACAAAATTGAAGGAAAGAATTGTTTTGTTTACAAAACAATTACTTGTCCAATTAGGGCCGACATCCTAGATGTTTACTCTAACTTAAAAAAGTGAATTGTGGTCTTAGCCAACCTAGTAGCAACTTATCTAAAGGCATATTATTTATGTAAAGACTTCTTGCAATAAGAAGTTTGCTATCTTGATATTATGAGGAAGTGAAGTACTTGTATCTACTTGTGAAGTTATGTGAAGTGAGAAAACTCGTGTGAAAGTGGTATATGTGAAGTTTTGTATGAACTATTTGGTGATCCAAGATCAAGTTGAAGATTAGAGATCAGATAAGGAAGACAATAACAATAAATTATATGTTTGAATAGTGAGCTCTTGTAGTTGAAATTGCATGTTTCGTCAGTGGGCTTTTCTTGCATACATTGTACTACAATTCCAAACAGGGACTACTTATATTGAATTTTCTCATTAACTCCTAACAAGGTCCATCCTCTAACAAGGAACTTATATATTAGTATATTATCTAGTGGGTATCATCCCCACTAGGGTTTTCCCTTGGCCAAGGTTTCCCTAGTTAACAAAATATGGTGTTATAAGTTATCTTTGTGCATTGCTATTGTTACTATTCAACATTACCTTATTGCTTCACTATGCATGTTTGAAGTAAGTAATAATATCCAGTTGGCAAAGTTTTTAGATTATTGATTCACCCCCCCCCAAAGTAATCCCTATTTCTAACACAATTTTGGTATAAAAATTCTAGGCTCACCATTGAAAAATTTAGAGGCCCCATATCTGCTCCAAAATGGGGTCAACTAGAGCTTATAGAAGTTAAGTCTTGTAGATCAAAAAATGAGGATTTTGAAAAGTGGTTATAATAGTCAATTGGAGCAATGGTTCAAAAGTTATGGCCTTCTAAATTTGGGCCAACCAAAATTTCCAAAATAAGTGTCAAAGGTGAATTAGGATGACTCTATATGTAATTTTAGAACTAATCAATCTCAAGGGTTAGGGTTTGATGTCTAGAAACTTCCTAGGTGGTGTAAAAATGCATATTTAAGTAATGCTCGTACATTGTCTAGGATAGCTCTAGGTGATAGTTTGCATCTCTATGTTGCAAATTATTGTAAGGAAGGCACTCATGTGGGTTTTCATATTGTATTTCAAAGTTATATAATTGTACATTGATGGTCATAATAAGAATCCCATTATTTGTTCTTGCCAATTATTGTTATTTCTTTATTTTTGTTCTATATCTACAGTATTAAGGGGAGCACCCTTCATCAAGTGGTATCGGAGTAGGAATCTTTGAGTGTATAAATTGTTGGCAATATGTTTAGATAAATGTATTTATTGTTTTCATTTATGGAAACATGTATTCAACATTTCATTTATGCATTTAGAGATAGAAAATTGTCTAAGTGTTAGATAGTTTGCAGTAGCATAGAGAAGATGTGATGTGTACAAATGACTCATTGAAACTTAGCTCATGCATAGTTAAGGAAAGATATATGACACTACTATGATGACATGTACCAATGCATAGGTGTGTACGAATAGTACGGTGTGAGATATGGTTAAAATACCAATAAGGGTATTTAACAGAGCAAAATAGAGCATAGTAGAGAATTAGAGTGTACGACTTTAGGAATTATTTTGGTGACAAATTAATTACAAATTTATGATAAGTCAACTATGTGGATATTATTCCATAAGTTATTTTATATTATGTCAAGCATATGAAGGCATGAAGGTCGATTGAGAAAGAATTATGAAGATATGAGGTATAAGTAAAGATCTTATCTTGTGAAGACAAGTGTGAGATACAAGTGAAAGATATGTGTGATATGTGATGATCTATGTGAGATTTTTGATTGATGATATGTGAACTACATCTAATATTTGATCAAATAAAGTGTGAAGTACAAAAAACAAAATATATTTATGTGCTGAAAAAATGTGCAAATTGCAGGAAGCCTAAGGAATCAAGCTAATCTAAAAGAAATTCACAAAAGCAACCAACAAAAAAACATTCCAACCACCTCTAATACTCAAAAAGGGCAGCTATGTGTAGCCATTGTTGGTGTATCCTTGATGGAGGGTATGTTTGGTATGCTCTCACAAACACAACAATAAGTAAATCCCTTGTGTGGAAGTGCAAATGTGAGTGTGAGTGCAAAGTGAATGTGCAATATGATCCTAGACTATATGAAAAGACAAATAAATTCAAGATATGACTATGGAGGAAGTCACACTCAAAGGTACTCTATGATGCAATGAACATGAAATGATGAAAACTATCAATGAATGCAAGGTATAACTAGAATGAAATCTAAAACTAGAATGTAAACTAAATATGCAAGATGCAAGCTACAACTAGAATGAAAGCTAAACTAGAATGTAAACTAAATATGCATGCACAACAAAAATTAAGATGCAATACAAAATGTAAATCTTACCAACTATCAAATCACTAAGATGCAGCCTATGAACTCCATATGAAAATGTACCTATAATGCAAGCTCTCAATGTGGTGATTCTAGACTCAAAGCGACGGTGTATCGATGTAATCCAATAATCCTCTATATGCAATGCTTGAGACAAGGCTTCTATTTAAAGACTCTCAGGAACATCTAGAGGGTGTCTAGAAGATAAGGATAAGGATAAAGATAAGGATTAAGCACCTTATCTCCTTATCTCATATCCTTAGTTGGGAGGATAAAATGATGAGGTGGCACATGTGTGTAAAAGGTTTTCAAGTTGTAGACACCATGTGCTTAAAAAGAAATGCAAACCCTTATGATGACAACTCATAAGAGTACACATACTCTTAGGCTTATAGATTAGGATAAAAATTAAATTAAATGAAATTTAATTTAATTTTGGTCTAGAAGAAATTAATAGGATATGGAGGATTTAAATAAATAAAATTTATTTTTTAAAAAAAGGGAATAAATGGAGAATCATGTGTTGAATTAAATTTAACACATTAAGGCTAGGAAGTATTTAAATTAAATTTAAATACTTAGGCCAAAAGTGAACCTATTTAATTAAAATAATTTTAATTAAATAAGTAGAAGAATGTGAGCATTATTAATTAAATTAATAAAGTCATTCGGGACAATTTTTAGTGTATACATTTTGCCCCTCTTTGATGTGATGTCGGCATGGCATCATATCAAAGAAAATACAATGCAAGTTGCCCTAGAGAAGGAAGGAGAATCCTAATGCCCCCTCACAGAAATTGCGCAAAAAATACAAATTTGGGCAATTTTCGTGAAAAGGTTGCAGAACAGAAGGAAGGAAAAGAAAGAAATGAGAAAAATAGGATGAATATATGGAGAAATCATGAGATAGACATGGTGCAGAGCGGAGAAGGGCACAAACGGGGTCCACGAGGCCTACATAAGCCTCCAAGGGACCCATAGGAAGGTCATTGTCACACCACGAGAAGAGCATCCAGAGCAGCTATGGACCCAATCGAGAGATTGCAGCTTGGTGAGCGCGTTCGGGAGCACCAGAGACCAGCCGTGATGGGGGCACCGGTGAGTCATCTGATCCTCCTAGTAATTTGATAGGTAGACTAGGTTAAATGCATTTATGATGTCCTAAATGCGGTAAAAACCGATCCTAGGCGGAGACGACAGTCTCCACCTTGTCGTCTGTGCAGACGACAAAAAAGGGATATCGGCGCCTTCGAAGATGACAAGGAACATCCTATCGTCTGTGCAGACGCTAAAGCTACGACAAGACCAACAAAGATGATAGACTATAGTCTATTGTCTGCATGAGGGATGGCGGCATTGGAGATGACAGAGCTTGCCATGTCATCTTCAAGAGCAAAGCGGAAATAAAAATACAGGTTTTGCGTAAGCACATACCAGCATCTCCGCGAATTAGCGTCTGCACTGATCAGCGTCTCTGCCGATCAGCGTCTTCATCGGACACAACAAAAATAAGAAATGGCGAGCATAAAATGCCCCATTCTAAAAATTAAAAGACTGACTTACTGCATGTCCATGCTGCAGGAGGGCACGGTGCTTTTTGGGTCACAGGAGCACTATCCACCGACTATGGTGATACAGGAGAGACTGACAGATGCGAATTGGGGACACATGCAGCTGTGTGGACTGGAACATGTCCACAAGTGGCCAGACTTGAGGGCTCACACAGCACAGCTATCGACTCTCATAGAGCAATGGCATACACCCACAAGGAGCTTCCATCTACCGATAGGGGAGGCTACCGTCACTCTCTTGGATGTATGGTGGATCTTAAAGTGCCTATCAGAGGCACATATCCAGAGTATGTAGTTGAGGAAACTGATCCCTTCCTAAAAGAGTGTTTTGGTAGGCGACGACAAAGACTACTAGTACAGCGATCCTGGCTATCCTGGCGGGGAGCCTTGGAGCAGAGACTACCGAGACTTGCGGTATATCTAGCCTCTTTGATATGGCAGATGCTACCAGATCATGTAGGGCATGGGTGGCCTATTGGTTGGGCATGGTTGTTGAGAACCCTATTACAGGAGGATGGTGAGGTCTACTGCTGGGGACAGACCATCTTAGCAGAGTTATACCATGATTTACACATGTGTGCATATCGAACACAACGCACGATGGGACCAGGTCTAACACTACTAATGGTTTAGTCTTGGGAGCACATCGAGGTTACTCGACCCATCACACGGAGAGAGACCAGGTAGCCTAGAGAGCCATACGCATGCAGATATCGGCCTCCTATCCAGTATACATTGACAGAGTCAGTGGGATTCTGGCGTAGGTGCCTAGATGAGATCATCATGTTTGACTAGACTCCTTATGATGGAGTGGAACACTGGGGGAGAGTATAGGAAGCATAGGGTGAGGACGATACGAAGGATCAAATGTATCTCTCATTTACTCAGACCGATTGCTAGATTATTGGTCGATCTGCACACGTGATTATGCGATATATTCCTTCTTGGGTGCGATGATAGTTTGGGTGTATGCAGGATGTGGTTCCAGACAGATTCCTATATCCTGTAGTGACCCATGAGTATGGTCGGCTATGGGGTTGAGGGACGATGCTACGATTTGCTTGGGCATCATGGTTACCGCTGGATAAAGTGCCATGGGTTCATGGTCAAGACAGGGGAGATGTTGGTATGACACCAACATATGCGCAGTGGTGGGCAGCACACTAACCAGTCAGACTGACAGTGCCTGGAGTAGTTCCACCAGCAGAGCAGGCACGGGGAGAGGGAGATGGTGCAGGAGGTGGGGGATAGGCTGCTATGGTAGTAGTGCCAGCTCAGGGAGCACAACAGGGACCACATGGTCGCAGGGCAGTTGCTAGGAGGGGTGTCGTAGCAGCATAGGTGCCACCACAAAGGGGAGCTCAGATACAGGCACACGGATAGGTACCGCCATAGAGGGGACCTGAGGTGCAGGCACAGGCATAAGCATAGGCACAGGTACCACCACAGGCGCCTCCATGGAGACAGGTACCGGGAGAGGAGTCGTACATAGTCAAGGTTGAGCGAGATAGTTTGCGGGCAGAGGTTGCCAGGCTATAGGCAGAGGTATAGCTGCAGAGAGCCAGAGTAGATAGCACACAGGAGGCACTAGCAGCCTTATAGGCACGAGTGGATGCCAGGGATTTTGCGGGTATGGCTGTGCATGCTGATGTTAAGGAGTGAGCGAGGTTACAGGTAGAGGTGGCTACCTTGCATGCCGAGCGAGCGACATATCAGGCTCAGGTTGATGAGTACCGCAGGCAGCGTGATATAGTGAGGCAGATGGTTACGCTGGGGGCCAGCATGATAGTGATGCAGGAGGCCATCTCAGCCAGGCAATTTGAGGCATGGGCAGTACGAGAGGCAACCTATTACAGGTCACTCTATCATGATGTCGTACCTGCCGACCAGCGGCAGCCTGATTTTGAGAGAGAGGCTAGTTCCTGGACCATGGGTGGCAGAGCTAGATCAGAGCAGTTAGTAGGGCAGAGCTGACCACCTTGAGGGGGTGACACAAGAGGAGCATGACCCTCATAGCATGGCTCCTAGATTTTGTATAGAGATCCAATAGTTTGATAGATATGTGCAGATGATGCATTTGTACTATATGATTCTATATGTATTTGGACTGTACAGACATTAATTCTTTTGTGATATATATACATGACATAAGTTGATGATTCTATATGTGTATGAGTATTTATGATGCATATGTATGGATTTTATATGATGCTTATGAGACTGATGTTTATGATGTAGGATGTGATGTATCTTTTCTATTTACTATATGATGCTTAACATGTGTAATGCAGATTGGCTAGCGATTATGAGACTTATGCATTATGATATGTATGTGCCCCTAAATGTAATGGTGATGCTAAAATGAACTAGATTATCTAATGAGCACTAAGAAACTTAATTTGACGAATAAACTAATGCAATCTATACTGAACAATTAATGTAACTTAAAAGGATGAAAAATGAACACTCCATCTAAAGATGCAACCTAATGAACATCTGTCAAAATCATCATCCATAAAGATCCAGGAGCATAGCATAAGCGGAGGACATAAATAGAACCTTGTCTCAAGAACGACTCAAATGAAACCCTATATTACATGGACCCTAACTAAGTGAAAACAAGAGATTCTGTTGTGTTTATATGGAGAGCACACCATTATTTTTATTTTGCAAAAGAGTGTATGCATTATATGCTATAGAAGCATAAATGTTCAAAGCCCCTTTGCGTAATTGCTCCCATTGCAGTAGGCATTAATATCCGAGACATACACATAGTAAAACCATAAAAGACATAAAGAAAATATGACAAACCAAACAAAAGAGACTTCATGACCAAGTAGTCATTTATCTCACAGTTCCTGCCAAGAGCCTTAAGTCTGAAAAAGTGAAAGTCCCCATATCGCCTATAGGAAGGACTCAACCTACGGGGAAATGTTGAATCAAGTGTTTTGTGATAATGTGATTGTGCGATTTTGGTAGGGGTTTGTGAAACGAATGAACTTCTCGAATCATAAGCCTCCAAAAAGTGATTTTATGTGTATCCAAGTGTGGTTACTATCGTAAGAGTGTGCAATAGAATGCGATTAAACAACCATTTGACAGGAAGCATGCAAAAATGGAAATGGAAAATGAGGCCTCGCAGACAAGAGGTCTTTTGTTGGATGTAGCAATAAGCGAAAGACTAAGTACTACTCTGCACAAATGGAAAAGGGAATAATGGTAGGACATGAAAGGAAGGGTTTGGATAGACAAATGGATTGGCATTTTTTTTTAAATTGTTTTTTTTTTTTTTTTTGGGTTTTTTTAGGACTTTTAAAGACTGTACAAGATCTACAAATGCTCAAGCATAAAAACGCTTGAGATGTTGAACATTTACAGGTTCAGGGAGCAGATCACCCTCAAGTGTAGCAATCTAATATGCCCCAGAACCATACTTGGCTGTAACAATGAATGGACCTAGCCAATTTGCTTCAAATTTTCCTTTTTTTTCACGGTTCTAGAGATTCCTGATATTATGTTGTAGCACTAGATCACCCACTTCAAATTCTCTTAGTTGGACCCTCTTATTATATTGTAGTTGGAGGTAATGTTGATACATGCAGAGGTGGTTAAGGGCACGGAGGCGTCTCTCATCAAGGAGTGCCAATTCTTGCAAGCGAGCAACTCGGTATTCTTCATCGGATATGAAGTTTTGTAGAGAGACTCTAAGGGAGGGTAACTCAATCTCAATGGGTAAAATGGCTTCAAAACCATAAACGAGGGAGAATAGAGTGGCTCCTATGGGGGTGCAGATGGAGGTTCAATAGGCCCAAAGTGCGGGAGCAATCTGGAGATGCCAATTACGGCCAGCTGCATCAACAGTTTTCTTTAGGATTTTTAGGAGGGTTTTATTTTTGGCTTCAGCTTGGCCATTGCCTTGAGGGTAGTATCTAGTGGAGAAATGATGGGTTATTCCAAATTTTTGGCATAACGTGGCTACCTCTTGGTTTTTAAATGGGGTTCCATTATCAGAGATAATATCTTGAGGTATACCAAAGCGGCAAATAATATAGTTTAGGATAAATTTAGAAATTTTCTTGCCGGTGATGTAGGTTAAGGGAATGGCTTCAACGCATTTTGTGAAATACGTAGTTGCAGCAATAATATACTTGTGGCCATTAGAGGAATTAGGATACACTTGACCAACAAGATCAAATCCCCAGTGGGAAAAGGGCCATGGTGTGATGGTAGGCTGCAAGTCTTGGGCGGGAGCTTGTATCAAATCGCCATGCTGTTGACAAGGGATACATCTTTTCACAAAATGGTATGCATCTGCTTCCATGGTGGGCCAATAATAACCTGTCCTAAGAAGCTTTTTTGCTAACGTAAAGCCACTAGAGTGGGCACCACAAATCCCTTGGTGAACCTCTTCTAATGCCGTTTTGGCTTCACCTGAGTTGAGACGTCAGAGGAGGGTTCCATCAAAGTGTTTCCGGAAAAGGGTATCACCTATAATGGTATAGCGAGCGGTTCGGTGAATAAAGGTCTTACTTTGGTTTGGAGTGAGGGTTATGGGAATAGTTTTATGACGTAGGTAGGCAAAAATTTCAGTGTACCATGGAGACTCAGGACCAACAATCTCGCACACCACTTCAGAATCATTCTGCTCATAAGCAAGAGTAATAAGATTCTCAACGAGAAACTCACATTTTGGACTATATTCTGGCATGGAAATCATAGAAGCAATAGTGGCCATGGCATCTGCTACTTTATTGTTAGCCCTTGGAACTTGTTGAAAGACAATTTCTATAAAGTGTTGCTTAAGATTCTCAACTATTTGGCAGTAGGGCAACAATTTCTCATCTTTGGTGTGATATTCATCAGTCACTTGTTTAATAACCAGTTGTGAGTCTCTAAAGACAAGAAGATTCTTAATATTCCATTTAATGGCTTGACGCATTCCTGTCACTAATGCTTCATACTCAGCTATGTTATTTGTACAAGGGAATGAAATTTTGTAGGACTTAGGAATTAAATCCCCTTGTGGTGTTACAAACAAAACTCCTACCCCTGATCCCTTTTGTGTAAAGGATCCATCAAAAAATAGTTTCCATGATATACTAGGGGCTATAGTCATAATGGTATCATCTGGAAAGTATGCCACAATAGGGTGACTACCTGGAAGAGGTGCTTCAGCTAACTGATCTGCAATGACTTGTCCCTTAATAGCTTTATGATCCTTATACACAATGTCGAATTCACTTAGAATTAAGACCCACTTTGCTGCTCGACCAGTGAGGGCGGCTTTTGACAATAGGTATTTGAGTGGATCAATTTTGGCAATGAGAAATGTAGTATGATTAAGCATATAATGGTGTAGCTTTTGTGTACAAAAGACTATGGCCAAACATCCTTTTTTTTTTCAATAGGAGTGTAATTCAGCTCATAACCAACTAGTGCTCGACTGAGGTAATATATGGCTTGTTCATTTCCATTATCATCTAATTGTGCCAAGAGTGCTCCTAAGGCAACGGAAGTAGCTGAAATGTACAAGATCAATGGTCGTCCTTCTACTCGAGGGACTAATACTGGAGGATTAGTCAAATATGCCTTGATTTGTTCAAACGCTTTTTGGCACAAGCAATCCCATTGAAACTGATTTCCTTTACAAAGCAAATGTTGAAGGGGATGAACTTTATTAGCTAGCTATGACACAAATCTTTTGATTGATTTTAATCTTCCTTGGAAACTATGAAGCTCTCTTAATGTGGAAGGAGGAGGCATATCCATGATGGCCTTTACTTTTGCAGGGTCTACTTCAATTCCTCTTCTGGATACAATGTAACCTAATAATTTACCAAATTTGACCCCAAATACACACTTTTTTGGATTAAGGCGCACTTTGTATTATTCCAATCTTTCAAAAATAGTAGTAAGGACATCAATGTGGGCTTCTCTAGTCTTGGATTTTCCTAAAATGTCATCAACATAGTCCTCCATTATGATGTGTAGAAGATCATGGAATATGGTAGTCATCACGCGTTGATATGTGGCACCAGCATTTTTCAAACCAAAGGGCATGACTTGATAACAAAAGGTTCCCCAAGGCATGATAAATGTTGTCTTATGTTGATCTTCTTCTGCAATCCTGACCTGGTTATAACTGAAAAATCCATCGATTAAAGACAACATCTCATGTCCAGCTGTCAAATCCACTATAATGTCTATGTTGGGTAGTGGAAAATCGTCCTTAGGACATGCGAGATTTAAATCTCAAAAATCAGAACAAACACGAATGCCCCCAGATGCTTTTCCTATAGGAACAATATTAGAGATCCACTCAGGATAGTTAATGGGTCGAATGAACTTTTCTTCTAGCATCTTTTGTGATTCTGCCTTGACTAGAAGTGCTACCTTAGGATGCATTTTATGCAACTTTTGTTTTACTGGATTAATTTTGGGATCAACTATCAAATGATGTACCACTAAATTTGTATCCAATCCAGGCATATCCTTATAGGTCCAAGAAAATTTGACCTTTCCTTTCTTCAAGAATATTGTCATAGCTTTTTATTCTTCAGGACTCAAGGTGGCAGCAATGTAGGTAATCTGTGGATTATCTTTTGTTCCCAAGTTTATTGCAATGGTGTCTTCATTCAAAATGGATGACTTTTCTAGTGGGAAGGATCTGAATGGAAAATTCAACTCTCCCTCTTCTGGCACCTCTACGAGGTTTTCACCAGAAGATGCGTCCTTTATTTTATCTTTTTCCTCATCCAAAAGCACCCTAGAAGGGTTTTCACTAGAGGATGTTTCTTTGATTTTTTTATTTTTATTTTCCTTTTCATTTTTGCAACTAAGAGAGTTGATTTGGCTACCAAAGTAGGCTTTTTCATCATATTGGATCTCATGCTCATAATCTCAAAGATTCTTAAGGCCAAAAAGTGCCATCACTGCCTCATCAGACTTAAAAATGTCCAGACTTGGTGGCGTATCTTGAAGGTCCCAGTCTATCATGTCAGGGTTAGTGAGAGGTAGATCAACGGATGAAAGTTCATTTATGGTAATGGTATGGACACAATTATTTAGGTCATCTTCAATGTATTGGAAAGGCACTTTGAAGAATTCCTCCTCTTCAGTCTCAGATTTAGGTTCAGCCAAATAGTTGTCAGCAAAGGTAACCTTAGGTTTGAGGGAACCCAAACCGCATCTTTTAGGATATCTATTAGCTTCTAGGGGTTGTCTAATTCCATTTTCATTTGGGCCAAGACCAGTACCATGATATCCCATGTTTTCAACAATGGGAAGTGCTTTGACATATTTGTCCTTAGGAAACTCCACAGGTTCATCTTTGCCATCATAATATAACCAATCCAAAATATTATCTTACATGTGTTCATCACTAAGGGAACCCCAATGTTCTAATGTCATTTTGTTAACTTGCATGGTTTCCTTATTAGTAGAGGATGGCAATTGTGAAGGTTTTCCAAGGGAACGAGGGGAGAGTGGTAATTGTCCCACACACAAGGAATTTTTGAACTTATACTCTCCCATTCCCAAGTCAGTAAAGGTAGTCTTTTTCCTTGTAGTGCTAACTTTAACATCTTCAACTTTCTCTTTTCCTTTACGGGAATTTGAACTCTCATGGGCTACTTCTGGTACTATATGGGAAGCAGTTTCTTTAATGACAAGCGGCTTAGGTATGACTGCAGAAAACTCACTTATGGGACAAAGATTTGCCAGAGTACCTTCCAATCTTCTAAAAAATTCAAAAGGTGTAGGATCCCCTGGAATTGTAACTTCTCATCCTTGCTGTGGGAATTTCAAACATTGGTGATATGTGGAAGGCACTGCTTTGAGAGTGTGTATCCATGGTCTACCAAGAAAGATGTTATATGGAAAATCTAAATCTAGAACATGACATTCATTATTGATAATGGCTGGTCCAACTTTGAGAGGTAACATAATAACTCCTTTTGATTCCCTTTCTCTTTCATCATATGCCTTTATAGTAATTCTTTTGCTAGAATCAAGGAGATCCTCTAGAAGTCCTAGGAAATGAATCATCTTTAATGTACAAAGATTTAAACTGGATCCATTGTCTATGAGGACTCTTTTTATTTTATGTCGTTGTATGAGAACTTCAATATGGAGCGACATATTATGGTTGGGATTGGGAGCTTGGAAATCTTTATCTGTGAAGACCAAATGTTTTTGAGCGGCAAGGTTTCCAATTATGGCAGTGAATTGGGCGGCATTAATATTATCAGGAAAATAGGACTCTAAAAGGGCCTTTTCCAAGATTTCCTTATGTACAGGCGAGTTGGTAAGAAGCTCAAGGATGGATATTTCTGTAGTAGTCTTACCTAGTTGGGATAATACATCATAGTGTGAAGAGGGCCTTTGTGGAGTGGACGGCACAGCAGGCATGTGTGGAGCTGGTGAATTACTGTTATTAGGAGTAGCTGCTTGCAAAGTTAGTCTTCCACGTCGAGTGGTTGCATCACAATCAGCTGCTTGTAAGACAAGGGTATTTGCATGAGTGTCTACCCTTTCGATGTGACCACATAAGGAGTCAAAACCACATATATTTTTGGTATCTATTTTACCACACAAGGAGTCAAACCCTGATATGTGGTTAGTAGAGTAATCATAAGGTACAACATTTGATGTGGAGGCTTGATTCATATTATTGTTACCATCATTGTGATCGGGAAATGGCTTTTGAAATATTTTCAACTTAGCATTCTTAGAGGAAGGACCTCCTTCCACTTCAATTTCTCCATTATCAACAAGATTTTGGATAAACACTTTGAGTTTGAAACACTTATTGGTATCATGTCCTTTGACGCGATGGTACTTGCAATATTCATTTTCTTGATACCGCCTAGGTTTTGGTTGATTTTCATCAAAAGCACATGTATTAGGAAACACCATTAAGTTATGATCTACCAGCTTTTGAAAGATGGCTTCCAATGGTTCACGAAAGTTGGTGAATGTCCTATTTCGATCAAAATCATGATTGTAATTGTTACGTGGAAAGAATCGAGTTTGTTGATTGCCCTGGTTGTCTTGATTTGAGTTACTGTTGTTACGGTTGCGGTAATTATTGTTGCTACCTCCTCAAAGATTTTTGACATCTGTAACACCATCGTGTGTAACACCCTTATTCTTAGACCATGATCTAGGCTTGTTATCGTTGTTTGATTCATTATGAGAAGATGAAGAACTATAATGTTTGATGGTGCCTTTTTCTAAAAGTCCACTTTCAATGATTTTACCCTTTTTGATGAGAGTAGGAAAGTCCTCAAGACTCGCCATTTTCAAGTGAAAGGACATTTTAGGTATCAAATTTTTGATGAACATATCTACAAGGTGAGAGTCCTCAATTTTGTATGGCATATGACTAGAAAGATGTCTCCATCTTTGCAAGAAATTGGCAAAAGTTTCTCCATTTCGTTGCTTAGTATTACACAAGTCACTTAATGAGACCTGATTGTCCGTGTTGTATGAGTATTGTGCTATGAACTTATTTGCCAACTCATCGAAGGTAGAATGAGAATCCTTAGGTAGATTTATGTACCACTCAAATGTAGGGCCTCCGAGACTTCGTGGAAAGAGTCTCTTAAGGTAATCATCATTGTATGCCACCTCTTGACACAAAATATAGAACTCCCTTACATGTGCGACAGGGCATGTTTTTCCCATATATTTGTCAAAGTTTGGAATCTCAAAACCAGCTAGGAATGGAGTAACAAGAATAGATTTATCAAAAGGACAAATCTCATCAAGAGACAAGTGTTTTACCCCTTTATTGTTTGTGCTGTGCACCTCATTTTGTAGTTCATGAATCATTTGAGTGAGATGTGTTACTTCAAAGTTCATTTGGGCTTATGACTGCTGAGGTGGTGGAGTTGCTCCATTTGAACCACCCTGCCTATATGCACTCATTGCATTTGGTGCGGATGTTGTTACCATGGTCGTAGGCACATGCAACTGAGGTGAAGGTGTAGGCTATGTAGAAATGACGATTGGTTGAGTTGGTGCTTGACTAATACCAAGTCCTCCTACATTTGAAGTTGTTGAGATATTTTGTGGAGCATTAGCATATGTGGCAAAATTTGATAGAGCATTGATGAATTGTTGAAAGATATCAGGGTTGGTTTGAAGTGTTGGTTGTGGTAAAGTGCTAGATGTGGGCATTGCACTAGTTGTCAGCGTAGGTCCTTTTTCTTTGCTTGATGTTGGTATTGCACTTGAACTAGGTGCTAAGGGAGCACCACCTTTCTTGACTTGAGTAAATAGGATTTTCTCATCAAAACTTGTAGGAACGTTAACACCATCCTTGATCAGATTTAAGAATATGTCAGTCTTGTTTGCCTTAATGGATTTCTCCATCATCTCTACATTGTAAGGGTCTACAAGGAAGGTCTTAACCTCACTAGAAATATCACCAAAACCAATAGGGTCTTCATCTTGGTCTACTTCTTCATCATTATCACCTGGATTGCTATTATGAAAAGGTTGTTGTGGCTCTTGGATATTAGGCATACAAAGGTTTGGATTAGAGGGAAACACATCCCCTAATGAAGTTGCAACTGAGGGAGGAAGATTCTCCATTACTGATTGCTTTGTTGATTCCCACAAATGTGTTTTGGGGTTGAATGTAAACCTTCCTGATCGTGTGTTTACCATACAAGAATGGCCAAATGATGAATGAAGGCTTATGAGAGAAATAGAAAATGAAAATGAGAGCTCTTAACCTTAGATGATTAGTGGGTCAACTACCCAAATTTGAACAAGAAACCTTAGTTTAGCAAAAAAAATGATATTGAAAGATAATAGTATCCTTTTCTTACCAAAGATAGTCAAATATGATCTTGTAGGCAAGATAAGACACCAAATGGATCACTTACTATTTGGAGATTGACTTGTGGTCCCAAATAAGCAAGGTAAGGTATTGAGTGAACTGCTTACTATTTGGAGATTGACTTGTGATCCAAAATAAGTAAGACTTGAGTATCTTTCTCTCACCAAAGATAGTCAAATATGATCTTATAGGCAAGATAGGACACTAAATAGATTTCTTGCTATTTGGAGACTGACTTGTGGTCCCAAATAAGAGAATGTGATTAGGATAAGGCGTTTGCTTATGGATGTAAGGTCTAATGTCACAAGAAAAAGATGTTTTTAGGTTTTTAGCTCTCTTAGAAGGAAGTTTGAAAATGGGAGAAATGGAAATGAATAAGAAAGATGAATGTATAATGGCCACTTGTACAGTTGATTCAATTTTTGTTTACAAGAAATAAGAACCTTGGGTTTACACCTGGGAAAGCAGACCAGTTTCAAAGTTTTTCGTTATAGGTGATCCTATTGTAGTGGTCTTACCTAGCTTCCTCTTTTTGAATGTCCTTAATTGCATAGCTGAATTATTTGTCACCGTGGTTTAGTCTCTTCCTTTCTTTGTAGACAGGGGGTTTGGACAGTTTCACTTTCTTATGCTCGGTTTGGTTGACTTTTTTTGGTCATCGCAAGAACAAAACAAGACTCAAACTTTTTGACATCAAAAAAAATAAACTCAATCAAAACTCAAAATGTGACTCTAGTGCAAAGCTTTCAAAAGACGACTGTGTGTCAAAGGGACCTCACCTAACCTATCTTACTGCAAAGGTTCCCTCACAATTTCACTCATTTTTTGGCTTGTTTGAAGTTTTTGTTTTGTTTTAATTTTTATTTTTTATTTTTTTTATTTTTTGATTGTTTGAACAAACACACCAAACACAACAACAATCCTAATAAGGCTGATACTAGGTTGTACAAGGCTTAGCTAAAGGGCTTCCTCGATATACACTAGGTACGTGAGGCCCAATTCTGTAGATGAAAGGAAATACTACCACACAGTTGGGGGGAAACGGTAACCTAATCTCCTCCTTAACTTCCCAAAGGTATAAAGTTCTTTGGGGCTTAGCCAAGAATGACAATATTTAAACTTCCAAGAGAGGTGTCTTTCGATTCACCTCCCAATTTTTATACTCTGCCAGAACGCTGGAGTTGAGGTCGTCCCAAGGGGTGATGAAATCCCCAAGTAGTTTTCCTAATAAAATGAAAAATAAATCCACTTATTTCTTGTGCACCCAAGGTTGCCCAAAGGCGCGAGGGGAGAGAATACGTAAGTGGACTTGGGGTTTAAAAGACACTTGTTCATTATCCACAAAAATTTAGGTTTGCTACTCTAATTGAAGACATGCGTGTTTAGAGCATACAAGGTTCTTTCCAACTTTAAATAGCAGCAAATAAAATACTAAAAGAAAATGCTGAAAATGAAAATGCTGAAATGAAATTAATTTTCCTTAGGGCTTTGGATGTGAGTTCATTTTAAGGCCCAAATCCAAATGTGCTCTATACTAAATGTACCCGTTTAAAACGCTCCAATTTCAAATGTGACCCAATCTTTTGCACTTTAGTTCATCCTCTAACACAAATTCTTGACTTGCAAACTCACAAAATGCTTTAAAAAATTGTTAACCATTAGTTTAAACCACAACAGTCGCAGACGCTAATAATTGGAGATGCTAAAACACGAAGATGACAAAGCACAGAGTGCAAACGACAAAAGCACAGAGCATAGATGCCAAAATATAGAGCACAGACGCTAAAATGAAAATCGCAAATGCTAAAATGGAAAGCGAAGACGCTAAAATGAAAATTGAAGATGCTAAAATGAAAATCGGAAACGCCAATTTCAGATCGCAGACGACAGATCACAGAGTGGAAACGACAGAGAAATAAGCGGAGATGACAAAAGCCTAATGCAGACAACAGAATAAGTAATGCGCATATGCAAAAAGAAAAGAACTTGATTTTTTTGGCAGCGGCGCAGATGCTTGTTCTCGGAGACGCTGATCTTTGGAGACGCTGATATGCGTAGATGCGCAATGCAGATGACACTACGACTATCAGAGATGACAAAATGCTAATCCGAACTGCAAAAAATTGTATTAGCAGACTTCTGAAGCGAGATCAGGGATGTGGGTCCCACCGAGCATGCCAAAATGTGTGCTGGAAAAATGTGCAAATTGTTGGAAGCCTAGGGAATCAAACTAATCTAAAATAAATTCACAAAAGCAACCAACAAACCAACATTCCAACCACCTCTAATACTCAACAAGGGTAGCTATGTGTAGCCATTGTTGGTGTATCCTTGATGGAGGGTATGTTTGGTATGCTCTCACAAACACAACAATAAGTAAATCCCTTGTGTGGAAGTGCAAATGTGAGTGTGAGTGCAAAGTGAATGTGCAATATGATCCTAGACTATATAAAAAGACAAATACATTCAAGATATGACTATGGAGGAAGTCACACTCAAAGGTACTCTATGATGCAATGAACATGAAATGATGAAAACTATCAATGAATGCAAGGTATAACTAGAATGAAATCTAAAACTAGAATGTAAACTAAATATACAAGATGCAAGCTACAACTAGAATGAAAGCTAAACTAGAATATAAACTAAATATCCATGCACAACAAAAACTAAGATGCAATACAAAATGTAAATCTTACCAACTATCAAATCACTAAGATGCAGCCTATGAACTCCATATGAAAATGTACCTATAATGCAAGCTCTCAATGTGGTGATTCTAGACTCAAAGTGACGGCGTATCAATGCAATCAAATAATCCTCTATATGCAATGCTTGAGACAAGGCTTCTATTTAAAGACTCTCAGAAACATCTAGAGGGTGTCTAGAAGATAAGGATAAGGATAAAGATAAGGATTAAGCACCTTATCTCCTTATCTCATATCCTTAGTTGGGAGGATAAAATGATGAGGTGGCACATGTGTGTAAAAAGTTCTCAAGTTGTAGACACCATGTGCTTAAAAAGAAATGCAAACTCTTATGATGACAACTCATAAGAGTACACATACTCTTAGGCTTATAGATTAGGATAAAAATTAAATTAAATGAAATTAAATTTAATGTTGGTCTAGAAGAAATTAATAGGATATGGAGGATTTAAATAAATAAAATTAATTTTTAAAAAAAGGGAATAAATGGAGAATCATGTGTTGAATTAAATTTAACACATTAAGGCTAGGAAGTATTTAAATTAAATTTAAATACTTAGGCCAAAAGTGAACCTATTTAATTAAAATAATTTTAATTAAATAAGTAGAAGAATGTGAGCATTATTAATTAAATTAATAAAGTCATTCGGGACAATTTTTAGTGTATACAGTATTTTATGTATATCTATTCTTGTGAAGAAGTGAATTGTATAATTGCATGTTATGGTAGTGGGATCTTCTTGTATACATTGTATTTGTTCTACCAACTCGTAAAAGGGTTGTAGAAACTTCCAATAGGGTTGAGGCTTCTAACAAGGACTTGAGACACTATATGTGCTTCACAAACCCTTAAAAGGTTCAATATCCTTAACAAAATCCTATTGTTTAGTGAATCCTCATATGGGTATCATCCCCACAAGGATTTTTTCTTGGCCAGGGTTTCCCTAGTTAACAAATAATGGTTTTATGAGTTCTCTATGTGCATGGTTATATTTACTATTCAACATTTTTGGTTTACTTTCATATACACATTATGAAGTAATTAACAATATTCAGTTGTGGGAAAAAGTTGCTATAATACTAATTCACGCCCCCCCCCCCCAATATTATCTATTTATAATATTGGTATCAGAGGCTAGTTACTTAGAAGAAGTTTAATATCTTGAGTAAGATCCTTGTAGATATGGAATAGTTGAAGAAAAATTAGTATCAGAGCTTAGTTACTCAAAAGAAGTTTAACAACTTGAGTAAGATCCCTATAGACATGGAATAGTTGAAGAAAAGCCTTCAGGAAGCTTTTGAGAAGATTGACGTTCTTACTGAAGAAAGAGATTACCTGAAGGATAGGTATGAAGATGTGAAAGTGTTTATTGGAAAATTAGAAGATAAGATTGATGATCTGAAATCTAGCAAGGAATCATTTGTGTAGATTAGTGACAATGATGAAGTAAAAAACCTCCAAAAAGAAAATGAGATTTTTAAACGTGACTTGAAAATTGTTGAACTTAAGTTGAGTCTTAAGAAAAATGGTTGCAAGAATGAACCTGAACTAAAAACTAAGAATGTAGATCTTAGATCCCAGTTAATTCAAGTAACATTTGAACTATACACTATCAAGATTGAGAATGCAGAATTTAAAAAGTATAATGTGATTGTGAAAGGAGAATTGAGACAAGCTAAGAAACAGTTAGAGAAACTTTATTCTAGTAGTGAGAAGATAGATCAACAAATATTTCACCAGAGATCTTATGACAAGACATGACTTGGATATCTAATTAGAGAGAAATCAACAAAAAAAGCTAAAATTAGAAGTGAACAAGATCTAGTTATTGAATCCCATAAGGAATTTGATCTAAGTAAGGTAGAATCAAGCACATCTACCAAAATATCAAAGGAAGTAAAATTAATTTGTTTGTTAGAAAAACATGATGAGCCTAAGAAAACAGAGCAATTTGATAAAACTAAGCAAGATGAACCAACCAAAGAAGTAAGACATAAGTTTAGAGGTAGATGCTTCATATGTAATGAAGTTGGACACATGAAAATAGATTGCATAGGTAAGTATTTTAAACCTATTACTAATTTCTATTGGTATAATTGTCATATTTATGGACATAAGTAGTAGAATGTAAGAAACCTAAGTTTGATGGTAATAATGCAAATAGTAGAATGTTTAGGAATACTGACCCTATAGGTAATTGAAGAGGAAGATCACACAATAGATCCAATGACGGAGAGAAATCTAATGAGAGAAGAACAAGTTTGTGTGTTACAAGTGTAATAATCCTAGAAACATCACAAGGAATTGCAAAGCACTCGAGAATCAAAATGGAACTAATCAAAGAATAAATGCAACTATATGTTAGTTGTGTAATAACTTCAAACATAGTGAGATATTGCAGAATGGACAAAAGGAAAAACAACTGAAATGATAGAAGGAATGATAATGGTACTGATAATAATTAGAAGGAAGCAATTAAGGAACATGTTGATGAATTCAAAGAAGTATTTAGGATAGCTAAAGATCTAGAAAGCTCTTATATAGTTTTGGAAGAACAATATTTAGATGCATCTGATAAGACATTAAAGTTGCAAATTGTTTGTGACTCATCTTACTAGAATGAAGCAATTTTTGCAAAGGTAGTGCATTGGTTGGTTAGAACTGATGTTAAGGAGAGAGTTGGAACTTGCATAATTAATAAGAGGTTAAGGACATAGATAGAAGGCTATGGTCAAGTCCACAAGTCTTGATATGATAGTAGTGAGGAGAAATTGATAAATCAAGCTTATTGGTAAATAAAGAAATTATTTGAATCTGTAGTAGATATGCGTTTAATGTGCAGTACAATTTGAAATGATTTAGGGATTGCAAGAAATATTATATGTACCATTTGTTCTTGTGAAGTTTCTCTAGTGAATTGAAGAGAAATTTGATGGAAAATTTTTAAGTGTGGGGTGAAGGTATTGAAGTAGAATGTTGCAGAATCCCTAAATCACATCTTTAAGGTATTTTACAAATTTTGAATCTAGTTATTTAATAATTATAGTTGCAATTCAATGGCTAGTTAGAATATGTATGATGTGAGTGATAGATTATGATATGTTTTCAAGAAGCATCTATTTGTGTCACTATTAGATGACCCAATGGGTGCTTTTTTGCAAGTCCCATAAAATGTGTTACATGTTGAGGATATCAAAAGTTATATTCACTAAATGATAGAAAGTATTGGTGATGATGATATTCATAAGGATTTAGGTAAAATGTGTAACAATGACTTGTCCTTAAATTTTGAGTATATGCACCTAGATGGATTAAATCTAGTGAAGTATATATTTTATATGGAATTTGACAATCATGACTAGACTCAAATTATTTTGAGTAGGGTACATGATGATATATTGTGGTTAGGTGAGGAAAATCTTGTTATTGACAATTACCTAATTCATAAGGTCATAGATTTGAGTAATGAAGGTTGCAATCCTATTAATGAGAAGAATGTCAAGAATATGGTGGAGACAAATCTAAACACAATGTTTGATAGAAGAAACATGAAGGTAGATTCCATTCAAGAAAAAGGAGTAAAGCCACTAAGTAAGATATTAGGGTACAGATTCAATCATGGATCAAGGGTTAACTTAGTACTAGCTAGATTTTTACATGCATCTTTATGTAATGGTAGTACAAGGTAGAGTTTATCTTTGTGAGATTATTAGATTGCAATTATTGGATAACATTGAAAAGGTGAAGAAATCAAGGAGTGCAATTTTTAGATTTGAGTCCCTACTGACTCATTTATTTTTTTATGCTACAAAGAAGTTTCTTGGTATGACAAATTGGGATAGCAATGAGTCTGCAATGAAGATGGTGACTCAATGCTATAGATCAAAGTTGGGAAATGTTATAGATAATATAATTGATAGGATGATGAAGAAATTTCAAACAAAAATGAAACAAAGGTATAGGATACCTCCCTCCATGGTGGAGAATTATAAGGATGAAATATGCTTCATGGTAGAAATAGATAACACCTATATGGAAGTTGTGGTACCAAGGGTAAAGTTTATTGAACCTATGGGCTATGATATGTGTGCAAAGCTCATAGAAAGGTATGCATAGATCATACTCCAGTCAGAAAAGGACACAAAGTGCCCTAGATGGGGAACTTATGAGAAGGAAATGAGCGTAGTTTAGTTAGAACTACATAGCAAGGAGAGAAAAAAGAAAGTAGAGAAATTTATTCACTCTATCCTTAAGGAATTAGGAATGACAAGATAAGAGTTCAATGAGGTAAAAGGCATTGTGATGGAGAGGAGAGAAAGTAGACAATTTGAAGTGATTGTAGCAACTCCTATTGTTATAGTAGGACCTTCAAAAGGTGTGATAGTTGCACAACCATGTGTGTAGGCCCCCATTGCACCTTATGCAGTAGCTATGCAAGTGCAACCTATAAAGACAAGAAGCAAGCAACAAAGGAAGCAACCAGAGATGGAAGCACCTATAGAGTAGAGAAAATATGAGAGATTAATCAAGATGAAGCAAGAACTTGCACCTTCACCAAAGAAAAGGGTCAAGAAGACCACCAGTGGGCCAAGAAGGAGAAGGAAAATGATGTAAGTGATCTAGAGAGTTATGAGGATGGAGGTGGAGATAGGCCAGTAGTGCAAGATGCATAGGAAGGAAAAACTATAGCTAGAAAAAGAGCATGGAAACCAAATGTAGAAAACTTGAATATGCAAATTATTAATGATGACAATTTTGTACAATCAAATAAGTATTATAACTTTTACAACAATATGGATAGAAGGAAGTTAGGAAATGTCATACTAAAAATATGATTTTGAGGTATAAGAAGATTGATAACATTCAAAATCGGATACCAAAAGATTTGTATAATAGGCTTATAAACAGAAAAAAGAGAGTATTGGAAGAACATCTGAATATGAGGATCTCTATGATAAATAAATTGTGTGAGGTTGACTCTGAGGAGGACTTAGAAAGAATATTGAAGGGTATTGAGCCCTTGTTGAGGAATAAAAGAAGAGAAATTCTTCTGTTGGGAAGCAATTACGAGGATGTAAGGAAAGAAAAAGAGGAATTAATTATAAAGTATGTGATCAGTGCCAAAGGTGAGTGCACAGTCAAATCTTGATAGCCTAGACTACATACAAGAAAGTAAACCTTCTAGTGAAAAGGAAGAAATGGAGACACAATAGGCACTTTCACCACCGCGTATTGTTATGGGTACTGAATCCATGCAAGTGGATAGTATGCACATAACTGTAGATGCCAAATAAAACTCATCTGTAGTTTATGGCCAAACTATTGTTGGCAATATTACAACTTAATCCAGTTCAAATGATGATCGAGTAGAGAAGAAGAAAGAAACAAAAAGGTTAGTAGAGGAAAAGAGGATACAAAAATAAAAGAAAAAGGAAAAATAAGAAAAGAGAATTAAAGAAGAAAGGGAGAAAGCTAAAGAAGATGCAAAGAAAAAAGCAAAAAGTTTGGAACAAGAGAAGAAGAGAGATGAGGAAGAGAAGAAGAAGGAAGAATAGAAAGTAGTTACTATTACAGTCACTCTAGTACTAGCAACAAAAGCAACAATGGTATTAGTGCCATCTGATGATGAAGATTAGCAAGGATTGATGAGCTCACTAAGAAGGTTGTTTGAAAAGAGAAAATCAATAAAGTATTTGGAGAAAAATTAACTAAAGTCTTGGATAGAATGTAGAAGATAGTTACCTCAACTATAGATAATGAAGACTTGTAGTTGGTGAAAAATTTTGATGATGAATTCACAACTCTAGCAAAAGTAGCTTAAGCACAAGCATAGGTGATGGGATTCCTAAATGCCATCATTTTAATATCTTTTTATCTTGTTTTCAAATAGTTATCTTGCAAAAACAATCATGACTTTATGGTTTAAAGTAGATGAACTTATGTTTTTGTGTATATGTTATATATATGTTAAGACATGAAGTAGAAGTATGGATAGTCTAAATATGCTATATTTTCTTGAATCTATGGATTGAAATGATATAATGAAGTAGTATTACATGCTAATAAATGTTTCCCCATCTCTGTTATATTTTGGTTAGTTTTCCTCATGTAGCCATAGGATTTGTAAGAGTGATAATTTGAAATTTACACTTTTTCTTCAATATTGATGATGAAAATAAATATATTTATGTGGAAGTTTTGTGCACATTGATTTTTTTATAGGTACTTGTTAGGGATATTCAAAGATCAACACCTCAATACTAAATTCAAAGCCAACCAGATTGCTAAACCTTGTTCATGGGATTGGATGCGAATGCTATAGCAGATTGCCCTACAATGAGCAACTTATTTCTTACAAAGTATAAAGAATACTTTAAGGACTAAGATTTGAAAAGGGATGACATTTTTAGGAGAATGAAACCTTGGAAGACAATGTTGCACAGTTCATGTTCAACCTACGACATAACACACAACATCAATTGAACAATGAATCAAATAAACATCTTTTTCTGAGAGGTGTAAATGATGGAAATATTGAAGCTCTAAATCTTATGGTCGGAGCAGATATCACTCAAAAAAACTAAATTGATATACAAATTATATGTCTAAATTATTCTAGGTTCACTATGAAGAAAGGTAGGGGACTTAGAGACCTACCACATAAGTCTAATGGTAGTTCAGGAGTATCAAAGATGGAACTATCCAATTTGTTGTCAAACTTCAAATAAGACATCATTAATAATGTAACCACTCAACTAGATACCATTCAGGAAAGAAGGAAGAAAGATGAAGTTGATGCCATGTTAGCTAAATATTGTCCACATTGTAAGGAAAAGAAAAGGAATTATAGATACAAGTTTGTTGCAAGCCTGGAGACACAACCAATGCCTACTAAGTTTAAATTTATTGATGAAAATGGAAAGGTTCTCTACATTTCTCAATGAAGGCCATAGGCCCAAAGACAAGGTATGCCACAAGATCCTCTTAAAAATTTATAATAGTAACAATCAATGGAAAAATTCTCAAAATACTAGTTTTAGTGGAAACAATAATTGGCAAAAACCTCAGTAGGGTTGGTAGCAAACCCAAAATTGGAATACCCAATCTAGTCACCAAGATTTAATACCATCACCTCAGTAATAGGCTCTAATGCCTCCTCTTGCAGCTACTAATACTCCTCCCAAGAAAACTCAACTGCTAGTTTAGCCTAATTCTAATCTCAACAATACCAAATAGCCAACACAACAACAAAGCTATGATTTTCCTTGAATGATATCCACTTAAGGTTAGACACTACTCTTCCTTCACCCCAAAATCCTATAATAACTAAAGTTGAAGATTCCCCAAATGAAAAAGAAAATGTGTCAAATCAACAGACCTCCCCTATAGCCAAAGAACCTATGTTTCCTCATACGTTGATGGAATAAGGCCAGCCTACTGAAAACCATGTAGTAATTTATTTTCTTAATTAGTTGAAACAAATGACAATAAAAATGCCATTACTTGATGCTATCAAGGAAGTCCCTACCTATACTAAAGATATCAAGGAAGCATGTACCAAAGAGCCAGGAAAAAAGAAGAAGGATCTAAAAACTATTCATGTCTTAGGATAATTGTCTTATTTAATGTTGGAGAAATTAATTGTACCTAAATATTATGAGCATGGGAGTCCTATGGTTATTGTCACCATTCATGGGATGCAATTTCAAAATGCTTTAGTTGACTTAGGAGCATCCATAAATGTCATGAAAAAGGAGTTTTTGTCTCTATTGCATATCATTGGCTTAGAGAAATACCAATCATACTTCAACTTGTTGATAGTTCTACTATCAAGTTAGATGCGATAATAGAAGATGTCATAGTCACCTTAAACTCTTGGGATTATCTAGTAGACTTTTTTGTCCTCTCTCTAAAGGCTAACATGGGTGGATATCCATTAATTTTAGGGTGACTTGACCTTATACTCCCCTACTCAACCAATGTTGCGAGATGACCAAATAATTTGGCTAGACCTAGGTGATGATGATCCAGAGGTCAATTTCATCAATCAGTTAATGATGATAGGTGGAGAGTCATTTGTAGCCTCTCAAGAAGAAGATGAGATAATTTCATCCATTATCATCAATGAATATGGACTAGAGTCTCAAGTGTGTCCTCAAGCTAACTACATATTACAAATCATATTACCAGCTTTGAACACAACTCAACATTCAAAAGATTCCCAATTCCTTCAATCATTATTACCTTAGATTCTTCTCTATTTTCTAGTTATTCATGATAGATAAGATTATTAAGATGAAAGTTGGTCTAGAAAGAGATTTGAATGTAAACAATGTTTTATCACCTTCCCATCAGAAAATTATGTTGGAGTTACTACAGGAAAATAAAAAAGAATTTTTTTGGGACTACATGGACATGAAAGGATTAGATCCTATGCTTTGCACCCACAAGAACTACATCAGTCCTAACTTCAAACATTTTCAACAACCTCAGAGGAGAGTTAACCCTATTTTGAGGGATATAGTTAAAAATGAGCTCCAAAATCTATTAACTCTTGGTTTTATCTACCCCATCTCTAATAGCCAATGGGTCTCACCCCTAGCTATAGTACCAAAGAAGGGAGGAAAATGGAGAGTTTGTCTAGATTATATGGAGCTAAATTCAACCACTAAGAAAGACCACTTCCTCTTACCATTTATAGATCAAGTTTTTGACAACCTAGTTGGCAAGAAATATTTTTCTTTTTTGGATGGTTTTAGTTGTTACAACTAGATACAAATAGTTGTAGAGGATCAAGAAAAAAAAATTACTTGCTGATGAAGAACATTTGCCTACTCAATTTTACCCTTTGGCTTGTGCAATGCCCCAACCATATTATTGTATGCCTAAAATGTGAGCACACTTCTATGAGTCATTATATTCAAGATTTCTCAAAAATGAGGTCTCGAATGGTGACTCATAGCTCCCTATTCATGGGGTGCAGCAGTTTTCTAATGGAGGCCCTCAGTCTGACCTAGTTTGTGCCCATGCAAGTACACCACAAAACAAAAGATTCAATAATCTAATATGTATGCAAATGGAAATGAAAAATTAATCTAAATGATAGCAATGCAAAACAATGCAAGAAATAAAATCTAATCTATGAAAGCAAGATCTAAGCTAACATGAAAATCAAAATATGGATCATGATGATGGAAGCCATGCATGCAAGGGAGAATGAGACAAGAAAATAGAAGTTCTCCAAAAAAGCTTTAATATTCAAAACTCCTTCTTCAAAAATCATTCCTCAAACCTGCAACATAACAATAGCATAATAATGGGTGTCTCAAAAATGAGGAGAGGACTCTCCCTTATAAAGAAGATTGGAAGATCTAGAATGAGAAGAAAAAAGATTTAATCAAGGGTGGAGAAAAAATAATCCATGTGAACTAAAGATCCACCAATGAGAAAAGTGGAGTGGTTGAGAAGAAAGTGGAGAAAGGATGAAGATAAGTCCCATATTAAGTGTAGATAAAAGATTTATTCAATTTTTTATTTGTTTTAATTCCTTTTTCATCAAAAAGAGATTTAAGTGGGATATTTTATTTAATTAAAAGGGAGCAAGTTCTTTTAATTAAATAAGAAATATTTAATCAAATTAAAAGAGGAGTTTTTCTCTTAATTAATTAAATGTAGATGAATTATTTAATTAAAAGAGAGGTTTTCTTTTAATTAAATGGAGACTTATTTTATTTAATTAAAAGAGAGAAAGTTCTTTTAATTAAATAGGAATTATTTAATTAAATTAAAAGAGAGGTTTTCTTTTAATTAAATGGGGACTTATTTTATTTAATTAAAAGAGAGCAAGTTCTTTTAATTAAATAGGAAATATTTAATTAAATTAAAAGAGAGGCTTTTCTCTTAATTAATTAAATGTGGATGAACTATTTAATTAAAAGAGAGGTTTTCTTTTAATTAAATGGGGACTTATTTTATTTAATTAAAAGAGAGCAAGTTCTTTTAATTAAATAAGACTTAGGATAAAATGATCAACCTTAGAAATAAAACAAATTGAATTTGATCAAAGAAATTGATTTAATAAAATATTACACACCATTGATTTAGAAATTTTGATAAATTGATAAATTGAATAATGGGGCCCATAGTCTAGGCGACCATTTTAGGGTGCATACATTTGCCCCTCTTTGACTAATGTGTGATCGATTTGGAAACACATGTAGTCAAAGAAAAAAATTGAAGTGTGTGGTCGATTTGGGATCACAAAACAACCTAGATGTGTGGTCGAATTGGGAACACAATAGGACAAAGAATAAAAATAAATTTTGACTTGAAAAATTCAAAGATAAAATTGATAAAACTGAATCAAAGATTGGATTGGATAATTACTGCCCCCTCATGATCGAAATCGAAATGAGATAGAGGAGAAACAACAAATTGCTAAATTTGATCAAATCAAAAAAAAGATAAAGTTCCTGATGTAAGATGAAAGATATAAGAATCATAGAACCAAGGTAGATCATCAAGCATGAAATATAATGCCCCAAAGGTGATTTAGAAGAAAAGAAGTGGGGAAAAACAAAATGGAAGATAGAAGTTTGGAAGATATGGAAAGAAATAGAAAGAAGAAAAGAAAATGTCCCAAAATTAATCAACTATTTAAGATAGAAATTTTGATTGAGATCATGAAAGAAGATAAGGAAATGAAGATCAAAACATGACCATAGTTGATTAAAAGTCCACAATAAAGATGAAGGGAGAACCATCTCAAACTCATAATGCAGCCAAAAAATGCAAACTAACATGAAGTCTAATAATGCAAGCTACATGAAAATGCAAAGGTGTACTTGCAAAAGAGCAACTGTAACATAGGATTTTTGTGTTCATCATTCATTAAAGAATGTAAAAGAACTTATTTCCATCATTGGGGCATTATTAACAGACATCAAAAATTACACAATCATCACTAGTCACAAGTGCAACTATTAAGATATGAATGTAATTTATATCAGATTGAAATGTGGAAAGATTCTAACATAAACATCAAAGACATAAAGGTCAAGATTACTTCAATGTTAGCTTACCCAATTTAATGTAGCAAAACCATGCTCACATCAAGGCATAGATGCCAAGATGACCATAAGAATGGTTGTGCAAAAACAATCAAGGATGATGCCTCAAATCTCCTAAGCGTTTCAAGGGGACAACAAGAGACACTTTAGAGTTTCAAGACCACACCTGCAAGCAAAAATAAAAAATAAAAACATGTCCCATGCCCCAAGTCCTCTAGCGATGCATCATGGAGAGACTTATTAGACAAGGACACTCAAAAAAAAATCAATAATAGTCAGCACACAAAGAAAAAATTATGACATAAGTCAAGCATTAAGTGTTGTGTTTAAAATTTAAGTGTGTTAACTGATACTGAGTTTGGAAGATAAGGATCAAATGCTTGCAGGAAGGGAAGATCACATGATGATACTGGGTAAGACCAAACCAATAAGTGTTGAAAAACACTCGATGTCAAAGGTTGTATTGAAAAATACAATTGGGGTGGTGTTGAAAAACACCGTTTGCGAGGTGTCCTAAAGACTAACACATCCAAGAGACCAAAGCTAACATAGTTATGCCCCCTAGACAAAGACCAATTCCAAACCAAGGCAACAAGGACAAGTCATGATGGAGAAAGGCTAAGTGTGGTAGACATGCGCTAAGAAATAGGGTTGCAAAGGCCTCAAGTAGCACCCATTTCCAGGTTTTCACCACTTGGGTTTTTTTTTTTTTTTTTTGGAGGACTTTTTATAATTTTTTTGTATTTTTGCTACAAGGCGCCTGTTTCTAGGTTTTCACCAAGGCACTTTTTTTTTTTTTTTTGAATTTTTGGAATATATAATTTTTTTGGAGATACATCAAAGTTCCTATTGCTAGGTTGTCACTAAGAAGATCATTTTTTTCAGGACATTTTTCAATTTTTAGACTTTTTTACAATATATCATTTTTTTGGATTTTTGAAATATATCAATTTAAAAAAAAAAAAAATTAGGATCAATAAATATATACAAGGATGCCCCTAGATAGAATGGGCATTATGGATAGGACTTCTTTAAGTGAAAGACATTTATAGGATCAGGGAGCTACTCTCCCTCTATTGTAGATAGTAAATAAGCACCAGAACCAAAAGCTGTTATGATCATGTAAGGTCCAAGCCAATTAGGTTCAAACTTACCCTTTTGATCTCTATTCTATTGATTCTTATGATTCACACATAGGACAAAATCTCCCACTTGGAACTCTCTAGGGTGAACCTTTTTGTTAAATGCTTTTGACATACACTTTTGATAGACCCTCATATGGTAAAATGATGCTTGTCGTGTCTCATCTAGAAGTTCTAACTCTTGAAGTCTCATGGCACAGTAGTCTTCATCTCTAACTAGACCTTTGAGAGAAACTCTAAGTGAAGGAATCTCAACCTCTAAAGGTAACACTGCTTCAACACCATATGTAAGAGCAAAAGGAGTAGCCCTAGTAGGAGTACAAATACTCATTCTATAGGCCCACAAAGCTAGATTTATTTGTAAATTCCAATCTCTAACATTCTTATGAACTATTCTGTGCAAGATTTTAAGAATGGTTTTGTTTGATGCTTCTGCTTTACCATTCCCTTGTGGGAAATAAAGAGAGGACCAATGTTGTTTTATCTTGAACTTCTTATAGAGTTGCTTAAGGTCCTTATTTTTAAATTGACCTCCATTGTCAGTGATAATCTCAGAAGGCACTCCATATCTATAGATAATATGATTCAAAATAAATAGAGAAATTGTCTTACCCGAGGCAACAGAAAGTGGGACAACTTCTACCCATTTAGTGAAATAATCAGTGGCAGTGATAATAAACTTGTGTCCAGATGATGAGTTGGGATGAATTTTCCCAATGAGGTCAAAGGCCCAATGCTGAAACAACCAATAAGAAATAGAAGGAATGAGCTCCCTACTTGGAGTATGTATCAGGTTACCATGTTTTTGACATTTTTCACATGACTTTGCAAAAACTACTACATCAATTTTCATTGTGGGCCAATAATATCCTACCCTAAGCAATCTTCAAGCCATGACAAGACCATTAGAATGTCCCCCATAGATACCCTCATGGATGCCAACTAATGCTTGATTAGATTCATCATTTTCTAAGCATCTAAGAAGTGTTACATCTAGACCCTTCCTATACAAATCACCAGAGGTAAGGGAAAGGTGAGAGGCATTTCGAATAAAGTTTCTATATTCAGATCGGTTAAAGGTTTTAGGTATAATTCCATCATGAATGTATGAGTAAATGGCACCATAACGAGATGACTCGTGACCAACAAGGGTACATCTAACATGACTTTCTTGAGAATCATAGATAGGGTGATGTAGCTCTTCCACCAGGAATTTAAATCTTGATTCATGTGCTCTAATTAGAGATGTGAAGCAAGTGTAGCCATAGCATCAGCTACCTTATTTTCTATTCAAGAAATTTGTTGAAATGAGAAAAATGTGAAGTAGAGTCTCAAGGAATCCACCATTTTCTTGTAAGGTACCAATTTATCACTTTTTGTTAGACAATCATCATTGACTTGGTTGATTATCAGCTGTGAATCTCCATAGATGTGTAACTTTGTAATTCTCCATTCTATGGCCATCTTAAGTCCATTTGTTAAAGCTTCATATTCAACAATATTGTTTGTACATGAAAATAATAACTTGTAAGATTTAGGAATTGTGTACCCATGAGGAGAAACAAACAACAGACTAGATCCTAAACCATTTTGCATAAAGGACCCATCAAAGAACATCTTCCATGTTCTTTTAGTCATATACATGAGCTTCTCATCTGGGAAATCAACTTGAATAGGTGCATCATTTTGTAGTGGGAAATCAACCAATTGATCTGCTATAACTTGTCCTTTGATTTCTTTACGCTCAATGTACTCTCTGTCAAACTCTAAAAGAATCATCATCCATTTAGCAAGTCTACCTGTGAGGGTAGCCTTACATAGTAAGTACTTGAGTGGATCTATTTTTTCTATGACGTGTATAGCGTGCGCAAGCATATAATGTCACAACTTTTGGGAAGCAAACACAACTGTGAGGCAAGCTTTCTCAATACTAGTGTAATTAACCTCATATGAAACAAGAGTACGGCTAATGTAGTATATTGCTCTTTCTTTCCCATGTTCATCAAGTTGAGCTAATAATGCCCCCAAGGCAGATTCTGTTGCTGAAACATATAGGATAAGTGGTTTTCCTAGGATAGGAGGCATTAAAATAGGAGGATTTGCCAAGTATTTCTTGATCTGGTCCATGCTTTGTTGACATTCATCATTCCATACACATTTGACTCCTTTATGTAAGTTCTTGTTGAAATGTTGAGCTCTATCTACCAATTGTGAAATAAACCTCCTTATAGATTGAAGACATCCTTGAAGACTTCTCATTTGACTAATGTTTTTAGGAGGTGGCATATCCACAATTGCCTGAACTTTTTTAGGGTCCACCTCTATCCCTTTTGCTGAAATAATGAATCCTAGTAATTTGCCAGAGGTGACTCCAAATGCACACTTTTTAGGATTTAACCTTAGTTGAAATTGGTCCATACAATCTAGAATGACTTTCAAATCATCTAAGTGTGTATCTAAGTGTGCCAAAAATGTATGCCTAAAATGTGAGCACACTTCTATGAGTCATTATATTCAAGATTTCTCAAAAATGAGGTCTCGAATGGCCACTCATAGCTCCCTATTCATGAGGTGTAGGGGTTTTGTAAAGGAGGCCCTCAGTCTGACCTAGTTTGTGCCCATGCAAGTACAACAAGAAACAAGAGATTCAATGATCTAATATGCATGCAAATGGAAATGAAAAGTTAATCTAAATGATAACAATGCAAAACAATGGAAGAAATGAAATCTAATCTAGGAAAAGAAATAAAAATTCAGATCTAATCTATGAAAGCAAGATCTAATCTATCAATGCAAGATCTAAGCTAACATGAAAATCAAAGTATGGATCATGATGATGGAAGCCATGCATGCAAGGGAGAATGAGACAAGAAGATAGAAGTTCTCCACAAAATCTTTAATATTCAAAACTCCTTCAAAAATCATTCTCCAAACCTGCAACATAACAATAGCATAATAATGAGTGTCTCAAAAATGAGGAGAGGACTCTTCCTTATAAAGAAGATTGGACGGTCTAGATTGAAAGGAAAAAAGATTTAATCAAGGGTGGACGAATAATGATCCATGTGAACTAAAGATCCACCAATGAGAAAAGTGGAGTGGTTGAGAAGAAAGTGGAGAAAGGATGAAGATAAGTCCCATATTAAGTGTAGATAAAAGATTTATTCAATTTTTTATTTGTTTTAACTCCTTTTTCATCAAAAAGAGATTTAAGTGGGATATTTTATTTAATTAAAAAGGAGCAAGTTCTTTTAATTTAATAAGAAATATTTAATCAAATTAAAAGAGGAGTTTTTTTCTTAATTAATTAAATGTAGATGAATTATTTAATTAAATTAAAAGAGAGGTTTTCTTTTAATTAAATGGGGACTTATTTTATTTAATTAAAAGAGAGCAAGTTCTTTTAATTAAATAGGAAATATTTAATTAAATTAAAAGAGAGATTTTTTTCTTAATTAATTAAATGTGGATGAACTATTTAATTAAAAGAGAGGTTTTCTTTTAATTAAACGGGGATTTATTTTATTTAATTAAAAGAGAGCAAGTTCTTTTAATTAAATAAGACTTAGGATAAAATGATGAACCTTAGAAATAAAACAAATTGAATTTGATCAAGGAAATTGATTTGAATTGATTTAATAAAATATTACACACCATTGATTTAGGAAATTTGATAAATTGATAAATTGGATAATGGGGGCCCATAGTCTAGGCGACCATTTTAGGGTGCATAAAATTATAACGAGTTGTCATAAGTATCTTTGCTGATATATATTCTGACTATATAGAGATCTACATGGATGATTTTACTATAAATGGGACTACTTTTGAGGAGGCAAAAGCCAACTTAGTGAAGGTACTCAAGAGATGCCAAGACTATAACCTTTCCTTAAATAGTGAAAAATATTTTATATTGATGGAGGATGGAGTAGTACTAGGTCATTTCATTTTATAAAAAGGCATCCAAGTATATCTAGAAAAGATTGAGGTCATTAGTACCTTGCCTATGCCAAAGAAGTAGAAGGACATATGAAGTTTCCTAGGACACGTTGGATATTATTGAATATTTATAAAGAATTTTAGTCAACTTGTAGGAACCCCTTATAACTTGTTAAAAAATGATTATGTATTTGCCTGAGACTCTACATGTGCTACATCTTTTCTATAGCTTAAAGAAGTTCTCACCACAACACAAGTTTTGAAAGGGCCAATTGGGAACTATATTTCCAAATCCATATAGATGCCTCATAATATGCTATAGGTATAGTGCTAGGACAAAAGGTAGAATCAGGTGAACATGTTATTTATTTCATCAGTAAAAATTTGCAAGGCATAGGGTTTAACTACATAGTCATTGAAAAGAAGCGACTTAAAATAATCTATGCACTGAATAAATTTAGGCACTATATTACTAGATACAAAATATTTGTTCATACTACCCACTCTTCTATAAAGTATCTAATGAATAAGCCTACAATATTAGGAAGATTGGCTCACTAGTTATTATTTATATAGGATTTTGACATCACCATAGTAGATAAACCTGACAAGGCCAATGTGGTAGCTGACTTTCTCTCTCGGTTGCATGTCTCGAATGATCTTGTAGCCATTGACGATCATTTTCTAGATGAACAGTATTTCCTATTTTTAGCACAAAATCTATAGTATGTAGATATTGCAAACTACCTAACTAAGAGAAAAGATGTCATTTCACTTCTCTTCCAAAGAAATAAAGTTACTAGTTGAAAAGAGCTTTAACTATTCTTAGATTACTAGATTTATATTTTATGTTGGTCCTGATCAAGTAATGTATTAGTGCATAAGGGAAGATGAAACATATGATATCTTGAGGGCATGCCATGATGAGCCCTATGGAGGTCATTTTGTAGCCAAATAGATAGACTTTTAAATATTGACAATTAGGTACTTTGACCAAGTTTATACAAGGATTCAACTAGATACAAAAGAAATGTGATAAGTGTCAGTGTATGGGAAGACTCACTAAATTAAATTAAATACCCTTGCAACCTCAAGTAGTTATTGTACTCTTTGATAAATGTGGGATTGACTTTTTTAGATCCATTGAACCCTCTTCACAAGGAAAATCTTATATTCTAGTATGCACTGATTATGTAACTAATTGGGTAGAGGCCAAACCCATGAAACACCCAAGGGATAAAAATATTGCCAAGTTCTTGTATAAATCCATCTTTATGTTGTCTGAAGTCCCTAGGGAGTTGAAATTTGATCAAGGAGCTCAATTTACATCTAACCTGATAGTTGTTCTCATGGAGGAATATACTATATGACATGGTAAATCATCACCTTACTATCTGCAAGCTAATGTCCAAATAGAAGTTACCAATAGGGAGTTGGAAGCCATTCTTACCAAAATAGTTGCACTTCATAGGAAGGATTGGGCTACATACTTTCCTGAAGATCTTTGGGCTTATAGAACCACCTAGAAATCTTCAATAGGTTTCACTCCTTTTGAGCTCATCTATGGTAGGTCATCTATAATTCCTGTGGATTTTGAATATAAGAAATTAAGGACTCCTCTAGAGCTTAGTATGGAACATACTATTGCACAACAAGACTAAATTTTGAGTTTAAATAATCTTGATGAATGGTGCAAATCTATATTGAATAACATAGAACTCATCTAGCATCAATAGAAATAGTGGTATGATAAGTTTATCAAAGATAAAATAATTTTTGTAGGAGATTGGGCCATTCTTTTTTATTCCAAGTATCAACACAATCTAAGAAAGTTCAAACTCGTTGGTTAGGACCATATGAAGTTTTTGTTGTATTTCCAAATGGAGTGGTCTAGTTGTCTACTATTGATCCTATTTTGATCCAAAATCATCCTAGGTTGCCTTGTTATCCTATTTTATCTTTGTTCATTCTGCATGTTGGAATTGCGTGCTAGTGGTTTACAATTTTCTATTTTTTTTGGGCTTGTCAGTGGATACTAAGTTAGTATAGCTCTAGTGGATGTCAAGTTACTATAGCTCTAGTGGATGTCAAGTTATTATAGCTCTAGTGGATGCCAAGTTACTGTAGCTCTATTGGATGTCAATTTACCATAGCTCTAGTGGATGCCAAGTTACTATAGAAATTTAGTGTTGACAAAGTGATCCTTGAGTGACCTATTGATAGTAAGTGTTCCTATTGGTGCAGAGTGTTCCTGTATGTTCTAAGAAATGCTAAGTGTCAGCATTTTTCTTAGTCCTTCTTTGACCAAGTTTTTTGTGCCTAGTTCCAATTTGGTCCAACCTTGTGCATATTTATTTTGGATATTGGTACTTAATATTTGATGTGATCAGACTTGTGGTTATGCATATATTTATTGTAAGGCTTAATGCCAACCTATGGCTACACAAGTATTCAAGGAGGTCTAGGATTGAGTTTTAGGAAAAACTTAAAGGATTTCAAAAGTTGGAAGCATATGTGTCTAGAAATCCAAATTTGAATTTAGATCATGGATTTGAATATATTTTGTGTTTGGTCATAACCTAGAAGGCCTTATATCTGGGCATGTATGTTGATTATTTGATAAATCAATAAAAGTGATTTCTCTTCTTCCTCTTTGGTTTTGTTCTTTGTATTGTGTTTCTATTGTGTTAACTCTTGCATGGTGGTTTGGATAGCTAGGTGTGCATTTGGACCTAGTTCATCATTTCTCCCTGCACAGGTGGTAGAAAAGAAAAGGTTCATCCTTGTGAAGTTTGGATCATGTAGAACCCTAAATAAATTTGGTTATAGGGTTGCAAATTTATAGATTTGACCTATAGCTTGTAGAGGGTTATGATCTTGTAGGAACCTAATTTGTAAAGATGGTTTGAGGTAGAGGAAATGTTGATAATGTAATATTAGATAAATGGAGACAAATTGTAGTCAAATTAGATGTTGTAGAGACAGCTCAGAGGAGAGAGCACATCTTGATTATGTAAGTGATGATGAAGCAGTAGCACCAAACCCTAATCAAAAACCTAAATAAGACTAAGATAAAGAAAGGTTGTTGAGAGTGTTGTCTTAGGAAAATTCAAAGCTATTGTAGAAGTTTTTCCTTATGATGGAAAATTAGATATTGATGTTGTGCTAGATTGGATCTTTGATATGGAGAAGCTCTTTGAGTATGAAAATACTCCTGATAATAGGATGGTGAAAATTTTAGTTACTAGGTTAAAGGGTCATGCCTCACTATGGTGGAAGCATTTGCAAATTTATACACAAAGGAGAGGAAAGAAGAAGACCAAGACTTGGCCAAAGATGGTAAACAAAGGGAAGAAAAAATTCCTTCATGCTAATTACTATTGAAGAAGGAGATTGTTGAAAATAGATTGATACAAGTATGACAAATGTGTTTCAATATTTTTTTTCATTGACATTAGACTTGCTATTTTTCTATTAAGACAATGACTTATATGATTTAAGTACTATTACATATTTGATTAATAAGATTATTTGATCAAAAAGATGTAACAATAGTACCTAGGGGAAAGGTTGAGTTATGATATACAAAGGAGTACAAGAATTAGGTAAGACAATGATATTATAGTGCATTGATAATCTACTTAAGGTTACAAAGGTTCATTACACTAAGCAAGTTTAGAAGAACAAGTTAAATAAAGTTTGTCTTCCAAGATTGACCAAATGGATAGTAGGTGCCAAGAAAAGTTAGTGCAAGTTGAGCATAAAATTAGTTGGAGCCAAGAGAAAACTCATTTTAGTGTATTTCAAGCAAAACAATTAATGTTGAGTAAAGTTTAGTTGATGTTGATCATTAGTAAACTTTAGTTCATGCTAAGTGATTTTACAAAGGGTGTCAAGCGATGCAGTATGTGTCGAGCATCAAAAGAAAGTTAATGTTGAGTTTCATAATTATTAGAAAGATTTTGAATTCAATGCATTTGAGTTGACAAGTTTTTTTTCTTGGATTATGTGAATCAGGTGAAAGATAAGATTGATGAGTTGGTGGCACAAAATTCATGGTATACCATTTTTAAGGTGAATTCAAAGAGGATTGAAGGAGAAGTTTCTAGAAGTGATATGGAATGAGGATTAGATTCATTAAATCCTACTTAATCTATCCTAACCCTAAATTGGATGATGGAAAATGAATGAAAAAATATCTTAATTCTCTATTTATAGGGATGGTTGGATAGAAGCAAGGGTTGTCATCTATGAGAACCTAAGGAGGACAAGGAGTGAAGGGTATTACTTCATCAAGTGACCTAAGTGAAGATTTTTCATTGGCATGTTAAACAAGAAGGCTTAAGGGTATGACTGATTGAAGGGTGAGAAAGCTATCAGAGCTCAAATGTGTGAAAATGCAAAATGGAGGATTGAAACAAAGATCTATAATTTGCAAATGTGGTTATAAGTTGTTATCAGATCAAGCCTTATTATTACTCTCTAACAATTATATCATTCTATGGTAAATTCTTTGGATTAAGGTTGACCTAACAATCATTTGTAAATCCTTTAACTATATGACATTCCAAGTGAATGGTCTAAATTCCTCTAACAAGGCTCACTCCTAATAGGATGATTGAAATTCTTCAATAGGGTCACATTTAATAGTGTGTATTATAACCTTTAATAGGGTTGGCCTTTCACAAGGAATCATTTCATAAGAGTGAAAAAGAGTAGCATGTTATTGGTAGTTTTTCCCAAATTGGGTTCCCACCTAAATCATTGTGTCAAGTGTGTTGTTGAATCTATTATGTTTCATGTTTACATTTCTGCAAATTGATTTTATTGTAACCTACAAGTTTTAAGTGATTGCATAATCTTATGGATGCATGCATGATGATAAATGTTTGATGGGTTCATTAATTTGTGAAAAGTTTTATTTATACATTTGGACCTTAGATAACTGATTCACACCTCCCCCCCCCTTAGTTATTCTAAAGAATTTCAAAAATCACCAAGATAGCTTGTTGAGAAATATGCAAAATTTGAGGCAAAGAGACATGAGTGTAAAGGATTATATGGAGAAATTCTATAGGTTGGACATTAGATCTGGACATGTGGATGATGATGTTGAGAAAATTGCAAGGTATCTAAATGGATTAAGATTAGAAATTCAAGATGAGATAAGTTATTTGAAATTTGAAAGTGTGAAGGAAGCATATCAATATGCATTGAAAGTTGAGAAGATCTTGACAAAGAAGCATGAACACAGACAAAGAGGTAGAGGTCCAAAGAGGTAGAGGAAAATCTTATGGTGAAGGTGGTAGATTTGATAATTCTATACAAGATAAGGGAAAATCTGAATGGAAGAATGATGACAAAGGCAAGACTGAATGGAAAGGAGGTATTTCTTATTGAGGAGGTACTAATTCTTACCAAGGAAGAGTTAATACTTATTCTAGAGGTGGTTTTCATGGTAATTGTTTTGGATGTGGTAAAGAGGGACATAGATCTTTTGAATGTAGATCCCCTAAAAGTGAGGAAGATAACCAAAATATTGTGATTCAATGAGATGGTGAGGGTTCACCAAGTGGACCTAATGCTGGATAATATCTAATGGTGAGAAGAACCTTATGTAATAAGGGAAGTGATGAGGAACCTATTTTAAGGAGAAGTATTTTCAAGACCGAATGTAAGATGGTTGGAAAATATTGCAAGGGGATCATTGACAATGGAAGTTCTACAAATTTTTCATCAAAAGAGTTGGTTATAAAGTTTCACTTGTAGAGGCAAAAGCATCCTAAACCTTATCATGTTTCATGGATCAAAGATGAGCATAAGATATTGGTAAGTGAGCAATGCCTTGTGATGTTCAAGATTGGACATTACTTTGATGAATTTTTGTGTGATATTATGCCTATGGATTGTTGTCATATTTTCTTGGGTAGACTTTGGCAATATGATAGATATGTTGTACATGATGAAAAATTGAATCAATATACTCTTTGGGTGAATGGGAGAAAGAAAATATTGTTTTCGTTCATTGAAATTCCAAATGAGGTTAATTGTACTACTATAAGAATATGCATGGTTAATGGAAATTAATTTGAAAAGGAAATGAAGAAGAATCAAGTATGTTTTGCTATAATTACTAGGAAGTTGAGTTGTACCAATAGTAGCCAAGTGATAGAAAATAGGGATGACCAAGCAGCACAAACTGATAGAAGTTGAGTACCAATAGAAATTGAAAATTTGATAAATGAATACAAGGATATTGTTGTAGAAGACATACTTGAAGGTTTTACTCCAATGAGAAGTATAAGTCATTATATGGATTTGATTCATGGAGCTATTTTTTTGAACAAAGCACCATATAGATCGACACCTACAGAGAATGAAACGCGTAATA
Organism: Cupressus sempervirens; assembly: GCA_028749045.1. NCBI lineage: Eukaryota > Viridiplantae > Streptophyta > Pinopsida > Cupressales > Cupressaceae > Cupressus > Cupressus sempervirens. The sequence continues at coordinate 744,152,135 of CM053793.1, read as the reverse complement.
GAAAAGTGCATGAATTGTTGCATAAACATTTGAGCAAAGAAAGTTTGAGTCCACATGTTGTACCTATTGTATTAGCATCTAAAAATAATAGAGAATGGAGAATGTGTACTAATTCTAGAGCTATTAACAAGATCATAGTGAAATATAGGTTTCCTATGCCAAGGATTGATGATATAATGAATTTTTTTGAGTGCGGAAAATTATTTTACCAAGATTGATTTGAAGAGTGGTTATCACCAAATCAGAATCAGAGAAGGCGATGAATGGAAGACTGCTTTCAAGACAAAAGATCAGGGTAAACTTTAAGAAAAATCCCTTAAGAAAAAGATATAAATTATTGGTGAATATTTCATTATTTTGAAAAACCAAATTATTTTTATTGTTGAATCTCTCCTTTTTTCAATTTTAAATATTATTAACATTGGCAATTATTTTGGAGTCATATTTTTTTAGTAGAAAATATTGGCAAATCTCAATAATAATAAGAAGTTTGCTAATCATCATGTAATATTACAAATCAAAATTGAATATGTTTTATCTCATGAAAATTATGAGGATAATTATATTATATTTTAAATCAATAGTGAAAAATAAATATTGGTAATATATCCCTAAGGTAACTAATAATTATGATAATTATTGGTGAATTAATTTTAATTTCTTTGATAATACATAATATTTAGGTGAATCAAATCTAATCATATATCAAATATTGTGGTGAATCTTTGAGTTTACATTTTTAATAAAATAAATTATTGAGCAATTTTAAACATTTCATAACTAAATCTAATAAAATGTGTTGATTTAGGTTGCATTAAATCTTAAATTATTAGCCAAATTACTAACAAACAATTTTAAAAATTCACAAAATTATGAATATTTACTAGTAAAAAATACCCTACAAAAGATGGTTTGTATGAATGGTTGGTTATGCCTTTTGGTTTGACTAATGCACCTAGTACTTTCATGAGGTTGATGAATGAAGTTTTGAAAAGGTTTTTGGTTAAGTTTGTAGTTATTTATTTGGATGATATTCTAATATTTAGTAAGACTAAGGAAGACCATCTTGAGCATGTTAGATAAGTATTACAAAGATTGAAGGAGGAGAAGCTGGTGATTAATTTGAAAAAGTGTTCTTTTATGCAAGAGGAGATTGTGTATTTGGGATTAGTGATTTCAGTTGATTGTTTGCAAATGGATCCTAAGAAGGTTAAAGAAATTTTGGAATGGCCAACACCTAAGAATGTGGGTGAGGTAAGATCATTTCATGGTTTGGATAGTTTTTGAAAAAAATTTATAAGAAATTTCAGTTCTATTTGTAATGTTTTGATTGAGACAATGAGACGAGATAAAAAGGAATTTAAGTGGACACATGGAGATGATAAGAGTTTTGAGACTTTGAACAAAAGGTTGTTGAGTTACCTCTATTGGCTTTACCTAATTTCAATAAGGTATTTCAAGTTGAATATGATGCAAGTGGTAGCACAATAGGAGCTATATTAAGTCAAGAAGATAAATTTGATTCTTTTTTAAGTAAAAAGTTGAGTGATGCTAAAAGGAAGTATTACGTGTATGATCAAGAGTTTAATGCTATTTTTCAAGCATTGGAGAAGTGAAGACATTATTTGATTCCTAAGGAGTTTGTGTTGTATACTAATCATAAAGTTTTACAATACTTGGGAAGTCAACACAAATTGAATTTGAGATATATGAAGTGGGTTGAGTACTTGCAGAGTTTTACATTTGTTATTAAGAATAAGAGTGGAGTTACTAACAGAGTTGCTGATTCATTGAGTAGATGATATTCTTTATTGACTGAGATGAAGGTTTAAGTTCTTGGTTTTTATGACATGAAAGAGTTATATGATACTAGCCCTAATTTTTTTGAAGGGTGTAGAGAGTGTAGAGCACCAAATCTAATAGATCACATAAGTAAATATGTTGAGAATTTTATTCAAGAAAGTATGTTGTTAAAAGGTATTTAGTTGTGTATTCCTAGAAGTTCTATAAGGTTGATTTTGACTAAGGAAAATAATAGTGGTGGATTAGCTAGACATTTTAGAATTGATAAGACATTGAGTTTTCTAAAGGATAAATATTATTGGCCACAAATGTATAAGGATGATTAGAAATTTGTGAAGAGCTATGGAAATTGTCAAGTTACAAAAGGATTAAGTTAAAATATTGGTTTGTATACACCTATTACTATTCCTGAGAAGCCTTGAAGTAACATTAGTATGGATTTTGGTCTTAGATTACCTAAGATAGTAAAGGGGTATGATTCTATATTTTTTGTAGTGGAGAGATTTTCTAAGATGGATCATTTTATACCATGTAAGAAGGCATCAGATGCTAAGTATGTTGTTAAGCTTTTCTTTAAAGAAATGTTGAGTTCCACAAATTACCAAGAATTATTATTTTTGACAAAGACAATAAGTTTGTTGGTTATTTTGGAAGACTTTGTGGAAGAACATGGGTACTAAGTTGAAGTTTAGTTCTACATTCCATCCACAAATAGGTGGATAGACTGATGTTTTGAATAGAAGCTTGGGTAATTTTCTGAAATGTTTAGTTGGAGATAAGCCAAGTAATTGGGAAGTAGTGTTGGCACAAGCTAAGTTTGCATATAATAATTCTATGAATAGGAGTACAGGGAAAATACCTTTTGAGATTGCTATTGGAGTGCAGTTATAAGTATATCAAATTTGAGAGATATTATTGGTGAAGTAAAGAGAAGTGATGAAGGGGAAGAATTTTCTAATTTTATGGAGTCTCAGCATAAGGAAGTGAAGTTGAGGTTGGACCAAATTAATCAGAAGTATAAGGAGAATGTTGATAAGTCTAGAAGATGTCATAATTTTGGAGTTCATGATGAGGTGATGATTCAGCTAAAGAAAGGAAGATTTCCTATTGGAACATACAATAAGTTGAAGATGAAGAATTTTGACAATGGTAATGCTTATGAAGTTGAGTTACCCGATGACATGGATATATCTCCTATATTCAATGTTGCTAATTTGTATAAGTATCATAAGTCAGATGATGAAGTTTTTGTATCAAAAGATTATCCTAAGAAGAATATTGAAGAAGTTGAATAGATATTAGATCAAAGAGTTTTCAAGAGCACAAGAGGAAAAGATTACTATGAATATTTAGTGAAGTGGGAGAAAAGTCCTATTGAAGATGCTTCATGGATGATGATGGCACAATCCATGAACAAAATGAACGTGAAAAGAAAAGGGAAATATTATTATAAGAAGTGATCTTATATTATATTTAGTACACTAAAAATAGACTCTAAGGCATGTCCTATGGGCTTGCAATGTTGCCTAAATCTGGAGAAAATCCTCCTCCAGTACCTTCTCCCAAACTCCACCAAGAATTGCCTTTATAATGCTAGTGATCTTCTTAAATAAACTCCAATTAGGTTTAGAGTTAGGAACACATTCTAGAATATACCATTTGGTATCCACCACCAAAGCAAAAAATTCTAGAAATCACATTAGAAGTCGGTGTAAAATTAGAAGAATCTAGAAATGGTAGTCCAACTTCTAGGAGGCATAACTTTTGATCTAAGACTCTGATTGATGAACCATTTACATTTTTGGAAAGGTCTCCAAGTTACCTAAAGACTTGTGGACCATATTTTCTCATTCCCCATTTTTTGTGCCCATACAAGACCATTTATTGCCTCAAATATGACTTTGAAGCACTCTTAGGAGGTCTACAGGAAACTTAAAACTGTAATAACTTTCAAACCATAAAGCCTTTTCACCTAATTCTTTTTCAAAAGCACTTTAAATTAAAATTATAATCATCTCACCAACATAAACCCTCTAACTCATCATAATTTTGTGTCAATGACAAAATAACCCATTTTTTGCATTGACACATCCCAAGGTGCTCAAAAACTCTAACCTAGAAAACCAATAGTGGAATTATGAGAGTTGAAACCTTTATTTGACCCAAATGAATATGTGGAAATAAAAAAAATAAGAATATTTTTGGGTGATATAGGATTTCCTTTACACCACTGGATGCTCTTGCATCAAACACCCAAGGTAGATTGAAAAATGACCCTGTCACTTTATAGTTGGTAGAGGAAAACCCAAATAGGTAGCCTTCATTGTTGAATCTTCTATTTGTAATCCTTTCCAATTCACCAAGTATTCTTCATACTACCTATTTCTAGTACTCCCCCACATGAATATCTAGAATTTTCACAATCTCTTCCTTCACAGAAGTAGGAATTGGACATGGCTCCAGCATCAACTCCTCATATGCACCACCATCACGGTATTCTTTTAAGTCTACAATATTGAAAATAGGAGAATTTGAATCCCATATGGAAACTCCACCTCATATGCATTTTCTCAATCATGTTTCTTCAGAATTTTACAAGGGCCAAATTTCTTCATCTTTAGCTTGTTGTAGGTATCCACTAGAAATCATTCTTTCTTCAAGTATACCATAACCAGGTCCCCAAATTAGAACTCCTTATGTCTCCTCTTTTGATCTACCCTATTCTTATACCATTGGTTCATTTTGGTAATATGTGGATGTACCTCCTCATGTAAGTTCTTGATATGTTTAACAAATTCTTCTACCTCAACACTTGTCCTCTCCCCTAGCTCCATCATCCTTAGTTCTAGTGCAGTCCTTGGACTACTTGCATACACAATTTGGAATGGTGATCTACCAATACTCCTATTTATAGAATTATTGTAAGAAAATTATGCTTGTGGTAGAATCAAATCCCATCCATTGTGTTGGTGTTTTAAAACTACTAAGCAGCAAAATGCTTAATACCAAGATGACAATACTCACACCATCTAAAGACTAGCCAAATCTTATTAGCAATTGTATGTGTAACACCATTTGGGCCCAACTTCAACAAAACCATGGGTGGTTTTCTACTCTTCTAGCTCTGCAAAACCAAGGTGGGTATACCAAGGGATGATACAAGACTGGGAAAACTATATGAGAATTATTTTAGTTTCATTCTAATTCTCATCTCAAATTCTCCAATACATGTACAATTCTTGATAATTTGATAAACACATCCCATATAACATATATGGCCAAAAATCTTACTTGAATTCTGTCCTCATTTTCCTCTATATTCCTATAGATTTTTTTCATGAACAAACTGCTTCACAAGTTTGCCAAACTTCAGCATGATTTTCTTTAGTAATTGCTTCTGCTCAGGAATAGCTCAAAATCTTTGCTTGCATAAGGTGAAATTGATGAAATATTTTGTATTATACTCTATTTTTCCTCACATGCAAAGCTTTCATGTCTAATTAATACACATAGTGGCACCATATTCTACATTTAAATCTATGTTATTGATCTTTAAAAATCTTACGATCATGGGATATGGAGAAAGACAACTAGGTGTTGCACTTGACAAGTTGGTCAATCGATCCAATGAAAATTATCCATGTACATAGCTTTTTCCTTGATGGTAGTTCTGTCTGGACCCACTGGCAACTAAGGACACATGTCAGTAGGTCACTACTTCACTATACATAAAGAACAAGCATCTTTCCATAGTGAAGCAGCGAAAGCCAATGATCTGATCTTGATCTTGCAGATGATATCTTACTGTACTACTTAGAAAGATAGTGGTGGGCCCTTCTTTGCTACCTCACTATACATATTTCCCTAGCAACTATTCATGGCAAGACAATGATGACCATTGATTTGAGATTAAATCAAAGGTGGAGAAACTGCACAAAGTTTCCTAAAAGGTGGTAGGCCCCATACTCGCTATGACACTTAGCTTAAACAACTTGCAACTTTCCAAAATGAGATAGTGAGGACTGTTGATTTTGCTTTGCTCTGATGATTAGGATATCTTGTACACTTGATCAGTGGGGCATGGGTCCAGAGTATTGATGACGTAGGAGATTCTGCACTGCTGGCACCCAACAAGACTTTCCTTCAGTCCTAGTCATCATCCACGTTACTAGAAGTCCCACCAATGATTGATTTTATGGCTCCTCGCTACTTCACTAATGGTGAGATGATAGAATTTTTTGATAGCAAGGTAGCGAGCTTTGGCAATTTTAATAAATCTTAGTGCCATAAAATACCAAGACCCATCAAATCATTATTGCTCCTACCAACTACTTTTGACAACAACAGTTATTACTAATCATGTCACCTAGAAAAATCATGGTTACTGATAAATTTTGATGCCACCATGCCTTTGATTTTGTGGCACCTCACTACTTCACTAATGGTGAGATGTAGACTTTTTCCAATAGCAAGGTAGCAATACATCAAAAAAGCCATCATTCCATTACTAACTTCTGACTGCTTCCATTGGGTCCCTTTTTTCATTCTGTAAACACTTGCTAGGTATCTGTGATTGAATGATCAGCGAGAAAAAAAATCTTTGATTGCCGTGTTTCATTTTGCGGTCCCATTTTACATCTTTCTACACTCACTACCTTGCTATACATAAAGAGTGCCCATGTTTTCATAGCGAGGAAATGACAATGATTGATCTAATTAGATCAGACAGTTGGGGAATTTGAGAGGAAAAGTAGCTTGGGGGTGTAGAGGATAAAAGACAATAGAATATTCATCTTATTTGAAAATTCAAACATTTTGCACTCGAAAAATTACGAATGGACTAAAACATAGGGTTCTCACAAAAATTTCAAAGGCTAACAAAAGAATGACTTAGCTAGAAACCCATTTATCAATTTATGGAGACAATCTAAAATTTCTATACCTAAGCAAAGGATTTCTACCATACAAAAAATTCAGACTAACAATGGCTCTATCTGAGGACATTGAATTCTTTGGATTCAAAAGAGGGCTCAGAATTTCTGGGAGAACTAGACCACACATAGACTCCCAATAGATCAACCACTTACTAAGAGAATAACACACACAGGAAAACTATGCATAGGAAACTACACACAAACAAAATGATTTACAAATATGTACAAGAAAACCCTAAACTACTATTCATGGAGAAAAATAAGTATTTTTAAAGAAAAATACCTCTTCAAGAACTATCTATGAACTAGCAGTTCAAGAATATTGTTTGATAGATCTTTGAGTACATAAGAATCTTCACCCCAAGTAGTTTCAATCAAATAAGGGCCTAACCAGATAGGATCAAATTTTCCATGTTTTCCTTTATCCTCAATTTGTGCATTCCACATTAAGACTAGATCTCCATCTTCAAACTTTCTGCTTACCATTTTTCTATCATAGAGTGTCTTAACTTGCAGTTGTAACTTTTTATTTTTAAGGGATGCTTATCTTCTAGTTTCTATTAGTCCTACCAATTCATCAAATCTTTCATGCATATCATCAATGATATCCTCATCATACATTTGAATGTAATTGTACAAACCCACCAGGTTGTTTTGAGGCATTCTTGCTTGGATTCCATACACCACATCAAACAACGCTATACCAATAGCTTTCTTCATAGTTACCCTATCAGCCCAAATCGCTAGCTGTAACTTCAAATACCATGCTTTCTTGTTATCATCCAAGCTCCTCTTAATAACCTTTAATAGGCTCTTATTTGTAGATTCAGCTTGTCCATTTCCTTGTGGATGATAAGGAGAAGATGATGACCTTGTTATTCCATATTTATCACAAAATTTAATGAACTCCTTAGACCTAAAGCACATTGCATTATCTATTACAATTCTCTGAGGGTAGCCAAATCTCGAGATAATATCATTCAGTAGAAAATTATTAACAACTTTACTTGTTTCATTTCTTGTGGTAATAGCCTCTACCCACTTTGTAAAGTAGTCAGTAGCCACTAAAATCCAAGAATAGCCAATGCTAGACTTGGGACAAATCTCTCCTATGAAATCCATACCTCACTTTTGAAAGGGTGCTTGAACCTCTACTAGATTCAATGGAGTATTACCTGAGAACCTCAATTTTTCAGCAAACCTCTAAAAAGGGTCACATTTCCTAATCATAATTTGAGCATCCTTGAAAAAGGAAGGCCACCAAAATCCATCCCTCATCACTTTATCTGCAGTGGTCTTGGCCATATAGTTTCCTCCACACACTCCAACATGCATTTCATTCAAGACTTCTCTTGCCTTTTCTTGATCAATACACTTCAACAACACTCCCTCAAAATTTTTCCACCACAAATTGCCTTGGACAATTATGTATCTGATGGCTTGTAATTTAGTACTCCTCTTTTCATTTTTAGGCAAATGGGGAGGAGCTTCTAGGTGTTGTAAGTAATATATGACATTGGTGTACCAATGATAATGATCCATATCAAATAAGTCAGGTCTGAGGTCATCAACTATTACATTTATCTGATTGGCATCTAAATTACATTCAACCATGAGTTTAGCCAAACCTTGACCTCTTACAAACTTAGTTATCTGCATTTCAATATTAAATTCTTAGATCCTGTTGATCCATCTACACCTTCTACCTAATACTTCCTATTGAGAAAATATATCTTTCACTGTAGCACTAGGTACAAAAGCAAAGACAGTAGCACCTATTAGGTAGCATCTAAAAGCCTTTACTAAAGCATATGCCTATTTTTCATTTATCTCATATTTCAATTCAGCAGGTTGTAATGACTTACTGAGAAAGGCAATGGGCTATTTATATCCTTCTTCATTTTTCTACAACAAGACTGTAGCTACAGTGTGGAAGGATGCAAAAGAAAAAATATGGATGGGTTTTGAATAATCTGGAGTTCTCAGTACTAGAGCTTTTTTTATTGCAATTTTAATATCCTAGAATGCTTGTGAAGGCTCACCATTCCAATCTATAGCAGCTCCCTTCTTGAGCATCTTTAAGATAGGTCTACTAATTTCAAAAAAATTGGTAACAAACATTCTAAGAAAATTAACTTGGCCAAAGAAGGATTGAATTCCTTTTACATTCTTTGGCTTGGAGACTTTATCAATAGCTGCTACTCTCTTAGGGTCTATTTTCACCCCATCCTTGGACACTATATGTCCAATTAATTTTCCTTTTGTCACCCCAAATGTGCATTTCTTTGGGTTCAAGGATACTCCATAGTCCAAAGCTTTGATAAAAATTTTCTCCAAATTCCTACAGTGATCCTCAACCTTCTTAGAATATGTTGTAAGATCATCCTAGTATACAACCATAAATTTGTCAATATAATCATGAAATTCCACATCCATGGCTCTTTGGAAAGTAGCTCCTACATTAATCAGACCAAATGGCATCCTTACATATACATATGTTTCCCATGGGGTTGTGAATGCTATCTTGAAAAGTTTACTTTCCTTTACCAAAACTTGATTATACCCAGAGAAACCGTCCATCATTGACATTAGCTCAGACCCAGTCACTTGCTACAACATGGCTTCCATATTGGGTAATCCATAATTATCCTTCAAAGATGCAATGTTCAAATTCCAAAAATCCACACATAATCTTGTATCTCCATTCTTCTTTCTGATAGGTACCAAATTTAAAACCCAGGTGGAATGCCTAATTGGTTTGATTATTCTTCCATCCCTTAGTTTCATGAACTCTTCTTGCATTTTGGGAGCTAGGGTAGGGTTTACTGGTCTTTGTTTTTGTCTAAAATGTTTTACACATTTTTTAATGGTATGACATGCTGGAACAAATCTTCCTTGTAAGACTTAAGGTCATCATATGACCATGCAAAAACATGTCTATACTTCCTAAGCAATTAAATCAATGTTTTTTTTAATTTTAGCATGTAGGTTTTGGCCAATATAAACCTTTTTGGGAGATTCACCAGTACCCAAGTTTATCTCTTCTAATTCTTGAGGCTTAGGATCCTTAACTCCTAGTTTCACTCTATCTTGGTTATCAAAAACACTTTCCAAAACCACTAACCCCTTAGGCACCTTATTGGTTTTCAATTGCATAATCTCTTGGCCAAAAATGGTTTTCTTACCGTATATGGTTTCAATTAAATCACTGCAATCCATTTCCTAACCATGGTACTTGTCTTCATTTAACAAAAAGTTTATAATGTCTTTGTCATCTTCAAAGACTTGCCAATTTTCAATGTTATCAGGAATGGAAGGTCTATTTTGTACCTCAATTTGAGATATCTTTGTAAATGATATCTCCTTAGGCTTGATTGCTACATTCGCTAACAAATCAACCATATTATTTTGAGTCTTATCTCTCCATAAGATACCAAATGCATCAAAAGATTCTATCTAATCCCAAAATACACTTCTATACTACTTTAATCTCATATTCTTGGATGCATAAGTTTCTTTTATCTAGGAGATAACTAATTCAGAATCCCCTATGACATGTAATTTCTTAATCCCATGATGTGAGGCAACTTTCAATCCTAGCATAAAGGCTTCATATTCTGCAATATTATTTGTGAAAGAGAACTTTAAAGTGAATGAATATCTAAAAGTATTTTTCTCAGGAGAGACAAAAACTACCCTTACCTTGAAACCTTATTTTGAACTTGCCCCATCAAAAAATATTGTCCATAATACTAGTGAATTTGTTCAACATTCAACTTCATGTTCAATGATAGCTAGAAAATTTTCAACTTCTTGAATAATCAATTCAGCTCTAAAGGCATTTACACTAGTATCTAAGAAACAAGTGGAGTCTCTATCAATTTCTTCCCCTAAAATGTGACTGACCCTAGGCTCTTTGTTTACCTTGACCACTTTATCCCCTATATGGAAAGTAGCATAGATCAAGTCACACTGCAGGCTTCCCCCCATGGTAGCCCTCCATTTTCTGGAGAGTAACATTCCATAATGTGGAGGTATATCCACTACAAGGATAGACATGGTTAACTCAAATTTAGGATATGTAGCTAACTTGAATGGTAAAGCATTTATGGTGCCTATGATTGGGACTTCCCTAGCATCCATTCATCTGCATCTTCCCTACTTGGTGTCCAGTTTTAACCCTAAAGCTTCCATTACTTTGAAAGGCATTATGGTGTTAGAAGCCCCTGAGTCTATCATACAATTTTTTAGGTTTTTCCCTTTTATGATCAGACTGAGGAAAAAAGGGTCAATATCTTCTATGAATGCCACTTAGGAATCATCTAAAAACATCTAGGGAATCTGAGATATGATACCACTTTCCTCTACTACTAATGAGGTTTATTGGGCAACAGTTTGTTCTACAAAAATATTATTGTTTCCTATCCCTCCAAACCATGATAGAGCCTTGTTGTTATGTTCTTCAATTTTAAGAAGTTCAGACAAAGGTACTTTTACAATTATTTGGGACAACATAGATATCATATCAATAGGTTCAACAATAGTGGGTTTTACAAGAGTACCTGGAGTTGAAGTCTTTTGAATAGCAAGCACCACTATTTGCTTGATTGTATCAGGTTCTAATTTCTTAGGTTGCACAACTGCTTTTTCTATTTCATTTATTTGAAATTGAACCTTCTTTTTTGGTTCCCACTTCTTACCCTTGTTGTCATTGATCTTAGGCACATCTACATTGAACTTCTTATTTTGATCATTCATCTTATGGGTGATATCTTTGATGAATACACTGGATGGATTTCTAGCATCATTATTTACTATTCTACTTCTTAGATTGTAGTTACTATGGACCTAGGAAATCATTTCTACTATGATTCTATCAATCTCCTCTTTGGAGGAAATTCTTAAGCTTGTGCGACCTATATTAGAAGATGTAACACATACCTTATCTATATCATAACCTTCATCATCTAAAAGCACTTGCTGATGATATAAATGATAAGCAATTCTCTGACTAGTAACATCATTTTTTAGGTTCCTCAGAATCAGAATCTATAAAGTCATCACACATTCTCACCATATTGCAACTTATATCATCATTTCTTTTCTATTCACTTCCTTCTTTAGGCTACACACCTTGATCTTGGGCAAATGAATTAGCAACAACATAATAATTAGCAGAATGAGGTGATTGACATACAATACACCATGGTACATCATCATTCATATTTATAGTATTCCTTTGCAGGGGATCTGGGGTGCCCTTATCCTTCATATTTTGTGTCTGGTTGGGGACTGGCTTACCATCTTTCCACTAGGTGGTGTAAGGGTAATTTTGCATTCTAGGTTGCCTATTGAAATTGCTATTATTCACAAGAGTTCTCTCAGTAACATTTGGCTTATTGAAACTAGTGGGATTCATCTTCTTTAGTAATTCCAAAACTTGGCTTATAGTAGGTTCTTTTGGATTCTTTCTTATAGGAGTTTTATCACCCTCCCTTTTGTTATTGTTCTTGGGATTAAAAAGCTTTGGATCATCCCTCCTACCCAGTTTGCTAGATGCCTTCCTATTATTCTCTATATTTATTACAATTTTATAGGCATCCCTTTAAGTTTTGGGATCCTCATCCCTCAATTGATAAGCCATTTTTCTATCAAAAGCATTGAAATATGTTGTGAGACAGACATCCTCATTTAATGTCATAACTTGAAATAGTCTATAGATACCTTTTTGGAATCTTAGTTGAAGTCAAATGTGGACTCATTTGGGTTTTTCTTGATATTATTGAATTCATTCAACATGAATCCTACATTAGTGTTGTCTCCATATTGCTCTTTGAACAATTTCTCTAAGTCACTCCACGAGGTGATACTATCATCAGGTAATCTCCTAAACCAATCCCTCACATCCTCAGTTAGGGAATGAAAAAACAATTTCATTACCATATCTTCATGTTCAAATTCATAATCATTTAACATATCAACAAAAATTCTCAAATGTTCTTCACCAGTAACAACATTATTCCCAAAGAACTTAACCACTTTGTCTCTTAAATCAAATGATATGGGATGTGGAGCACTAGGAATACCAGCAAATGATATTTGTCTATACTTTTCCAGATATACAAGTTTCTTCTAGAAACCAAGAACATTTGAGGTACTTGCTATGTTAGCTTGGCTTAGAGGAGTAGCTTGGGATTGTTGATGTTGGACAAAAGGGGACTTGGGTACTAATGGTGGAAGATGAGGTAGGGGCAGATTGGGATATTCTCTGAGTTGAGATTATTGGACCACTAGCTGGTGCAGGTGTTGTAGATGGGATAGACAAATTTGGCCATGAAGCCAATGCAGAATTATATTTTATGAATTGGGATTTTCTGTTAGTTTTTGCGGCTTGAGCTTCATTCTCAACCTTTTCAAGTTCTTTTGCAAGATCTTCCTTCTCCTTTTTAGCCTTCTCTAGATCTAGATCTAATTTTGAGATGGAGGGTTGTATGGGTTTGTTTGGAATATCTTGAGGTTCATTTATTTGGATTCCTATAGTGTTTCCTTTCCCTTTATCTAGAGTTTTTGTAGTGGGTTCTATGGGGTCCACTTGAATAGGTTTATAGGCTTGGACTTGAGTAATAATTGGTTCTTGCCTTTGATTTAGGCATTTTTCTTGTTCTTGAACTTTAGCTCTTAGATTGTCTACATCTCCAAATACATTAGTATGGAAATTTGTGATATTTTCTTCTAACTTTTTATTTTGCTCCTTTAAGGCAGCCATCCTTCTTAGTAGAGTATCCCTTTCTATTATGGCATCCACGATGGCTTGCTCTGTTTCCTTTTCAAGACGAATGTGTTTAGCTTCTTCTTTAGTAATCCATTTTTTTAGAACTCCTATCTCAAAATGCACTTCTTTAGGATCTATAGAAGTATCCTCTGAATCAACAAGATCATCTAGATCTATAAGATTGGGCTCCACACATGGGGTTGTCCTGTGATTAAAAGGATCATCAAATGAACTCCTAAATCCTAGCCTATAGTTCATGTCTGCTACAAGATCTGGCCTTGAGGAACCAATTCCTATTGTGGACACATCTTTGTCCTAAAATATTCTCTCATCTGGTAATGGGGTACTAAAAATGCCTCCTAAGAGTCTTGTAGTTTCAAATTTAGAATTGAGTAAAGAAGACTCTCTCCCCAATATTGGTTGATACTGGGAATTGATGGATGCATTACCTCTAGGCTTCCAGGTGGGATTTGGATCTGTCCTTTTCTTATTTTGGTTTTCTTACCACCTTGAGGTAAATCATTATACATTGGTACATCAGGATTGGCTCTCATATAAGCTCTTGTGTTCTTTCTCTTGTCATCCATATTCACCTTTTGTTAAAATAAGCACTAGCTTGAAAACCTTGACTGAGTTGCCAACCTATTCTTGGAAAAATACATAATGACAATTATTGCTGACTCATAGGAAAAACACACAAATAGAACTAGAAAAATTGGACATAAATAAACCAATCACTGGGATCCTAAGACTGCAGCTCTTGCTTGTTAGATAAGACATTTGGATAGGTTGGATACGTCAGTGTGTAGTTGTGGTACTTGGGCTAGTCTTTCTTTAAATTCTCAAGGTTTTTCACTAAATATTCCCTTATAACCATGGGAAAAAATTAGATAACCTAAGGCACACATACACAATAGGACCAAAGAAACTACAGTACTTTTCACAGATGTGTTGGACAACTCCCCAGCAGAGTTGCCATTTTGTTGGTGACTCAGATGGGCAAAACCCAATAGAAAATAGGATTGAAATTTTCAATGAACACCAAAAAATCTTGTCCTTTCAACAAAATGGATTACCATCTTATCTCCCCAACAGAGTCACCATTTTTTTGGTGACTCGGATGGGCAAAACCCAATTGAAAGTAGGACTGAAATTTTCAATGAACACCAGAGACTCTTATCCTTTCAACAAAATGGATTGCCATCTTATCTCCCTAGCAGATTCACCATTTTTTTGGTGTTTTAAAACTACTAAGCAACAAATGCTTAATACCAAGATGACAATACTCAAACCATCTAAAGACTAGCCAAATCTTATTAGCAATTGTATGTGTAACACCATTTGGGCCCAACTTTAATAAAACCACAGGTGGTTTTCTACTCTTCTGGCTCTACAAAACTAGGGTGGGTATACCCAAGGATGATACAAGACTGGGAAAATTGTATGAGAATTATTTTAGTTTCATTATGATTCTCATCTCAAATTCTCCAATACATGTACAATTCTTGATAATTTGATAAACACATCCCATATAACAACTATTGCCAAAAATCTTCTATAGGTCTGTAGATGTTCTCAACAATAATGGCTAACTAAAGCTAAAACATTCCATGTAGACAAGTTTAGGTCAACTTTGAAAATCTTCAAGAAATAAAAGTAAAAATTGATTTGATGCTGCATTTTGACAACAATTTGTGATACTTTTCTATTTCAGCTAGATCAAATTTGATTAGTGCCTAATCCATTGGGGTTCAGAGTCTATAGAAAATTCTTAGATCTAATTTGTTTCCTTACAACAAATTTTATCACCAATTCTCATCAGAATTGATCTTTCAAAACCCTTTCCATTACTACAGCAACCTTATCACATTCATCAAAGCTTTTACTTAATCCATTGAATTAATAGCAGTGATAAATAGATATACAACCTAACTAGATTGAATTCAATTGCATAAGCCTTTACTTATACAATATCAAGATAACCAAGTAATTAAAAGGAGACAAGATTTAGAAAGAACTAATATGGGGATAGTTCATAATTTGTATTCATTTTCCTTGAAAATTGTATACAATTTACAGTAGACTTAGAATGACCTTCAGAAGAAACACAAATCATTCTATATTCATGTATTCTCAAGATCTGATAGAGAAAATAAACCATGAATTTTGTTCAAAATAATGGACCAAAAATAGACTAAGTATCACTTAGACAAATAGAATTTGGACCCTTTCTCTAGCCCTGGAATCTCACTTATATAGTGTGAGATGCAACAAGCTTCAGGCTAAGAGAAAATGATAGGTGTCTCTTACAAGGAATATTTACATACACCTATCACAAAATGACAAAAAAATGTTGGTAACAAAAGATTTCTACGTTGAAACATTCTTTTGGTGGGTCAGCTTCTATCACATGCTTTAATGTTGTTGAGTTGGCTACTATTCTGATCCTTCTTCATATGCAACAACCAAATTAACCAAAGATGAAGTTTTTTCTAATGATGGAACACAAACCTCCACCTGTGGGTCTTCACCACCTTTATCCTATATGGTAGGAACAAAATCTACCTTTTTCACTTCTTCAGTCATATTAGCATCATGTGGGCTGGGCCTACAACTTAAGGTGACTGTTTATTTTTGTCTTCTTTTTCTAGTTGGGCTTGTGTAGTGACATTGTCAATGATTTGGATTTCTTCACCTTGCACCTCATCACTATCAGTTTCATCTTCATTAAATTGTTCACCAAGAGCGATTTTTGCCATCCACTTGTCAAATAATGTATCATCTGGCCAATTGAATTGCAATATATCCCTCTGTCTTTTAGCACATATTCAGCTTCATTATTAATGGTAACGAATTCTTGTTTTAAGGAATCAAAATATATTTGGGCCTTCACCATTTCTTCTATTGTGGTAGCCCACCGTGCATGCCCTGATTCATTAATGACTTGATTCATTCTTAAAAAAAATAAATCATCAACTTCCTTTACCCATTCATCTTTGCTTTTCAAATTATTCCTTTTATCTAAGGCATGAGGAAACAAACTGAATTTCTAGCTCTTGTAGTTTTTCAAATAGCCTACTACTATTTTTTGTAAATGAATCCTTTTATTATCAAAGTTAGCAAGATCAGAAGCAATATCAATTTTTTTTTCAATTTGATCAAAAGAATCATCTATAACAAAGAAACCCAAAAATGTTATTTCTTTCTCCCTTCTTACCCATTTATTCACAATAGGCATTAGAGCCTCATCATTAGCTTTTAAATCCTCCTAGACACTGTCACCCTGGCCAACTGATCATAAATTAGCAGCCATTCAACTTTGTCCCCCAAATATGTGAGAGCTTTTCTTAGTTTATTTTCATATTTAGATTCCAATTCTACATGCAAAGCCCGCAGTTTTCCTTTTTCTTCTTCAAAATCCTTAGTAGTGTAGTATTGTGGCTTTTGGGGTGTATCTGGTATTTCTATGAGGGGGGTGGATTTGAAGGGTTCAACTAGGGGGCGAGGGTATGTTATTCCTGGCCTAGTGGATCTTCCCAATAGCTTGTTCTCAAGCTCAATTCTATTTTTTACCTCTTTATTGTAGGCATCCACCACTATTTCATACTTGCTCTACAGCTCAGTCATTTCCTTTTCTTCCCTTTCTGCAGTAGCCAAGGCAAATTGAAAATAATCCACATTCATGTGGGCTGCCTATACATGTGAAGTATCAACAACTCTCCTCACAATGATACTCCCTATTAGTCTTGAATCATCAAGTTGTGATGGAGTAGCCCTAGATCCTCTTCTTAATGACCACATAACAAGAGCAGCTTGGTCATTACTGAATGCAGTTCCCAAGAATTCGCTTTTATCTGGATCTTGCAATCCCAAATTATTTGACATAGAAAAAAAAATCAAGGCATCAGAAATGTCCCAATTGGGCAATAATAAAATATTTTCAGCCTTTACCATCTGTTTCCCCTCTTCAGGAGTTACATTTTGGAATTCTTATATCATTTGTTCCTTAATTTGATCCTGAATGGAGGATGCATCCATTTTTGGATGCTTTGCTTTCATATTTTTACATCTTTCCTCAAAATTGTGTATGTTTTCCCTCCAAGCAAACTGATGGAAAGCCCTAGATTTTACAAAACTGTCGTCAGACAAAAATTGATGACTAGCTTGTTCTAAAAAAAGGTCTAATTCCCTTACCCTAAAATTTGCTATAGTTAACTCAAAACTTGGCATGGGAGGTTGCTGGGGTTTCCCTTCATCAATCTCTACCTAGGTAATAGAGACTCCCCCTTGTGATCCAATTTGTTCAATTTTCTCATCAGTGAGTTGCTCCTCCTCAATTCTCATAGGGGTTTGGGAAGGTGAGTAACTTTCATCATGTGGTTGCTCTTCCCTTATTATCTTTCTTCTCTTAGGAGAGGATTTAGTTGTCCTTTCTTCAAAAATAGTACTAATAGATTCAACTATCTATTTTCCTTTATTCACAATAGGCCTTTGATCCTGAATGATAGTATATCTTGTCCTCCTTTGCACAACTAGTGGGCCTGCCCCTATATTGGGAGTGAAACCCAATCTTCTCATCATTTCCCTAGCTTTATCTAGAAAAGAATCAATGAAATGTTGCTTCTTCTCATTCATTACCTCCATTATTTTGGGGAATGTACTCATAAGCTTATTTATTCTATTTGCAATAGTCATAGCATTACTAAGAGGGTTGTAATCTTTATCGAAACAATTAATGAAATCCAAAACTTTTGAATAGACTCTCCATTTTTCTTTCTTTGTTTCTTGCTCCTATAGAAAGTATTCATTCCTTATTACATCTTCAGGGAAATAAAATTCATGTTAAAATGGATGAAGCTTGATTCTATTCCTAAGAATAGAATTAAAGAAATCTTCTACATCACAAAAATGAGAGTGAGATACTACCATTTTATACTGATCCAAAAATTTGTAGAAGAAGACCCACCCTTCCTTGGTTATTACAAACTGGTGGGCTACTGTGCAAGTGGGAAAAATTGATCATGTTCCCTTTTGTGCAAAAAGGCTTCTTCCACTCCTCCCAACTGCCACAAAAATTCAGCCACTCCTACCTTTAAGGGCACTTGGTAAGGTAGTACATGGGGTGTCACTTTGAATCCATAAACTCTGATGACAATTGAAACTGAATAAGGGATGATATTTCCCCAATTATGTGAAACTTTCAGACTATGGGGTTTGTCCATAGGCCTAACAAGATGCATTATTGCCTTAGGAATTTTGGGATTGTCACTCAATATGAGGCATCTCAGTTTGGAGGCAAAGTGCCTATCAAATCTAACAAAAATATCATTTTCTACCTCCTCAGTCATATCTGCACTCCATAATTGAAGTGGCAGTGCTTCTCCCTCTTGTTCTTTGTTCAGAACCATTTCTTTACCAAAGTATGTAACACCTTTAAATAGAAACATATGCATTAACAAGGAGTATTGGCCCCAAACCTTCTCCACCTTGCCCTTTGCAATCCCCACCAATCCACTGTGAATCTCATTAGCTAGGTAGGAAGAAAAATAAAAAATTATTTCTACACGGAATGAGGTGATTTGAGTGATCATATACATAAAACTCATAGGGATAAAGTCTTCTTTATCCTCTCCAAAAACTCTGCACAGGGTCCTATATATTTCTACTGCCCTGGCATTAAAGCATGATTTCTTGAAAGGTTCTTTAGAGGAGGATGTTATTGTTGGTAGGGTTCCAATTTTTCCAATGTGGGCCTTCAATGCACCTTGTCTAACTACATCTTTCTTTGACATATATTCTTTTTCTAATTCTGTCAAATCAATGGGCACATGATACCTAGTGAGAGGTCCCAAACAAAAAACTTCCCTAATCTCTTATGGACTGATGGTGATTAAAATTTCACCATCTAATCTTCTCACTACCCTAGTGGCTTGATCATAACTCTTCACCACGGCCTCAAGGAGCTCATAATTCATAAACACACTGGGAAAAACTAGCTTTCCCAGGTCAAAATTCCATATATTGGCATGTGGGGCATACGATTTCTTTTCTGCAAACCACTTCTTGAACAAATTTAAACCAATTTGCGAGGTTTGAGAATCTTAGACCCAATTACCCTTGTCATACAATACATCAGCTATTCTCAACCTAGAGTTTAATGAGATCAACCTTTTAACTTGCACTATTTCTATAGTAGACTCAGGCAGCAACTCAAGCAAGACATCATGTACATTTCTATCCAAATAATTTACTTGACCTGAAAATCCCTTCTCTGGAGGCATCTTTAATTATGTTTTGTAGAAATGAAACACCTACAGAGATTACAATAGATTTACTTACTTGAATTCCATCCTCATTTTCCTTTGTATTCTTGTAGATTTTTTTTGTGAACAAACTTCTTCAGAAGTTTGCCAAACTTCAGCACAATTTTCTTCAGTAAATGCTTTTGCACAAGAATAGCTCGAAATCTTTGCTCGCGTAAGGTGAAACTGATGAAATCTTCTATATTATACTCTATTTTTCCTCACATACGAATCTTTCATGTCTAATTAATACACAGAGTGGCACCATATTCTGCATTTAAATCTGTGTTGTCAATCTTTAAAAATCCTACGATCATGGGATATGGTGAAAGACAACTAGGTGTTGCACTTGAAAAGTTGGTCAATCGATCCAATGAAAATTACCCATGTACACAGCTTTTTCCTTGATGACAATTCTTTCTGGACCCACTGGTGATTGAGGACACATGTTAGTAGGTTGCTACTTCACTATAGAAAAATAATGAGCATCTTGCCATAGTGAAGCAGCGACAGATCTTGGTCTTGTAGATGATATGTTACTGTACTGCTTAGAAAGATATTGGTGGGCCCTCCTTCACTACCTCACTATGTGTATCGCCGTAGCAACTCTTCATGGCAAGAAAATGATGTCCATTGATCTAAGATTAAATCAAAGGTGGAGAAACTACATGAGGTTTCCTAAAAGGTGGTGGGCCCCATACTCGCTATGTCGCTTAGTTTAAACAACTTGCAACTTTCCAAAGCAAGATAGCGAGGACTGTTGATTTTTCTTTACTCTTATGATCAAGATCTCTTGTACACTTGATTAGTGGGGCATGGGTCCAAAGTATTGATGAAGTAGGAGATTTTGCACTACTAGAACCCAAAAAGAATTTACTTTAGTCCTAGTTATCATCCATGTTACTAGAAGTCCCACCAGTGGTTGATTTTATGGCACCTTTCTACTTTGCTAACAACGAGATGCTAGAATTTTTTGATAGTGAGGTAGTGAGCTCTGGCAATTTCAATAAATCTTGGCACCATAAAATACCAAGACCCATCAAATCATTATTGCTCCTACCAACTGCTTCTGACAACAATAGTTACTACTGATCATGTCACTTGGACAAATCATGGTTACTGATAAATTTTGATGCCATCGTGCCTTTGATTTTATGGCACCTCGCTAGTTTGCTAATGGCAAGATGTAGACTTTTTTCAATAGCGAGGTAGCAAGACATCAAAAACACCATCATTCTGATGCCAAATTTTGACTTCTTCCATTGGGTCCCTTTTTTCATTCTGACAACACTTGCTAGGTGTTTGCGACGGAATGATTAGCGAGAAAAAAAATCTCTAATTGTTGTGTTTCATTTTGCAGTCCAGTTTTACAACTTTCCAGCACTCACTACCTCACTATACATAAAGAGTGCCCATGTTTCATAGTGAGGAAATGAAAATGGTTGATCTAATTAGATCAGATGGTTGGGGAATTTGAGAGGAAATGTAGCTCGAGGGCGTGGAGGATAAAAGACAATAGAATATTCATCTTATTTGAACATTCAAACTTTCAAACATTTCATGCTCGAAAAATTATGAATGGACTGAAACGTAGGGTTCTCACAAAACTTTCAAAGGCTAAAAAAAGAATGACTTAGCTAGAAACCCATTTATCAATTTATGGAGATAATCTAAGATTTCTATATCTAGGTAAAGGATTTCGACCATACGAAAATTTAGACCAACACATTGGGCTTATCTCCTACTAAACACCTCAACAAATTGCCCAAAACTCCTATTCACTACTTATGTTTGTCCATCATTCTGTGGATGATGTGAAAAATTGAACTTTAATTTTGTTTTCAACTTCTTCCACAAAGTCATCTAGAAATACCCAAAAAATTTAGTATTTCTATTAGAAACAATACTTTTTTGGAGACCATGTAGCCTCACCACCTCTCTGAGGAACAAATCTATAATATGCACCACATCATGAGTCTTGTGGCATGGAATGAAATGTGCCATCTTGGAAAACCTATCAGCCACTACAAATACAAAGTCATTACCCCATTTGTTTCCATGGTAATCCAAGAACAAAATCCATACTTATATCCTCCCATGGCTTTGATGCAATAGGCAATGGCTAATAGAGTTCAATATTATGACTAAATCCTTTGGTTTTTTAACATACTTGACAACTCTGCACAAACTTCATCACATCCTATGGAAATTGAGGCCAAAAATAATGTTCTCTAATAATGACAATGGTATTGTCTTGACCAAAGTGTCATACCATCCCTCCACTTTGCTTCTCCTTGATCAAGTTTTCCCTCATAGAACTCCTTGGAATACATAATTGACTTCCCTTGAACAACATCCTATCCTGAATCATATAATCTAGCCACCTGATCCTATCTAGAGTAATAGGTTCTTTACAAGATTTCCAAACCTCTACAAAGTTAAGTCCTCAGGGTATAGATTCTTGAGTTCATCAAACCTAACCACTTCAACTTGCATTTCTTGCAGCAACAACTATCTCCTACTTAATACATCTACAACCCTATTAGACCTTCCACTTCTATGTTTTAATACAAATTTATACCTTTGTATGAACTCTACCAATTGTAAATGTCTCTGATTAAATTTACCTTTTCTATTTAGGTATTGCAATGCCTGGTGATCAGTATATAAGACAAATTCTTTTGAAAACAAATAATGCCTCCATTTCTTTAAGGTCTAAGCTATTGCATAGAACTCCTGATCATAAATAGAGTACTTATTCTTTGCATCATTCAATTTTTCACTAATGTATGCAATAGGTTTACCTTCCTGGCTCAGTATAGCCCTAATAGTATTGCCACTAGCATCACAATCCACATGAAATACCTTGTTGAAATCAGGAAGTGCCGACATAGGTTTCCTTGTCACCTTCTACTTTAGCAATTTGAAACTCCTTGCAGCTCCTGTAGTCCACTTGAACTCTTTTCTATCCCCCCTCATTATTTCACTTGGGGGTACTGTAGATACCTAAATTTGTCCAAAACCCATTTCCTAACCAATTAAATAAATATTTATTATTTATTTAATTCCCCTACCTTAATTAAACAAATTTTACATTTATTTAATTATTTTTTCCTTTCCTTGATTTAAATAAACTAAATTTTATTTAAATCTTAGCTTCCCCTTGCATCCTAACCCATTCCTTTTAATTAAGTACTTCATTTACTTAATTAACTCCTTTCCTAATCCCAATAGGAATTAAATATTACATTTAATCCTATTTCAACACATGGCTCCTACATCTAACCCTCACCTAACCTCACTAGCCTAACTAACCCATCATGCTAAACCAACCCACTTCCTTAATCATGCTTGCTTTGCATAATCATCCTAGCTAATCACCTCTTAATCCTAAGTGTGTTCTCACACATGTGTGAGGAATCCTCACACGTGTGAGAGATGTTCACACTTTCCTCATCCCTCATATCTTGCATGCCTCTTGCACACTTGTCCTCTTGCATGAGAGTCAAGTTGTCTCACACGTGTGAGAAGCCATGCCTTCTCACACCCCTTGCACACTTGTCCTCTTGCATGAGAATCAAGTTGTCTTACACATGTGTGAGAAGCCATGCTTCTCACACCTCATTGATCATGTCACCATCATAGGTTTCTCACACATGTGTGAGCATATTGCCCCCTTTGAATGGTCAAAAACCTAATCCATGTGGAGTCTACATGGCCTCCACCTCATTGACACCTTATCGATCCTGAGAGATCCTAGCCCTTCATCTTGCATTCAATCTTAACTGTCTGTCGCATCCATTTTTTTATAAATGGAGAGCCCTCTCCTCATTTCCATGAAGCACTATCTACCTCATTGTTATGCTGCAGGAATTATGAGCAACCACATCCCATGACCAAGGAAAATCATCAACCACTTGGTGATTTGTGAGGTTTGCATAGTGCTATTTTGATTTCATTAATACTCTTGTTTGTTTCATGTTGTTCATTTACATGTCTTCTTTCATATTTTGAGGTTTTGCATGATAATGTAGGAATGTGCATTAGTTGCTTAGTGTTATTTCCTTAGTTACATTTTTATGCAACACATTTTTGGCATGCCTAGTGGGACCCACTTCACGGGTTCAAACTAACGATATAATGTGTTTCTGAGTGTTTTGTGAGTGTTCAAGCTTGTAGGTTGAAGACTTACATTTGGAGGTCAAGTTTCATGAGGAGCATCTAATCAAGCCATAAAGCCCATCATTGCATTTGGAGGACCTAAGGGAATTTTTTTGACATAAAACACTTTATATTTTGCTTATGGCTTTATTTTCAAGTTCTAGGGTACATATGGATTAAATATTCGTTATTAGGGAATTTTTTTTTAAAAAAATACTCCCTTTTGTTAATATATAAATTGTTTGAAAAAAAAAAGAAAAAAGGTGGGGGGGTCTTATTTTGTTTCATATATGTTAGTTTAAATTAAAAAGTTGGGTTAGTTTAAATCAAAAATATAAAAAATATAAAAAAAATAAAAAAATTAACCAAAAAAAAAAGGTTAGCATTTATATATGTAAAAAGTGTTTGTTAGTTTTTTTTTTTTTTTAAATATGAATCAAATATAAAATAAAAAACAAAAACAAAGTGTGCAGGTTTAAGCAGTGAGTGGTGCAACCACCCACAAGCGATGCTGCTGCCCGTGAGTGGTGCAACCGCCACTGCAGCTCCCTGCTCCCCCCTTCTCCCCGGCGGCACCCCTCTATCTTGGCCCATGGCTTGGCGTTTGCTGCCTTGCTGCCAAAACCTGCTGCCATTACTCTAGCCTCCGCACTTCCCTGTCTCCCCTGCAGCTGCTGCTCGATGGCTCTTTAACATTCTCCTCCCACTGCTGCATTTTGCGACTTGCAATGTTCTCATCAGCCGCAGCCACGGCCCGACACTTACCTCTCTACTGCTTCCCCCTGTGACCCCTCTACAACTCCCGATGGCTCTTGCGGCCGCTCCCCAGCATCTTCGCCCTTGCACTTCCCAACTCTCCCCATGGCCGAGTGGCATAATCCCCTCCACCCTTGTCACCTCGACACAAATGCCCCCACACTGCCACTCTCTCCCGACGGCTCACCTCTGTGTTCTTTGCCCTCTACTACCTCTTTGACCGCCTCCACTACTCACTCAAAACCCTTCACTCCTCCCCGCCTGCTCTAAAACTACCTCTGCTCCCCCGCTAAACCCCAGTTTTTCCACCATTCATCTGCCTGCTCTTTCGAGCTTCCCCTCGCCAATTTCAAAAAACACATAATAGAACATAGAAAACCTTTATTTTATTTCTTTTTTTTTATGTTTAGAATTTTTAATCTTCCTTTCCATTATAAAAAAACGTAAAGCGTAAGAAACAAAAAGAAATTTATTGTCTTTTATTATCTTTTTTCAAAAAATAATCTTTTTTTTAATACAATATATAGATTTCCTTTGTGTTTTCATTTACATTGGTGACATTTCAAGTTGGAAAGAACATTGTATGTTTTAAACATGTGTGTCTTCAAAGTAGATAAAAAACCTAAAGCTTCATTGGGAAAAGAAAAAGTGTCTTTTAAACCCCAAGACCACTTATTTATTCTCTCCCCTTGTGCCTTTAGGTGATCTTGGGTGCACAAGAAATAAGTGGTCTTGTTTTTCTTTTTTAGGAGGCCTACTTGGTGATTTCATCACCCCTTGGGATGACCTCAACTCCAGTGTTCTATCGGAGTATAAAAATTGGGAGGTGAATCAAAGACATCTCTCTTGGAAGTAAAATGTTGTCACTCTTCACTAAGCCCCAAAGAATTGTATACCTTTGGGAAGTGAAGGAGGAGATTTGGGTTACCATCTCCCCCTGGCCGTGTGGTATTATTTTCTTTCATCTATAGATTTGGGCCTCATGTACCTTACATATATCGAGGATGCCATTTAGTTGATCCTTGTACATCCTAGTCAAAACCTTATAGGATTGGTTGTGTGTTTGACATTCTTGAGTGTTTGAAACACACTTGCCTTGTACATATTTCTTTGTTTGATTTTGCATCTTAAACCTAAAAATCCAAAAAAATCATAAAACCCAAAAATCCAAAAAAATCACAAAACATAAAATCCAAAAAAAATCATAAAACTTCAAAAATCCAAAAAAATCAAAACAAATTTCAAAAACAATGAAAACACATCTTGGTCTAGGTCTTCTTAGTCAAGTTGTCCACATCACTTCCACGTCACTTCTTCTTTCCATCATAGTCATCACCCTCACACATCTCATCTTCATCATTCAAATCATTTTTTGATCATCGCTCTTCGTCCACATCATTTCCTTATCTTCCTCATCATTCAATCTACTTCCTAACCTTCATCCTAGTCATGTTTCATCATCATCTAGATCCAATTTCCTCTGCCAATCTCATAATGCATTCTTAATTCAATCCTCCACATCATCATCCTTCTAATCCAATCCCTTGTCAAATTCATTCATTTCTAATCAATTTCTAATTCAATCCATCTACATATTCCTCCATAATCAATCTTTCTAATTTCATTCACATTTTCTTCTAATTCAACTTTTCATCAAATTTTTTACTTTGGACATAGGAGCATTATCATTAACATTGGACTTTCATTCAAATCTCACATTCACTTGGTTAGGGTTTTTTTTTTATCACATCAAATCAAACCCTAATTCAATCAAATCAAATCATATTCAATCAAATCAAATCCAATATCAAATCAAATTCAATCCAATCAATATCAAATTCAATCAAATCACTATCAAGTCAAATCCAATTTGAATCAAGTCAAAGTCCAACATTCACTCCTAGTCCCAAGTTCATATTTCCATAAAATATTTCATCACTCTTCTTCTAGCATCTATGGATTTGAATTTACTTAATCAAATGGTTGACAATCTTCAAAGACAATATGGAGTTTTACCTCTTGTTCAACCTGCATATCAAATCCATCCATGAGTCGCATGACTAACCACTCATATAGACCCTCCTTGGTCTTGAATGTAGTCTTCCACTCATCTCCTTCTTGTATTTGTATCTAGTGATAGCCACTCTTGAGATCTATCTTTGTGAAGTACTAAGCTCCACTCAAATAATCCATAAGATCATCCATTCTTGGGAAAGGAAACTAATACTTGATGGTTATTCTATTTATAGCCTGGGAGTTTGTACACATTCTCCACTCTCCATCCTTCTTTGGTGCTAGCACTGTATTTACTACACATGGAATTAGGCTCTCTCAAATAAAACCTTTCCTCAATTTCTCCTAAAATTGTCTATTTAGCTCCTTAGTCTCAGTAGGATTCATACTATGAGAAGCCTTGTTAGGAAAACTAGCTCCAGGGACTATATCTATTTGATGACTGATTTGCCTTACTAGTGGCAACCCTTCTAGAACATTATCAGAGATGAGATATCCATACTCACTTAATATAACTAAAAATTCAAGTGGAATCTCACTACTACCTTCCTTATCTTTTCTAGGAATTAAAGCATAACACACCTATTGATGTTTCATGCCATCTAGAAATTTCTTCCATCAACAAGACATACCCTAGCTCTACTACATACCTTTTCAACCTCATTTATCATGGGCAAAAATTTGTGGAAAACTCCATCCTTTGTTAGAGAGTATGTATTTGCATGACCATCATGTATAACATGCCTATAAAACTACCACAACCTTCCCAATAATAAATGGTAGACATCCATTGGGATGATGGCATAGAGAGCCTCATCATGGTAACTCCTAATCTTGAACTTTACCAAATATTTCTCACTAACCAAGACCTTATGATCATCCTACACCAAAGAAATTTGATAGGGCTGGGGGTGTTTCTCCCTCTTGAGCTTTATCTTTGAGACCATCTCCTCTGACACCAAGTTGTCAGTGCTTCCACCATCAATAATCACATCACAACATTTACCCTCACAGTTGCACCTGGAAAAAAAAAACTCCTCCTTTATCTAGGTTCAGTCTCACAACTCATTAAGATGCTTTCATCAACTGGAACCTCTCCTGTTTCTACATCCTCTAATTGTGATGATTGTGCATCATCATCCACATGTGTAACCCTTTATTGACCATCATCTGTCCTATCTATCCTTCCTTGACATTGAGGACATTCAAAGGCATGATGACCTTCTTCATTATAATGAAAATAGGTACCATGGAAGCCTCCTCTTCCTGAACCTAGTCCATTTCCTCTACCTCTTTCTCTCTGATCTCCAAATATTTGAACACGAAAGTGATTAAAATGCTCATTCCTCTAGTATTGGCTAGTACACACATCTTCATTTTTCTTTTGGTTCTCATTTTGGCCTCCAAAAGACCTACCACTACCCCTTCCTCCTTAATTGTGCCCTCTTTTCCCTCCAATTTTTTTTTTTTAAGCTTCTCCTCAACTCGAAAGGAAAATTGGTATGCTTCTTCAATGCTAGTTATAACCAAACTTAACTCCTCTTGAATGCTAGGTCTTAACCTGCTATGGTAATGAGAAACCTTCTCCTTGTTTTCTTTTACATGCCCCACCCTAATAGTTTGTCCACCATGCGATCTCATCTTGTGATTTTCTCCTTTTCTCTTCTATTTCTTTCTAGCTAAATCTCTTGCCACTAGATTTTGGCATGGCCTATCATTTTTTCCTTTGCAAACTTAACCCTATTAGGGTCCCTAATATCCTCATACTCAAAATATTCCTCTAGCTCATTGATCTAATTAATCAACTCATCTAGACTTAGATTTCTTGAAAACATGCCGACATCAATTTTAGGTCTTTTTGCAAGCTTGGAAATGGCCCTAAAAAACTTATCCTCTTCCTAGTTTAGGACTTCTCTATCTCCTTCCCCTTCCTACCCAATATTTCTTTCTTCTTCATTTTCTTCCTCACTTTTTTCACCTATAGCAACATTCATCCCTCTGCGGATCTCTTCCTATAATGCCTGGACTTGTCTCTAGATGGCTCTAACCTTAGGAGTAACAACTCCAGCCCTTCCACCATACTCCCTTCATGGATGCATCTTCTTGTATCAAAATTCAAAACCACATAGTCCTGGTGCAAACTACCTCACATTTGGCACTCTATCTACACACTCAAGAAAATCTTCTTTGATACCACTTGATGAGGGAACAATCCAAGACCAAAATGAACACAAAAATATTATTTTAGAAGTGATCTCTTATTACATTTGGTACACTAAAAATAGACTCTAAGATATGCCCTGTGGGCTTACAATGTTGCCAAAATCTGGAGAAAATCCTCCTCCAATACCTTCTCCCAAATTCCACCAAGAACTACTTTTACAATGCTAGAAATGTTCTTAAATAAATCCCAATTAGGTTTAGGGTTAGGAATACATTCTAGAATATGCCATTCATCATACACCACCAAAATAGAAGGTTCTAGAAGTCACGTTAGAATTTGGTGTAAAATTAGAAGAATGCATAAATGGTAGTCCAACTTTCAAGAGGCATAACTTTGATTTGGGACTCCAAGTGATGAACCATTTACATTTCTTGAAAGCTCTCCAAGCACTCTATAGGCCTATGGACCAGATTTTATCATCCCCCATTTTTCAGGCACATACGAGACTATTTAGTGCCTCAAATCTGACTTTGAAGTGCTCTTAAGACATCTCCAAGCAACTTAAAACTGCAATAACTTTCAAACTGTAAATCATTTTGACCTCATTCTTGTTTTGGAGTGATTAAAATTAAAATTACAATCATACCTCCCACTTACACCTTTTATATTGGCAAGTATCCCAAGGTGCTCAAAGACTCTAACCAAGAAAACCAATAGTGGAACTATGAGCGTTGGAACCTTTATTTGACCCAAATGGGTATCCAGAGATTAAAAAAATTTAAATAGAAACTAAAACTAAGAATATTTTTTGGTGATACAAGATTGTCCTTACACCACTGGATGTTCCTACGTCAATGGATTTCTCAATCATAGTTGGATTTAGTTCAGGTTGTGACATCTCAATGATTTAGGAGCATCCTAGGTTCCCTTGTTATCTTACTCATATTTGTTCATTTTGCATGTTGGATCTAAGTGCCAGGGGTTTCTAATTTTTTATTATTACTGAGCTAATCAGTGGATGTTGAGGTACTATGGCTCTAGTGGATGTTGAGTTACTATAGCTCTAGTGGATGTCAAGTAATTGTACTCTAGTGGATCTTGAGTTACTATAGCTATAGTGGATGCCAAGTTACTATAGTAATCTAGTGTTGATCAAGTGATCATTCATGTGTTGACTCAACCTATTTGTGCTGAGTGTTCTTGTTGGTGTTGAGTTTTCTTGCTTGTGCCAAGAAATGTTGAGCCTCAACATTTTTTTCTGTCCTTCTTTGACCAAGTTGTCTATGTCTGGTTCTAGTTTGGTCTGACCTTGCACACATTTAATTTCAGTATTGGTAGTTAATATTTGATGTGAGCTAACTTGTGGTTGTGCATGTATTTAAAGTAAGGTTTAATTTTTTGATATGCCAACTTTTGGCTACACAAGTATTTAAGGAAGTCTAGGATTGAGTTTTATGAAGAACTTAGAGGATTTCAAAAGTTGGAAGAATATGTGTCTAGAAATCTAAATTTGAAGTTGGATCATGGATTTGAATGTATTTTATGTTTGGTTGTAACCTAGAAGGCCTTACAGCTAGGCTTGTTGTTGATTATTTGATAAATCAATAAAAGTGTTTACTCTTCTTCCTCTTTTTGTTTTGTTCTTTGTGTTGTGCTTTCGTTGTGTTAACTCTTGCATGGTGGTTTGGATAGCTAGGTGTGTCTTTGGCCCTATTTCATAATTCCTCCCTGTACCATGTTCAATTCAAGTTACTTTTCAATGGGCATCACCTCAAGCTATAAACAAACTAGTTAGTCATG
This sequence comes from Cupressus sempervirens, assembly GCA_028749045.1. Taxonomy (NCBI): domain Eukaryota; kingdom Viridiplantae; phylum Streptophyta; class Pinopsida; order Cupressales; family Cupressaceae; genus Cupressus; species Cupressus sempervirens. The sequence continues at coordinate 744,121,430 of CM053793.1, read as the reverse complement.
AGGAGTTCCTACAATAGTTTCAACACAACAAAGATATACTCATTCCTACAACCAAGCAGTCTAGGTCTTCTACCTTGACTACTACTAAATTTTGATTCCATTCAAAAAAATTATAATAAAAACTTTCTTCTTGAAATTAATTTCTCTACCATACACTTCATCTCACCCTTTCCCTTCATCATCTTTTCATCCAATCACTCCATCACTTCAGATGATCTTTTCCAGAACACTTTTCCTATAGCACTTGCTAGGTACATGCCACATAACCTTGCATATATTTTATTTTACTCATTCTTTATTAGAAATTAATTTTTTTTGAATTTATTACTCTTGCATATTTTGACCTAGTAGGACCCATTCCCTTACTTAGTTGGGGGGAGGGAATATTCATTTTTCAAATTTTCCAATCACATGTAAACTTTAAAGTTATTGTCTTATGAGATGATTTTCATCATATGTTTTTGAATAGATAAACAAGTTTTACAGGGATCATGAAACCCAAAAGTTAAAACATATAGGGCTAATAATAAGTGTGAAAGCCCAGCCAAAAAAGTGTAAGTTTAGAGGTTGATAATAAGCATAAAGCCTAGCCAAAATGTAGAGTTCTGAGAAAAGGCCAGGAAAAAAAACAAGTAAAACCATGGCCTAATCACATGTTGATGACCTATCCTTCCATGATTGTTTCATCAAGGAAATTAAGGATATTAAAAGCTAAGCTTAAATTTTATTGATAAATTAGCAATTTTTTTAGGATGGTGGACTTGTACATGAGAAAAAAAAATGAGATTAGAAGTAAGGAAGGATATCATGAGATTTCATGCATTAAAAATCTTTAAGAAACTTGTAGTAATTGTACATTGTTTTCTCTGTCTATATCATCTGGTGCCATAACACTACAAATTTTGTTATTTTTCCATTGTTGATCTCTGAGAATACCACAATTTTTTCAAAATTCTATTGTGCATAAGAATGGTTTGAGGTATTTAGAGATATGAGCTAGTTGATCATAGGGTTTTATTGGGTGATGTGGCTAGTTGTGAGATGTTTAGGAGAAGAGGATGGTTAGATTACTGCCTCAGTCTAAAGGGATTTGGTGAAGAGGCTGCTCTTCAATTTTTGATCACCTTGAAGGATGGCTTTACAATGGTTAAGGGGCTATGAATTGAATTTATAGAAGATGTGGTGATCAAAGTAACTAGGTTACCCCAAGAAGGAGAAAATCTGGTAAAGGATTTTGATTTACATATTGCTAGGGAATAGTTTGGGTTGCATCTTGATCCTTCATTGGACATTGACAAGAAGTAATGAACCTCCATATTATCTTTTCCCTTGGAGTTTATCTAGCCAACATCATTTATCATTCAATACTTCACTTGTCAGGGTCATTATAAATACCTGCATGCCCCACATTTCAAGATTTTGGCTCATCTGTTGCATGAATATAGATAGGTAAATCTTCCCAATTTCATTTTTAATAATTTTAAGAAGCAAGATTATTTAGTATAATCAGGAAAGGATCAATTTGTTTCCCATAATTGTTTGATAAAATTAGTTGTGGAAAGGGAATTAAACAAACAATCAATTGGGACATGGGAAGAGTTTTTGTACTTAAATGAGGTAGAGCCTAGATTGGTTGGCCCTAGGGGCTAGGGCATCAGATGAAGTGAAAGGAAATTCAATGGTTTTTGTAAGGTTATTCCTAGGATTGAAAATGTTCCTAAAGCCTCTCCCTCTAATTCTAGACTAACTAGGAGGAGGATTTATAAAGTTGATGCTTCTATTTCTAGAAAAAAAGGAAAAACAAAAATAAAGAAGTTGTTAGTGCCCCCAAGTCCCCATAGACTATAAAAACTATGTCTACCATTAAGTAAGGCAAAGTTAAAATTGTGGAATCAGAAGAAGAAAAATTAGAACAACAACCTAATGATGAAAGTAATATTAATGAAACCCTGCACTCACAAGAGGAGGAAGCTTCAGAAAAACCTTTTGAAGCACCTATGGTAGAAATGACTGCAAGTAAGAGGAAAAGAAAGAATCCTCCATGCCTATATACACCTTCTACTTAAAAAAGTACAAGGCTTTCTAAAGGAAATACGGTTACCAAAACCTTTGTTCCAATGGTTAACCTAGAGTGTTCTGAGTTTGTGAAGGAGTCCTCTTCAGAGGGAAAATTACAACAAAATATAGCTAGTGATAATAAGTGCATTAACTAGGGTACACAACTTGAAGTTGACCTTAATATTAATTATGTACTTGTTGATAGTGATAAGGAGTCTGACAAACCTGAATCATCTGAGGAGTTTTTAAAAAGTCCTATTAAGAAATATATTGGTGAGAATTCAAAAGACTTTCCTTCTGAGGACTACCCAAAATTTAAGCAAGAAATTATTAAAGAAGTAATAGAAAAACTCAATTAGGATGGACTAGATACATTAGCCAAAGCAACAGATGAATCCAGTAAAGAAGAGAATGTGGTGACAACACTTGTTATAAGAAAAGGAGAATACTCCACACCAAAAAGTGCCAAAAAAATTCCTCATCCAACATTTGATTGGATAGAAATTTTTAACCAAGAAATATTGTCACCACCAATTTATCTACACCCTTGTCTATAGGGATCAATTTTTTCCAACAATTGTTATGGGAAAGAGCACAATGTAAGGTGGAAAGAGAAAAATTGAAACATGTTATTAATGAACAAAGCTATCAGATAAAGTAGAGCTCAGACCAAAATGAAATTTTAAAAAGGAAGATTGAACATGTTACACGATTGATTCCTAAACTAATGGAATGTAGATCACAACACTGGTGTATGCATTATTTCTCAAAGAAGAGCTTGTAAATTTCAAATTGGCAAGAATTATGGAAGGATTTAATGCCTCTATTGCAACTCCACATGAGTTTAATGACACATTCTAGTTTGTTCCAATTCCTTTGAAGAATTTATTGTGTGAATTATACCTACACAATTTTGTAGTGCCTAATGACATAGAGTTGAACTCACTCTTTTATATAGGAGATGTGTAGTTGAGAGAAGTAATATCTTGGATGCAGAATAAGATAAGTAAGGAACATCAAGTTGCAACTTATAGGGAAAATGAAATGACAACTCCTCTTCTGGTGAGACTAGAAGTTAAAAAATCTAGATGAACATTTCTAGATTGGATTTCGATTATAGGTAACCCTAGTGGAGCTAATAAAGTATGATTAGTTAGAGAACAAGCCTTTGAAGATTGGGAGTAGCACTGATCTCAAGATGCTGAGAAAACAATTATTGCTTCAAGATAGAGGTGGACACTGATGCCACATGACCTAAAGATAAGAAAACCTCAATCTCATCTAAATTTAACTCCTTCTACAATTAGAATTCCATGGTATATCGATTTGGGAAGGAGTTAGTGCAAATACTAGCTCCCATTAAGGTCTCAACCTCTCATTCACCTGCAGCCACTACTAGCAGTGAATGAAAACATAGAGGATCATGATATGATAGTAGAAGTTTGGTGATGGAGAACTCTCAAGATAAATTATGGATACTTTGACTATGTTGAGAGTGAGTTAGGGGAGAGGACAACTAGTGATTGGAGAGTTCGGGCTAGAATTAGAAACTTCATGGTTGTTGGGGACCAAAAATGGCTCAGTTGGGGGAAATGATAGGCCTCTAAAAGGCAATCATTTAAATATATTTTTATCTTATTTTCAAATATTTTTCTTGCAAAAATAGTCATGAAGTTATGGTTTTAAGAAGATGAGCTTTTTTTTTATGTATATGTTATATATATGTTAAGACATGAAGTGGAAGTATGGATAGTCTAAATATGCTATATTTGCTTGAATCTATGGGAAAAAATGATATACTGAAGTAGTATTACATGTTGATAAATTTTTTCCCATCCATGCTATGTTTTGGGTAGTTTTCCTCTTGTAAGCATAGGATTTGCAAGAGTGGTAGTTTGAACTTTACATATTTTCTCTAATGTTGATGATTAAAATAAATATATTTATGTGGAAATTGTGTGTGCATTGATTGTTTTATAGGTACTTGCCATGGATATTCAAAGATCAAAACCTTAGCACTAAAGTCAAAGCCAACCAGATTTCTAAACCTTTGCAAGTGGAGTAAAACATTTATTGCTTTTTGTTGTTACGATGCATGAATGTAGCTTCCAAAAGTTTCTATATTCCTAAAGGATTTATTTTTGGTTAATGATGTTTTTGTTTTAAAATTTATGAGTTTTTAATTGATCCTCATTAATGGAGTGATCATAGAGTTAGGAAGTAGTTGTAGTCTCCTTTAAATAATGATTGATGTAGCTTTGAGCATAGTTTTGGAAGAAGAATAGAATAAGTTGATTTTCATAGCAATAGGTTGTGTTATTGTTTTTAATCAAGTGTAATTTTTTACCATGAATGAATAGAATGCACCATTAAAATTTATTTCTCTTATCTTCATTTTCTTTTCTATTCACTCATCCAAGGGGGGCCACTTGGTGAGTGAACTATTCTATTAGAATAGATTTCATTTCCTTGTTGTTTTTAAGTAAGAAATTTTTTTCTCCTACAACCATTAATAAAAGAATTAGTGATTTGCTACTGTAACATAGGTGCATAGATAAGTTTACCATTTGTAGCATTACCTTAATCTTTAAGTTAAGTTGTTGTTTTAGTTTCTAGCATAGATTTCCTTCAGCATTGTCTTTTCTTTAGTTGTAATGACTTAAAGAAGAATTAGAGCATATGCTTTGCAGTCACTATCTCAAGTTTACACTCCTAGATTGACAAAATAAATGAAGTCAATGTACTATTTTAGGTAAAACATATGATTTTATCTGACAATATAATCACTATGAAAGGATGTACAATCCTTTGTTACTAAGATATTAAGTTGACTAGCCGACAGGCGCAAAGCATGATGCATCATTGTTTGATACAGTATGCACTAATGTGAGAAATGATTTCAAAGCACTTGATAGAAGCATCAAGAACTAAGAAAGAAAAATGATAAAGGTAAGAGATGTATGGACAATGTGCATTATCATACAAGTACCTGACTGATTTTGATAGTCAAATAAAGGGAAACTTGAGTGAACTTGAAATGCTCACTATTAAGCTATATCTCTCAGAGGCCAATATTGAGGACTATAAAGTAGAAGTTGAGAAGATACATGATGTGATTAGAATATTGTAATTTGATAAGGAGAAGAAACCTAAGAGATACTCTAGTCTTAGAGAAATTTTGTTGGCAAAGATTAGCATTTTGTAGAGGCAATTGGAGGAATGTCTTGCAGTGAAGAATTCCTATGATAAATTTGCCTATATTGACTTGAGTGCAGTTGAAGTGTCATCTTATGCACTATTTGCGCTAATTAGTATTTTAGATATAGTAAAGGAGAACTAGAAGAAGGAAGTGGATAGACTAAAACTTGTATATGAAAATTTTGTTTCCAAAATATCAAGTTGATTAGTAATTGACCACTCAATTTTTGTTGATACAATTTTTTTTTTTGACCCCTTTTCCATTGATGTCAAATGGGGAGTGTTATGTAGTAGGAAAATTGTATAGTTGTTTATTGTATGTGTAAGGGGGAGTACACTTATGTACTCATGTATCAATGTAAAGGAGATATAAGGAATGTGATGATCCATCAAAAATTGAATAAAATTGGTATGTTTTCAAGGCAATTTTGTGTAGTTACTCTTTTTTTTTTTTACTATGTATGAAATCATTTTGGGTCTTAGTCAATTTTCCAAAATGTTTCCATCAATTCCAAATGGGGATATTATTGGCAATATGGTTAGATAGATATATTGATGGATTTCATTTATGGCAACATGTATTCAACATTTCATTTATGCATTTAGAGATAGAAAATTGTCTAAGTGTTAGAAAGTTTGCAATAGTACAGAGAAGATGTGATGTGTATGGATGACTCATTGAGAGTTAGCGCATGTCTAGATAAGAAAATCTCTATGATAGTGTTATGATGATGCGTACCAGTACATAGGTATATACGAACAATACGGTGCGAGATATGGTTAAAATATCAGTACGAGTATTTAATAGAGCAAAACATAGCATAGTATAGAATTGGACTATATGACTTGAGGAATTATTTTGGTGATAAAATAATTACTAAGTCATGATGATTCAACTATGTGGATATTATTCCATAAGTTATTTTATATTATTTCAAGTGTATGAAGACATGAAGGCCGACTGAGAAAGAATTATGAAGATGTGAGGTATAAGTAAAGATCTTATCTTACAAAGATAAGTGTGAGATACAAGTGAAAGATATGTGCAATATGTGATGATCTATGTGATATTTTTGATTGATGATATGTGAACTATACCTGATATTTGATCAAAGTAAGTGTGAAGTACATCAAATAGAAAGTATTGTGTATATACCTATTCTTGTGAACAATTGAATTGTATAATTTCATGTTAGGGTAGTGGGCTCTTCTTACATACATTACATTTGTTCTACCAACTCCTAACAGGGTTGTAGAAACTCTTAACAAGGTTGAGGCTTCTAATAAGGCCTATTCCTCTAACAAGAACTTGATACATTATATGTACTTCACCAACTTGCAATAGGATCCTATTGTTTAGTGAATCATCTAGTGGGTATCATCCCCACCAAGGTTTTTCCTTGGATACGATTTCCCTAGTTAAAAAAAATGGTTTTATGAGTTCTCTATGTTCATGGTTATATTTAATATTCAACATTGTTGGTTTACTTTCATATGCAAGTTACAAAGTAATTAACAATATTCAGTTGTGGGAAAAAGTTTGCATAATATTGATTCACCCCCCCCCCCTTTAGTATTTTCTATTTCTAACATAAAAAAAACATTGACTATGAGGAAATTGTACCAAGACCATGGTTTTGGTTGAGTGTGTAGAAATATCATCAATTGTGAGGTAGCTTGCACTAGGGTTTCAATGAAAGTTTGAAAATCCCTCCATGAAGATGGTGTGGTTGGAGAGTTGTAGATGTTATAGCTTAGGGTTTTAGAGCCCTCTAGACACAAATGAAAGCATTGGAAGAATAGATGCACAAAGGGATTAATCTTACAATAAGATATGAAAGTGGGGTGAAGGCAAAGAACAAGAAAATGGTGAAGAAGAGGTTGTTCCAAACCCAAAAGAAGAAAGACTTTTCAAGGGCATCTCCAAGATTGGAAAAAGACCTAAGTTTGAGGTTCCCACATTTTAAGGAAATCTTGACCTAGAGGAGTTGATCAATTGGATCAATAAAATGGAGGAATAATTTTAGCATAATGATATTGAGAATCCTAATAGGGTCAAGTTTGCAAAGGTGAAACTGAAGGGACATGCTAAAATCTTATGGTAAGAGATTCAACTAGAGTGAAATAGAAGAGGGAAGGGGAAAAGCACTAGATGGTATCAGATGATAGATAAATTGAAGTGACAATTCATTCTTGTGGATTATGAGCTTGACCTATTAAAGAAAATGGAAAGGTTGAAGCAAGTAGGAATATTTACCTAGGAGGATATTAAGGAGATCTATCGAGTTCTCACTAGAACTAACCATACAGAAGATAATAAGGATAAAGTCACCTAATATATGTGTTGAGGCCAAGCATTTAGCAGGAGGTGATTTTGCTCTAAATGAATACTATTGAAGAGGCATACTATTTTCCCTAAGAGTGGAGGAAAAGTTCAACAAGAAGTTTGATTAACAAGAATAGTGGAAGAGGTTGCAGTGGATGATCTTATGAAGGCCAAAATGATGTTTAGATAACAAGGATGAGGCTAGAAGTATAAATAAGAATTAGAGGAGAAGAAACTCCAATAATTTTCATGATCAAAACAATAAAGATTAGAGAGGAAGAGGAAGAGGGCAAGGATATAGAAGAGGAGGCTTCTATGGAAAATGTTTTCGCAACATAGAATAATAGTGTAGAGATTTTGAATGTTCCTAATGCCAAAGAAGGATAGGTCAAAGAATAGAAGGCTAGGAAAAAGTAGTGCATCTTGCAGAAGATTTCAAATCATCCCATTTTGAAGATGTTGAAAGAGGATAAGTCCTAGTTAATAAAAGAGTCTTGGTGAGTGGAGAGAATGAAAGAGTTTGTTTCACATAAGGTACAAATTTGAAGATAGGTTTTGTGATGTGATCACTGATGGTGGAAGCATTGAAAATATGGTCACAAAGTTAAATCTCAAGAGGTAGAAACACCCATGTCCATATTGTATTACCTAGGTGCAAGATGACTATAAGGCCATGGTCAATGAATAGTGCCTAGTGAAGTTCAAGATTTGAAGCTTCTAGGATGAAGTGATTTTTTATATCATACCTATGGAAATATGTCATATTTTTGCTGGGTAGGCCATGGAAGTTTGATAGGCATGTTGTACATGATGGGTGAGAAAATAAATACACTCTAATAAAGGATGGAGTGAAACATAAGTTGAAGTCATTGAAGGAGAAAGAAGAAAAGGTATGTAGTAGGGTATTTTTTAGTGGTGAACAATCATAATTTTGCAAATTTTAGAAATTTTTTGGTAGTAATTTGTCTAATAATTTAAGATTTAATGCAACCTAAATTGCCACATTTTAATTAAATTGAGTTGTAAAATATTTAAAATTGCTCAATGATTTATGTTATTAAAAAAATTGAACTCAAAGATTCACCACAATATTTGATATATGATTAGACTTGATTCTCCTTAATATTATATATTATCAAAGAAATTAAAATTAATTCACCAATAATTATCATAATCATTAGTTACTTTAGGGATATATTTCCAATATTTAATTTTCATTATTGATTTAAAATATAATGTAATTATCCTCATAATTTCCATGAGATAAAATATGTTCAATTTTGATTTTTAATATTCCATGAAGATTAGTGAAATTTCTATTATTATTGAGATTCGCCAATATTTTCTACTCAAAATATTCTCTAATAAAAAATTGAAAGATTCACCAATAAAAATTATTTGGTTTTTCAAAATAATGAAAGATTTTCCAATAATTTATATCTTTTTCTAGAGGGGGATTTCTTAAAGTTTACTCTAGTATGTAATGTTGGCAGAATATGTTTTGTGGATGGAAAGGATTTTCTCAAAGGTATGAAGTGTGAGCATATGTGTTTCATTGTAATCCCAAAAGATGGTAAAGAAGAAAAAGAGGAGGTATCTATAGAAGTTGTAGATTTGTTGGGAGAGTTTCTTGATACTATGTCAAATAATGTAACTAATGGATTACTCATAGTGAAGAAGATCAATCACTAGAAAAACTTGATCCTAGGATCTAGTTCTCCAAATAAGGCAACACACAGAATGACACCAGTAGAAAGTGAAGAGTTGAACAAATAGGCTCATGAATGAGGTACTGAAGGAGTTTCAAGGTATGTTTGTCATTGTTTACCTAGATGTTATTTTGATCATTAGAAAGACATTAGAGGAGCATGTGATGCATATACATAAGGTGTTAGATAGTTGAGGGAAGAAAAGTTTATATTAAATCTAAAGAAGTATAGTTCCATGAAGAAGGAGTTGGTGTACCTGATATTTTTAGTTTTAGTAGAAGGTCTAAAAATGCACAATAAGAAAGTGAAGGTTATCCTTGAATGGCCTACTCCAAGGAGTGTGAATGAGGTAACATCTTTTCATGGAATAGCTAGTTTTTATGGAAAATATATCAAATGTTTTAGTAGTTTTTGAGGACCTTTGACTAAAACAATGAGAGGAGATAAGAAATACTTTAAGTGGACTATAGGAGTAGATAAGAGTTATAATATATTCAAATAAGTTACAGAACAGCATGTTTTAGCACTTCTATATTTTAACAAGGTGTTTCAAGTAGATTGTGATGCTAGTGGTACTACAATAGGAGTTTTTTTGAGCCAAGAAGGTAGATGTATTACTTATATTAGTGAAATTTTGAATGATGTTAAAAGAAAATATTTTATTTATGATCAAGAATTTTATTCTATAGTTTAGGCATTGAAGAAGTGGAGATGTTATCTTCTTCCTAAGGAGTTTGTTTTGAACCAAAGGTATTTGAAGTGGGTTGATTTTTTGTAGAGTTATACATTTTTTTTGAAATAGAGAAGTGGGAATTCTAATAGAGTTGTAGATGCTCTTAGTAGAAGATAGTTTTTACTAAAATAGATGTAGATTGAGGTGGTTGGGTTCAAGGATCTCAAGAATTTGTATCCAAAGGATCTTGATTTTTATGAAGCTTAGAAGGCTTGTACAGAACCTATTATACTTGACAGGACAAAGTAGTTAGATTTTATAATCCAAGATGACATGTTGTTTAAAGGATGTTAATTGTGCATTCATAGATGTTCTAAGAGAGATAATCTCATCAAGGAGAAGCATGGTGGAGGATTGGCTCAACATTTTGGGAGAGATAAGACTATTTCTTTGGTTGCTAAGAATTATTATTGGCCACAATTATAGCAAGATGTGAATAAGTTTGTGCAGAGTTGTAGAGTATGTTAGATGGAAAAAGGAGTAAAGCATAATATTGTGTTCTACAACTATTACCTATACCAGAGAAGTTATGGGAGGATATCAGCATGGATTTTGTTCTTGATTTACCAAAGACACCAAAGGCATGATTCTTTATTTGTCATGGTTGATAGATTTTCAATAATGGAAAATTTCATTCCATATAAGAAGACCAATGATGTCATTCATGTGGTGAAGTTTTTTTTCAAAGAAGTGGTGAGACTATAAGGTCTACCAAAGAGTATAGTTTCATATTGAGATACCAATTTTGTTGCATATATTTGGAAAATTTTGTGGAAGAAATTGAAGATAGATTTGAGGTTCAGTTCATCACATCATCCACAGACTAATGGAAAAACCAAAGTTGTGAATCAAAGTTTGGGGAATTTGTTGAGATGCTTGATTAGAGATAAAAAAAAGGGATGGGATCTAATTTTACCACAAATATAATTTTCATACAATAATTATATATATAGGATTATCAATAAATCACCATTCTAGATTATATATGGGAACAAACCCAAAAATTCTTTTGAATTGAGGTGGTTGGATAAATGAGAGATAAATAGTGTTGAAGCAAAAGATTTTGTTGAACATTTGAAGAATATCCATGTGAAGGTGAGAAAGCACATTTCAAAGATGAATACATAGTATAACGATAAGGTAGATGTGAAAAGAAGGTATAAGGAATTTCAAATTGGAGATGAAGTCATGGTTCATTTGAGAAATGGGAGTTTTCTAGTGGTTACATATAATAAGTTGAAAATGAAGAATTTTGGATCATGCAAGATAGTGAAAAAATGATTTTAGAAATGCGTATGAAGTCGAGTTTCCTATTGAACTAAATATTTCATGAGTATTTAAAATTTCATATTTGATAGAGTATTATGAAGAAGGTAATGGTGATGAAGTTTCAAAAGCACAATGGATTATTCTAGCAACTAGTTCATCTAAAAAGGAGATTGATGAGATATTGGACAATCATGTTGGAAAAAGTACAAGGAATAGAACTTATGAAGAGTACTTGGTCAAATGAAAAGGGAGGCTAGTAGAAGATTCATCATGGCTAGCAAGAGAGGAGGTTAACCACATTGGTTTTCCTTTAAAAACCTAAGATGTGATGGGGTCACTTTTGAAATTGCCCTAGGTGTTTGATGCAGGAGCATCCATGGTGTAAGAGAAACCTTGCGTCACCCAAAAATATTTCCCTTTTTTTCTTGAATAAGGGTTGTCTTAGTGTAGATTTATTTTTTATAAAGGCTTGTTACTTAGTAAGTTGGTCATATGAGTGTGGAATATCCTAATTTTAGAGGTGGGTGTTCATCTTGGATGTATCATCCTACTAATTGTGGTTCAATACCATATCATGAGTATTCATGGATTTATTGCATGTTTTTGGTGTGCATGATTGGTATAAAAAAATTAAGCTCACCATTGAAGACCTTAGAGGCCCAAGATGGGCTCTAAAATGTCATTTATTGGAGCTTTCACAAGTTGAGACTTGTACGTCAAAAGTTAGGGTTTGATGTCTACAAAAGTTATGGCCTTCCAAAATCAGGTTGACCAAAATTTCCAAAATAGATGTCAAAGGTGCATCAGGCTGACTCTATATGTAATTTTAGAGTTAGTTAGTCTCAAAGGTTAGGGTTTGATGTCTAGAAACTTCCCAGGTGGTGTAAAGATGTCTATTTAAGGAATGCATGTACATTTTCTAGCACAACTCTAGGTGATAGTTCGCAGCTCTATGTTGCAAATTATTTGTAATGAAGGTGTCTGTGTGGGTTTACATATTGTATTTAAAATTTCTATAGTTCCACATTTGTGGAGATAATAAGAAGCCTATATTTTGTTCTCTCTAATTTCTATTATTTATTTATTTATTTATGTGTCTATGGTATTAAGGGGAGCACCCTTCACCAAGTTGTGTAGTTGTTATTTTCATGTGATGTGTTTTTGCTTAACCCTTATCGGTTAAGTTTTAGCTAGCACTAGCACATAAGATAAGTGAGGAGTATGATCTAAAGTTCTAAAGTTCAAAATAGTGAGTATATTGATTCACACGCCCCCCCCCTCTCCCAACCCCCTCTTTTTAGTATATTGACCTATGGTTGGGACCAACAATATATATATATACCTAGAAAGGCATATTTTATTTATTAATTATAGATTGATCTTTAAACTAGATTTTCTATATTGTGAAAGAGAATATGTATATTGCGTCCAATATATTACAAAGGCATGAGCCATAGGTTGAATTTATTTGGCTAAGGGTGAAGTATTGAGGGGTCTCAATTCCCCTAATTTTAGAAGATAGAGCTTCACTTTCTAAAGTCTATCAAATTTAGAAGTGGAATATGTAATCTAGGTTAGCATTGACCATAGAAATTTTACAAAGCTATGCCTACTAATGATTTTACATTAAATTTATAAGATCTATATTCTTATTCAACTAATTTTAAATGATTTTAAGTAATATAAGAAATCTAAAAAATATCTAAATATTTAGTTAACTAATAAATAATTTTTTAAAATAGAATGAAATTAAGAAATATTGAAGTTATATTTATTGTTGAAAATATATTACCATGTATATTGTAATGTTTTTTTTAATGGTTTTTTTCCTACTAACCAATAAAATTAGATTTTTAAAAAATAACAAAATAAAAATATCACAATGTATGATTTCAAATATATAATTTAACTATGAAAATGTTAATTATTTGTAACTTCTTTTGGATAATACTTATTGGATATATATATATATATATATACATATATATATATATATATATATATATATATATATATATATACATATATATATATATGTATGTATGTATATATATATATATATGTATATATATATATATATATGTATATGTATATATATGTATATGTATATATATATATATATATATATATATATATATGTATATATATATATGTATATATATATATATATATATATATATATATATATATGTATATATATATAACTACTAAGAGTTGAAGAGACATGCATCTATGGAGATATGCCTCTTAAATGTCATATACATATGCCTTGAGAATGTAATTTGGAAAAACACCAAAAAATACAAACATTGTTAGCACATTTACATCCTCCAAGAAAATGAATATGGTATCAGAGTAGAAGATCTACATGTGCATTGAAGATGAAAAGATATAAGAATTAAATACAATGTGGATGATTATTGAATTTTCACTAGTGAGGGTAATTTTAATTTTTTAGATATTCCCTCGTAGTCTCCCCAAATTATTTCTTAGTGACTAGTGATATCTACAAAGATGGATGATCTTCATGCACAATGACAACCTATTATGGATGATGATGAAATGAGAGTATTTAGATTAGCGTAGAATCAAATGAATGGTTTTGGAAAAGTTATTGATGCAATGTGTAAATTTGAGCTCTATTTCCTAACCATAAGAACTTCATTTTTTGCATGATCATTAAACAGTGAAGAATCTTAATAATATTTTCCTAGACAAGTGCAAATGCATTTAATTACACAATTGACAAAAGAAGTAGCATCAAAAGATTCTAGTAGACTAGAAAATCCATTGGTAATAATCCATACATCATCACTACTCATCATTTTCTATTACCCTCATTTGATATGATATAGGTGTAGGTCATTGCTATTGCAATCTATGATCTTCTGGCTAATGGATTATTTAATGGATATTTCTCAGTAGCCTCTAGCGAAATCAAGATTTTGATTTTTAAGCTTTATGATGGTGGAGATTAGAAATTTTTTTGATATTAGATTGATTCTTTCCTATCTTGATTTCTATTTCTTTCCTAAACTGATTTATGATTGTTTCCTAAACTAATTTCTAATTATTTCCTATCCTATAGACAATGTAACTGTATGCGTAAGGCACACAACTTGATTGTAGGATCTAGAAGATGTATATGTACCTGTATAGATTCATTGTAAAAATATTCATGAAAAATATTCTTCTCAATTTCTGATTTTTAAGTTGGTAGTAGAGATACAAAACTTGAATCATTTGTACCCCTTTATTGAACCATGACTGATTCAGATTCACAAGTATTTTAGACCAAATCTGCACCCATTATTATTCAGTCTGAAGGTTCATCATTCAATCTAGGGATTGCAATGGATAAAATAAACTATGATTTGTGGTCTCCAATCTTGGAGATGCATATTTTTGAGAAGGATAAACTCTCTTTCATTCATGATAATTCACATCCACCTATTGAGAAGGATGATGGATATGAGAAGTGGTATGTATACAATCAAAAGGTCAAGAGATGTCTATTGATATCTATGTCCCCAAAAATTATGAAGCGATACATTCACTTACCACTGCTCAAGATATTTGAAAAGCTCTTTCTAAGTTTTTTAATGATGGAGCAAATGAATTATAGGTGTGTGTCTTGAACCAAAGGGCTTCCTCTACCAAACAAAATGGTAGAATACTCTCTATGTATTATGGAGACTTAAACAAGGTTTTTGGTGAGTTGGATCATCATGATAAGGTGATCATGGAAAGTGAGAATGATGTTGAATCTTACCAAAACTCTGTTCAGTGATAAAGGGTGAATATTTTTCTTGTTGGATTAGATGGTGACTTCAGACAAGTTTGTGGTGTAATTTTTAGAAAGGATCCTATCCCTGAATTAGAAGCATGTTATGTATTGGTTTTTTGTGAATCTATTCGACACACAATGATGATTGGAGAACTAGAAAAGACTGAAGCTTCATCCATGGTGACTTGAAATTTATCTAATTAGAACTGGCCTTCTCAAATCCTTCCTAAGATCATTAATGGTGCTGATAAATCCACCTACAAATGTACCCATTGCAATCAAGTTGGTCATACCAAAAATCACTACTTTGAACTTGTGGGTCATCAAGAATTGTGGGATCATAGCCACAATTCATCAAAGAATAATTCTAAGAAGACCTCCAGTGTTTCATTTGTTGAAAAAAAGATAGAGGATGATGTTGCTAGACAGATTTGGGCATTAGCAATAGTGGCAGGTAATGGTGGTAAGTTTTTAGATATGTCTATACTTGTTTCTAATAGTGCATGGATAATTGATTCCAGTGTTATGGATCATATGATGTTTGATTCTAGATAGGTCTCATCCCTTAAACCATCCTCACAAAAATTTGTTTCCACTACCAATGGCTCTTTAGCCCTAGTTATTAGAGAAGGATCCTTACCTCTCACTAATACTTTGAATCTAGAATCTATTTTAGTTGTTCCATCTTTCTATTACAATTTTTTGGCAACTTCCCAAATCATGACTACTTTACTTTGTGTTGTAATTTTTTGGCCTAATTTTTGTGTGTTTAAGGACATCTGAATGAGGCAAATGATTGGTTGTGGTGTTAGGTGAGGGAAGTGTATTACTTGGACTTAGTGTCAAGGAGTTTGGACAGGCTGCATCAAGCTCTAATAGTGGATGACTCTAAGGGGGAGAAGTAGAAATTTTAAATCTAGTTATGGCATTGACATCTTGGGCATGCTTCCTTTAGTTACCTGAAGAAAGTATTTCCTAGTTTATTTACAAAATTTGATGTTTCTAGTTTCTAGTTTGATGTTTATGAACTTGCAAAAAGCCATCATTTTTCTTTCCCATTAACTTTGAATAAAAGTCTATATCCTTTAATGCTCATACATTTTGATGTTTTGGGTCCACCCAAGGTTTCAACCTTGGGTGGATCATGTTGGTTTGTTACTTTTATTGATGATTATACCAGGATGACTTGGGTGTTCTTAATGAAGTCTAAAGGTGAAGTGAACTTGTTATTTCAAAAAAATTATAACATGGTTTGTACATAGTATAGTGCACAAGTTTAGGTTCTCCATAATAACAATAGAGGCAAATATTTGAGTTCTAAACTTTAGTAGTATCTAGAAGCACATGAAACTATTCATCAAACTACTTGTTCCAATACACCTCAATAGAATGGGGTGGCTGATGTATCACCTAATTTAGTAGTGCAACATGAATACTAACTATTAAATGAAAGCATTAACAATACTAAACAAGCCAACACTTATGATAGGACAAAGGTTATCACCAAGAAAGAAAGAAAACCAAGAATTGTAGACTCCTCATGGCATAACCCTTGATGAAGTAGATTTGTCCCTAATAAAAGGGGATGTATGCTCATGTTGTGCTCAAGCTTCCAAAGGATGAGGGGTTTTACCAAATGTGTGTATGGATGAGGGTTTCAAACAATGGAGGTATGGATGGATTTCAACATTATGATAGTATTTTGGTAGTTTTTAAGCTCTCAAAATAGCATTATAACATTGCATGAATAGAGGATGATATTTGTAAAGGGAGAGGGTTTCATTTATAGGTCAAGGGGTAGAGAGATGGATGGTCAAGATGCAAGGATGATAAGATGGTGAAGGAGGGTCAAGATGCACTCAAAAGAAAGCACATGGATTGTGCTTTTTTAGCATCAAAAGGGAGGTGACACTTGTACGAGGGATGTAAGAGTCATCAAGTGAGGTGGAAGAGATATTTTGAGGATGTTAACTTTGGCTTGGGTTAGCAAGTCTTAACCCTTGTTTAAAGTTGTGCACATGTTTAGGAGGGGGATTAGGATTAGCTTAGAAGGGGGGTTAGGGGGTAAGTGAGGTTGGTATGGGTAAATGGGTTGGATTAGGGGTAAAGGTTGGGTTTCGGGATGTTTTAGGGGTTTAGATAGTTTATTAAATGATTTATTCAATAAAATGGGGGTATGGAATTAAATTGAATAGATTTGAGAATTCATTTAATTTAATAAAAGAATAGGGATTTAATCGATAAATTGATTTTGGGTGATCAATTGATTTTATCAATTGAACTATAGCTAATTTAATTAATTAATTAACTAGGGGATGATGATTAATTAATTAAATAGTAAATACTTAATCAATAATGTCCTAGGAGAAGAGTAAATATGACTACTTATTTATGTAATCAGATTTAGGTGTCTATATTTTTCCCCTCTTTGACATAGTGTTGAAACAACACTATTTCAAAAAAGTTCAAATATAAATGATGAAAAGAAGAATTTTTGAAGCAACATCGTTGCCCCAATCTTGGGTAGAAAATGAGAGAATGGACTACATGATGCCCCCTAAAGAAGGTGGCAAGGAGAGAAGGCGAGGCCTAACAACTTCTTGAAAAGTACAAGAAATAAGGGTGACTAGGAGGACTGAGAATGGCTAAGAGAGGGGGTTTAAGGAAGTTCATACTCTCACTAGGGGAGAATGATACAAAGGAAAAACTTGTGAACAAGGACAAGTGATGGTTAAGAACATGGGTTAAGGGGGAGGGGAGAGGGTGATTGGTTGTTTGAAATTGAGCCCAGGGAAGTGATTTAGAAGATGGTAAGGTTGGGGAGATTATGATTCTAGGATTAGGATTGGTGATGACTAAGGTTATGATTGATGTAGAAGCTATGATTATGATTGATGTAGGAGCTATGATTACTATATGATTAATAGATTGGATGGATCATGATGGTAGGATTGACTAGATGGGATACTTGGATAGGATGAGATGCTTGGATAGGATGGGATGTTTTTGGATAGGATGAGATGTTTTGATAGGATGGGATGCTTGGATAAGATGGGATGTTTTTGATAGGATGAGATGGGATGCTTGGATAGGATGTGATGCTTTGATAGGATGGGAGTGTGAAGTAATCCATTGAAGCTTGGGCATGGGGATGTTCCAAAGGGGAGCACCACCATATAGTTGAGAACTTATTTTGATATAGGAATATTGGAGATATGCCAAGGTTACAATGAACATCAAAGCCTTTTTACCAATATTACAAAGGATTGATGCAAAGAAAACATTTAAGGATTTCCCTAGCATCACACATGAATCCCAGAAGAATTAGAGTGGAAATGATGCTAGGTAACCCACAAGAAAAGGATATTTCCCAAGTGTACCATGCAACCACAATTGATCACATGTTTGGACTATGCAAGGGTCATATCAGACTAAATCACAAGAAAAAAGGGAGACAAAAGACTTGATCAAGACCTTACTCTTGAGTTGCACCATTCACAACACACCATGATATAAAAGATCATGGTGACCTTGAGGAGGGAACAACCCAAATTTCTTGGAAGAGATACTTCAAGAACCAAACATGAAATCTTGAAAAGAAAATAAATCGAAAAAAAATGTAAATTAATGAAAAAGTAACCTTTTACCAAAGAGATCGGTAGGACTCGATACTGATAGACCAAAGATTAAATGAGAGGATGGATGCATCCTACAAGGATCTATCAGTAATATCAAGGACTAGGATGAGTGAGGTAATCAAAACTTTTTAGGACAACATTTTGATGACAAGGGATCTCGTATGAGGATTCACTAAATCACCTAACCAAGAGAACAACAAGGTACAATCAAGCATGAACTGACATGAAGAGATGAGAGATACACAATGGTACCAAGCTAAGGACTAATGCATAAGGAATATATAATTAACATATCAAAGGATTTATAAGGGATTATTGTAGAAAAGCTCAACATGATAGGATAGTGATGAGAAAGATAAAGATGAAGAGATAGCGGATAAAAAGATTAGGATAAGGAGATAGAGGGAAAGCTTAGGATAAGGAGACAATAGGGATGAAAAGCTTAGGATGGGAAGATAGTGGATAAAAAGTGCAAGATGAGGTGATAGTAGATGAAAACTTAGGACAAGGAGATAGCAAGATGAAAAGCTCAAGGAGTGGGAAGGATATATCCCAATGATGATGATTAGGGTGTGACCAAGGTTGGAAACAAGGATGGGTAAGTGATTGTGAAGGTGATTGGATGAGCTAAAAGGATGTGCAAGGGAATGGTGCAAAGTTCAAGGAACATTAGGATATGAATGGATGACACTAGAGTATAAGGGGATAGCCTAGAGCTAGATACCAATGACAAGGGATGTACCAGGTGATGAAAAGAAGGAGAGATGGGGAGGAGTACAAGGATAGGAGAAAAAGGTATGATGAGTTTGGGGATGAAAAGATGAAGATATGGCTAGAATGAGGGGGGATGGAAGGATGGACACAACATGATCTCCAAGGAATATAGTGCCCCTAATTATAATATTCTATTCAAGAGGATTTTTTATGAGGGATGTGATAGGATGGGAGGTTGGAGGATAAGAGGATAAGAGAGATAGATGGAAGGTAGGATAGGAAAGTTGAATGAGTTAGAGGGTAAGTAGGATGGGTGGATGAGGTTGATTAAGTGATTATATGGATGAAAGAATGGTTGGATAAAGGATAGGTGGATACAAATGTTTGATGGGAAATGGATGTCAAAAGGATGACCAAAAGTATGTATCTGGTGGTGGACTTTATTTTTATCAAGATCTGAAGGAGGATGGTGGGTGAAATGGATAAGATGTGGTTGGTATAGTGGGATGAGATGGGTATGGTGGGTGATGGAAGGTGCCCCCAAGTGTGTAGAGAATTTGGATAAAGGGATTACACATGATGCTTGTTTGCCAATTTTTCATCATGGTACTTGTCCAAGGCACTTGAATTGCAAAGTTTTAACCAATGGATGATTATTTTATTTTATTTATTTATTTATTTTTAATTTTTAATTTTTTTTTTGGTTTTTTGAATCATAGATGTTGGTAGGATGGATGGAAAAGGATTGGATTTAATGAGTTGAATGGTGGGTGGGAGTTGTAGATAAGGGATGGGAAGACATAAGACTTGTGGGTAAATGGATGAGGAATTTGGAAAGATCATCATTGGCAAACACATTGAAAGATGATAAAGTAGCGGGAAATATGGCACTGAATGACATTAAGGAGGAAATGAAGAAAGAAAAATATAAGGACTAACAGTATAGTTGGAAGATGGAAGATTGGAAATATAGAAGAAGAAGCATATGGACTAAGAGGGGATTGGTGGGATGAAGGATGTATGTATGGAGATTTGGATTGAGGATGAATGGATGAGGCTTTTTGAGTAGCATGAATGGATGCCAATTGATATTTTTCTTTGTGATGCATTTCTTTTAAGATCATCTTTGGTATCCACATGATTTTTGAATTTTGCAGCTTGGGCCTTTGTGGTCTCTTGACTTTTTCTTTGATTGAGATTAAATGTTTTTCTTTTGGAACATGTATTTTAGAAGGGCCATGTCAAAAATTATATTTTTGTGGATTTATGCTTCTATTAGCCATGGTATGGGAACAAGAGCATGGGAGATATGGAGGGATTATGGATGGAGTGATAGAGGTTGAAAGTTGGAAGGGATTCAAGGATGAGTGCCTTTGATGATCTAGCTTGCAGATTTGAGGGGATGGAATAATGGATTGGAAGATAGGATATGGATGCATATAATTGCCCAAAATGGATGGAGGGAATGAAGGATATGGGCCTAAAAAAAATTGAAACAGGAAAGGAGTAGGTCCCAAAATAGATGGAGAAGATAAAGGATTCATATTAGGTAGATAAGGACCCAAAATTGAGGGTTGGAGATAAGTAGTAGGATAAGGGCCCAAAATAGATGTAGAAAAAAGTGGATGGGAAATTGGGGGTGAAGATGGAATGACTTGGAACCATGTGGTCATAGAAGGGATACCAATATCTAGAGATAGATTTTTATTTCCTTCTTCAATATGATGCTCATTATTTGGAACACAAGATGTGAGTCCATTACTAGCTAAAGGAGTTGAAGCTTTAGATATGATAGTCACTTCTTCTACTATGGATCTATCATCATGGATTATGGGAGATATATGATCATGAAGTAGACGAGATGGAAGGATGGGATCTTGATAGGGATGGGTTGATGGAAAGGGATCTTGAGATGGATTAGGTATGATGGTAAGATTTAGATATGGAGGGGATGGTAAAAGTGGATCATGTAGGGGAATAAGTGGGATGGTGGGATCATCTTTTGTGTTGTGGGATATTTCAACATACTTTTGGACAAGATTTTGATAGGAATGGATGGGAGTGGATGGTATGATAGGAGAAGTATGGATGGTTTCTTTAAGTGAGGTAGATGGATGGGTAGGAGGTTCTGCAATGGGGATGGGTTGATGGGGGATGGGTTCAACAGGTTTATTACATGGGATTTGGGTAGTGCTAGGAGGACAAGATGTAGATGAGATTTGGAGGGATTTGATGGATGGGAGGTAGGAGATGGAAGAGTTTTGAGAAGTGGGGTGGATCAGATAGGGATGGTAGCAATTGGATAATGTAAGAGGAATGATGGGTGTAGGAGATGGATTTTCTTTAGGTTTACTTGTAAAATTCCTTGGAGATGTGTTTGTTAGACTGGGGGGAGTAAGGGAATTGGGGTGATGTGTTGTATAACTAGGATTGGTTGGAGTATTTGGAAAATGGTTTGGAGGAGATTGGGATGGTGGATTTGGATGAGGGATGTAGCTACTAGAATTGTTCTGGAATGATGGAGAATGAGAAAGGAAGGTGGAGGAAGATGGATATATAATGAATGTATAAGAGTAATATGTAGGCACAATATAAGGAGGAGGCAAGGATGAAGATAATAATGGATTCCCTTTGTCAAAGCTATGATAAGGAGTACTAGTGGGTGTGTTTGGAGTAATGATGGAGTAGTTTGGAGGAATGTTTGGATTTGGGAGGATGTTGGGAGTAATGTCTCTAAGGCTTTCAATATACCTATCATAATCAACAAGATCTTCATCTTCATTGGAATAGGATGGAGTGGGAGAAAAGGTGGGATGACCAAACTCATCATAATAGGATTGGGACATTATGTTTTAATGATGAGTTGGATGGGGATGACAGATGTATATGGATGAATATGAAAATGCAGATTTAGGATAAGTTGGGAAGCTTAGATTTAGATTCAGATTAAGCTCATGATGAAAGGAAAGACTAACTCCAAAGCATATGGAAATAGGGTGGGGAGATGACTAGGAAGACTTTAGCTATCTCAAGATAACAAAGAGTTGATGGAAGACTAGAATGATGTAGGAAAGGATGTGATTATGATGGCAATGCTTGGAAGTTGTGGGTGAATCTTTGACAGGGCTATGACTATGCTAAGTATGCCTTTCATTTGAGTTGAATGATTTACCAAGGGATAAAGTGGAACAAACTAGACTTAGGGTTTTTGTGAATGGACTTGCTAACAACAGTTGCAAATGGTGTATAAGTGATCTCTTTAGCAAAAGGTATTGATTATTTTTGAAACATGGGGAGTATTTTGAATGCTTAAGCACATCAAACACATCAATAAACCTATAAGGTATTACTAGGATATAAAAGCTATAGATATATGCAAGGTAAGTGAGGCCCAATAAACCTATGGGTATCCTATGGGTGTCCTCGATATATGCAAGGTAAGTGAGGCCCAAAGCTGTAGATGAAAGAAAATAATGCCATTCAACTGGGAGGAAATGGTAACCCAAATCTCCACCTTCACTTCCCAAAGATATAAAGTTCTTTTGGGCTTAGCCGAGAGTGACAAGATTATGCTTCCAAGATAGTGTTCATCTCAAAATGGTTTTTGACACTTGAGTGCCAACACACTTAATCAATTTCTACATTGGAGCCGAGTACACCGTGTATGTCGAGCCACAACATGAGCCAAGTCAGGGAAGCCTTCAGATGCTGAGTGATCTTAAGGTGTTGAGCAGCCTTCAGGTGTCGAGTGAAGATCAGGTATTGAGCATGATACAAGTGTCAAGTGACATTTGAGTGCCGAGTCATAGATGATGCTAAGCAATATAGAAATACAAAAAGTGTCGAGTAAGCCAGTTTAATATAAGTGTCAAGCATCAGAGATCAGTAAGTGTTGAGCAACATAGAATGCACATATGAGTTTGTAACATTATAAATTTAGATGTAAATTATTTTTATGGCTGACATATGATAAATCTCAAAAGGATTAAAAGATAAGATCAAATCTTTTGTTTTTCCCATGCAATCAGCATGTAGCCAATAAGAAAAAAGGAGAAGGCATGCAACCAATTGTAAATGTGAAAGGAATAAGCAAGAAATAGAGATTCAATATGGATCGTAGATCCATACCTAACATTAATTCTTTGAATGTCTTTATAAGGAAGACAAAATCACATTGAACCCTATGGTGGATGGACAAGAGTGTGCAAGGAAAACTAATTCTTAGAGTGAAGAGTATCAGATCATAGAGGATCAAGATTAGAAAAAGTAGATCAAGTGCCTATATTCAGCAATTGAAGGATTGTAAGCTATCAGGTTTATATACCTAATACTCTCCAGCAATTGTATTAGAAAGAAAATCCTATGGTAATATGTTAGCTTAGTAGCTATTTTGTAAATCCTATCAATAGGTGATGAAATCCTTTAGTAGGGTAACACTTCTTGTAAAGTGTTTGAAATCCTTTAACACGTCACTATTGATATAGTGTAAAGCTTTTAATAGGGTAGGCCTTTAATAGGGAAGACCATCAGAAGTGTTCAAACCTTATTGCTATAGTAATTTTTGTGGGTATCATCCCCACCCAAGTTTTACCTTCTTATTCTTGATGGGTTTCTGGGTTACCAAAATTTTAAGTGTTATGCTTATGTGTTTTTCATAATTGTGTTATATGTTTATATGCATGTAATTTACTTTCAATTAAGAAGAAAAAAAAGTTTTAATGGTCAAAGCACAGTACTTCTAATTCAACACACCCCCCCCCCCCCCCACTCTTAGAAGAATTATTCCTATTTGAATATTCCAACAATTGGTATCAGAGCTGCAAGGTTCTCACAAGAAGAAGTCTAACAACTTGGAGAAAAAGATCTAAAGATGGAAGTCTTCAAACTTGGGAAGATTATTGACAAACAAGTGATTGATGTGCAACTAGCTCTACACAAAGTAGAGGAAGCAAGGGAGGAATTGAGAAAATCCTTGACAAGAAGGAAGGATATAGCCATAGCTGAAAATGATATAAACTACAAGGAGATTGATACCACAAAATTGTGTACCAATGGAGACACTAAAGAGTTTGATGCAGCAATAGCAAGACTGATGGAGGAAAACAAAGTTCACGCAGATGAGATAAGATCTCTCAAGATGGAACACGAATCTCAGGCCATAATGTTATGTGAAATCACTGAACAAAAGAAAAGAGCAGTTGAGGATAAAGTCATGATGGAAGATGACAAAAGAAATCTTGCAAACAAACTTGAAGATAAATGTACTAAATTATCAAGGATCTCAAACATGCAGATGGATACACTTGCCCAAATAATGAATCTTCATCATGAACTCAACATAAAAGATATTGAGATCTCTACTTTGAAGATTCAGAATGAACAACTATAGAATGAATTGAATAAAGAAAAAGAGGTAGCAGAGAATCTCAACAAATCAAGTGAAGCCATTAAGTACTTTGAAAAATTGATGTAATTTCCAAGATCAGCCCATGATACATCAGGACTTGGATACAATAGCACTAAAATTGGAGAATCATCAAAGAGCATTGAACAAAGAAGTGACAAAGGTAAGGATTCTAAACCTAATTGTCATTACTGTAACAAAAGGGAGCATACTGCTAATGTTTGCAGGAGTAGAAGAATCAATCAGACAAACACACCCAAAAACAAAAGTTACTATCACAAGTGCAACATGCAAGGACATATGAGACAAGATTGTAGATCCAGAGTTACAAGGACACAAAGATTTGATGGACATTGTCATAATTGTAAGAAGTTTGGACACAGAGCATTTGAATGCAGATCAAAGCCTATGTGGACATCAAATCAATAAAAAAAAAAAAAGGAAATGAAAATCAATACCATTGGGATTACAACACTAGGTATAGCTATCATTATTGTTAGGAATATGGACATATACCCCAGAATTGCATAAAAAAACATTTTAGAGGGAATTATAGTAGGTGGCTAAGCCAAACCACAAGTTTTAGTTGCCTGAAAACTGGTCACATTAGCAGAAACTATCCTACAAGGTCAAAAGCACCAAAAATTGAATCAAACAAGGGAAAATATTGGAATTCAATCAAGTACATCCAATGAAAGGGTCACTTCACCCATAAGGTCAAGTGATCATTTCTCATCCAATTAATCTCAAGATGAGTCTATGGGGTTGATACATACAAGGAAGTATCATACATCAGCCCTAAATCATGAAGAAGCAATGCAAAGTAAAAATCTGCATGAAACAAGATGCCAAGACAAAATTTTAAATGATGATGTCGAGTTGTCTTTGGATGCCGAGTAAAATACTAGTGGAAGCTGAGTTCCTAACAGCGACTGAGTTGATGACTAATGCCAAGTTAAGAAACTCCTATGGAAATCAAGTAATGTTACAAATTCTTCATAAGTCAAGTTTGCAGTTGAGCATTTAATGCGATGGAAATAGGGTATATTATCATGATTTCAATCATTTTTCCTCATCGCGATCAAGAAGCAAAGGAGATAAAGAGCACAAAGTGACTTCACAATAGTGAATCCAGTATTCCAAGTAGATTGCAACCTCCTACAACATGTTTTCATCAATCTTGAGGTATTTTCATTTGTGTTGAGCTACGCAATTTCATATTTTTGTGTAAAAGAAACCCTAGTTCACATAAATGGCTTCGAGTTCCAAGAAAACCCTAGAAAAAGAATCGTTTGAAGTCCAGCTAGTGTCTAATGAGATTAGGCAGCCTAATTTTTGCCCTATTCCTGAAGTGGCATACAAAAATGACCCAACCGAAGCCCTTTCTTGCATACCCCCAAATGTTGTCATGGTTCAAGATGTAAGAAGATGTTACAATTGCAAGATAGGAGCCCTAGGAGACATGGAAATTAGAGAAGCCTTTGCAAAGCTATGTGTCAATGGAGTATTAAAAGATGAATACAAAATTGTTGAAAGGAAGGGTTTGACACAAGTTTTAAGTTTTCCCATTGTATTCAAGATAGAGTGGATTAGACTTGTATTGAGCAGAATTCATGGTGGTAGTCTATGGTTAGAAGATGTCCCTTTCAAATTAACAAAAAGAATAATTCATAGGGTAACTGGATATCTTACCCTAGATCAGCACAAGACCTTGAGAAGTGAATCCAAGGAGGTCATTGAAAAGAATACAAGTGCTCAATTGAACAAGAGAGGAATGACTATTCATACCATTCAAGATCCTCTAGTTGAGTTTTATATTAGAGTTATTGCCCAAAATTCTACCAATCCAGTAGACTCAACAGTGTGCCATGTATAGTAGTAGATGTAGGTTATAAACTGGTGAAAAAGGATCATACTTATGATCTTGCTAAACTACAACTACAATAGATAAATGAAAACCTAACGGCCATAAGAAGGACAAAGGGTGCTTAATGTAAATTTGGAGCAATTTTGGTTTGTATATTCTTTTACATTCAGAATGAATTTCCTTCTTTTGGAAAAGTTACATGGAGGAGTGATAGGACTATCATATCCTAAATAAATGAGTATATAGAAAAAATGGGAGAAAATTTTGATACTCTGATGACAAGCTATTTTGAGGATTTCAAGAAATCCATGAAGCAAAGGGTGAGAATACTAATTTCCTTAGTAGAAAAACATATTAATGATATATTTTTCTTAGTTGATATTGACTTCACCTACATTCAAGCTGCAATTCCAAGGGTGAGATGGCTAAGGCCATTTGGTTATGAAATCAATGTTGATGAAGCATCTATAGCAATAACTGCATTGTTGGCAGAAGAAATAGATAAGAGTGCCCCACATTTTGGCACTTATGATGTTGTAAGATCAAAAATAGATATGGAATTAAAAATTGCCTCCACATTGAAAAAGAAAGATAAATTGATGAAGAAAATTAAGAAGCAATTTGGTGAAGGGGTAGAGGATGAAGCTAAAGATGATGATGATGACAATGATGATGAAGAGGATAAACAAGAGCAAGGCCCAATGGAACTAACTCAAGGCAGAGCATCTTGCATGGAAAAATTAAATTTTTTTTTAAAAAAAAGAGGAGAAAAAAAAAATTGTGGAGGAGAGAGAAAGTGACGAAAATAGAAGGAAAACTAATTTAAAAATAAAATAAGGGAAAAAGGAGAAAAGAGGAAAATCTATTTTCAAGGTGCATAGGTGGCGTAAATAGAAAATAATAAAAATAGTTGTTATTCCATTAATCAAGATGTGTAGGTGGCATTTTAGAAGTTTGTGGAAAGATCCTTAAATCATGTATTTAATATTTTTTGGGTGCTTAGTTGTATTTGGGTGGGAATTTAATATTTATTTAAAGGTAGTTGTATTTACCTTTTATCCCACAATTGTTGTGTTTGTAATGTTTTGGGTTAGAAGTGCCTATTTAAGCAAGGCTTATTATCATTTGTAATCAAGTTGGAGAAATAGAAGCTCTTCAAGTGAAGCTCTTCAAGTTGAAGCTCTTTGTATTTAATATCTTATATTGTAAGAATTTGGAGTCCTTTCATTTGGAGGATATTGTAATGAATTTCAAATATTAATGGAAGTTTTATGAAGCATTTTTTTCATCTCTTTCTCTCCATCTTGTTGAAATTTTGGTTGTGAGTTGGTATGGGTAGTGTGGCCCATCATTAGTGGTATCAGAGCATACCTACATCAATGGTATCAGAGCATACCTTTGTTAGTGGTAGTAGAGCTAGTCCACATCAGTGGTATCAGAGCAAGAGTTCCTAAGTGTGCGGATAGATCGTCGAACGTGAGGTAGTTTGTACCAAGACCTTGAGTTGGGTAAAGTTTGTGAAGAAGTTCTTGATTGTGTAGACAAAGCACTGACTGTGAGGCAGTTTGCATGAGGTTCTTGTTTTGAATGAGATTTGTCTTATGAAGACTTGATTATGGAAAAGAGAAAGAAGAAGATGACTTTTGTGATTTGATGAATTTGAAGGATTCCTCAACTTGAGAAATTTAGAGCAAGAAATCAACAGTCATTGCTAGTTGATTGGCAGAAGCAAGTGAATGAATTAGAAGCTGAGTTGCAGAAACGAAGAGCATGTCACTAGAAAAGAGACGTTGATAATTCCTTGGATGTGGAAAAGGAAGATGATCCAGTGGAAGAGCAAGCAGATGAAGATAAAATTATTTGCGAACCTAAAGTTGAAGAAGATGAATGAGAAGAGGAAAAGCATGAAGATGAAAAGATTTATGAACCTAAAATAGATCAAGATGATTTGAATATTGTAGCAATTGAGGAGAAGTATAGTGCCTTAGTTGGAGATTAAGCAAGTGAAGTAGTTACATGCATTGTTGAGAACATGAAAGAGGCAAGCACAGATGAATATGTCAAAGAGGTAAATTTTTATGAATCATGGGATGTTGTCTTTGATATGAGTTTAAAAGATATTGATGATGGTTTGCATGAGGATCTTGTTAGTCATGTGTGGTATGCAAAGGAAGATCGGTATGGTGTTGCTGGGTTTATTACAGGTGTGATTAATTCAACAAGATTGGATGAGGATGAGAGTTCTACTTGGATAGAGTTCATTGCGAAGGAGTATTTTCAGCAGCAAATAGTTGTTCCAACTAGGTGTTGGAAAAGAAGAAAGAAGGAAATATATCAGCATCGGATACTTGTTCCATCTATGTGTTGGAGGAAGAGAAAAAAAAATGTCAACAGTGGCTACTTCATTTTGTGAATCCATATTCACAAAATTTTTCCTACCATGGGAGTCGAATGCAAGAGCATCATGCATCAGCAAAAAAAATGTGAAAGATTTGCATGTTGGTTTTCTTGTCCCTATGGAGGTGGAAGCTTGTGGTGAAGATGAAGATGGTTGTATATCTTTCTTTTAGCGTCAAAGTGTGGGACACACTTTTCTATCTACCAAGGGAGTCTAATGCAGGAGCATCTTGCATGGAAAAATTTATTTTTATTTTTATTTTTAAAAAGAGGAGAAAAAAAAAGAGAGAGAAAAAAAAATTGTGGAGGAGAGAAAAAGTGACAAAAATAGAAGGAAAAATAATTTAAAAATAAAATAAGGGAAAAAGGAGAAAAGAAGAATTTCTATTTTCAAGGTGCATAGGTGGCGTAAATAGAAAATAATAAAAATAGTTGTTATTCCATTAATCGAGGTGTGTAGGTGGCATTTTAGAAGTTTGTGGAAAGATCCTTAAATCATGTATTTAATATTTGTTGGGTGCTTAGTTGTATTTGGGTGGGAATTTAATATTTATTTAAAGGTAGTTGTATTTACCTTTTATCCCACATTGGTTGTGTTTGTAATGTCTTGGGTTAGAAGTGCCTATTTAAGCAAGGCTTATTATCATTTATAATCAAGTTGGAGAAATAGAAGCTCTTCAAGTTGAAGCTCTTTGTATGTAATCTCTTATATTGTAAGAATTTGGAGTCCTTTCATTTGGAGGATATTGTAATGAATTTCAAATATTAATGGAAGTTTTATGAAGCATTTTTGTCATCTCTTTCTCTCCATCTTGTTGTAATTTTGGTTGTGAGTTGGTACGAGTAGTGTGGCCTGTCATCATGAAGACAAGTAGAAAGGTGCTTAGGGAGAAGAAACCAAGGAAGCACCAACCCAGGCTGAGCCAAAGAAAAGAAAGGAAAAAGATCAGCCTCTAGCTCAGCCCAAACCAAAGAAAACTACCACACCATCACCCCAAAAGCCAACAACCAAAGCTACAACAAGGGCCTCTACTCAAAAAGTTAAAGAGAAAGCAACAAAGAAGAAACCAATCAAGAAGACACAGGATGAGCCTAGGAAAAGAAGAAGATATGTAGCTCAACCTGATACTGATGAAGAAGATCAATCTAAAAAGGTAAGTCATTCTTCAGTTGATATATTATGTAAAAAGATTAGAAATGGAGATTTAAGCAATATAAATAAAGTTGATTTCAATAAGTTCACTAAAGAAGAATAGAATAGAATAGAGGAATCAATTTATGGAATGATGGCACAGTTCAAGTACACCCCTCTTGAACTAGATGGACAATTTCCAAATGAACTATCAAAAATTGTAGAAGGCAGATGGCATTTTTGTCTAAGAATGGAAAAGGAGATGAGAGAAACAACCCTAGCAAGCATACTACCTAATTTGACTAAGGAGCAAATAGAAAAATTAGTCAAAAGGCACAATTCCAAGTTTACACCTAAATACAGGGCATTCTTCATTCTCTAAAACAAAATGGAAGATATTGTACAAAGAACAACCAAATCATGGAAGAACTTGTACAAAAAGATTGAAGATTTTCTTGAAGAAGAATAAAAGGAAGAAGCTTCTGCTCCACCAAAAGAAAGAAGAAAAAGGAAATAAGAGAAGATAGAAGTAGAGCAAGGTAGAGAAGAAAAGAAGGAAGAAGAAAAGAAACAAGAAGATGAGAAGAAGGAAGAAGAAAAGAAAGAAACAAAGGAGGAGACACAAAAGAAAATTGAAATGGGAACAGTTGAGGAAAAGTAGCAACAAGATCAGAGTGTGCAAGACACATAAATGACACCTTCTAGCCCTCCTCATGTACCTATCACACCTACAGAAACAATAACTATACAAGATGTTCTTGACACTTCTACTCAGAACATTAATCCATTAACTGCAGAGGATCTCAAAAGAGTCCTTGACCAATCTATGCAACAAGCAAGATTATGCGCAGATTTAGTATTGGTCAGTATGGATGAACTACAAAAACTAGTAGAAAACACAATTAGAGATAAGGTGAATCCACAAGAACCACCTTCCATCATCTCTATAGCTACTAGTGGTCAACTTCAATTGCCAATAGTTGTTTCAACAAGCATAGTTGACACCATAGTTTAGAAGCCATGTGCAACAGTAGACAAAGAAATAGAACAAACAGGACAAACTATTACATCTGATCCTACAACATAAACACAAGGTGCACTTCCTACAATTACAATAACTAATCAAGGTAGATAGTAGGAGGAGAAAATAGAAGAAACCCCTAAAGAGTAGGAGGCAATACAAACATTGATAAATTTTCCTACCTAAGGGACTCCTTCACAAAAGCCTTTACAAATATTAGCCCCAGGATCAAGCTCTACAAATATTGCAAGGGTACTCCACTATGGAGACCCTGAACTAGATAAGGAGATAGTCATACTGAGTTATGACTGAAAAATAATAAACATTGATCAAATCAATAAGGTGTAGGAAGCACTAAATAGAAGAAAGAGGCAAGAGATACTCAAAAAGGAGTATCAACAAAAGCAAACAATGCATGAAATTAAAGATATATTTATGGAAGCTTTCAGTATTTAGTCACTAGATGAGTCAAAGCATATCATGGAATATTTATTAGATATTGTTGAATAGATGACAATTGCAGACCTAGAAACAAATGCAAAACTCATGGAATGGTCTGAAAGAAAATTTCAAAGAAAAGTTAATGAGAAAATATCTAGTGAAATAGCACTTTCTCATATTGAATTGGCAAAGGTCATAGACAAAGTCAAAAAGGTACTTGAGAATATATTCTCATTATACAAAAATTTGTGTGACTTTTCATATTTCACACAAGAGACCAGCCAAAAGATAATGAGCCTGGAGAGAAATTTGAATATTTCTAGCATGCACCTACCTAAAGATCTAGCTCAAAGTTTGAAGCATTTTACTCAGATGCTTCACACTCAGAAAGAGATAGTTGTATTAACAGTAGAAGAGGCCACCATCAAGGCCAAACTATTATAGCTCCAATCTTCTATGACCCCACATTTGGAAATCCTCCATAAAGAACAAGTCTATGCTGAAACTATTCTCAAGAAAGACCCTAATCTTTCTACTTTAGAAGGACTTATTCATCTCGCAGCAGAGACTGCCCTCCAGCATAAATCATTGGAAATTGCTTTGCATAATTGGGATGCAGCTCTTAGGATGATTATGGAGGTAAACAACACATTTTTGGTGAAATATGGTCTTAACCCTTAAAACCCTCTGACATAAGTGTCAAAAAGGGGGAGATAATAAAAAAGGGGGAGACAAGATAATGGGGGAGACAAGATAACAAAGGTGGAGCATAATATACAACATCAAATTTTGTTTACCAAGATAGCACTAATAATGGCACAATCAACTTAGGGGGAGTTACAATACTTTTGAGGTATATATATTGTACATTAATAAATTTTGATTAAGGTTTAAAAAAAAAAAAAAAACTCTATATATTCCAAGCAGATTAGTACATGTACTCATAAGGTTAGTTAAGTATTTTTGTCACTCATGTCAAAGGGGGAGATTGTTAGTCTCAAAATGGTTTTTGAGACTTGAGTGCCAACACACTTAATAACTTTCTACATTGGAGCTGAGTACACCATGTATGCTGAGCCACAACATGAGTTGAGTCAGGGAAGCCTTTAGATGCCGAGTGATCTTTAGGTGCCAAGCAGCCTTCAGGTGCTGAGTGAAGATTAGGTGTCAAGCATGATACAAGTGTCGAGTGACATTTGAGTGCCGAGTCATAGATGATGCTGAGAAATATAGAAATACAACAAGTGCCGAGTAATCCAGTTTAATATAAGTGTTGAGCATCAAAGATCAGTAAGTGTCGAGCAACACAAAATTCACATATGAGTTTGTAACATTATAAATTTAGATGCAAATCATTTTTATGGTTGACATATGATAAATCTCAAAGGATTAAAAGATAAGATCGAATATTTTTTTTTTCCCATGCAATCAGCATGCAGCCAATAAGAAAAATGGAGAAGGCATGCAACCAATTGTAAATGTGCAAGGAATAAGTAGGAAATAGAAATTCAATATGGATGATAGATCCATACCTAACCCTAAGTCTTCAAATTTCTTTATAAGGAAGAAAAAATCACATTGAACCCTATGGTGGATGGACAAGGGTGTGCAAGGAAAACTAATTCTCAGAGTGAAGAGTATCAGATCATAGAGGATCAAGATCAGAAAAAGTAGATCAAGTGCATGTATTCAGAAATCAAAGGATTGTAAGCTATCATGTTTATTATACCTAATACTCTCCAACAATTGTATTAGAAAGAAAATCCTATGGTAATAGGTTAGCTTAGCAGCTATTTTGTAAATCCTATAAATATGTGACGAAATCCTTTAGCAGGGTAACACTTCTTGTAAAGTGTTTGAAATCCTTTAACCAGGTCACTATTGATATAGTGTAAAACTTTTAATAGGGCAGGCCTTTAATAGGGTAGACCATCAAAAGTGGTTAAACCTTATTGCTATAGTAATTTTTGTGGGTATCATCTCCACCCCAGTTTTACCTTCTTATTCCCGGAGAGTTTCTGGGTTACCAAAATTTTAAGTGTTATGCTTATGTGTTTTTCATAATTGTGTGACATGTTTATATGCATGCAATTTACTTTTAGTTAAGAAGAAAAATAATTTTTAATGGTCAAAGCATAGTACTTCTGATTCACCCCCCCTCTCAGAAGCATTATTCCTATTTAAATATTCCAACAGATAGGTTTCTTTCGATTCACCTCTTGATATTTATACTCTGCCAAAATACTAGAGTTGAGGTCATCCCAAGGGGTGATGAAATCCCCAAGAATGCCTCCTAAAAAGTGTAAAAAAAGACCATATAAGTGATCTTGGGTTTAAAAGACACTCATTTTTTTCCAATTGATGATTTAGATTTTGTAATCTATGATTGAAGACACTCATGATTATGGCATAATGGAAATCAAGAGTTTGTCAACATAAGAAATTTGAGTGTTGTCAACATGAGAAATTTAATAAGGAACAAGTTAATGAGTCAATTCATTTATGCATTCAAGATTGAGTGATTTCTTTTTAAGCTTCAAAGTTGAAGTGTGAGGTATATCAATGATTATTTGGTCCTCAACATTCAAGATTGTGTTTGTTGTTTTAATTATGCGTTCCAATAAAAGGTTGATTTTAGTCCATGGCATTGAAGAGTGATTTGAGAAATATTCATTAAATGAAAGATATGTTTAAACATGCAAGTTCATTCTAAGAAAAATCTGTAAAAAACATGGTTAGGCTTTGAAGATGCTTTAATCTACAATGTGACAAAAAATCAAATTGATTAGTCACACAAAAATTCCCAAAATCAAAGCTTAACTATGAGAAAAATAATTTTAACTTTTTTTTGTTCATTTTTATAGGCATAAAAATGCTTAGAATTACCCCTATGCTATATAACCACCAAAAGTCAAAATTCCCATGGGTGTAGGATAATGATCCCGTAGGTTTAACCAACAATCTTGCAGGTTTAAACAGTGATCCCATGGGTTTAAACAGTGATCACACAACACAAGAACAACGAGATTTCTATACAAGTACTAGTGAAAAAGAAGAAGACTGGGCTATAGGTTAAAAAGTTATAGAGCAATCCCGCAAAATAGTGATCCCATGGGTGCTTGGGAGAGCATTCCCACAGACAAATGGGTCGGCGAGATTGAAGGTGAAAGAATAAAATTAGTTTTTTGGGCTCAACTATTTTTGGAAAAGTGTTCTTGTAGGTTTTTATGGTGATCCCACACTCGTAGGTTTGTGTTCCCACTAGTTTATGACTGCAATCCTGCAATCGTGGGATCACGTTCCCGTGGTGGTGAGATCATGAACAAAGTGATTTTTCAAGTGTTTGAAAATGAAAACAAATTATATGGCTTGAAGCATGATTTTCAATGAGAGACCTGTGTACCTAAAAAAATATTAGCAAACCTTCTATGCACACACACAAGCATAAAATATTATTTTGGTTAGTTTATCACAAAAAACTCAAAAACATGATTAGATTGACCCAAATGTGGGGTCCCACCAGGTGTGCCAAAATGTATCACCTAATTCAGTAGTGCAACATGAATACTAACTATTAAATGAAAGCATTAACAATACTAAACTAGCCAACACTTATGATAAGACAAAGGTTATCACCAAGAAAGGAAGCAAACCAAGAATTGTAGGCTCCTCATGGCATAACCCTTGATGAAGTGGGATTTTCCCTGATAAGAGGAGATTTATGCTCACATTGTGCTCAAGCTTCCAAAGGATGGGGGGTTTTACCAAATGTGCATATGGATGAGGGTTTCAAACAATGGAGGTATGGAGGGATTTTAGCATTACAATGATATTTTGTTAGTTTTCAAGCTCTCAAAGTAGCATTATAACATTGTATGAATAGTGGATGATATTTGTGAAGGGAGAGGGTTTCATTTATAGTCCAAGGGG
Source organism: Cupressus sempervirens (assembly GCA_028749045.1). Taxonomy (NCBI): domain Eukaryota; kingdom Viridiplantae; phylum Streptophyta; class Pinopsida; order Cupressales; family Cupressaceae; genus Cupressus; species Cupressus sempervirens. Next base: position 744,085,806 of record CM053793.1, on the reverse strand, counting down.
TAGAGAGATGGATGGCCAAGATGCATGGATGATAAGATGGTGAAGGAGGGTCAAGATGCACTCAAAAGAAAGCACACAGATTGTGCTTATTTAGCATCAAAAGGGAGGTGACAATTGTAGGAGGGATGTAAAAGTCATCAAGTGAGGTGGAAGAGATATTTTGGGAATGTGAGAGATATTTTGAGGATGTTAACTTTGGCTTGGGTTAGCAAGTCTTAACCCTTGTTTAAAGTTGTGCACATGTTTAGGAGGGGGATTAGGATTATCTTAGAAGGGGGCTTTGGGGGTAAGTGAGGTTAGTATGGGTAAATGGGTTGGATTAGGGGTAAAGGTTGGGTTTAGGGATGTTTTAGGGGTTTAGATATTTTATTAAATGATTTATTCAATAAAATGGGGGTATGAAATTAAATTGAATAGATTTGAGAATTCATTTAATTTAATAGAGGAATAGGGATTTAATTGATAAATTGATTTTGGGTGATCATTTGATTTTATCAATTGGACTATAGTTAATTAAATTAATTAATTAATAGGGGTTGATGATTAATTAATTAAATATTAAATACTTAATCAATAATGTCCTAGGAGAAGACTAAATATGACTACCTCTTTATGTAATCAGAATTAGGTGTTTACAGCTGAGAGGAAAAATCATCACTTGTTGGAGGTTGTTTGTGCTTTGTTGAGAGAAGCCCATATGTCATTGTCCTATTGGGGTAAATCACTTACCTCTACAACATATTTGATCAATTGGGTACCCTCCAACATTATTGATTTCCAGATAGCATCTCAGGCTCTTATTGAGGTAGGTCCAACTATCCCAAATTTACCTCCTCACATCTTTGGTTGTATAGCATTCATATACCTCCATAAGAGTTAGTGAAACAAGTTATCTCCTTGAGCATTGTGATATGTCTTTCTAGGATATGTTGCTAATCAAAAGGGGTACTGATGTTATCATCCTCCAAACCAATGAGTCGATGTATTTTTCCTTTGAACTTGAACTTTAGAGGGAGTACCAAAAGGAAATTCATACTCTAAACTATGATGATCAATCTCTAAAGATGCTGATGTTCACATATCTAAAGATGTGGGTAACTTGGACATCTTCAAAGAAGGGGAACTCATTAATCAATAAGTGGATGAGTTTGATGTGTATGGTATATCTTTATATCAAAGTAGTGATGAACACCTAAAAATAAAGCTATGGCTCCACCTCCTTCTGAGTCCCTCACATCATGGGTAACTCATACACCAAACCAATCACTTACTTAGGATGTTCCTAAACCATCTAGAAAATAGCTACCATAGCATCTCATAGAGGTATCCCTATACCCACATATGAACCTAAACTTTCTAGTAAAGTTAAATATCCCATGAGTCATTATGTTTCTAATTATCACTTTTTAGAACCAAATCAATCATTTTAAAATCAATTATCTACTTTATATATTCCTAAAAATGTGTTATGAATGAGGAGATGAAATTATTGCAGGAAAATAAAACCTAGGAACTTGTTGACCATCCACCAGGAAAGAAACCAGTTGGATGTCAGTGGGTTTATACTATGAAGTACAAATTAGATGGTACAATTGAATGCTTTAAGGCAAGACTGGTGGAAAAAGGAGTTTGGACAAGCTGTGTCAAGCTCTAATAGTGGATGGCTCTAAGGGGCAAGAAGTAAAAATCTAAAATCTAGTTATGGCATCAACATCTAGGGCATGCTTCCTTTGGTTACCTAAAGAAATTATTTCCTAGTTTATTTGCAAAGTTTGATGTTTCTAGTTTCCAATGTCAAGTTTGTGAACTTTCAAAAAGCCATTGTAAAATATTCTTCTCAATTTATGATTTTGAAGTTTGTATTAGAGCAATTCAAACCACACTTTATTCCTAAAGAAATGGCAGGGTAAGATCATTGCACTTATTGTGTATGTGGATGACATGGTGGTTATAGGAAATGATCATAAAGAATAGAGGGCTCTATTGGGTTACTTATCCAAATAATTTAAAATGAAAGATCTTGGGCCCTTGAAATATTTCCTTTGGAAGTATCTCGATCTAGTAAAGGTATCTTTCTATCTCAAAGAAATTATACCTTAGACTTGTTATAGGAAACTGGTATGTCAGCATGTCAACCAATTGATACACCAGTGGAAGAAGGATTGAAGTTATCTATTGATTCTAATTAGGTACAAGTTGATAAAGGAAGATACCAGAGACTCATAGGAAGATTGATGTACTTAGCACACACAAGATTAGACCTTGCCTATGCATTAAGTATTCTTAGCTAGTTTATGTATAATATTGTAGAGGAAAAAATGAATGCGATTATGTACATTTTGAGGTATCTAAAGTCTTCTCCTAGAAAAGGAATTTTATTAACTAAAAAAGAGGATTATCAAAGTGTAGATGCATATAGTGATGATGAATGGGTTGGACCAATAGATGATAAGTATTCTACTTCAGGTTACTTCACCTTTGTAGGAGGTAATCTCATTACATGGAGAAGCAAAAAATATAATGTTGTTTCATGATCAAGTACAAAGGCAAAATTTATAGGTATAGCACTTGGAGTATGTGAAGCATTGTGTCTAAGACTTCTCCTAAGAGATTTGGTTTGTCCACCTAAGCATCCAATTCAACTATATTGTGACAATAAAGTAGCTTGTGATATTGCTCATAATCTGATTCAACATGACCATACAAAGCATGTGGAGGTAGAAAAATTCTTCATTAATGGAAAGTTGGATGAGAATATTTTGGAGTTGCCTATGATTCAATCAGAGGATCAGTTAGTCGATATTCTCACCAAAGTAGTTTCAAGTCAAGTGTTATCAATTTTTTTGGGCAATTTGGGCATGGGTGACATCTATGCACTAACTTGAGGGCAAGTGTTGCATCATTGGATTGATTCTTTCCTATCTTGATTTCTGATTCTTTCCCAAACTGATTTATGATTCTTTCTTATCTTGTAGATAATGTAGTTGTATGTGTAAGGCACACAACTTGACTATAGGATCTAGAAGATGTATATGCACCTATACAAATTCATTGTAAAAATAAGAATGAAAACATATTCTTCTCAATCTTTGATTTTTAAGTGAAACTACTCAATAAGATCCTAGAGAGGGACTTTCTCGGCCTTAGCAATCATGTTCAAATAAGTTGTGAAAGGGAGATCCTTTGAGAACCCATATTATATCATCAATTTTATTAGGAGTTATTATCTTAACATTGGAAACTATTTACTACAATGTTATTGGTATAGTGATAGAGAGTGATACATATGAGATAACATTCAGTGTGAAATCTCTCCTTCATATATTACCATATGAATACAATGGAGATATTAGTAGACTTATTTTAATCTCTTAGTTTGTAAAGAAATATATGTTCATCAATATATAGATGTAAAACTTAACTATCGAGATACCTTTTCCAATATAATTGAATATCATGGATCAATTTTTCTATTGTAAAAAAAGCATATACAAGGATGGTCATTACATGATATTACATTGAGACGTATGTACTCCACTAAGGATTAACCATACTCTAGCGACAAGTTTGAAAAAATATAAATGGATAACATATTAAGGAATGATAATGTATAAAGAAATAATAGGGAAGCATATGATACATATTGAGGTAAAAATAGAAGGATGATTTAAATTTATAATGGTATTCATTTTATACAATTTTAACAAGACCAATTACAAAGGATAAGAAGAAAGACAGAGGGGAAGAAAAAATTTGACACAACAGTAACAATAGAGTCCTCATCTTGTTCAGGTTCTTGACATATTGGTGGATCATAAAGGAACAAATAATAAATGTTGTGTACATTCCAAACTATTGCAAACCACCATGAGGGAATGTACATTTACATATTCTATAATGTAAGAAGTATAATCAGGCTTAGAGGGCCCAAATATTACATACTTTATATACATACATATATAGTGACCTCAACAAGGAAGATATTATGAGTAAGGACAACTATCATAGCATAGGGTTTGGGGGGCTTCTTTACATACATATTTGAGGCACACTTATGAAAACACTAAATATAAAGAAATTGAAGCATTAAAGCCATCACTCTTTTGATACATGTGGAGTGTAAAGGGTCAGTACCCCTTGTGCCTATTTATGCAAATAAAGTAATTTTGTATGGAGACATGAAAGAGAGAGTTCAAAGGTGGAATTTACAAATGTCCTAAGAGTAGTATTTGTGGGCCCTCACATCTACTGAGGTTTGAGAAAATATCAAAATATAATTGGGACTCTGTCTATATAATATATTTTAAAGGAGAGATAAGTTTTTTATTTTTATGCCCAATATTATTTCCATTTTTTATGATCATTTTAGGTGAAATTAATAAGGAACTAATATGTTGAAAATATAGAGTAAAATATATATTGAAGATTCAATATGTGTACATATGTTCAAAAATATATATATATATTTATATATTTATATATTTATATATTTTATTAGAATAATATTTATTATTATTTATAATTATTCTTATTTTTAATTTCAATATTACCATATGAATTATGTTCCTTGATCTTTTCCTCTAAGACTGCTATTGTAGGAAAATAAGGGAGAATGAGATTCAAACGGTGACTGGCATTTCAATAGAGGCAACCTTGAAAGAGAAGGAGCATATAGAGAATATGTTTTAGTCAATTTTTGGTGATTTCAATCATATTGATTTAGAGGGGGTAAACCTTGTTGAGATGGATTCTCTAGTAAATTGTAGTAGTCAAGAGGACTATGATTCATGAATATACCTTGTGACTATGTGATTTTGATGGGCCTACCCCTGTGTATATCATGAGGAAGTGATGACTTCCAAATGATGTCACTTGTATTTGTAAAAGTTATTGAAAGGTGATGATCTTACAATAACTTGTGTTATGAGATCAAAAAAAATTGAGTATATGGTAAATGTCTTGTATCTCAATATTCTAGGAAGCCATTACTCAAAGGATACTTTGTGAATATCATTGATACTCTAGGAGGTCAATACTCTTGATACTCCAGGAGGCCAATACTATTGATACTCCAGAAGACCAATACACATGATCACACCTTATTTGAGTAATTAGTGAATATCATATGATATTATGGGAGACCAATACTCATGATATCGCAACTTATTTGAGTGCTTGGTGAATATCAAATGCTGATATTTTAGGAGGCCAATAATCTTGATATTAGATGTGATATCAAACTTTATTGAGTACTTGGTGAATATTATATGTTGATATTCTCGAAGACTAATACTTATGATACAAAATGTGATATCAAAATGTTGAATATTTTTTTATCCAAGATATCCTTATATTACTTTGAGGTAATATGGTTGTTTATCCTCTATAGCTGAGAGGGAGTGTTCAATGTTTTGTAGCTTCTTTTGAATAAAACTTATTGTGTGTGTGTGTATATGTGTGTGTGTGTGTGTGTGTGTGTGTGTGTGTGTATGTATGTATGTATGTATGTATATATATATATATATATATATATATATATATATATATATAAAAGAGTTATTATCACATTATTAATCTTAAATATCATATATGTATGCCTTGAGAATGTAATTTGGAAAAACCTAGAAAAATGCAAACAGTGTTAGTACATTTACATCTCTAGGAAAATCAATAGAAAAATAAAGATAATAATTTCCACACCACATATCATATCATTTATAAATATTAAAGGACTAAGTTAAATATTAAAAATTTGAGTAGTGACATAGCACAATGGACTACTAAGATTTGCATCTTGGTGGGAGTTGAGCTTCACTAATGAAGTGATTTAGAAACTACTCTAAATGGGTCACCCTGACATTTTTTTAGTTTAGTGAATTGTTTAAAGAGAATTTCATTTTCATTTTTTCTTAGCTAAGTAGTGTTATAATTTTTTATTCTTAAAGACTCATACACAATCTACCCAGGAGCATAACATTTAAATTGTGGATTGTGGAAATTTATATACCTAGAAAGGTACATTTTATTTATTAATTATACATTGAACTTTCAACCTTTTTTTTTGTATTGAAAAAGAGAATATGTATATTTGAATTCAATGTGTTAGGAAGGCATGAAGCATAGGTGAAACTTATTTGGCAAAGGCTCAAGTATTGAGTGGTCTCAATTCACATCATTTAGAAATTAGAGCAACACTTTCTAAAGTATATCAAATTTTAAAGTGGAATATGCAATCTAAGTTAGCATTGACCATAGACATTTTTTAAAGTCATGATTTACACCTACTAATTATTTAATAAATTATTTGATAAAACATAAATAACATAAATAAAGATATTACGATGTATGATTTAAAATATATAATTGAGTTGTGAAAATGAAGATATTTTTTTTCACTCCACATGTTATATCTTTTTGAATATGAATGGACTAAGTTCAACATTAGAAATCCAAGTAGTGACATAGTTGGCTAAAAGCTATGGATTCTCTCCACTTGAATTTAGTCAATGTGGATGGGAACTATTTTTTGGAAACTAGATTTTGACTATGTGGTGCATTTGTAAAAAGTTGCTTAAGTTTTCCATTGGGTATTGTGGTTGCTTTTATTTTTACTTACACCATTTAACTTATCATAATTATGTCTTAGTTACAAAATAACCTATTTTCTAGATTGGCATGTATCCCAAGGTTCTCAAAAACTCTATCCCAGAAAACCAATAGTGGAACTATGAGAGTTGAAATCTCTATTTGACCCAAATGGGTATCCAAAAATATAAACACTTTAAATAGAAACTAACAAAGCATATTTTTGGGTGATACAGGATTACCCTTACACTACTAGATGCTCTTTCATCATTAACCTCCCCTAACTTGAACAAAAAATTCAAAAAGAGAGGAAGGATATCCTTGAATGAGCTAAAATCCCAGGATGTTGAGGTAGAGGGGAAAACCAAATCAACTAATCTTTTTTATGTAGGGAAGGAGAAGTTCCTTCCCAAGGAGATATAAAGTTTGTAATGTAGAATGTTAGGGGGGCCAACACCCCTAATAAGCAGTTCTTACTAAAGTGTTGTCTTAATCATTATAAGCGAGATATTGCAATGATTAAGAAAACTAGACTAAGTTGGGAAGAATTATCAAATTTCAAAAGAAAACTAAGGTTCAAAGAAATCATTGGAAGCCTAACTAGGACTACTTCTAGAGGTTTAGCTATTATTTGGAACCCTAAAATACTAAAATACCACCATTATGCATGGAAAATAATTGGATGGGGGTCCATATAACTAGTTTGTGTCAATCCTTGGAATTCAATATCATCAATTTATATGGGCCTGTGCCTAGTTTTGAGAAAATAGATTTTGGGATGGATATTGACTACCATCTTCAAAATTGGCATTTTTTTTCCTATAGGAGGAGACTTCAATGCAATTTATTTGATTTCAACAAAAAGAGGTGGTCTATCCAAACTATCTCAAGAACCTTTGGACTTTAATAATTGGATCACCCATTCTATCTTGTTAGAAGTGGTCTCCAAGGACAATTCTTTTACCTGGAATAATAGAAGGAAGGAATTTATTCATATTGCATAAAAAATTGATATATTATTTTCCTTTGGAAATATCCCTAATCTAGTCTCCCATATGGATGTTGAAACTCTCATGTTCTTGGGATTTGGTCATTACCCTTTCCTTCTTAGGATGAAACTGTATGGGACATCTTGTAGAAACTCTTTTAAATTTGAGAAGATGTGTCTTAAAGAAGAATCATTACTTCCTTTATTATAACATTGGTAGGCTACTATTGATGTATCAAGATTTTTAAAAAAATTATAAAGTTGTTCAAAAACTTAAAATTATTAAAAATCATCTCATTCATTGGAATAAAATCAATTAGGAATTTTTTTTTAAATCTTAAATTGGAAACATAGGAAGAATTAGCTAAGGTTAATTTGGAGGTAATGCAAAGAGGGATGGATAAGAAACTCTATCTATAGAAAAATATCTTAAATTGAAACTAGAAGATATCCTAGCAAAAGAGGAAAGCTCTTGGCTCCAAAAATTAGGGGAAATTTGGTTTAAGAAAGGGGACTAAAATACCATTTTTTTGCACAATACCACAAAAATAAAAAGATCAATAAATAAGGAGTCTAAAATAAAAATTAGTGGAGAAAACCTAGTGGGTAGCCTACCTGATATTACCACAAAGGAAGTTTCCTTCTTTGAATACACTCTTAATGAAGAATCATCACTTTTTAATAAAATTGAGTTTCTCAAAAACATCCCCATATTGTTATCTAAAGAAAAAAATAAAATGTTGTCAAGTAAATTCTCTAAGGAAGAGATCATTATTTCTTTATTTCAAATGAATCCGGATAAATCTTCTAGACCAGATGGCTTTTTGACATGCTTCTTTCAAAAATGCTATTAATTTTTAGCGGATAAAAGCTCAAACCCTTGGAGGGAGTGAGGATTTTTGGGGGTCTCTTTAAAGAGGTTAATAACACCTTCCTATCTCTAATCCCTAAGAAATATTCCATTTAAAGCTTCAAGGATTATTGACCAATTATTCTTTGTAACACACTATATAAGTTATTAACTAAAACTCTAACAAATCACCTATAAAACCTTTTTCCACTTTTAATAAGTGATTAATAGACATTATTTTTTCTAGGGAGATTGATATATGGTAGAATGATCAGTGCACAAGAAGCAATATACACTCTTCAAGAGAATAGAAAGTCAGTAATGTTAATTAAATAAGATATAAGTAAAGTGTGTGATAAGGTTAATTTGAGGTTCTTATGTAAATGCTTACAAACCTTCAGTTTTTCCAAGTCTTGGATTAATTTAATATTTGAATGAATCTCTACACCAAAATTCTTAGTCATGATTAATGGGCCTCCAAAGGGTTTCTTCTCCCTCTCTAAAGGCTTGAGGCAAGGGGATCCATTATCTCCCTCTATTTTCATTCTAATTTTAGAGGCCCTTGGTAGAGCCTTTTGTATTCATTGTTCTAATAAATCATTCAAGGGTATTAATTTATCTAAGCATAATGATCTATCCACTCACCAAATATTTTTTAGCCTAAACTGATAATGATGTTAATGTAGGTGAAAGAGTCATATCAATTATTATGTTGCCATTGGTATCAAGCCTTAATTGGTTAGATATTACATTAATTTAGTAGAGTACCATATCATTTGAATGATGAAGAGGATTTAAAGAAAGTATAATGATATATAAGTGTTGATAAGTGTATGGTATACAATGGGAACTTGAATGGGTTAGACTTTTATAGTATAATGTTGGTTTGATTGTTTTACGTAATTTGATTAAATTTTGAGATCATGTATAAGAAAGAAAATTTGGTCCATGAATGAAGAAGCATAGTATTGATTGAGCTACTATAGTTATCACTAATCACTTGATGAATAAGTGAAGAATGTATAATGTTAACCAAGTAATTACAATGTTAACTAAGTCTATTGTTGACCAAGAAAGATGTAATGTTAACTAAGCATGTAAAGGAAGAAAATGTTTAGAAAATATTTAATCTGAGGTTGACATTTGATAAAAATAAATATTTTTCAAGAAGTTTTGAAGATAAGGATGAAGTTAGTTATGAGATCAACAGTGGGACAAATTTAAAGAAGTTCTTATGAAGGAGATTTAACAATTTTAATTGGAGAACACAATTCAAGGAGGAAGTATATTTCCTAAGCATCTAGATTCAATGAATCTAAACTTGATGAAGATTTGATGACTATAATTAATTGAAAAAACCTAGAAGAATAATTTCTATGTAAGGGATGAACATAATGTTTATTGTTGTTGATCAAGTTGAAGAAGAAAGTGATAGCCAAAAGGATAGTCAAGCATAATAGCATTATGAAGATCAAGCAAGAGAATTACTAACTTGATGTGTGAAGTGTATGAATCAACCATAAAGGGATCAAAAGGATTGAAAAAGGAAAGAGATTGAGTGACACAAAGATCTAAATAAGAAAGGTAGTGCTAAAACCTAACAGATCATTTCATTATTATTTCTAATCATTGTAACAAAAAATATCTTAATCAAGTGGACCTAAAAGTATTATTTAAATCCTATATGGTGACATTATATTGAGTATTTTGTATGTCCTTTACAGAGGTTCGCTCTTGAGAAGTTTCAAGGAGTGATAAGGTCTACATGATCTTTGGTGAAAATCCTCTAACAAGGTCACATTAACAACGTGTATGTAATCTTTAACAAGGTTGGCTCCTAATAGAGCTCACTTCAGAAGAGTAAAATTTTTGGGTTGTCATTTCTTAGGTGGCTTTTCCCTTAACATACTTGTGTCAAAATTGTGTCAATGCTTATTATGTTGCATCTTTATTTCATATTTACTTTTTATTGTAGCAACTCAGTATAAGCTAGAACTTTACTCTAATACTTAGTAGATTAAATTGACAGTTTGATGAAAATTTTATATTGGTTTATATTACAATGCTAGATCTAGTTATCAAGTTAATGTTTTAAGGCCTATAGGATAGCTAGTTTTAATTGATTCACCCCATCCCCTTCTCAATTATCTAACAATTAGTATCAAAAGTTGAGTGGTTGAAGAACATATTTGAATGGATTTAAGCTAAAGATCCAAAAATGTATAAGAGAGAGGGACTAAAGTTGAACAAGGAGAACCTCTCTTCATGGAGAAGGAGAATGAAGTTGCACCTTTCAGGGATTGGAGACAATGCATTATATTATCTACATAATCAGTAAACCCCTCCAAACCCTCGTATAATAGTGGAATATATGAACCAAAAGAATGAACATAATAGCCTAATGATCGAGATTTCTTATGTGATGAATGATGTTGAGTTTGATGATATCAAGAACTATGCTACTAATAAAGAGATGTGGGACAAGATGATACATGTGCATGTTGTAGATTAAAATGTATTGAGGTCAAAACTAGAAATTCAAAGAGGTAAATATGATGAGATGGAGATAAAAGAAGGAGAAAACATTATGTAGTATAGTAACTAATCAAATAAGTTGCGAGTCTCATCAAATCTACTGGAGGAGTCATCAATAATAAAGAAGTTATAAGTAAAATTCTCATAACTTTATTTCTCATTCATGCTATAAGAGTATCTACTATTTAGGAATTCAAAGCTATGATTGGTAATGATCTTACTCTTGATGCCTTGGTCGATAGATTAATTTCATTTGAATTAACTTTCATAATAGTGTACCTAAGATTAAGAATGCTTTTAAGACATCACCAACTATTGGAAGTTCAAAGAAAGAGAAGAGTACTAATGATGAGAGTGATTCAGGTCTAGATGATAAAGAGATGGATGATATTGAAGCATTTTTGGAAAATAGGCTATCGAGAGGTAAAGGAAGATTCATAGGTAAACTATCTCTGATATATTTTAAATGCAATGAAGTTGGTCATATTATTGCTAAATGTCCTAACAAGAATAGGAGTGACAAGAATGACAAGGAGGAAAATACTAAAAGAATAAAGACTACAAGAACAAAGGAAAGAAGGCATGTTCTATTACTGAGGAGCACATTGATTCAAATTCATATGATGAGAATGTGTTAGGATGAACCATGGATAGAAATAACAATTACATACAAATATACCCAATATTAGTAAATAACAAATTGCATAGAAAAGAGCACAAGACACAAAGATTTAATGTGTTTCACCCAATCCTTAGGCTATGTCACCCAACAACAATTCTAATATTATTACTATCTAAAGAGTATAATATGTAATCTCTTATAGCTCAATCTCACCAAAAGAAGCTATAATATTATCATACATTATGAAATCACTAACCCTACGCCATTTTATACAAGCTTTTGCCTCTTACAAAATTCATGCTAGAATAAGTTGTCCAATATTTAAATAATAGTCAACATCTTTACAATAGTCAATTCATTTTTGGCAAAACTCCCAAGTAGTATTGCCCCTTGACCCTACTCTATACTACAATAGGGAGTGCACCTAGGGTAGTGCTCCAAGACCCCACATAGGGAATTTCTTCTTGACCCTATCTTGTGGGAGTTGTTCCCAAACCCCCAAAGTAATAATCTAGTGGAAACTATGTCAAATGAACTAAGAGAAATTAACCTTTGAGTTTGATTAGGCTCTACATCACAACAATCTTCCACTTGGAGACTAATTTGACTCCATGAAAAAAACCTCCCACTTGGAGACTAATCATAGGATTGTTAAACCTATAGCTCCCACTAGAATATCAAACCACCCTGGACTATGTTGTGTTCTTTTATTTTGTTCAATTTAGATAACCAACTAAAATTGAAAAGTTCAACTTCTCCCTCCTCACTACCTAGGTATACATATATGTTGGATTATCATATGTATGTATCATCTCTAGCTTTAATTTCCCATCATCCAAAAATGATTGAATGAAACAGTGTTTCCATTGTATGTGCTTTATCTTTGAATGTAGAGCATGATTCTTTGCGATATGAATAACACTCTGGCTATCTACAAACCAATAACTATCCCTAGGTAGGTGTCCCAATTCTTCCATGAATAGTTAAATCCATATCATCTCCTTGGATTCCTTTGTAGTAAAAACATACTCTACCTCTATAGTGGATAAAGCATTAACCTTCTACAACCATGAAATCTAACTCACTGCTATCCTACCAATAGTAAAAACATAACTTGTAGTACTCTACCAATTATCAATATTGCCTACCAAATATGATTAAACATAAACTTGTAAATCAGTAGTAGGGCCCCCAAAATGTAAACACTTATTGGATGTGCCTCTCAAATATCTAAGAACCCATTTGAGTGCATGTCAATGCTTAGTTCCAAGATTACACATATACTAGCTAACAACTCCCACTGCATGTCCAATATTTGACCTAGTACATATCATGGCATACATTAAGCTCCCTATAACTGAAGCATAAGGTACCTTGAAAATTTTATCCTCTCCTGCTAGTGTCTTTGGTCACATCTCCTTAGTCAATTTTAAATGACTAGGTAAAGGTGTGTTGACAACTTTAACATTCTCCATAGAGAAATGTTGCAACACCTTCGCAATATCATCAGCTTGATATAATATCATTTTTTTGTGCTTCCTATCTCTGTAAATTTTCATAATAAGGATTTTATTTTCTACCCCCAAATCCTTCATAGAAAATGAATGTGCTACATTTTTTTTAAACCCTTAATGTTATCTATGTTAGACCTAGTTACAAGCATATCATCAACATATAAACATAAAATAATATCGTCATCACCATCTAACTTCTTAAAATAAACACAATTGTCATAATGACAATGAGTATAACCATGTTGATTCCTAAAACTAGCAAATTTAAAATACCATTTTCAAGGTTCTTTCTTAATGCCATATAAACTTTTCTTCAATTTGCACACTAAATTCTCTTTATCTTTGACCTCAAATTCTTGTGGCTATATCATTTATATCTCTTCATCTAAATCACCATTAAGAAAATTTGTTTTAATGTCAATATGGTGCAAATACAAATCTTTAGTAACTACAATACTTAAAATAGTGTGAATAAAAGTCATTTTAACAACTCGAGAAAACATCTCATCAAAATTAATGCCCTTTTTCTATGAAAATCCCTTTACAACTAAACTGGCTTTAAATCTCTTCTTACCTCCATCCTCTTATTTCAAACTATAAACCCATTTATTCTGTAAAGCCCTTTTACCTATAGATAATGTGCATAAATCCCAAGTCTGATTTTTCAACAAGGAGCCCATTTCTTCTTTCATTATAGACTCCCACTAAATCTTTGTATCAACCTGCACATCTTCATCATAACATTGAGGTTCACCAAAATCTATTAATACAATATATTACAAAGAGGGAGAAAATATTTTTGGTGGTCTACTTGGCCTTGTTGAACCTCTAACATTCATTTTGGTGTGTGGCATTTGTTGTTGTGGTTGTTGTAGAGCATGAGGGACTAGTAGAACATCATCTTTTGGAGTATCATCGAGCACTACATAATCATTTTCTTTCTTCTCATGCTACTACAACAAATCTTTAGACAATGCTTTCTCATTGAATATGACATCATGCTTCTTATAATTTTAAAATTTTGAAAATCCCAAAGCCTATAACAAAATTCATCAATGCCATATCCAACAAATATACATTTCTTTGTCTTATCTTCCAGCTTGGTTCTATTTTCATAATCTATATGTGCAAAAGCTTTACAATTGAACATTCTAAGAAATAATAACTCACCTTCTTACCAGTCATGCTTCCTCTATAATATCACAACCCAAAGGAGTAGAGGGACCTCTATTGATAAAATATACAAAAATATTGATAGCCTTAGCCTACATATTTAAGGGTAGTCTAGCATGCAACCTCATGCTCCTTGTACACTCCATTATTATCATGTTCATTCATTCAGCCATTTCATTTTCCTATGGAGTCCTTGGAATAGTTTTTTGTCTACAAATACCATTAGTGGAACAATGATCTTCAAATTTGTTAGTACAATACTCACCACCATTATCAGATCTGAGATATTTTAACTTTTTACCAGTCCCATTCTTAACCAAGAATTTCCATTTCTTAAAAGTTATAAATACATCATTTTTTTGTCTACTGAAATAAACCCATACTTTTCTTGTTACATCATGAATAAATGTAACATAATAATGAGAGCCACCAACGGAAGATACCTAAGCTAGTCCCTATACATCTATATGCAAAAGCTCTAATTTATTATTTTTCTTTTCCCTTCCCACTCTTCACAAAACTAACTCTCTTTTTTCTTCCATACACACAATTTTCACAAAAGTCCACAAATTTTAGACCTGGTAAAACTTTCTTTGAATGAACTAATTTCATACCTTTATCACTAATATGGCCAAGTCTATTATGTCATAGTGTTGTTTCAGAATCTACACCAATTATTTGTTATTGCTACTCAACTACAATAACTATTCCTAGACATTAATTTTCTCTAAAAAAATTAAAGTAGAAGAAACAGTATGAACTATACAAAGATATAAGTTGCCTACTTTCACACATTTTTCTACTATAAGGGAACCTTTTGAAACCTTACAATTTTTATCATTAAAAGTAACTATGAAACCCTCATCACCTAGTTGCCCTGTTGAAATTAAATTCATACTTAGCCTTAGAACATGTCTTACCTCTTATAGTAGCCAATGATCCTCACTCTACAACTTAATCTTAATTTTTCCCTTTCCAACAATTTGACAAGGTTCATTGTCCCCCAAATATACTAGCCCAAAATCCCCATGGACATAATCAAGAAAATAACTTCTATTAGAAGTAGCATGAAAAGAAGCCCCTAAATCTTGAACCCATGAGTCATCAACACATTCTAAAGAAAGAAGCAATGAATCCTCTTCAGATTTTTTGTCTCCTTGATCTCTTCTTGTTTGTTTCCTTCATTATTCTTTTAAGTCCAACAATCTTTCTTCTTATTCCCCAGTTTTCCACAGTACCTCTAGAGCTATTAAATTAGTGTGCAAAGAACATTACTAATTAGAATAACATTCACAAACTAAGTAAATTAGCTACAATTATGATAAGATGAAAGAAACTTTGTTGAGGTAGGAAAACCAAGAATTATAAGCTCCCCAAGTGTGACCTTGATTTTATTGATATGTCCAGCGATGGGGGATGTATGCTCACATGTTCTCAAGCTTCAAGTGGTAAGTGATCAAGCATGGAGATGGATGAGGGTTTCAGAAATGGAGGTGTGGAAGGATTTTAACATGGTAAAGCTATAAATGGCTATGTTGTAGTGGTTAATGGGGCATTATACATTTACAAAAAAGTTGAATGATTTGTGAGAGGGGCATGGCTCAATTTCTAGGCTAAGTGATGATGAGAAAGATGGTTAGGATGTGAGAATGGATAAAGGATGGGGAAGGGCTAGGATGCAAGGAAGTGGGAGCCCATGGATTGTGCTTCTTCAAATCTCTAGCCTTGTGACAAGTGTCACAAGGGGATTGGGTGCTCAAAGTGGGGGGTCAACTAGAATTATGAGCGAAGGGGAGTGTGGAAGAAGGATTTAAGAGGCATTTAAGAACATTTATAACATGTAAGAGTCATTAATGCTCTTGGATAGGAATGTGAGAAGATCAAGGAGAGTTTTAACTTTGACTTGGGTTAGAAATTCTTAACCCTTGCTTAAAGTTGTGCACATATTTAGGAGGGGGATTAGGCTTGACTTAGGAGGGGATCAGGAGGCAAGTGAGTTGAGGCTTAATGAGGTAGGTTAGTTAGTTGGCTAAGTGAGGCTAGTATGGGTGAATGAGTTAGCTTAGGGTAATAATAGGGTTTTAGGATGGTTAGGTATTTGGATTTGATTTATTAAATGATTTATTTAATAAAAGGGGCATGTGTGATTAAATTAAATAGATTTTTTCATTTATTTAATTTAATAGAGAAGTGGGGATTTGATTGATAAACTAATTTTGGGTTATCATTTGATTTTATCAATTGGATTATAGTTAATTTAATTAATTAATTAACTAGGGGATGATAATTTATTATTTAAATATAAAATATTTAATCAACAATTTCCTAGAAGGTTACTAAATTAGATTACCTAGTGATGTAATTAGATATATGTGTCTACATTTTTCCCCTCTTTGACATACTATTAGGACAACACTATTTCAAAGGAGTTCAAATATAAATGATGCAAAGAAGATTTTTAAAGAAACACTGCCACCCTAGTCTTAAGTAGAAGAGAAGAGAATGGACTATGCAATGCTCCTCAAGGAGGTGATAGGGAGAGAAAATGAGGCTTGATTAATTCTTGAAAAGTTACAATAAGCTTGGGTGAGAAAGAGGATGTTGAAGGATTAAAAGAGTGTTAAAATGGCAATTAAATTACAAAAATAACAAGGTTGGAGGAAATGGGGGTCACTAGAGGGGTCATAGAGGGAAATAGGGAACAACAAGGGGGTTATAAGGGGGTCTAAGAGGGCTATAAAGGATTATTTTCTCTCATACCTATGGCCAAATATTGCTTTCTTGAGCTCTAATTTGGGAAATGTGATGGTTGCATATGGAAAACTAGAGGATCAGGCAGATGTGGTATGGAAAGTACAGGCACAAAAAATATCAAAGTGTTTGGTAGGCACTAAAAATTTTCCATTGTCATTTTGTCATTTTCTTTTATAGTGTTCCCAAATTTTAGAAAGTGTGTTCCTACAAGAATGGGTCTGGTGAGATTGCAATCAGGATCAACAAGACCATGATCCCAGAAAAAATTCTAGAGGGAAGGGTTAAAAAAGGGGATTAGAAGCTACTTTCATGAGAATGCAAGTTTGGCTACCAATTATCATGAGAACAAAATTTTGGTTGGAATATTCTACAGGATGGTAATCTAGAACACAAGAATGTGTTCCTGATAGTGGGATCACATTCACATAGGATAGGGAGATTTAGGAAAGAATCAATGAGAACGAGGAAAGATTGACTAGCATAGGGATAGGATGGGACATTTTCTCATGGTAATTTGTAGTTGAAGGAATTTGAGGATGTAGGTTGGGTAGTGGGAACATAGGTTAGGATTGGGTAGGATTATAAAATGTTAAGGAATGATCCCACTAATAAATGTAGCAGCAGGAACGCTAGGACAAAGATGGGTCATAGGAACACAAAACCACTTGCGAGAATACAAGGAAAAAGAAAGGAACTAAGTGGGTGGGAAAAGGGAGGGTGATGAAACATAGGTAGAAATTTTTGGTAAAAGGAATTGAGGACTAAAATGGGTATCTATTTGCTTGATGCAATGATGTGTTGCAGTGCTTCACACTAGGAAGTAGTTTAGACCCATAGAATAGGTGAGAATTGATGCCATTGGCTTGGGATATTTGGCTAGATTACTACATAAATGGACCTATATGGTGATGGTGACAACATTATACAAGCATTGATATAGTGAGACTAGGACATTTCATTTTTTGACAAGCAAGATGATGGTGAGTTTGGAGGATGTGTACAAGATCTTTCATTTACCAGTGTGCGGTACATCAGTGATGGCAATTAGGAAGATCATAGGAGAGGTGGTTGTGCGATGAATGGTGGGGCCCAAAGTTGAGTTTCATATCTAGATAGGTTCTTTTACATTAGATGATCATTTGAACTAGGTAGTTGTGGAGTGGAGGATATACTTCTATGTATGTGGGCTAATATCAAGGTATATTGCCCCAAACATAGGCAGAATAAGTGTTACTTTGGCATTGATGCTGACAATCATGTAGATCATGGATGATGGAGACCCAACAATATAGGGATCATTGATGATGGTGAAGTTGCGTAAGAATCTTTATCAGATAGTAAACTAGGGTGAAAGGTGCTACTAGGGGAGGAGCATGGGCTTCCCCATTCTATTACAGGTGTGGGCTTGAGAGCACATTGTGGTTTTTAGGATGATCAAGAAAAGGGATGAGTATCCAAAGGAACTTGTGGTTTATAGCTGGGGTGATCCTCTCACCTATCACCATATAGAGTAGGCTGACTACTAGTGAATCTAGTTGGACAAGAGTCAAGTAGTCATATGGAGGCCATATATGGGTCTCAGGCTATGGGTTGAGTAGAGGCAACAACTATCTTATACTATTTCTTGTTGCTTCATTTTTGGTCAATGAGAGTACATTTTTGAATAATACTAGCTAGATAGGGTGCTATGGTAGTTTGGGTGGTCATAGGTTGTACTAAGAGAGCCCATTTGGTACCAGACAGCTACGAGAGAGTCTATGGCCCTATATGGGACAGCTTTATAGAGGGAAGGATTTTTACAAGCATGGAGAGACCTAGTTCCATAGGATTGGAATAGGTTTGGTGGGGTAGTAGATGTTTACTCCACATAGGAGTACAAGGATGGTTTTTAGTGCCCAAGGCTAGTAGGTTGGGCATAGGTGATGAGAGAAGCAACAGTGGCAAGGGAGATTTCCTGAGTGGAAAGATGGGGGAGATATGAGGTTAGGGGCCTAATATACTGAGTAGAGTCTATGGCCTAGGGGGAGGCACCACAAAGGCAGAGGAGGAGAGGAGAGGGCCAATAGGAGGAGGTGAGGAGGCCACAAGGAGAGAGAGGAGAGGGGGCCCAAAAATAGGAAAACTAAGTAGAGGTCAAGATGGGGACATTACAAATGGAGGCAGGGTGGTTAGAGGGGAGAATAGATGTGATAGAGAGGAAGAGGGAGAGGCTATATGTGATATTAGACATGGTGCAAGAGGAGAGAGACTAGTTGGTGGTGGAGGTGGTGACCATGCAGGCACGGATGGTGGTGGGGGGAGGGGTGACAGAGGAGCTAAGATAGCTAAGGGTGGAGGTGGTGACTTTGAGAGCATAGCTAGTGGTGTGAGGTGAATTTGAGGAGCTAAGATGGTTAAGGGTGAGGTGGAGGACCTTTGAGAGAGAGTGAGATTTTATAGAGGGAGGTATCATATAGCGATACTAGTAGATCAAATTGAGCACTATAGGTGATTGACATAGTCAAGTGTAGTTGGCACACATACATGCATGCAAGGTGGGGGGAGAGTGGATGGATCATTGGGGTCTCACAAAGGACTAGTGGGTCTTAGCATATAGGACAAAGTCATAGGTCCAGGCATAGCCAGAGGTAAGAGGGGGGGTTAGGTGGGAGGAGGGTGGATGAGGTCACCACCACTAGCAGTGCAAGGTGTAGAGAGGGACTCTTATGAGTCTCATGGATGAGGATGAGGAGGAGTAGTGATATGTTATATTTTGTGATGATGTGCAATATTTTGGATGTATTTTTATGGGCATAGACCTGACATATTTTTATGGATATTTGTACTATATGGACAATACAATTTACTCCAATGGACTTTTCTATTCTTTTAGGGATGGGTGGTGCATCTTGTTGGGGCCTTCCTTCCTTCATGTTTTTTTCAACATGTTTATTCTATCTCTTTTTGGAGTAGGATTTTTCCCATTGGGTTTTCTTTATTTCTCTGGTTTACAGAGATTTGGTTGTGCTTGGGTACCTCATTAGGTGTTGTTTGTCAGGACCCAAATCTACTTTTAGTAGTAGTTTCTAGGTTTTAGCTACTCCCTAAGTTTATATTAAGGGGGGGTGTTAGAGTAATTAGATATTTCCTAATTAACTCTAGTTGCTTAAGCTAAACATTAGGTATCTAATAATCAATATCTTTATTAATTATTATGATTCAACCTAGATTTATTTCTCTTCCTATATTTAATAATTATCTTGTAATTATTAAATACCTAGATTAAATTCTCTTCTTGTATTTAATAATTATCTTGTAATTGTTAAATACCTTAAAGAGTTTTATGTTACCTTTTTGGGTTTCGATCTCCTTTATAAGGATGATCTCTCATTGTATTTTCAACATATATCTCTTCTTTATTCAAGAATACAATTTTCATATTTTTAGACCAAACCCTTGCCTCCTCTTTCTCCAACTACTGAACAAGCTACAACAAATTTGGCTTTGATACCATGTAGGATTTGAGCAATTATGAAAATCAAATCCGCAAGCCCTTGAATACCTACATGTAGAAAACCTGTCATAGAGAAGAAAAAGACCAGAGGCAAAGGTTTGGTTTGAAAATATAAAAATTGTATTCTCAAATAAAGAAAAGATATATGTTGAAAATATAATGAGAGATCATCCTTATAAAGAAGATTGAAACCTAAAAAGGTAACATAAAACTCTTTAGGGTATTTAATTATTAATTATAGGAAGAGAAATAAATCTAGGTTGTATCATAATAATTAATAAAGATATTAATTATTAGATACCTAAAGTTTAGCTTAAGCAACTTGAGTTAATTAGGAAATATCTAATTTCTCTAGCATTACAATCTTTATTCTTTGAGGATGCAATATATATATATATAGTGATGTCCCCATTTTGACATGTAATGTAAAAAAAAAATTAATAATAATATTAAAGTAATAATATTTTATAAGTAATATTATATAATATCATCACATTATAATAGCAATATGGAATTATAATCTAATATAATGATATTATAATGATTAAGATATTATTTAATATAGAAACACTATTAATATAAAGAATTATAATATAGTAATAAAATTTATATTGTTGATATATTTAAAATCATATATGTTATAATATAATTATTATTGATATAATATATCTTATGATATTAATTAATATAATCAAAGCTTATTAATATATAGATATATAATTAAGATAAATTATAATATTATTATTTTTAATATAATATAATTAACATTATTGAAAGGGAATGTCTCTATGAAACACCATCTATATATATCGAATATCAACTTTTGAGAAAATATCATATGGATTATTATGAAAATCTATAGAAATAAGAAGCAAATAAATAAATGTCCAAAATGGGACATTACAAGTGGTATCATAGCATGATCTTGCAATCTTGTAAAAAAAAAGTGAATGGAAACATATGATAGTGGAGAATAGGGAAAAACATAAATGAGAGTGGAAAACCATAAAGTACAAAGGGAGTCAGAAGAAAAAGTATTATGTTGAATGATTGCAAAAGATAGTGGATACAAATATTTTAGAGATAGATTATTCTAGATATTGGAGAAATAAATTAGTTAACACATTCAAATAGAGATTCATTGTTCTTTACATAATATGGCCCACCTGATATAAATACAAATCAACATTAGCAAAGGATAGAAACTAAACAAGAGACTTCATAATCAGGATTCAAGAATGTAGAGTCTAGATTTAGGAGAGTGTCTCACAATTTTGATCTGTAGGAATTTGAAATTGAGATAGCAAATGGAAGGAACAACATTGAAATGATGCCTAGAGAAAATATACCTATTGGTTGATAAAGCTATTAAAATCAATATTCCCATGAGTTACAAGTGGCAACAATATCATTTGTCAAACGTGACATCTACAAGCCGAATTGGAGAGCTTTCTTGATACTAAACAAAGCCTATATGAGAGAGATATTTCTTGGCATTACAGTATTCAATGCTCAAGAAAGGTAAGAAACATGAAACCCTATTCAGAATGAGATAAGTAAAGAGAACAACTAGAGTGATGAACAAGCAAAGAGAACAATACTTGGAAAATAGAGATGGAGGGGAATCAACATAGGAAAAAAAATAGAGAATAACATATATACAAAGAGAAACCAGATACATAATAGCCTATTGGGAAGAGTATGGATCACACGTTGAAGATTAAGGGACCTGCATGTGAAAAAAAAAGATTGAAAATATTGATTGAAATTTTATCAGTCAAAATCCTTCATTATAGATATAATACACAACAACAATAATATGATGAGAACATAGAGGTAGCCTAGTTGCAAATCACATAAACGGATTAAAAAGAAAAGGTTAAGTGCAGTCAAAGAAAAAAACATGAGATATTGGGTAACAATGATAAAAGTATTTATATTGGCAGACAATAGACACATGGAGGATAATTTTTGATCGAGCATGGGAAAGATATAATAAACAATAAATTCACATGGAGAAAATATAGTCTGCAATTAAACCATACATCCAAGGATGACAGAATACAACCAAACCCAGGTAGCAACAAAGAAAATGAGAGAATAAATTTGCAATTACATGTCATATGTGATGGCCAGATTGGAGTTGTCTTCAAACATTCATCAAACAAGATGTAATTATAATAATGTCACTTTGTGTTAGTTTTCACCACCCACATAATCTGCATAGTGACGTCCTTAGAGGTTGGATTATGCCAACACATTTTTTTCTTGATATGAGACATTCCACATGGACTCTAAACTACCATCAAAATCTAAAATGACTTTCTCGCTCATTCATTATTGAGTTCTCAGATGGACAACAACCACAAGAGAAGTCCATTTAGAAAGAAATGGAGATAACATTGATTACATTTATCTTTTAATGTCAAAGTTGGACTATAATCAACATATAATCAAAGACTAGAGCAATATCAAGACAAAGGTTGGGAGATATAAAGAATAAAAAGATATTAAAATACAAAGGTGTTGCTTTTAATTTGACCCACTTTGAATTGGAGTTTCAAATGAATAAATTGAACACTTTAATGACTCCACCTGCCAATATATATATAAAGTTCAACCATACTCAAACTATATTACTGCTAGCATATAAGAGGATTCAATGTGTTGAACATTATAAATTGATAAGGAGAATGAGACCACTGTGAATGAAGGTAGGAAAGGTAAAAAGCATACACATGCAATGAAAAATTATAAACCCTCCTCTACATGATGGATCTACAAACCATCTCCATATCTACTATGCTTATTGATATATAGAAGGATAGCTATTTGTGTATGGAAGGAAGAAAAGAAAAAAACCATTATTTGTAAATACAAATCTGACATCTGGTGTGGTCTAGCAGCAAGAAAGACATCAAAGAATAAGTTTAATATAATTATGTAACAATAATGCATTGATGGTTTAATTAGATGGAATATGAGCTGATTCACACTGTATTATAATTGATTTACAACTTGATCACCACCAAAGATAATAGATTTGGATGTTAATGATAATCACTTATAGTTATATTAGTATTAGAAATGATTATTAAGATTAAGCAAAGGAAGTATGATCATAAAAATTTGGACTAAAAATGAAAAGTGATGAACATCATGTGTATGAGAGTTGGAGACTAATGGAGGAAAATGGCCATATCTATTCAAAAGGATGTCTTATTAGATAGAAGTATAAATGGCACTTGTAAATTATTGAAGAAAGGAGATATCCACAACATAATCTAAATACTTTGATCAATCTAAATTATTAGTCAAATATATTGAGTACATATAGTGATCATCTGTAAAGGTTTACTTAAGTTTCTTAGGGAAGAATCATTGAAGATTTAGTAATATTGGAAGTATTTCTATTTCTATGGGTTGGGGAAGGTGATGCTAGTCTTTCCATTAAGAGATATAGACTCAAAAGGAATAAAATTGAAGAGGCTACCAAATATTGCATATTTCAATCAAGATAAGTTCATCTTTGATTTATTTTGAATTTTAAGATGAAATTACTAAAATCCTTTTATTTTGGGATTCTTATCTGAGAATCAAATTATTTTCAAGATTAAACTAGAGAAAGACCCTTAAGCCGATATGAAGATTACTTCATACTCCTAAATCATGACTTCAACACATAAAGGTAATAAGGAAAGTTATATATTTTCTTCATATATTTTATTATGAAACAATTTTTATTGTCCTTCTTATGATTGAATTTTTTTTTTATTATGATGGATATTGAATATGCTAATACCTACTAATCAAATAGTTATACTGAAATGGAATTGATTTTTAAGTTGATAGATAATGATCAAAGAATGTTGTTAAGTAAAACCAATTAAATTATCCAAGATCATAATTCTCCAATGATGAGATAAGGCCTGCAATGGAATGGGTTAGGTGACACCACTCTGAGGTACTGGGTAAAGCCTACGGGTACTGGGTAAGGCCTATGGTGGAGCAAATATCTTAGGGTACATCATACAAGGGCACCATCTTGAGAATGATGGTCAGGATAATAATTAATAAAACTTAACTTTCATAAGATCATAATTCTCCAAAGATGAGATAAGGCCTATGGTGGAATGGGCTAGGTGACACCACTCGGAGGTATTGGGTAAAGCCTACGGGTACTAGGTAAGGCCTATAATGGAGTGAATATCCTAGGGTACATCATATAAGGGTACCATCTTGGGAATGATGATTGGAGAGAGATAACAATAATGAGGGAGAACAGTGAGACTTGTGATTGGATAACAAGGCACTGTATTATAGTTTCTCCTCCCATACTCAGAAAATGATGAGATAATATTATAATGAACTATACTTTGATTGAAAAATCACTATAAGATCAAATTTCTCTAAATTGAGACTATAAATAACTTATTAGGGGATTGATATAAGGAAATCCTAAAAAGGATAATTTATATATAAACATGTACTAATGGTGTTTTGTGGTTGCAGGTTCAAAATCAAGAAATTGCATAATGTGTGTCTTCATCTGTCTGCATCGTGTTTGCTTCATGTCTCCATCTATCTACATAATGTCTACTTCATGTTTTCATCTATCTCCATCCTATATGCTTTGTGTTTTCATTCATATATATTTCATAAATCTCTCTGGTCTTTTGAATGCAAATATGTTTTGTGTCTATGTCAAAGCTTGCGTGTGAAAGATTTTGCTTGACGGCAAGCAAATTTGAGAGGGGAGGACTATGATGTCCCTATTCTGACATGTAATGTAAATAATAAAATTAATAATAATATTAAAGTAATAATCTTTTATAAGTAATATTATATAATATCAACGCATTATAATAGCAATATGGAATTATAATCTAATATAATTATATTATAATGATTAAGATATGATTTAATATAGAAACACTATTAATATAAAGAATTATAATATAGTAATAAAATTTATATAGTTGATATATTTAAAATAATATATGTTATAATATAATAATTATTAATATAATATATCTTATGATATTAATTCATATAATCAAAGCTTATTAATACATAAATACATAATTAATATAATTATATAATAATTATTATTAATATAATACAATTAAAATTATTGAAGGGCATGTCTCTATGAAATACCATCTATATATATCGAATATCAACTTTTGAGAAGATATCATATGGATTATTATGAAAACCTATAGAAATAAGAAGCGAATAAATAAATGTCCAAAATAGTACATTACAAGTATGTATGTACTGATTCATGTGTCATATGATTTTTTTGCTATATTGTTTTGATTTTTAATGGGAAGCATGTGGATAGATGTATGAGATGGACTCGCATATGTTATGTAGAATGTGATGGTGGGTTTGTGAGATATATGATACAAATGATTATACCAATGATTTGTGATGCAGGATGTGATGCATTCTATATGAGATGTATGATATGCATGATGTTACTGACACTTTGCAATGTAGAATGGGCTGTCTTATATATGAACTATTATATGCATGATGCTACTGATATTTTGTGATGTAGGATGTGATGCTTTCTATATGAGATGTATGATAAAATGAATCTAACTATATGAGATGTATGTTAAAATGAACCTAACTAATGAAATAATGACATAAAATGAATAGACAAACTAGATGATGGAAAAGGGAAAAAAATGAACCTAAAATTATGATAATGGAAGAAAAGAACCTAAAACTATGATAATGGAAAAGGATAATAATGAACCTAAAACTATGATATAGGAAAAGGATAAAACATGAACCTAAAACTATGATAATGGAAAAGGACAAAACATGAGTCTAAATTTATGATAATGAGTAAAGGATAAAAAATTAGTCTAAAGCTATGACAATGGAAAATTAGTCTAAAGCTATGATAAAATGAATCTAACTAATGAAATAATTGTGATTATGTAAAATGGACAAAATTAAAATGAACCTACAATACTAGGATGATGAAAAAGGATGAGAAAAATGAACCTAGACTATGATGATGCAAATGATGACATAAAATGAACAGACAAACTAGATGATGGAAAAGGGAAAAAAATGAACCTAAAATTATGATAATGGAAGAAAAGAACCTAAAACTATGATAATGGAAAAGGATAAAAATGAACCTAAAACTATGATATAGGAAAAGGATAAAACATGAACCTAAAACTATGATAATGGAAAAGGATAAAACATGAGTCTAAATTTATGATAATGAATAAAGGATAAAAAATTAGTCTAAAGCTATGACAATGGAAAATTAGTCTAAAGCTATGATAAAATGAATCTAACTAATGAAATAATTGTGATTATGTAAAATGTATAAAATTAAAATGAACCTACAATACTAGGATGATGAAAAAGGATGAGAAAAATGAACCTAGACTATGATGGTGCAAATGATGACATAAAATGAACAGACAAACTAGATGATGGAAAAGGGAAAAAAATGAACCTAAAATTATGATAATGGAAGATAAGAACCTAAAACTATGATAATGGAAAAGGATAAAAATGAACCTAAAACTATGATATAGGAAAAGGATACAACATGAACCTAAAACTATGATAATGGAAAAGGATAAAACATGAGTCTAAATTTATGATAATGAGTAAAGGATAAAAAATTAGTCTAAAGCTATGACAATGGAAAATGATAAAAATGAACCTAAAACTATGATAATGGAAAAGGATAAAAATGAACCTAAAACTATGATAATGGAAAAGGATAAAACATGAGTCTAAAATTATGATAACGAGAAAAGGATAAAAAATGAATCTAAAGCTATGATAATGGGAATGAACCTAAAATTATGATAATGGAAACAAACCTAATATTATGATAATGGGAAAGGATAAAAAAGAACCTAAAGCTATGATAATGGAAAAGGATAAAAAAGAAGCTAAAATTGTGATAAGGAAAAGGATAAAAATGAACCTAAAACTATGATAATGAGAAAGAATAAATATGAACCTAAGAGTGTATGATGATGGAAAATGATAAGAATGAAGCTAAAACTATGATAATTGAATTGAACAACTAAATATATGATAAAGAAAAATGGATCAAAACTATGAAAAGAAAAATGGATCTAAAACTATGATGATGAAAATGGATCTAAAACTATGATAATGAAAATGGATCTTAAAATGAACCAAAAATATTATGATGATGGAAATGATAAGTAACTAGGGACTTAAACAATTATACCAATGCAAAGGATGACTAAAAAAATGAAAAAGATCATGGTAATGTGGTGAGAGATGAGTGGACTTGAGATGAATTGCAAGTAGAATGATAGGGAAATGTATGTGTGGATAGGATTTGTAGCATATCACTGATCAACCATAGCCTTGGTTGGGGGGGAAAAATGTGCACAACTTTGAACATAATACTTGTGGGATAGGAGATCTAGGAGATGTGATGGTTTAGAGGATCATAAAGAAGGGAAAAGGGGATAGGTTGTTAGATTGGATCCAAGGGGATGGAGTGGAATGTGGATAGGATGATAGAAGATCAAGGGGTTCTTTTAGGAATAGAAATTAGTTAGGTAGGTGGGATAGCTATGTGTGGTAAGAAAATGAAGGATTTGATAATACAGATGTAATAAAAAGGAGATGAATGAGATTTTCTTTTGATGGAACAAGGTAATGGAATGAAGGAATGATGCTTAAAGCTTGAGTGTGGGGTACTTTGTAAATAAGTACCACCATGTAGTTTAAGAACTTAATATGATATAGGAATATTGGGTATATGCCAAGGTTACTAAGAAAATCAAGGCCTTTACCTCAATATTACATAGGACTAACTCAAACAAGAACTCAAGGATTGCCCCAGCATCACACATGAATCCCAAAGGAATCAGAGTGGAAATGATACTGGGTAGTCCACAAGAAAACAAAATTTACTAATTGCATCATGTGATCTAAAATGATCACATGTTCAGAACATGCAAGGGTCACATCTGACTAACTTACAAGTAGAAAAAGACTTGACCAAAATATTTCTCTCTAATTTCCCCATTTGTAGTGCACTATGATATAAAAGATCATGGCGATCTTGAGGAGGGAACAACCAAATTTATTGCAAAAGATACTTCAAGAACCAAAAAGTGAAATCCAATATCAAGAGAAAAAAATAAATCAACAAAAAAGTAACCTTTTTCCAAAGAGATTGGTAGGACTAGATACTAACAAAGCAAGGTTAGACATGAGGAAGGATGCATCCTACAAGGATTGTTTGGTAGCATTCAAAGCTTTATGATGAGTTTGGAAATTGTAACCTTTCTTAGAACAACTCTTTGATGACAAGGGATTTTGTTGCAGGCTTCAAAGAATGATCTAGAGTAGGGAGGATTATGATAAGGGATATACAAAAAATAGGCCAAGATATGTGTAAGCATTTCTATACAAAAGTTTAGAGCAAAAGGCTAGTGGTATATTGACAATGGAAAAAAGCTCAGGATGAGGATGTAGTGTGAATGATCTGATATAGTACACTATTGCTAGAGTTACAAGTGTTATGGTACATGAATATGGTATAGAAGTTTAAATAAAACTAATATGATACATGTGGTGAGGTACGGGGGTATGATATATTTGCTAACCATGAAATAACATATTTTTTTGACTAGATTTCCAAGCTCAGGGATGAGGATAATATGCTATGATAATGATAGTGTGGTAATGGACTTGTGGAATACCTTGGGGAAATAGGAAGATGGGTGATGAGACATGGAGGATGGTATGAGAGGTGTAGTTCACTGATAGATAATGAAAATTTTAAGTACACATGGCACATAATTGTTGGTTTTCACCAAGGTACCTATCCAAGGTGCTTGAATTGCAAAGTTTTCACCATTGGATGCTTGTTTTTCTTTCACTTTTTTAGATTTTTTTTCTTTGTTACCTTTTTTTTTTTTTTCAATAGGATTAATAGGATACACTAAGGATCTTAGGCATATAATTTCTTGAGGTGAATGATTTGGTGGGATCATTTAGTGTTTCACCCTAAAGTTTTGATGGTTGATAAGCTCCAAAGCCAAAATATTTTGTGACAACATACAAACCAAGTCATGTGGGCTCAAACTCGTCCTCTTCTTGTTCAATCTAAACTTTCATATTTTAATTAAGAACCATGTCACCCTCTTGAAACTACCATGGATGAACCTTTTTTTTGAATTTTTTCTTGAGGTAATTATGATATATTATTAGATGGTCATAGACCTATTTCCTTTTATCATCAAGTAGATCTAGTTGGGTGATTCTGGCTACTCTCTAATACTCATTTTATAGTTGTCCTCACAAATAAATGTGCAAGGATGACATTTCAAATTTGATAGGAAGTACTACTTTGGCACCATAGACCAAGGAGTATGGGGTTATGCTTGTGGATGTACGAAATGAAGTGTGGTAGGCCCATAGGGTGGGGTTGATTTGCAATCGCAATCAAAATCATTGACAACTTTCTTTAGGATTTTGAGTAAGATTATATTAGTTGCCTCAGCTTGACCATTACCTTATGGAAAGTAGGGGTAGGAAAAATAGTGACGGATATGAAGGGAAGTACACAACTCTTCCATATTGAGGTTTTGAAAGTTACCTCCATGGTTGGTGAAAATGGTAGCTAGGATGCCAAAGTGACATATAATATGATATGAGACAAATTTGGAAACCTGAACTCCCATGGTAGTTAAAAGTGGGACTACTTCTACCCACTTAGTCAAATAATCAGTCATTGTGATTATCCACTTTTGTCCTTCTGAAGAGAGAGGTACTATAACACCAACAAGTTCAAACCCCCAACATGCAAATGGTCATGGAAATGAAATGGCTTGAAGATATTGAGCTAGAGCTTGTATCATATTTGCATGTTGTTGACAAGGTAGATGCCATCTAACAAAGTCCCAAGCATCATGCTCTAAATTAGGTCAATAATATCTATCTCTAATTATTTTCTTAGCTAGGACTATATCGCTCGTGTGGGCACTACAAAGTCTAGCATGTACCTATTTGAGAGTCATTGTAGCCTTATTTTGTTTTGAACACTAAGAGAGATTTTCATGATAACCATGATGTTATATGGTGTTGGTTACAATAGTGTAGCAAGATACTTTGTGAATGAGATTCTGGCATTTGACTCTTGTGAGATGGAGAGATATAATACCATTTAGTAGGTAAGTGTGAATTTTGTGGTACCATGGGGATTGGGGACCAACTGAGATGCATACCTACGTTGATTCATCATTCTCATATGTAATCTTAGGTAGCAACTGGACTAATAATTCATATTTTGTAGCTTCCCAAAGGATCTCCAAGAGTGAGCCAATAGTATCCATGGCGTCTACAACCTTGTTTTACAATCTGGGAACTTGTGCAAATTGGATCTGAGTAAAGTTTTGCTTTAACTAATCTACCAATTTTTTGTAAGGATGAAGTTTATTATCCTTGGTTTGATACTCATCAAGGACTTGCTTGATAATTAGCTATGAACCTCCAAAGACCTAGAGCTCTCTAATGATCCACTCAACTACTATTTTGATCCTTGCAATAAGAGCTTCATACTTTGAGATGTTGTTGGTGGACTAGAAATAGAGTTTGAAAGACTTAGGAATGTAGTAGGAATGTAGTCACATTGGGGAGCAACCAATACTATGCCAACTTTGAAACCATGGGATGTGTAAGATCCATTAAAGTATAGCTTCCATGATGGTTGTTCCTCTATTACGCAAAGATGTTCATCCAAGAACTCCATAATGAGGGGTTGATTAGCAACCAAGGGTGCATTAGCCAAGTGGTCTATTGTAACTTGACCTTTAATGGCTTTTTTGTCAACATATTGGATGTCAAATTCACTAAGAAGCATGACCCATTTAGCTAGGTGTCTTGTGAGTACTATGCATGATAACATATATTTCAAAGGACCAATCTTGGATATAAGTTGCACAATATGATTCAACATGTAGTGACTAATATTATGAGTGGCAAAGACCACAACTAAGTAATATTTTTCTATGGGTATATAATTAAGCTCATACCCAACTAGAGTGCAGTAGATGTAGTAAATATCCCTCTCTTTTCCTTTGTCATCAAGCTATGTTTGTAGTGCACCTAGTGTTGTTGGGGTAGTTGTGATGTACAATATGATTGGTTTTCCAATAACTGGTGAAACTAGGATAGATAGATTAGCCAAGTATTGCTTGATCAATTCAAAGCTACATCAGAAAATAGGATCCCATCTAAAATTTTGATCTTGTTTGACCAAGTATGTAAATGGTTGACACTTTTTTGCTATTTGTGAGATGAATCTTTTGACTAATTACAACTTCCCTTGAAGAGATCAAAGTTTTCCAAGTGTCTTGGGATGAGACATATCCATGATGGCCCTAACATTTTTAGGGTTCATCTCAATACCATGCCTTGATACAATAAACCCTAGAATCTTTTCAGATGTGATGTCAAAGACACATCTCCTAGGGTTGAGCATGAGACAATACTTGGCCAATAAATCAAACACTTCCTTGAGGTGAGATAAGTGATCAATGGTATTAAGAGATTTGACTAAAATATCATCCACATAATCCTCAAGAATTTTGTGAATGAGGTCATGAAAGATGACCGTCATGGCTCACTGATAGGTTACCCTGATATTTTTCAACCTAAATGGCATCATGTTATAACAAAATGTTTCCTAAGGAGTAGTAAATGTTGTTTTATGTTAATCTACTTCTACTATTATTTGATTGTATCCTGAGAAACTATCCATGAGTGATAAGAGATCATGGCCTACAATGAGATCAAAATTCATGTCTATATTAGGTAATGGAAGTCATCATTTGGACAAGCCTTATTTAGGTCTCTGAAGTCTGTGCAAATCCTAATATCACTAGAAGGCTTTGTGATAGATACCATGTTAGAGATACAATCTGATTAGTCAATTGGATGAATGATCTTTGCATCTAGTAGTTCTTCTAACTCTACTTTGACTAGTAGGACAACTTTGGGATGCATCATATGGACTTTTTTCTTCGGCTGGTTTAGCTTTTGGATCTATAGCCAAGTGGTGTACCACTAACTTAGGGTCCAACCCAAAAATGTCTTGATATGACCATGTGAACCATCCTATATTTTTCTAAAGCACCTCAATGAGAAGGTTTTCTTGTTCTAGTGGTAGAGATGCTACAATGTATGTGATTTTTGATGTCTCTGTTAGACTAATATTGACTAATCTAGTTTCCTTTGTTAGGATTGATGAAACTACAAGCCTATGATCTTGTATGGGAAGCATGAAATCTCCATCCTTAGGTGCCTCATAATTTTTTTCACCATTGAATATGTCATGAATTTTTATTTCATTTTTTGATTGATCTAATGGTGCTCCATAAGAGTTTTCACTAGGGGATACTTTTGCTTTTCTTTTTTTCTTTTTGTTGTCTATCTTTTGATCATTTTTGTGATTAGAGATTTACTCCTCCCTCAAGTAACCTTTTGGATCCAACTTGTAGACATTAACTAACTATGGAGGTTATTTCGTATGTGGTGTTTTAGCTCCCATGAATCTTAGGAGTGCATTCTCCATTGAGAATTCATCAACACAAATAACACTTGGTTGATCCCAATCAATGAGATCAAGATGAGTGAGTGGAAATTATATGAGATTAATGGAAAGTTCATAGAGCACAAAGGCTTCTAAGATAATTTTGTCAAGGAAAATATTTTTGTGGGCTTTCTTTTCAACTTCCTTAGGGATGTCTTCAACCTCGACAAGATTTTTTGGAATGTTTAAAAATGCATGACCATCTTTTGTGGTGCCCCTAGTTATGGGGAGTCCATAGCCAAGACCTTTCTTATTCTCTTCTTTATATGCCTCTATAGAATGTCTAATGCCTGACTCTTCATAGCCTAGTTTACCTCCTTGATAATCTCATTGTTTAGTAGCAAGGCGATGCAAGTGTGGCTATTTTTGTTTGAAGTAATCAAGGAGCTCTTTACCTTTTTTAGGTAGTTCTCTATATATCCATGTACTAATATCAATGTTTGTTTCCTCTTCATTCAAGGTCCCATTTGCAAAAAATGTGGTTGGTTCGAGTTTTTTGATCTAAGGATTCATGTCCAGCTTTAGCTCCTGATAAGTTGGGTACCTACAAGTATGTGGATTAAGTGGTAGAGCACCAAAAACAAAGGCATCTAAAAGACTATATTCTCCACAACCTTGGTAGTTCATCTTAACCATAGAAAGATTGGAAGCTATTATTGTATCTAGATTGTGGCATGTACTAGAGGAGCTAACCATGGTGTTTCCAATCTTGATTCTGGGGAAATGGTTATTATATGAGGCATCTACCACATTGCAATATGAAAAGGGTTTGGGATCAGTGTGGATGGTTAGCTTAGTACCATTATGTATAAATTTAATGTGTTGATGATATGTGGAGGGAATGGCCTTCATGGCATGAATCCATGGTCATCTGAGAAGGATTTTATATGGTAGGTTAAGATCAACCACATGACAGATTGTTTCTTGAGTGATAGGGCCAACTTTGATAGGTAGCAGGATAGTTCTTATAGTGGTCCACTCTAAATTGTCATATACCTTGATAGTGATGACTTCATTTAGGATCTTTGCCTCAGTGTATCCTGCTTGTTTGATGAATTTTAATGTATAGAGGTTCAAGGAAAATCCATTATCTATTATGACCCTTTTGACAAAAAAAGTAGAAACCATGATAGTTATGTGAAGTGGAAGTATATGATCTAGCTCAATAGTGGGGATGTCTAAATTTTTCAAGGACCAAGTGCATGATGTGGATAGATGGCCTACTAGGTTATGAAATTCTATGTCATTGATATCAGTAGGAAAGTGTGACTCATGAAGAATGTTGTCAAGGATCTCTTGGTAAAGTGGGCTTGTGCACAAGAAATCTAAAATAGAGATTTGAGCTAGCATATTTCCAAGGTATTTCAAGATGTTATACTATGGACCTAATAGCAGGTGGTCCTAATGGAGGTGGCCTTGATGGGGTAGTTAAAGATGGTCCAGTAATGTTGATTTGAGTTCTTCTTGTGGTAATTGTATATTCATTGTTTTAGCCTTTGATATTGATGCCATTTATAGAAGACTCTGTTTGAGATATGCAACTGGTCAAATTTCCATAGTCCAAGTAGACCAAGGGATAGTTTTCTTATTTTTTATAGTTATCACCTTGTTTGGTTTTTTGGTGTTGTTAGTGGTAGTATCATTTGCAAAATATTTCCCTACATTTATGTTATGTAGAGGAAATACATTTTGATATATCAATAATATTGCATTTAGGGAAGTTTGTGCCCCCACTGTGATTTCCTTTTGATCAATTAGATCTTGCACATAATCTTTGAGTTGCATGCACTTGAGGGTGGGGTGACCTTTAACATGATGAAATTTGTAGAACTCGTTTTATTTATACCAAGATGCCCTTGACTGATTATTTTCTAATGGTTGAATTTGTAGGTGTCAGATAACATTATTTATACCAAACTTTTCAAAGATGGCATCAAGTTTTTCCTCCAAATGGGTGTATACTCAGGATTACCTCTAGATGTGTGACCTTGACTAGGCTATGATAGTAATAGAATTCATCTGATTTAGAGGATTGTATTCATGTGGATTGTGTTGAGTGTGTTGCGATGGGGGTTGTTGGGATGATTGTTGCTACATTCTCTATTGGTAAGTGGATTATTGTTGTTATGGAAATTGTGGATAAGGGGTATTAGGTGCACTAGGTGATGCCCCTATAACATGAACTTTTCATGTATTAGTGGCATCATTAGTGATTATGTTTTTATTTTTGGTCCAATATCATAGTTTGTCATTGTATTACCCTCAGTCTTGGGTATTTTCTTTGTAAATTTTGATGGCACCATCCTTAATGAGCCCTTTTATAGGCCCATTCCCTTTATCTTGATGTCTTTGAATATTTACTAGTAGTTCATAACTATGTGGTGTGCAAGACTAGGATGTGCATTGTTAATGAATATCTTGACAAGGTCGCATTCGGGTATGGTGCATGGGATCCAAGTTGTGAGAGTTTTTCATCACTGTAAGTAATCTGCAAGGCTTTCCCATCCTTTTTGTTTTCAATGAACTAGGTCAACTATAGATAACTTAGTCTCAACTAAATGAGCATAGTAGATTACAAAGGCTTTCGATATATCAACAAAGGTACTAATTATGCCCTAGGGTATGCAATAGAACCAATCAAGAGCAGGGCCTCCTAGAATTTTTGGGAAAATGTGCATGAGAAATACATCATTATGAACCACCTCTTGGAAATGCATATAAAACTCTTTGACATGGGTGACCATATTGCCTTTCCCCTTAAATTTATCAAATTTTGGAATTTCGTATTGTTTTGGAAAAGGCGTCATTGTTAAAGTCTTGTCAAATGGATATGGATAGTAATTTTAAAACTTGAAGGTCTTAGGCTATGTTCCATCATTGAGTTCATTTAAGGTACTTTTAATCTCTTCCCATTTAGGGTTAGTAGGAGTTATGACTGGTGCCCCCAATCCTAGTGGCCCCAATGGAGGGTATGTATTTGATTATGCAGGTGAAGATAGATGGCTTTGGTTCACATATTATGGTGGATTAACTATGGATTCCACTACTACTTGTATGTGAGTGATGGGTTGTTGGAATGGTGGTTGGACATATTTTTGTACTTGTTGGATGTAGTTTTGATAGGGTGGTTGTTGTAGTAGAGGATAGGTATGGGACTAATATCCAGCTAGAGGATGTTGTATGGAAGTTTAAATGTGTGATGACTGTAGTGAGATTTTTTGGAAGGGTGGAGGTGGTGGATAGAGTGGTGTTGTATTTTGGGATTGGGTGCTTAGTCAAGGTGGCCACTAGGAGTTATATGGATCCAAATAGTTAGTTTAAGAAAGTGCACCTAGCACCGGTACTAACTGTCATGGTATGGTTTGGTTTCTTCCTAAAGGTGGCATAGAAAAATAATACATGATGGTGGGTTTAGGGTTAATAGGAAATGGTGGTAGTGGTTGTAAGTTAGACATTAATAGATTGCTAGTGAAAAGGTTAGTAGGTAGACCTTGTGATTGCGTGAAATTCCAAGGACCTAGTGGAAAATATGTGGTAGTGTTATGACTAGTAGAAAATGGGTTACTACTAGTAGTGGATGGGATAAAAGGTGCACTTCTAGACCCTAAAGATGGGATTCATATGGTATGATGAGATGTTGATTGGCTATGTTGTTGAGAGGGGTAGTCTCTAGTGCTAGTAGATGCATATGAAGTAGAAGTTGACGTATAGTGCTACTAAATGGGATAGAGGTTGATGAAGTAGTGAAGATGGTGGTGTTTATAGATGTGAAAGGTGTGTTATATTATGGTGATTGATCAGGGAAGTATTAAACATACTTCATAATTCTTTGGGGTTTAGGGCATCATCTCAAAAAAAAATTGGGCCTTATTTTCTCGAGGCCTATTTTATTGTGAATAATCTATTGATAATTTTGGGCCGCCATGTTGTAACCCTAAAGTTGAAAGAATACTTGTATAAAAGGGCTTAGGATTAGGTATATTTTTATAAGGTTTGATGCAAAAATTGCTTCTTGCGGTAGTATTGAGCTATAAGGGATTGTGGATTGTAATCAAGTTGTAATCACTGGATTGTAATAATATTGGAATTTTTTTTTGGTGGATGTGGCCTAAGGTTTGGGTGAGCCACATTAAATCTTGGTGTATTGTGTTCTCTTCTATATTATCTATTATTTTTTGATATTGTTTATATTTTCTTGTAATTTCTATCTTGTTTGAGGTTTAATCCTAACAAGTGGTATCAGAGTGAATTTGTTTTTCAATTATCATTTGCAAGAAAGTCTCACAATTGAGTTGGAGTCTCGTGATTGAGTAGGAGTGATGGTAGATGAGAGTAAGATAAATGTTGACAAGTTTAATGGGTAGAACTTTTAGTTATATAAAATGCAAATGGAGGACTATCTTTATCTAAAGTATTTATGGAAGTTGTTGGAAGGAGAAACCAAGAATCTGGGAACTATGACAAATGAGGACTGGGATCTTTTAGATATATAGGTACTTGGAAAAATTTGAGTATACCTAAGAACATCAATGACATTTAACATTACAAAAGAAAAGATGATGTTAAAGCTAATGGAAATCCTTGTAAAATTGTATGAAAATCCCTTCACTTCAAATAAGGTATTTCTTATGAAGCATTTATTTAATATGAAAATGGTAGAAGGTGAATTTGTTGAAGATCATTTAAATGAGTTTAATAATGTTACTAGTCAAATATCTTCTGTGGGTATTAATTTTGACAAAGAAATTAGGTCCCTCTTGATTTTGTGTTCTTTGTTTGAAAGATGGAATGGCTTGGTAATGGCTGTGAGTAATTCCATTTCTAGATCTAATACCCTAAACTATGATGATGTGATCTATGTTATTTTGAGTGAGAAAACTTGTACGAAAACCTCATGTGGATCTATGTCAGGAAGTGCTTTGAATCCACAAAGCAGAGGAAAACTAATTGAGAGAGGAAATAGTTCTAGAAATCATTGGAAATCAAG
Organism: Cupressus sempervirens; assembly: GCA_028749045.1. Taxonomy (NCBI): domain Eukaryota; kingdom Viridiplantae; phylum Streptophyta; class Pinopsida; order Cupressales; family Cupressaceae; genus Cupressus; species Cupressus sempervirens. The sequence goes on along the minus strand of CM053793.1, from coordinate 744,047,671 downwards.
GGTAAAGTCAAAGGGGAAGAGGTCTCAATCTAGAGAACTGAGAGATTGTTGGTGCTATGGGAAACCAAGGCACAAGAAGAAAGATTATTGGACTCGAAAGAGAAATGAATGAGATAAAATAGAAGGGAGTAAGGATGAAAATATGATAAGTAACAAATATAAAGAGGATGCTTTGATTCTATCTTTAGAAAGTGTTGATGATTCATGGGTTTTAGATTCTGGTGCTTTATTTCATGTTACACCTCATAGAGGTAATTTCATTGATTATGTCCAAGAGGATTTTGGGCTTGTTTATTTGGGGGATAATGGACCTTATTAGATTATTGGAAAGGGAAAAGTTAAGATTAGGTTGCAAAATGGGAATCATTGGCTACTACATGAGGTAAGACATATTCCAAGGCTGAGTACAAATTTAATTTCAATAGGGAAGCTTAGAGATGAGGGTTGTGTAGTTACTTTTAATGATAAGAATTGGAAGGTTTCAAAAGGTTCCCTTGTAGTAGGAAAAGTTGTGAAAATAGGAACCTTATATCTTTGTATAGGTCATACTATTCTTTATACTTTAATTTTTTCAGAGGAAAATGAATGTTCAAGAACAGTTGTTGTAGTTGACTAGGGAGAACAAACAGTTGTTGTAGATTCTGATACAGTATTGTGGCACAATAGACTTGGGCACATGAGTGAGAAAGGTATAAAATTACTTCATTCAAAGGAATTTTTACAAGGTCTAAAATTTGTTAATATGGATTTCTGTGAAATTTTTGTGTGTGGAAAATAAAAGAGAATAAGTTTTGTGAAGATTGGGAATGAAAATAAAAATGAGAAATTAGAGCTTGTGCATACATATGTATGGGGACCGGCTCAAGTATCTTCCCTTGGTGGATCTCATTATTATGTTACATTTATTGATGATGAAACTAGAAATATATAGATTTATTTCCTTAGATAGAAATCTAATGTATTTCAAACTTTTAAGAAATGAAAATGCTTGGTTGAAAATGAGACTGGTAAGAAATTAAAATGTCTCAAATTTTATAATGGTAGTGAGTATTGCATAATGAATTTGAATATTATTGCTCCACTAATGGTATTCATTGATAGAAAACAATTCCAAGGACTCCACAGGAAAATGGAGTGGCTGAATGCATGAATAGGACTATAATGGAGAATGCAAGTAGCATGAGGTTACATGTTGGGTTTCCCTTTAAAATGTGTGCAGAGGTTGTTAATACTACTATATATTTGATTAATAGAGGTCCCTCTACTCCATTGGTTTGTGGTATTCTAGAGGAAGCATGGACTGGTAAGAAGGTGATTTATTCTTTTCTCAAGACATTCAACTATGAAGCATTTTCTCATATATATTCTGAAAAAAGAACCAAGCTAGAAGCTAAATCAAAGAAATGTGTATTTGTTAGATACGATATTGATGAATTTGGTTATAGGCTTTGGGATTTTGTAAATCATAAAATTTTAAGAAGTGGTGATATCATATTCAATGATAAAGTGTTATACAAATATTTGTTGTAGCAACGTGAGAAGAAAGAAGATGATTTTGTGGTACTCGATGATACTCCAAAAGATGATGTTCTAGAAATTCCTCATGATGTGCAAAAGTCACAACAACAAATACCACATACACTAGTGAATGTTGGATGGTCAAAAAAGCTAAGTAGACCTCTAGAAATATTTTCTCCTTCTTTGTATTCTATTTTACTTACCGATGTTGGTGAACCAAAATGTTATGATGAAGCTATGAAGGTGGATACTAAGATTCAATGGGAGTTTGTAATGGCAGACGAAATGGACTCCTTGCTGAAAAATAAGACTTGGGATTTATGCAAGTTTCCTGTAGGTAAATGAGCATTATAAAATAAATGGGTTTATAGGTTGAAATAAGAGGATGGAGATAAGAAAATATTTAAATCCAGATTGGTTGTAAAAGGATTTGCATAGAAAAATGGCATCTATTTTGATGAGGTATTCTCTCCTATTGTTAAAATGACTTCTATCTATATTGTTTTAAGTACTGTGACTACTAAAGATTTCCATTTGGGTCAGATTGATAGCCTTTCCTAATGGTTATTTGGATGAAGAGATATGTATGGCATAGCTATAGGGTTTTGAGGCCAAAGGTAAGGAGAACTTAGTGTGCAGATTGAATAAAAGTTTATATGGCTTGAAGCAAGCACCTCAACAATGGTATCTAAAATTTGATAGCTTTATGCATGAGTATCAATATAGTAGGTATCATTTAGATCATTTTTTTTATTTTAAGAGGTTGGTTGATGATAGCTACATTATTTTATGTTTACATATTGATGATACGCTTATAGCTAAGTCTATCATGGATCACATGAAGGGGTTGAAATGCCAATTAGCACGTGTTTGTTATGAAGGATTTTGGGGCAGAAAAACAAATCCTTGGTATGAAGATTTATAGAGATAGGAAGAGTAGGAAATTGACATTATCTCAGGCTTATTATATTGCAAAGATGTTGCAACATTTCTCTATGGAGAATTCTAAAGTTGTCAGCAAACCTTCACCTAGTCATTTGAAGTTGACTATGGGGATGTGTCTATAGACACAATAAGAGGAGGATAAGATGTTCAAGGTACCTAATGTTTTAGTTGTCAGAAGCTTGATGTATCCTATGGTATGTATAAGGCCAGATATTGCACATCTAGTGGGAGTTGTTATTAGGTATATGATTCATCTATAGCTAGAGTATTGGAATGTTGTAAAATGAATTCTCAGATATTTGAGAGGAACATCCAATAAGTGTCTACATTTTTGGGGCTCTACTACTAATTTATAGGGATATATTAACTCTAATTTGGCAAGCGATATTGATACTAGGCAGAGTATTATAGGTTATGTATTTACTGTTGGTGGGGAAATAGTGAGCTAGGTTTCTAGGTTGCTGAAGGTTAATGCTTTATCCACTACAAGGAAGAGTATGTTACTACTATAGAGGTAGTCAAGGAGATGATATGGCTTCAATTCTTCATGGAAGAATTGGGACACCTATAGAGGGATAATTATTTGTTTACAAATAGCTAGAGTTTCATTCATCTCGCCAAGAATTCTTCTTTGCATTCAAAGACAAAACACATACAGTTGTGATACCATTTTATTCAATCAATTTTGCAGGACAGATAGTTAAAGATAGAAAAGATACATACAAATGATAATCTAATAGATATGTTTACCAAGGTAGTGATAAGGGAGAAGTTGAATTCCTCTTTAGCTTCAATTGGTCTTCTAGAATAAACAAAACAAAAGAACAGTTGAGTCTAGGGTGGTTTGATCTAGTGGGAACCTCATGGAGTAGTGGCATAGCAACAGGATCAGTCTCCAAGTGGGATATTTTTGTTTAGTGTAGAGCCTTATCAGTCCCCAAGTGGGAGATTTTTAGATTGTGGTGATAAAAATACTTGTATAAAAGGGCTCAGGGTTAGGTATCATTTTATAAGGTGTGATGCAAAAATTGCTTCTTGCAGTTGTATTGAGCCATAAGGGATTATAGATTTTAATCAGGTTATAATAATTGGATTGTAATAATATTGGACTTGTTATTTGGTGGACATAGCCCAGGGTTCAAGTGAACCATGTTGAATCTTGGTGTCTTGTGTTCTCTTCTATGTGATCTATTAATTTCTATTATTGTTTATATTTGCATGTAATTGTTATTTATGCCTAAATTTTAATTCTAACAAGGTGTAGTGGTGGTATTCTAGGATATGATGTGGACCAAAGATTGTGCTATGATGGTTTGATTGATATGTGGGATTAGAGCACCAAGTTGGGTTGATGATATATTTGGAATCATGGGTTCTAGTTGTATTGACCGATATCCTCTATTTGGTATTAAAAAGGGGTCATTGGGATCTGATAGACTAATAAGTGGTGATAGTCCTCCAAACAAAGAATTTCTAGGATCAGTTATGATGAAAGCTTGTGGTCTTGTAAAGTTGAAGACACCAATGTTATCTCTTAAGAACTTGGCCATGATGGTTTCCCTGTTCTAATCTATGATGGCATTAACAATAGTTGCGTGTCTAGGTTGATTCATAAAGGCCTCTATGTCTAGTAAAGTGTTGGATTCCTTTGTATTCTATGGTCATGGATCATGTATGATTGTAGATACTAGTGGGTATGGTTGAGCACTAGCTGAACTACCACTAATCTTAGGATCCATTTCTTTCTTCTTCCTTTTGTTCTTGGCAAGACGTGTGGTAGGTGGCATGAAATGATGATGTTCCTAAGGATGAAGTGTGAGATGGTAGTACAATGGATGCAATGATAGATGGGTGAATAATTTTGTGAAAATGATCTAGAGAAAAAACAACTATGATGTAAAGATTTTCTAGGATGCACAAAAATATAAAGTAGATGTGCAGGAAGGACCTTATGTCTAATGATATTATATGTAGGAAACCTAAGGATGAGTGATGTGATGTCAAAATAAGAGAGAGGGTATTTTTCCCTATGTGTATGCTTGAGATATGATGGTGACACCAACTCTAAGGTAGACTTGTGACCTTTTGGAAGACAAATGATGATCAAGTGTTGAGGCCAACCTTTTTCTCAAGGTGATGAGGGACACACAAGACAAATATAGTTTACCCTCAACAATACTTAGTTTGAGGGATAACTAAGATAGTGTGATGGATGTAGGATGAGAGTAGACAATTCTCAACAAAGTGACACCAAATTCTTAATTATGATGAAGAGGATGTAGGATTTTGATCTATGATGTTTGATTTGGGTGGGATTAGATTCCTAAAACATGACCTAAAGATGATGGATCTATAAAATGCCTAAGTAGGATAAAGACCTATATGAAGACCTAAATCTATGATAGACACCTAATTTATGATATGATAAGTGTGTAATGGGCACCCCTGGATGTCCCAAAAAACTAAACCAATTTGCTGAAAGGAATTTTGTCAAACAGTTTGCATGCAACCTCTTATTTCTTCGTTTAATGTTTTAAACCTCTTATAACTCCAGAAATCAAATGTTTATTTTTTTGTTGTGTTTTGTGCATGGAATTGGTATCATACAACATAAACAAGAAAGAAACTACAATAATATGCAAAGTGGAAATGAACTGCTGCTAATAAAATGTTATTTTCAGAATTCATAAAACCAAATACATGGCAGATTTAACAACTCACTAATTACTTCAGCAGTATTGACATAATACTCCAGCCCATGCTTTCAAACTTGCTGCTACAATACTTTGTCCTTAAATCAGTCCACTACCTTCATAATACCATTCCCTCAAAGCGGCATAAGCATCGGACAAGTAGTGAAGAAGATATGAGCAAAATACCAAATCTGCCTGTAGCCGAAAATGCAACTAAACTGCCTAATAATGAAGCCAATAACAAAGAATTCCAAAGGACAAACCCCAAGGGAATGATGTCTAGAATGTTACAAGAGAGGATAGATTTCCTCAAATGCCAAGAACGGAGCTGCAACTCACACACCAATTTCTTCTCATATTCAACCTGCCTAATGAAGCCCAAAATGCTTCCTTTTATTCTATTCCCAAGGGTCCGCTCAACTCATATGGGCAATGTGGGATAAAAAATGTGTAATATATAAAACATATATTAAAATACCCCTTATGTCTCCCTTGGGTACACATCAACATAAAATAAATATTAAAGTAACACTTTAATATTTTACAATTAAATTAGATGTTACTTTAATAAAACTTTAGGCATTAAAATGTATTAGCAGTCAGACTCCGAATAATGTGAGTGATAGCTCATCAAAAATCTCTCGCCGAGGAGTATCGAATCCAATCACCAAAATTGACCTGCACTGTGTCCTGCCGACTTACTAAAAATAGTAAGTATGCCTGAAACTGAGTAAATCAACTTCATTTTGGCCCAAACTCGAAATGATTAGGCCAAAACACTCTAGGATCCCTTTAAACCCTTCGTTAGCCCTCAAGACCATGTAGAACAAGGCTAACACACACGTACTTGGTCAACTACTAAAGTGGGGACATTACAAAGTGTGAAGTGTGTGTGGAAGAAGAAGATCCTAATCAAAAGGAGTATAGCTAGTATAGTTGATAAGGCTTAGATTGACTCCACGTTGTAGGGTTGAGTTCTAAATTTTGTCATCCCACTCAGTTTGTAGAGAAACTTCAACACCTTCCTTCTCAATATGATCTAACTTGGTGAGTCTAGGATTAGGTGTATATATTTTTCTTTCTTCTTCTATCTCTCTATAAACTATTTGTTTGTGGAAGTTTGACCTTTTTGAGCTTAGTTTTGGGTTGGTCCAACATAAGGTATTCTCAATAGGTTTATTGTACTCTTGGGTTAAGGTAGTGACTACAATAAGTATACCTTTTAGCCTAGGTTGGACAACATAGATCCTTTGGATAAAAAAATAGGTCTTATAAATGGTGTTTTATTAAAGGAAAAAATGGCTTGAGTTTAACTATAAAGAGTAAAATAGGACAAACTAGGTCTAAGATGATGTAGAACCTCACCATGGAAAACTTAGGAGGAAATAAATCACTCAACTAAGTCTACTTCAAGGGGTTCATACACCTTCAGGATCAATTATTCCAGTTAACTAAAACTGATATCAAACTCATTCTCTTAGTACTAACTAATGAACTGACATACAATGGGAACTTCTTTGACCTCCTATAGCAACATTAGATTTTCCTATGTAATCTTAATGAAAATCGATCAAACTCTTTCTTATTAAAATTGAAACATATTGATAACAAAAATCAACTTTGGATCTAAAACTTGGAACCAATCAAATACAAATTCACTAATAAGAAATATTAATCCATGTTTGAATCTACACCACCTTTCTGCATGTGTGGGTTTAGAGCTCGATAATGACTAACCATTACCCATGGAATTATTGGCCACTTGTACATCTGAAAATCCCATATACAAACCAAATTTTTACTCTATCACATGTCAACTATGTGATTTCAACACATTAGTGAATACATGAAGATATTCATTATGTTCAAGAGTTTCCTTCTATGTGGGTATGGATAGAAACAAACCAATAGGTAAACACAAAATAAAAAATAAAAATATAATACATAACCCCCTTATGATCCTAGGAAATAGATCACAAAAAGTCTAGAAGACTCCCATCTATGAATGTGGCCCTCAAAATAGGATGTCTTTACATTTTACAATATAGAAATCTAATTTTATGTAACAAACTACAAAACCCAAAAGCTTAGTTTAGATTCAAAAATTAGACTAATGTTCTGTTATGCAACAACTAAATTATTGACATCTTCTATGAGTTTAAACTTTCAAATTCTAGAAAGACAGTAAGAAATCACACATCCAATTTGAAAACCACAAAATTAGAAAAACTCAAAACTCTTTCTCTTCTTTCTACTATATCCAATCCCCATTGAATTACATAATATGCATTTTCAATACTTTCCCATCTCTATGATTGGGAAGATAAAATGTCAACACAAAAGCAAGAAAAGAAAACCATTTTTGAATCATGAAGAATTGGTTAGAAGTCAAAATCTTCCACCAAAATTTTCCAGTTGTTTGAAGTTTCATGTAGCCATTGATTTCCTAGTTGTCTTAATTATTTCAAACACACACAAAAATACTAAAAGAAAAACAACTTAAACTAAAATGAAAACTAACTTTGTCCTAAGTGTCTATAATTAGAGATTTTATCAAATCACTATTCCATTTATGCCACCACATCATAGGACTTTATTACAAGCATCAAAGTTTAAAACACACTTAAAACATTACATCAACTTTCTTCATAGTTTCTATACTTCTTGTAGCATCATCTTCTTATTTCTTCTTGTTGCATAATTCTAAATTATTGTTTCATCCTTATTTATTCCTATAGAATCTTTAACCATGTTAGTTCCTATAGCATAATTTGTCTAGTTTTCTCAAGTAGCATACTCCCCTGTAGAATGAATCTCAAGTCCACTTGATATGGGCTATTGTAGTGATGAACCATGTTTGTTGATTTGTTTTCTCATCTATCTATATAGCTTCTATTGTAGGTATGTTCTTCCATTTGACTAAATAATGAGTGTATTGTCTCCTTTGAGTCTTCATTGTTTTTGTATCTGCTATCTTCTCTAGTTGAGGTGGTGCTAGTTTGGGTACTTGTTACAAATCTATTGGTACTGAATCTTTATGTGTTGGTTGTATTTTTGAACCTTTGTATGGTGTGAGATTACAAACATTAAATATGGGTGAAATGCCAATTTCTAGAAGTAGAGGTAGTTGAATCTTGTATGCATTGTGTCCATACTTTTCTAAGATTTGACAAGGACCAACCTTCTTAGGTAATAATTTTGTATGCTTTGTTTAAGGTAGTCTCTCTTTCTTCAAATATTCCCACACTAAATCACCAACATTGAACTATACTTCTCTTATTTTCTGATCGAAGAATTCTTGACTTGATCCTGGACCTCCTTAATAGGTTCAACAAATTCTTCACCATGTGAACTACTAGGAAAAGTGTTTGGAAGTTCCCTAAGCTCAAGAATTCCTCTTGGGTGTGTACCATACACAATCTGAAATGGAGATTCTCATGTACTTCTATTCACTATGTCATTGTATGAGAATTCAACTTGAGCAAGTATAGAATCCTTTTTTTCTCCATGTTGTTTTGTAAGGCATCTTAACAAGTTTCTCAAAGACCTATCGACAACTTTTGTTTGACCATCAATTTTTGGATGATATATAGATGAGAAAGATAAGTTTGTGCCAAGTTTCTTCCAAAGGGTCCTCCAAAAATGACCTACAAATATACCATCTCTATCTGATACAATATTCAATGGTAATCCATGAATTTGAACTATCTCTTTGGAGAATAGATATGCTATGTATGAAGCATCTTTTTTAGATTTGCATGGTAGGAAATATGACATTTTGCTAAATCTATCTACAACAATAAAAACACTATCATACCCCTTCTGAGTTTTTTATAATCCCATAAAAAAATTCATACTGATACTTTCCCATGGTCTTGAAGGAATGGGTAGGGGCTGATATAATCCAACATTAGTACTTTTCCCTTTTCTTTTCTGACAAATGATTCATTCTTCCACAAATTTTCTCACATCTTTCTGTAATTTTAGCCAAAATTAATGTCTAAAAACCATCTCTAAAGTTTTATCTATCCAAAGTGACCAGAATTTCTCTTGTATGATGTTCTCTCTCATTAAGCATTTTGGTATGAAAAGTTATCCTCCTTTGAATAGTAACCCTTCTTGAGTCAAAAAAATTACATACTCATGATTGTACCTATCATCTAGATTAGTACGTGCTTGATAAATGTCTTTGAAATCAGCATCATTAGCATACACATCTTTCAAATTTGAAAGTCTTGTAGTTTCCAACTCAATTTGTGATGTAGTCAAAGTTCTCCTACTTAAAGAATCAACAACTTTATTTGCAACTCCCCTTTTATGCTTTATAGAAAAAGTAAAAGCTTTTAATGTCTCCACCTATTTCATATGTCCAACTCCCCTTTTGTGCTTTTTAGAAAAAGTAAAAAATTTTAATGTCTCCACCCATTTCATATGTCTATGATTTAGTTTCTCTTGACTATTTATGAAACTAAGGGCCTAGTTATCTATGTATACAATGAATTCTTTAGGCACCAAATAGTGTCTCCATTTCTTAAGAGATTATACAAGGGCATATATTTCCAAATCATATGAAGAATCTTTATGTTTAGCTTCATTGATTTTATTGCTAAAGAAGGCTATGGGTCTACCTTCTTGACTAAGTACACCTCCTATTGCTATGTTGCTTGCATCACATTCTATTTGAAAGACTTTACTAAAATCAAGAAATCTGAGGACTGGTTGTTGAGATACTTTATTATTAACAAGTTAAAAGGCTTCACTAGCTTTTGATATCCAATCAAATTTACATTTCTATCCTCCTTTTATAGTATTCAGAATAGTTGCACAAGTCAAGCTGAAATTCCTAATAAACTTTCTACAAAAAGTGACTAAACCATGAAGATTTCTAACTATTTCCATAGTCTTAGGAATTGGCCACAAAATAATTGCACTTACCTTATCTTGATCCATTTGGAGTTTTTTTTCTGAGATTACAAATCAAAGGTATGTCAACTCTTCTTTCATGAAACTGCATTTCTCCAAATTAATCATCAACTTTTCTTCTTGTAAATTCCTTAACACCAATTCTACATGTTTCAAATTCTCCTCTTTTGTGTTGCTAAAAAATAAAATTTCATCTAGATATACTATCACCAAATTTCCTACAAAATCTTTGAGAACTTCAATCATGAGTCTCATAAATGTATTACGAGTGTTAGAAAGTCCAAATGGCATTACGTTCCATTCGTATAATCCCTCATTTTTTTTGAATTTTGTTTTCCATTCATCTCTTGACCTAATTCTTATTTGATGGTATCCATTTTTAAATCATTTTAAAAAAAATGTCTTGCTTTACCCAAATAATCAAGTAAATCTTCTATCCTAGGCATTGGAAATCTATACCTTATGGTGATTTTGTTTAGTGCTCTTGAATCTATGCAAATCATCCATGTTCCCTCTTTCTTAGGTGGTAGGATTATAGGTACTACACATGGACTTAGACTCTTTCCAATTAAACCCACTTCAAGTAATTCTTCAATTTTCCTTCCATTTCTTCATTCTATTGTGATGTTATCTTGTATGCAACCTTGTTGGGTAATGTTGAACATGGTATGAGATCAATGCAATGACTAACTTCTCACATAGGTGGGAGAATTCTCAGCATTCCATTAGCTATGATTTCCTTATACTTGTCTAGAATTAGTTTAACTTCTTCCACTACCTTTTATGTCTTTCCTTTCTACCACTTCCACCTTAAAGTTTGAATTTTCCATTTCTGATTTTTCTTCCTTAATCTAATTTTCAGCATCCTTATATAGTTTATCTCTGAGCATAGGAATCAATGCAAAGAGTGGACACTTCTTTTGCTTAACTTCCTTTAGGAATTCTTTCTTACCCATTACCATGACCTTAGCTTCTATAGATTTCATTTCTTCTTGGCTTAATTTGGTTAGAGGTATTAGTTCAATCACCTTTCCATTCTTTGTAATCATGTATGTTCTCTTTACTCTAGCACATTGTGCCTTGAGATCATACTGCCATGGCATGCCAAAAAAGGTAAGTTTCTTGCATCCATATTAAAAAAGTCAAACAAAAATCTATCTTTGTATGTTCTAATCCTAAATTCAACCCAAGCTTGTTCTTTCACTATAGTTTGTTGTCTTTTATTCAGCCAAGATACTTTGTAAGGATATGGATGAGGTGTTCTTGGTAATTTTAACTTCTCCACTATTTCAAAAGCTATGAAATCTTTTGTGGAACCAAAGTCAACCAATACCTTGCATCTTTAAAAGTGTTCTTCTTACCATAAGGGCTTCTCCTCTCTCTGGATAACCATAAGTGTCTAAATCATTTTGTGAATTAGCTTCTTGTGCATGGTTTATTCTCCTTTCTCGATGAGTACTAGAGGTTACCTTTTCTGGACATTTGTGTGTCATGCGACCTTCTTGGTTACAATTATAATGTATTATTGTTCCATTTTTTCTTCCTGGTGATCTTCCTCTAAAATTTTGTCTTCTACCTCTAATTATTCCTCTAAAATTATCAAACCTGGTCATTTCATTATGTCTCTAGTTGTGGCTAAAAATTTGGACTTCTTCCTCTAAATGTACCTCTTCCTCTGAATGATTGTCTTCCTCTACTTGTATTTCTATTCTCTTATCTTCTCTTATTTTTCTCCTCTAATTTCAAAGCTAGTTGGTAACATTTAGCTACTATTTTGGGACTCAATACCGTTTAAGTATTTTGCTACCTTGACACTCTCAGTTCTTTCCAATTTTGATCTTAAACTTAGTTTTTGGAATTCCTTTTTATAAGTGTAGATATACATATCTCTTTGTCTAAGATTCTACCTTTTTTGGTGTAAATGTACTTCATAATCTTTAGGAGATAAGTCTCTTTCACCATAGACACCATCTTCTTCCATGAAAATAATTTCTTCTTGTCTTCCTATACTATTTCTTCTTGTAGAAAATTCCACCATGTAAGGGTTGATCCCTTCATCCTAGACCTAGCCAACTTGACTCACTGTCTACATTTCAAGTAATTCTCTAAAGATTCAATCCATTCCAAAATTGCTTCAATATCTATCTTTCCTGTAAATATAGGTAACATAGTGGATTTTCCTCCCAAATCCTTCAAATATTTAATGAGTGGCTTCTCAATTTCAGATAACTCATCCTCATCATCATCTAAGACTTTTTCTTCCTCTTCTTTTCCTTTCATTTCTTTCTTCTCAACCACGTTTTTCATGTGTTCCAACTTATTTGCTAATTCTACTAATACCCACTTCACTTCTTTATTCTCTTTCTGATAGAGCTCTTCTTGTTCCTCAACCTTTTTAGCTAATTCTATTGATATTGTTGCAACTGATCATGTAGTGGGGGTTGATGTTATAAGTAGCTAAGATTCATAATGCATTGTAATGTTGGTGAACATGTTTGCTGGATAATAGAAAGGTTGAAGGTTGTGTAGGTGGACATAGCCTAGGTTTTGGGTGAACCATGTCAAATATGTGTGTTATCTATGTTCTTTGTGTTTTCTTCTATTATTTCTGCATATAATTATTTATTCTTATATTGTTCTAGATCTATCAAACCCTAACAATTGGTATCTGAGTAAGGTTTATTGTTGTAGATTGACAAGAATTTTTTAATTGAGTGGGAGACATGGAGGATTCTAGATTCAAGATTGAAAAATTCAATGGCCTAAATTTCTAGTTATAGAAAATAAAGATGGAAGATTACCTATATCAAATGGATCTGTAAAATCCATTACAAGGAAAGGCCAAGAAATAGTGAACCATCACAGATGAATATTGGGAGATCTTGGATAGGAAGGCATTGGGATCTATTCGACTATGCCTTGCACCATCTATGACATTCAACATATCAAAGGAAAAAATGATGGTAGAGCTGATGGAGAGATTGACTGCATTATACAAGAAACCCTAAACTTTGAATAAGGTATTTATTATCAAGCATTTATTTAATATGAAAATGGGTGAGGGAGGATCTATAATGAATCATTTAAATGAATTTAACACAGTTACCAGTCATTTCTCATCCATAAAAATTTCATTTGGTGAAGAGGTTAGAGCTCTCTTAATCTTATATTATTTTCTAGAAAGCTAGAATAGCTTGGTTATGGTTGTCAGCAACTCTTTCTCTAGTTCAAATAATTTGAAATTTGATAAAGTTGTTGGTGTTATCCTAAGTGAGGAAATGCGAGAAAAAACACAGGTGAAACTTTGACCTCATTAGGTTCTACTTTAAACGTAGAGAGTAAAGAAAGATCAAGGGAAAAAGGAAAAGGGCCTTCACATGAAAAGTCATGAGGGAAATCAAAGAAAGGACATTCTCAATCTAAAGGAAAGAAAGATTGTTGGTACTATGGAAATCTTGTGAACCTGAAGAAAGATTGTTAGTCTCGAAAAAACAAGCAAGGAGATAAAAATAAAGATGATAGTAACAAAACTAATGTTGTATATAATACTTTACAAGATGCTTTAACCTTATGTTTGGATAATGTTAATGATTCTTGGGTAATAGATTATGGGGCTTCATTCCATGCTACACCCCATAGAAAATATTTTCAAGATTATGTTCAAGGTGATTTTGGGGAGGTAGTGATGATGAGCCATGTCCCATTGCTGGGAAAGGAAAAATAAAGATCAAGTTGCCAAATAGAAATGACTGGATACTGTAGAAGGTAAGGTGTGTCCATAATTTAACAAGAAATTAATTTTTTGTTGGACAACTAGGTAGTGAAGGATGAATAGTCATTTTTTTAGACAATATCTAGAAGGTCATAAAAGGTTCATTAGTAGTAGCTAAAGGTGCAAAGGTAGGCACACTATTGTTGAGACCAAAATTTTCCTTTATTTTATGATGGTTTTAAGATACTTTATTGATACTCTTTTTTATCTTTGTCAAAACATTTGTGGACCTATATTTACTGAACCTATGATAAACCTATGGGTAGGAACTATGTCATCTTTTGCTAATATTATATATAGTATGCAGTATTTCATATAGTTATCAAAATGTGCATTCTTATATTTGAATTTAATTTGATAAATTTTTATTTGCAAACATGTCTTTGTATTGAAACTAACCTATTAATGAATACTAAAAGATGATTGGAGGAATTCAAAATTTAAGTGCCAATAGCATTCAAGGAGAAGAGAATGCTAAGGAGCAACCATGGTAGATGAAAGTTGCAATAGTTCTAGAAGACACGATAGTGAGAAAGGAGAAGCTATGAAGACTTATTACCTTCTCTACATTTATTCTTTGGTGAGTAGATGTTTAGACTTTATTATTCCCACCTTTAGCCATTATTCTCTCTTCCTGCCTTTAGTTGTTATCCTCCTATTTTCTCTCTTGCAGATTTAAGGCTAGTGTTGGAAATAGAGATGGAGTAACTGAGAGGGGAAGGGTGAATCAGTTACCACAAAAATAAATCTATAGATCCTTAGATGTCTTAAAATACAGTTGCTGCTGACACCTAGTAACCACAAAAATAAATTTTGAAACTTGATAGATGTTCTGTTAACTTTATTAAGCATTTAAAGTGATTAACATGCATGCATAAAGAAATAACATGAACACAAGAGACACCAGAATTAATGTGGAAACCCAATTTTGGAAAAACCACCAAGTAACTAGTTACCAATTTTCACTCTTTTGAAGTGAGCCCTGTTAGGAGCCAACCTTGTTAAAGGTTACAAAGCACACTATTAGGTGTGACCCTGATAGAGGATTTGATCACCTTGTTAGAAGTGGCCTTGTCGGAGGTCTTTAAAATAATTCAATTGAATTGTCACCTTGTTAGAGGATTTACAAAATGGCTGTCAAACCAACTCTATTAAGAGATTTTGAATCACTATTACAATGATTAGAAAGTCACAATGAAGTCATCTAAAATATATGCAACTTATCTTTGCTGAATATAGATCTCTATTCTGCTCCACTAGATCCTCACTGATTCTAGAGTAATCATCAACAAAAAGAATGAAGAACTTTTCTCCAGTATAGCTTTCAATTCCAATGGGTCCACATAAATCAGAAGTATTTGAAAAGTTCAAATGGTATTTGGCTAGAGTAGAAAAGGAAATAGGGAAAAGATTAAAATGCTTAAGCTCAGACAAAGGTGGAAAATTCATTTCACATGAATTCAATAACTTTTGCATTGAAAGAGGAATCAAAAAGATAGGTATCAGCCCCTGGAACACCCTAGCAAAATGGAATAGTTGAAAGAAGAAACAGATCCATCATGGATTGTGCAAGAACTTTAATGATTGAAAAGAGCATTGCTATCAAATACTGGAAGGAAGCAATCAACACTGCAGTCTCTACCTTGAATCGATTACAGCTGAAGAAAGACTCATTCAAAACCCCCTATGAGTTATGGTATGGCTATAAACCTGATGTAAGTTACCTTAAACTATTTGGAAGTAAATGTTACATTTTGAAAGAATCTAGAAAAGGAAAATTTGATGTAAAAGGTGATGAAGGTATATTCTTTGGATACTCATGCATGAGTAAGGCATATAGATGTTTGAACTTGTCTACTCACAAACTCATAGAAAGTGCACATGTGAAAGTTGATGAGTTTGCAAAAAGAACTGAAGAAGAAAGCAAAAGGGAACCAGAAGATTATAAAAGGTTTGTCTTCAGTGAACCTGATATAGTACCAGTTACATTAGAGAATCAGGAAACTTCTACTCCCAAGTCATCTGTAACCAAATTACAGGAAGTTCAAACCGAGCCACAACAAACTAAGTTAAATTTAGTATCTACCGAGCAAGTATTTATCGAGCAAACATTTACTGAGAAAATATCTACCAAGCCAGAATAGACAGAGCCTGAAGTTGAAATGCAAAAAGATAATAATGAAATCCATTCAAAAAGAAAGGAACCTGTATTAGCTAAGTATGTCAGGAGACATCATTCAGCATATCAGATCATTGGAGATAAATCTGAAGGAACCATGACAAGAAATAAGTTGAAAGGTACTTGTTTACTTGCTGATTTTGAACCTAGAAATGTCAAAGATGCATTAGAAAATGATAGTTGGATTGAGGCTATGAATGAAGAGATAGAGAAAATAGAGAAAAAAAAGACATGGACTCTTGTACCTAGAGCTAAAGTCAAAAATGTGATTGGAACTAAGTGGGTATTCAGAAACAAGTTGGATGAAGATGGTAAGGCATCAAGAAACAAAGCTAGACTAGCATGCAAAGGATATGCTCAAGAAGAAGGAATAGACCCAAGAAACTTTTGCTCTTGTTGTAAGATTGAAGGAGTCAGAACCTTACTAGCATATGCTGCTCACAAGGGATTCAAAGTTTATCAAATGGATGTCAAATCAACATTCCTCAATGGTATACTGGATGAAGAGGTTTACATTGAAAAACCTGAAGGTTTTGTTAATCCAGATAAGAAGAACATGGTTTGCAAATTACACAAGGCATTGTATAGTCTGAAACAAGCCCCTAGAGCATGGTATGAAAGATTGCATAAATATCTTATTCAGATTGGTTTTCAAAGAACTAATGATAATAGTTGCTTGTATATTAAAGAAGGACCAGATAATAAGATTATCTTGGCAGAAATATTTGTAGATGATACTATTTTCACAGGGAATGATGATCTGTGCAAAGAATTCTTAGAACAAATGAACAAGGAATTTGAAATGTCTATGTTTGGTGAGATCAAATTCTTTATTGGTCTTCAAATTCAACAAGATAAAAATGGTATCTACATTACTCAATCAAAGTACATCAAGGAGATATTAATAAAATATGGAATGGAAGATTGTAAACCAGTTGGGACTCCTATGTGTACTGGATTAAAACTTACCAAGGAAGATGAATCAAAAGAAGTAGATCAAACATTGTATAGATCTATGATTGGAAAGTTACAGTATGTAGTTCATACTAGACTAGATATTGCCCTTGTAGTTGGTATTGTAGCAAGATTTTCAGAAAAACCAAGAGAAAACCACTTGATGGCAATCAAAAGAATAATGAGATATTTGAAAGGAACTGAAGAGTATGGTTTATGGTATAAGTTTGGAGGAAATTTGGATTTGAAAGTATTTACTAATATGATTGGGTAGGAAACCTTGATGACAAAAAAAGTACAAGTGGAGGTGCATTCTTTCTTGGAAAAAGGTTGGTTTCTTGGACAAGCAAAAAGTAGAATTGTACATCTCACTCCACAGCAGAGGCAGAGTATGTTGCTGCAACAGTAAACTGTTCTAACATTGTTTGGTTTAAACAGTTGCTGGAAGGCATGAAGATGGAAATCAAAGAACTAGTTGTTGTGTTCTGTGATAATACAAGTGCAATCAACATATCTAAGAATCTAGCGATGCATTCCAAAACCAAGCATATTACAATAAAATATCCTTTTGTCAAAGAATTGGTGCAAGATAAGGAGATTAGATTGGAATATATTCATACAAAGGACCAAATTGCTGACATATTCACAAAACCATTACCTAAGGATGCATTCTTGTATCTAAGAGGTAAGTTAGGGGTCACTCCCCTATCTGAAGTTCACTAAAATAAAAGTTTTAATGATCCATCAACTCATACCAGATTGAAGATCTATCAGTTGATGTAGCATAATCAGGAAACATTGCATATGAATTAGTACTAATGGTACACTAGAATTCATTTGAAGTTTGAGTTGTCTTTGGCATGTGTTGTCAAAGAGGCAAAGTTTATTACTATTATATCTCTCTAAAATTTCTTTAAGATATAGAGTTTGCTATGTAGTTCCTTCATAGAGGGAGATTACTGTAAGAGGGAGAGTTTTCTATCTTAGAGGGAGAATTTTTATGTTGACATGTTGAGTTTCCATATAAGAAAAAGAAATGTTTTCAAATTTCATTTCTACTATGACATGTTGTGTTGCCATCAATGCCAAAGAGGGAGATTGTTGGATACAATTGTTAATTTTGTATTGTCTTTGATGTTACACAAATGTCATAACAATCATCAGGTAGAGTTTACCAAGCTCAGATGGTCAGCAAAGCAATTTATAGTGACTACCGAGCATTCTTGAATGTTACACAAAAAGTTAGCTCTTACCGAGCTCACTCGGGCATCAAAGAATTTTGTAGTAGAAAGTTAATGTTAACCAAGCTCCCAAGGTTAACAAAAGGAAAGTTATCTTTTACCAAGCTCACTTGGTAAGTGAAGGAAAGTTAGCTTTTATCGAACTCACTCGGTAAGCGAAGGAAAGTTAGCTTTTACCGAGCTCACTCGGTAAATGAAGGAAGGACAGTATTTACCGAGTTAACTCGGTCTCCAAAGGAAGTTGCAAAGTTTGCAGTGTTTATCGAGCTTCACTTGGCTAACACTGGGGAAACCATTCTAGAATAGTGGTCACCGAGCTGGGTCGAACAATGAAGGATCTTTCTAAAGAATTAAGTTTAACTATTTTGTGCAGCCGACTGATTTTATGTTTTTTAGTTGTTGTAACTTGTAATTGAGCCGACTTGACAATCTATAAGGTATATATGAAAGGTCAAGTTGTAAATTCAAATGATGTAAAAAAAGTTTGGATGCATAAAAGTGTGAATAAGCAAATATATGAGCAAATGTTGAGGAAGGATTAGATATCCCTATGAAGCTGCAAAGTTGCATTCGATCAGTGAGGATCTAGTGAAGAAGAACATAGATTTCTATTCAAAAAAGATAAGTTGCATATATTTTAGATCACTTCATTGTTGCTTTATAATCATTGTAACAGTGATTCAAAATCTCTTAACAGAGTTGGTTTGATAGCCATTTTGTGAATCCTCTAACAAGGTGACAATTCAGTTGAATTGTTTTAAAGACCTCTGACAAGGCCACTTCTAACAAGGTGATCAAATGCTCTAATAGGGTCACACCTAATAGTGTGCTTTGTAACCTTTAACAGGGTTGGCTCCTAATAGGGCTCACTTTAGAAGAGTAAAAATTGGTAACTAGTTACTTGGTGGTTTTTCCCAAATTGAGTTTCCACGTTAAATCTGGTGTCTCTTGTGTTCATGTTATTTCTTTATGCATGCATGTTAATCACTTTAAATGCTTAATAAAGTTAACAAAACATCTATCAAGTTTTGGAATTTATTTATGTGGTTACCAAGTGTCAGTAGCAGTTGTATTTTAAGACATCTAAGGATCTGTAGATTTATTTTTGTGTTAACTGTTTCACCCCTCCCCTCTCAGTTACTCCATCTCTATTTCCAATAGCTAGGTCATTTACTTTTTTGTTATGGAATAAATGTGTATTTCCTATATATACAGGAATCAACCCAAGTGTTAAGTTTTTAAACAAATTAGAGGAAATAGTTTAAGAGAATAGACTATTAACTTTTACAATTGTGTTTTTACAGTTCTGTGTTATGTAATGAATTTCTAAAATCTAATTAAATAGTTTTTGGCTTCTATATTGTGTTAGTAGTTTAGTGAAGTCAACCAAGAGGACCCACTTGAAATGTGGATTAGATTAGGATATAATAGATTTATTTCCAGGAATTCTTAGTTTCATAATTAAAAGTTGTAAGTTCCTTCTTGTAGCATCACACTTTGTGAATGTTCCTGCAGCATATGTGAGAACAGTTATTATGGATGAACCAAGTTGGAATGTTTGTTATCCTTTCATCTCCAGTATTCATAGAGTTAAATGCATCAGTTTCCTACTAAAATAGTGTAAGTTCTTTTCCTTGCATTTTACTTTCTCATAGCATAAGCTTAGTGACTCATTAAGAGACCTAGTGCACATACCGTGCCAACCATTTCAAGTATACGTCCCTAGGTTGACAAGATTAAATGCATCTCATGGTATGAAAAATAGTCCTTAGTTTGAATGTATTATTCCTAAGCATGACCTAGAGCATGACTATAATACACCTATTGTGAAGTATATCATTTTTTGCACCGTTGCTAGGGATGGTGTCAAGCTAGGAGCATTTTTGAGTCATAGTTCTTAGTTAAAGTTTTTTTTTTTTACTAGTGTGAAAAGTTTAATTGCATGCATTGGAGAGGAAGATGACAAGGTAAACATGGAAGATTTCTTCCACAGGAGTTTACTAATTTGAATGAAGAAATTGAAGAAGAAGAAGTTGAGTTACATTTTGAAGATACAAGCCCTATTTTTATCATAGCATCATCATCAAGAGCTGAACCAATAGAGATAAGCAGTCTTCAACCCTTCACTGAAGTCTCGGCTAGTTTTCTTGATAACACTACTTTGAATCCTCCAATTGTTAATCATCTAGTACCTAATGTCCCTTTTTAGTAGCAACCTCATAATCTGATACCTCTACTCGTGGCACAACCTACTCTTCCATTTCCTCTTCCAAATCTTGTAACCAATGCTAATCTTAAGAACATACCTCCCACTACTCTTCCAAAGTTCTATTGCCTTGCAACTGAAGACCCTGATGCTTTCTTGTTTGAATTTGATATCCTTTGTGATAGTTTTGACTACAAAATTGATGCCCACAAGCTTAAATTGTTTCCAGCAACATTGAAAGAATCAACTCTTCATTGGTTCATCGGCTTAGGAGCCAATGCAATAGGAAGTTGGGATGAGATGCAAGCTCTATTTTTGGATAAATATAAAGAGTATTGCAAAGCATCTAGTTCAAGAGGGGATGATATCTTTAGGATAACATACAAGGAGGAAGAAACACTGGAAGATTATGTTTCACATTTCTCATATATACTGTAGAAGAACCCTTAGCACACATTGTCCAAAGATTCACAAAACCTAGTTTTTCTAAGAGGTGTGAATGATGACTGTTTAGAAGCATTGGACCTGATGGTTGGTGGTGATGTATATCAAGCTTCCTAGGATGATCTCAAGAAGATCTGTCAAAACTATTCAAGGTCAACTATGAACAAAAGTTGAGGACTTCATTCCACAGTCACCAAAGGAATCACTCAAGGCATTTTGAAGCTTGAGATATCTAACCTATTGTCAGATTTCAAACAAGATATCATCAATGATGTTGCTACACATTTGGATACAATGATTGCAAAGAAGAAGCAAGCCAAAACTGAGTTATAACTAGCTAAATATTGCCCTCATTGCTAGAAACAAAAGAAGGATTGCCAATGTAAATTGGTTGCAAGCATGGAGAACCAACATCTTCCAACTGAGTACATCAAGATAGATGGAGATGATGAGCAAGTATTCTTTATTTCTCAACACCAACCATGGGCCCAATGTCAAGGTATGCCTCAAGACCCCTTGCAAAATTCAAATTCATATGGTAATCAATGGAAAAACTATAATCCCCAAGGTCCTCCACAAAATCAACCCAATTGGAACAATGTTGGGCAAAACAATCAGTAACAATTCCAATGGCTTCAGAATTCCCAACCACCTTGGCCTAACCAAAAGAGTAACCAATGGTAGAACCAATGGAAACCACCCCAAGGGAATTGGCAATCTACAAACCAATGGAGGGGATCTCAACAATGGCTTAACCAAAATACTAGTGCTCCACAATTACCACCTCTAGTTTAGCAACATGCTTTAATGCCAGCATCTACAAATCCTAGACCTCAAAGGGAAACACAATTACTAGCACAACCTTAGCCAAATCCAAATAGCCAATAACCACAACAACCCATATACAACATTGATGTTTAGCAGTATCCTACTTACACCCTAAATGTTGTTGATATACATCTAAGATCTGGTACAACTTTACCAGCACCTAAACTACCTCTTATAACTAAAATACTAGATTCTCTTGTAGAATCAAAACCCTTAGTTGGTAAAACTGTTGACCTAACCAATGTTACTATGTCAACCCCAACTCAACCAGTAGTAGAACCTCCTTTTCCAGAAAAGCTAATACAAAAGAAACATGAACAAACAGAGGAACAACCTTTTAATATTGTTGATCAGTTGAAAAAAATGCATGTCCAAATACCTCTATTTCAAGCCATTAAGGATGTTCTATTTTATGGAAAAACTATTAGACAAGCTTTCTTGAAGAAGCCTGGAAGGAAGAAAAAGGACCCCACCATAGTCCATGTTGTGGGACAATTGGTTGACATCATGCTAGGAAAATTGACTACACCAAAATATTCTAATTCAGGAAGTCCAGTAGTGAATGTCAGTATAAATGGTTAGTTTGTTAAAAATACTTTAATAGATCTTGGAGCTGCTATAAATGTTATGACCAAGGATATCATTAAGAAGTTACAAATAGAAGGACTAAGGGCTACACTAGCAATTCTACAACTTGTAGATAATTCTACTGTTACCCCTGATAGTATGATAAAAAACATAGTTGTAACCTTATATTCTTTGGAATACCCTAAAAAATTCATGATTTTATCCCCCAAAGTTAATCTATATAGTTACCCTATCATCTTAGGTAGACCATTGTTAGCCACAGCTGATGCAAACATAAGTTGCAAATTAGGGATTATGACCATATCAAATGGCCAAGCAACAAAGAAATTTGATTTATATCCTCCAACCAAACCATTACTAGATTTGAGCACATTTATTTGGCCAAATTTAGGAGATGAAGAAGAAGAGTTAAACTTATGGTACAGCTCATGATGTTGCATAGATAGTCTTTTCTAAAATTGCAAGAGGAAGGTTCAGTACTTCAGAGTATCCTCACTAACAATTGTGTGGTAGAAAAAGATGTATCTAAAAATTTTGTGTCAGAATTAATCACATATAAAGAGTGTGATAGGAATTTTACTTTGCTTAAAGAACCTAAAATTCTTTATCCACTTTTACCTTGTGAATTAGAAACAAGCCCAATTTTTGAAGCCGCTATGATAGAGTCCACCACTATTGTTGAACTGACTAAAGGTCATAATCTCCACGTTAATCCTAATTTAACACTCACATAGATGGAAAAATTAAAATAATTGCTTCGAAGGCAAGAAAAGGCCTTTGCATGGGATTATAGTGATATGAAAGGGTTGATTCCTACATTGTACACTCATAGGATTTACATCAATGAATGTTGTCTACCACTCCATCAATCCCAAAGAAGGATAAATCCAAGCCTTAGAGAGATAGTTAAAATTGAATTGCAAAAATTACTTGATGCTAGTTTTATTTATCCTATATCTGATAGTAGATGGGTGTCACACCTAGTTATAGTGCATAAAAAGGGAGAAAATGGAGAATTTGTGTAGATTATAGAGAGTTGAACAAAGCTACCAAAAAGGATCACTTTCCTTTACCATTCATAGATCAAGTTTTGGACACACTAGCTGGAAAGAAGTACTTCTATTTTGTAGAGGAGTATAGTGGTTATAATCAAATTAGTATTTCTCCTAAAGATCAAGACAAATCCACATTTATGTGTCCATGGGATACTTTTGCATACTCTATTTTACCATTTGGTCTATGTAATGCTCCTGCAATATTTCAAAGAGTATCTATTAGCATCTTTGTTAATATATCACATGATTGTATGGAAATCTACATGGATGACTTCACAACATTTGGAGTCACTTTTGAGGAAGCAGTGGTGAATCTTGAAAAAGTTTTGGTCAGATGTCAAGAACATAATTTGGCACTTAACAGTGAAAAATATTTTATGCTTATGCAAGAAGGTGTAGTACTTGGTCATTTCATATCCACTAGAGGAATACAAGTGGATCCAACTAAGATAGAGGTAATTCAAACATTGCCCATACCTACAAAGTGAAAAGATGTACGATCTTTTCTAGGTCATGCTAGATATTACAAAAGTTTTATAAAAGATTTTAGAAAAATAGCTAATCCTTTGTATAAGTTACTCAAAAAAGAATTTGAATTTGGTTGGGCATCCGAATGTGATGAAGCCTTCCTATAGCTTAAGACACTTTTGACTACAACCCTAGTCTTAGAAGGCCTTGATTGGAATTTACCTTTTCATGTCTATACAGATGCCTCTGATTATGCCATAGGTGCAGTCTTAGCACAACAATCCCAAAATCTTTGAAATGCAATCTATTATATCAGTAAGAGCCTTCATGGCCCAGAGCTAAACTACACTGTGACTAAAAAAGAATTGCTAGTAGTAGTTTATGCCCTCAAAAAATTTTGGCATTACATAACTGGCTATTCCATATTTGTTCATACTGATCATGCAGCAATTAAATATCTCATAAACAAAACTATTGTAACAAGTAGGTTAGCAAGATGGTTAGTATTGTTGAAGAATTTGATATAACTATTGTTGATAAGCCTAGAAAAGCCAATGTTGTAGCTAATTATTTACCAAGAATCCATCATGATGATACTGACACTACTTTGGTAGATGATGCATTTTTGGATGAGCATTTGTTTCATATTGCCATTCAAAATCTATGGTATGCAAACATTGCTAACTACATTGCAACCAATAAAATACCAGCACATTTTTCTTACAAGGAAAAGAAGGTTCTTGTAGAGAAAAGTTTTTGTTTCTCCTAGATAGATAATCTCTTGTTTTACACTGGACCTAATCAAGTTATGAGAAGATGTGTGAGAGAAGATCAGACATATGACATTCTACATGCATGTCATAATAAACCATGTAGAGGACACTTTGCAGCAAAAAGAATAGCTTTCAAAATATTGACAACTGGTTATTATTGGCCTACACTTCACAAGGATGTAGTTTGTTGGTCTGAATTTTTGCATGATAAAATTGCTTTGTCCAGGTATAAAAATCCAGATTGGAATCCATTAATGGTGAATAGGATTTCTAGCTAAATCTTCCATTTTGTTAGCCTATAAATTTTTTTGTTAAAACCCTATGTCTCATTCCATTAAAAAATTCCCTGGTGCAAAAGTTTTTTAAAAAAAAGGGATAAGCGAATATTCTTTTCTCACCCATTTTTGAGGTCATGGTTCAGCCCTTTTGAAAGAGGTTTTATCCCACCGCTAGATCTTATTTGAATCCATGGTTGTCACATAATCATTACAGCAAGATGCTCAAATGTTACACCTAGTGAGCTAGTGACCATCCGATAACTATGCTGTGATACTAAAAAAATGAAGTCCAGCGTCAAGAATTGTGATATTATGACCACGTGTTATGTCCTAGGCTTGTCAATTTTCAGAAGAAATGCATGTGAAAAAACCTGAAAATGGTATCAATGGAGTCCAAGTCTCTCAAAAAATTCACTAAATCGCTATCAAAAAATCCATGCGACTTGCCAGTTGGGACATAGCGAATACCCAGATTTTGTAAAAGGCGGTGCTCTTTTAAAGGTTTATTAGACCATAGAAAATTCCATGCAGGCTTATAAATATGCACAACTGCCTTTTTTGACACTAGTATTAATTGGTAAAGTTGCAATCAATGTGTGTTTGTTCTCCATCACCAAAATAGAGAATCTGTCGAAGGTCACTATATCGCTAGCCAAAATTGCCAATTTTTTGGTAGTGACATAGCGAAGGCTCGATCATGACAAAAGATGACATTCTTTTATAAAAAGGAATGATTTTGAAGATACCAAGGAAAATATTGTGCAAGCTTTGCTTTTATTTCTATGCTAGTTGTGTTACTCAGATTTTTATTTCCTAGTGTCAGTTTTGATGTTTACTGGGAGGTCGTTGTATCGCTAGCTAGATAGTTGGTAATTTTGCCAATAGTGATGTAGTGACTGGTTAGAAAGTGGTGATAAAATAGAAAATCCTCAAAGGTGGACCCCAAACAAGTGACATGTTAAAGCTGAATTGTGTAGATCAAATTACATAGTGGCATCCTACTGAGCATCTATAAGCCAAAAAATTTGGATTTGTTGAAACTCGCTATATCGCTAGTAGGGTAGTTAGTATTTTTTCAGGTACCGATGTAGCAACCCACCTGAAAGTCATGAATGTAGCAAGGCCAAGAACATATGATGTCATTAAGAGATAAAGTTAAATATATGTGCCAGTGTGTTGAGCTAGCTTAGCAACAATAGTACCTGGACCCACTCCCCATGTATAAAACATACAAAGAATTCTGATCATCAGATCAAGCATGGATCAATGATACTTGTTAACTTGCTATGAAGAGATGTGCAAAGATTATGTATAGTGAGATAGCGAGCGAGGGATGCACATTATTTTCTTAAAAGTTCAAATATCTACTACATGATCAAAGAAAAAGTAGTGGTTATTACTAGCTTGCTTTGGAAAGGTTCTTGAAAGTTATGTATAGCAAGTTAGCGAGTTGATGACACGTGTCCTTAGTCATTCATGGGCCCAATTTGAAACACCAATATTGAAGGAAAGGTATAAATGGAGGCAGTTTATTGGTTTGACTGTCAGTGTGCTAAGAAGAGCATTGAGTCAGCCTAGTTTTTATTTCTAGATCGTAAGATTTTTCAAGGATCAATGGCATAAATTTAAAAGGAAGTGTGATGCTACTCTATTTTTCTATTCTACACATTTTTGATGAATGAAAGCTTCACATGTGGGAGAAATAGAGTATAATACAAGGGATTTTAATTAATTCTAGTCCCATGCAAACAAAGATTTCATGTTTCTGAGCACAAGAACCTATTGATAATATTGTGTTAAGCCTGGTAAAGATGTGAAGCGATTCCTCATCTGTTCAAGAGTAATAGCAAAAGTTCAAAGAAGAACAAGTATAGCAAGTCAAGTAAGTACTCAAATATAACCTTTGTGACATTCTAGTTCCTATTATTACAATCAAGATGCCTCCTAAGAAAGCATTCCCTGGGCAAGTTAATTATATGGATAGGAATGTCCATGATGATTTGTTAGAATTACTCCCAGAATCCACTATAGAGCCTGCACAAGTTAAAAGGTTAATTTCCCTAAACCCTAGGTTGAAAATTGCTGATGACTTATATGACAAGGGGAACTGGGTTAGGGATGTAATAACTACTCAAACTAGCCTTGTTTTGTTTAAAAAGTGGTTTTCAGAAAGGAATTTGTTTGCCCCTCATGATAATATCTAAAATTTTGATTTAGAAAAGCTAGTAGTTCCAAGTGTTTTCATGGATTATGATTTGCTAGAAGCCATTGCCAAGAATTATGACCAATATATTAGGGTTATGAGAAGAAATGATGGTGTGCCTTTGGTCTCAATTAGCCCTGAAGAAATTAGAGAGGTTTTTCACCTAGAACCATTGTCAGATTACCAAGTGCCAATCAATTTTCCAGAATTAGAGAATGAATACAAAGCAAAGAGAGATGTAATTAGGGGAGGTGCACTGAGGGCACACATTGGTACTATAGAAACTCTACCAATAATTACTACAACCTCTAGAGAACCTTTCAAGAAGGGTCTTTTCACTTCCTAAGCTGTAGAGATATATAGGACCCTGTGCCATGTTTTTGGTGAAGATGAATAGGATTTCATGCCCATTGGCTATATGTATATGATGGTTCAAATTTTTTCTTTTGGTGTAGATGTTATCTTTGATTTTGCCTCCTTTTTGGTTGAAGAAATTCACATTATTTTAGTTGGAATTGCAAAAGGCAAAGTGGAGAAAACTTTTGGTCACTATTCTCTATTAATGCATATGTTCTTGTTCAAGGGGGTGACATATTTTGGTAATGAGATGGAATTCAATAGAGAGGAAAATGGGGAAGTACTACCAATCCAATTGTGGAGCACAGATATGACCTGGGATGCAAATAATGCCATTTTTGTTAGATTTGATAGGTATTTTGCTTCTAAATTGGGATGCCTCATATTGAGTGACAATCCTAGAATCTCCAAGGTACTAATGAGTCTCATTAGGCCTATAGATAGCCCCCATAATTTTAAATTTTCACATAATTGGGGAGATATGATCCCTTACTCTATTTCTACTATTTTTAGAATTTATGGTTTTAAAGGGAGTCCTCATGTCTTGCCTTACCAAATACCTTTCAAGGTAGGAATGGTTGAAGTTTTGTGGCAACTAGAAGGAGTAGAATAAATGTTTCTATTGAAGAGGCAACTAGGGTCAATTCTCCATACCAACACAGTGGCCCATTAGTTTGTGATTACCAAAGGGGGTTGGCTCTTTTTGCATAAAATTTTGGATCAGTATATGATGGCTGTCTCTCATCCCCATTTTTTTGATTCTAAAGGATTTTTCAATCAGACCTTGAGGCATAGGTTTAAGCTAGGATAGGTCAAACATGATTCATATTATCCAAAGGACATTATAAGAAATGAATTCTCATTGCAAGAATAAGAAACTAAAAAATAAAAATAGAGAGTTTACTCCCAGGTCCTCGAATTCATTCATTGTTTTGATTAGAAATATAGTCCTTTAGATAATGCTAATACAGAGGCTAACGAATAAATAAGCTCATGAGTAACTTTAATAAAATAATGGAAGCTATGAATGAGAAGAAACAATTTTTTATTGATTCTTATCCTAATAAGGCCAGAGAAGTCATGAGGAGGTTGGCTTTCACTCCTAAAATAGGAGCTGGTCAAATAATTGTACAGAAGAAGCCTGGTTAAACTATAATTCAAAATAAAAGGGCTCCTATAGATAAGGGAAAAAAAAAAATGGGATCCACTAGTACAACCCTAGACAAGAGACCTAATGAGTGTAGTCCCAAGAGGTAGAAAGTAATGAGAGAAGAGACACCTCAAGTTGAGGAATGGAGAAGAACAACTCACATGTGAGAAAATTGAGCAGATGGGATCACAGGGAGGCATTTTTATTACTCAAGCAGACTTGGATGAAGATAACCCTCCAGAACCTCCCCTCCCAAGCCTGGACCTAACAATAGCTAACTATAGAGGCAAAGAATTGGACCTTGTGTTAGAATAGAAAAGTCATCAATTTTTGGCTGATGACAATTTTGTGAAATCTAGGGCTTTTTAGCAGTTTGCATGGAGGGAAAAAATGAATATTTTTTAGGAGAAATGTAAAAGGGTGAAAATAGAGCATCCATAAAATGGATGAAGTTTCCATCCAAAACCAAAAAAGAGAAGAAATGGTGAAAGAATTTTAGAATATAAGCCCTAAGGATGGAAGGAAAATGGTGAAGGCATCTAACATTTTTTTGTTACCAAATTGGGATATTGCTTATGCCTTAGTTTTTAGTTATGTTTCAAATAAATTGACCTCACAAGATCAAAATAAAGGGGACTTTCAAGGCACTGAATTCATTGAAGATCAAGCTACATTGGTTAGTTGGTCATTAAGAAGAGGATCTAGAGCCCCATCATCACAACCAAATGAGTCTAGATTGATGGGAAGCATAATTGTGAGAAGAGTTACTGATACCTCACATGTGCAGGTAGCACACTGGAATGTGGATTCTTCCAAGTTTCTTTTGGTCATTGCTAAGGAGGAATAGGCTATGTTTAAATTACAGAATAAATATGAAACAATTCTTGAGGCCTATAATAAGGAGGTAAAAAGGAGAATTGAGCTTGAAGACAAGCTAATGGGGAAGTCCACTAAGCCAAGAATAGCATACCCCCATCCTCTAGTTGAACCCTTCAAATCCACCCCCCTCATAAAAATGCCAGATACACCCCAAAGGCCACAGTACTACACTGCTAAGGATTTTGAAGAAGAAAAGTGTAAACTGTGGGCCTTACATGTAGAGCTGGAGTCAAAATATGAAGATAAACTAAGAAAATCTCTCACATATTTGGGGGACAAATTTGAATGGCCACTAATCCATGATCCGTTGGCCAGGGTGATTAGTATCTAGGAGGAGTTGAAAGCCAATGATGAGGCTCTAAAGCCTATTGTGAATAAATGGGTAAGAAGGGAGAAAGCAATGAAATTTTTGTGTTTCTCTGTCATAAGGGGTTCTTATGATCAAATTGAAAAAACCTTTGAAATTGTTTCTGATCTTGCTAATTTTAACAATAAAAGGATTCATTTACAGAGAATAATAATAGCCTACTTGAACAAATACAAGAGCCAAAAATTCAGTTTGTTTCCTCATGCCCTAGATAAAAGCAATAATTTGAAAAACAAAGATGAATGGGCGAAGGAACTTGATGATTTTTTTTGTTTAAGGATTAATATAATTATAAATGAAATAGGGCATGCATGGTGGGCTACCACAATGGAAGAAATGGTGAAGGCCCAAATATTCTTTAATTCTTTAAAACAGGTATGTTTTGCTATTAATAATGAAGCTGAGTATGTGTTAAAAAGATAGATATTTTGCAATTCAATTGGCCAGATGACACATTATTTGACAAGTGGATAGCAAAAATAGCTCCTGGTGAATATTTTGATGAAGATGAAACTAACAGTGATCAAGTGCAGGGTGAGGAGATACAAATCATTGACACCATCACTACTCAAGCCCAACTGGAAGAAGAAGATGAGAATAATTAGTCACTTTCAGTTGCAGGCCTGGAACCATAGGATGCTGATACAACTAAAGAAGAGAAAAAGGTAGAAGTTACTCCCACCATACAGGATAAAAATGGTGAAAACCCATAGGTGGAGGTTAATTTACTATGAAAAAACATCATCGTTGGCTAATTTAGCACTTGCATACAAAGAGGGATCAGAATAATAGCCAACTCAGCAACATTAGAAGATGTGACAGAAGATGACCCACCAAAAAGAATTTTTTGATTTGGATATCTTCTGTTACCCACATTTTTGTCATTTTTGATAGGTGTATGTAAATATTTCTTTTAAAGGACACCTATAATTTTCTCATACCTTGAAGCTTGTTGCATCTTACACTATATAAGTGAGATTCCAGGGCTAGAGAAAAGGTTTGATTTCTGTTGTTTCTAGGTGATATACTTGGTTTGTTCTCAGTCCAATATTTGATCAAATTTGTGATGTATTTTCTTTGTTAGCTCTTGAGAATACATTTAGTTTTTTCTCGGTCCAATATTTGATCAAATTTGTGATGTATTTTCTTTGTTGGCTCTTGAGAATACATGAATATAGAATGATCTTTGTGTTTCTTCTTAAGGTCATTCTGGGTTTACTGCAAATGTATACAATTTTCAAGGAAAATGAATACAAATTATGAGTTGTCCCCATATCAGTTCTTTTTAAATTTTGTATCCTTTTGATTACTTGGTTATCTTGATATTGTATGAGTGAAAGCTTGTGCAATTGAATGCAATCCAGTTAGGTTGTATATATGTTCATCACTGTTGTTAGTTCAATGGATTAAGTAAAAGATTTGATGAATTTGATAAGGTTGCTATAGTAGTAGAAAGGATTTTTTGAATGATGAATTCTGATAAGAATTGCTAATAATATTTTTTGTAAGGAAACAAATTAGATCTAAGGATTTGCTATAGCCTCTAAACCCCAATGGATTAGGCACTACTCAAATTGATTCAACTGGAAGAGAAATATGTCATAAAAGGTTTTCAAATGCAGAATTATAATCAATTTTACTTTTATTTCCTACAGATCTTCAAAGTTGGATAGTACTTGTCTACATGGAATTTTTTAGCTTTAGTTAGCCACTATTGCTTAGAACATGTGTAGACCTATAGAAGAATTTTAGCTAGATCTATTGTGTGGGATGTGTTTATCAAATTTTCATGAATTATGCATGTATTTGAGGATTTGAGATGAGAATAAAAATGAAACTAAAATAATCCTCATATAGCATTTCCCAGTCTAGAATCATCCCTGGGTATACCCACCCTAGCTTTGTAGAGCCTAAAGAATAGAAAACCACCCTTGGTTTTGTTGAAGTTGGGTCCAAATAGTTTACACATACAATTGTTAATAGGAATTGGCTAGTCTTTAGATTGTGTGAGTGATGTCATTTTGGTATTGAGTATTTTGTTGCTTTGTAGTTTTTCAAAAACACCAGCAAAATGGCGACTTTATTGGGGAGTTGTCCAACACATCTGTGAAAAGTACTACAGTTTCTTTGGTTCTGTTGTGTACATGTGTGTTAGGTTATCTAAGTTTTTCCCATGGTTATAAAAGGATATTTTAGTGAAAAACCTTGAGAATTTAAAGAGAGAATAGCCCAAGTACCACAATGACACACTGACATATCCAGCCTATCCAAGTGTCTTATCTAACAAGAAAAGAGTTGCAATATTATGATCTCAGTGATTGGTCTATATGTGTCAGATATTTCTTTGTTTATTTGCATATTATTTCCTTGGAGTTAGGAATAATTGTCATTGTGTATTTTCCCAAGAATAGGGTGGCGACTGAGTCAAGGTTTTGAAGCTAGTGCTTATTTTAACAAAAGGTGAATATGGCTGACAAGAGAAAGAACACAAGAGCTTACATGAGAGCTAATCCTAATGTAACCCCAAGGTGGTAGGAAGAACCAAAATAAGAAAAGGATAGATCCAAATCCCACATGGAAACCTAGAGGTAGTGTATTCATCAATTTCTAGTATCAACTAGTATTAGGGAGAGAGTCTTCTTCACTCAGTTCTAAATTTGAAACTGCAAGACTGTTAGGAGGCATTTTTAGTACCCCATTATAAGATGAGACAGCTTTTTAGGAAAAATATGTGTCCATGGTAGGAATTGCTTCATCAAGGCCAGATCTCATAGCAGATATGAACTGTAGGCTAGGATTTAGGAGTTCATTTGATGATCCTTTTAATCCTAGAGTAGCCCCATATATGGAGCCCAATCTTATAGATCTAGACGATCCTATTGATTCAAAGGCTACTTTTGTAGACCCTAAAGAAGTGCAATTTGAGATAGGAGTTCTAAAGAAATGGATTGCTAAAGAAGAAGCTAAACACATTCATCTTGAAAAGGAGAAGGAGCAAGCCACCTTGGATGCCATAATAGAAAGGGATGCTCTGCTAAGAAGGATGGCTGCCTTGAAGGAGTAGAATAAAAAGTTAGAAGAAAATACAACAACCCTCCATACTGATGTATTTGGAGATGTAGACAATCTGAGAGCTAAAGTTCAAGAACAAGAAAAATTCCTAAATCAAAGGCAAGAACCAGTTATTGCTCAAGTCCAAGCCCATAAACCTATTCAAGTGGACCCTATAGAACCCACTACAAAAGCTATAGATAAAGGGAAAGGAAAAGCTATAGGAATCCAAATAAATGAACCTCAAGCTCTACCAAGGAAACCCATACAACCCTCCATGTCAAAATTAGATCTAGATCTAGAGAAGGCTAGAAAGGAGAAGGAAGATCTTGCAAAATAACTTGAGAAGGTTAAGAATGAAGCTCAAGCTACGAAAACTAGGAGAAAAATCCAATTCATAAAATCTAATTCTGCATTGGCTTCATGGCCAAATTTGTCTATCCCATCTACAACTCTTGCATTGACTAGTGGTCCAATGATCTCAACTTAGGGAATATCCCAATCTACCCCTGCCTCATCTTCCACCATTAGCGCCCAAGTCCCCTTTGTCCAACATTAACAAAATCAAAATGTAGTTCCTTTAAACCAAGCTAACATAGCAAGTACCTCAAATGTTCCTAGTTTCTAGAAGAAACCTGTATACCTAGAAAAGTATAGACAAATATCATTTGCTGGTATCCCTAGTGCTCCACATCCCATATCATTTGATTTAAGAGACAAAGTGGTTAAGTTTTATAGGAATAATGTTGTTATTGGTGAAGCACATTCGAGAATTTTCATTAATATGTTAAATGATTATGAAGTTGAACATGAAGATATGGTAATGAAATTGTTTGTGCATTTACTAACTAAGGATGCGAGGGATTGGTTCAGAAGGCTACTTGATGACAGTATCACCTCATGGAGTGACTTGGAGAAATTATTTAAAGAATAGTATGGAGATAATACCAATGTTGGGTTCATGTTGAATGAATTCAATAACATCAAGAAAAACCCAAATGACTCCACATTTGACTTCAATGTAAGATTCCAGAAAGGTATGTACAGACTATTTCAAGTTATGAGGTTGAATGAGGATGTTTGTCTCACAACATATTTCAATGCTTTTGATAGCAAAATGGCTAATCAATTGAGGGATAAGGATCCCAAAACTTTAAGGGATGCTTTTAAAGTTGTAGTAAATATAGAGAATAATAGGAAGGCATCTAGAAAACTAGGTAGGAGGGATGATCCAAAGCTTTTCAATCCTAAGAACAACAACAAAAAGGAGGGCGATAAAACTCCTTTAAGAAAGAAGCTAGAAGAACCTACTATAGGCCAAGTTTTGGAATTACTAAAGAAGATGAATCCCACTAGTTTCAATAAGCCAAATTTTGTTGAGAAAACCCCTATGAATAAAAATAGTTTCAATAGGCAACCTAGAATGGAAAATTACCCTTACACTACCCAATGAAAGATGGTAAGCCAGTCCCCAACCAGACACAAACTGTGAAGGATAAGGGTACCCCAAATCCCTTAAAAAGGAACATTGTATATATGAATGATGATGTACCATGGTGTATTGTATGTCAATCACCTCATTCTTCTAATTATTGTGATGTTGCTCAATCATTTGCCCAAGATCAAGGCACACAACCTGAAGAAGAAAATGAAGAGAAAAGCCATGATGATATAAGTTGCAATATGGTAAGCATGTGTGATGATTTTACAGATTCTTATTCTAAAGAACTTGAAAATGATATTACTAGTTAGATAATTGCTTTCCATTTACATCATCAGCAAGTGCTTTAAGATGATGAAGGTTATGATGCAGATAAGGTATGTGTTACATCTTCTGATGTATTTCACACAAGCTTAAGAATGCCCTCCAAAGAGGAGATTGATAGAATCATAGTAGAAATGATTTCCCAAGTCCATAGTAACTACAATTTGAGAAATAGAATAGTAAATAGTGAAGCAGGAAAGCCATCCAATCTATTCATCAAAGATATTACCCATTAGATGAATTATGAAAATAAGAAAGTCAATATAGATGTACCTAAGATCAAAGACAACAAGGTTAAGAAGTGGGAACCAAAAAAGAAGGTTCAGTTTCAAAAAAATGAAATGACAAAAGTAGTTGTGCAACCAAAGAAATTAGGACTTGATACTATCAAGCAAATAGTGGTGCCTACTATTCAAAAGACTTCAACTCTAGGTATTCTTGTAAAACCCACTATTGTTGAACCTGTTGATATGATATCCATGTTGTCTTAGATAACTATAAAAGTGCCTTTTTTTGAACTTCTTAGAATTGAAGAACATAAAAGCAAGGCTTTATCATGGTTGGGAGGGATAGGAAACACTAATACTATTGTAGAACAAACTATTGTCCAACAAACCCTATTAGTAGTAGAGGATAGTGGTATCATATCCCAGATTCCCCAAATGTTTTTAGATGATTCCTTAGTGGCATTTATAGAAGATATTGACCCATTTTTTTTCAATCTAATCATAAAAGGGAAGAACCTAAAAAATTGCATGATAGACTTAGGAGCTTCTAACACCATAATTCCTTTCAAAGTAATGGAAGCCTTAGGGTTGAAAGTGGACACCAAGTAGGGCAGATGCAAAGGAATGGATGCTAGGGAAGTCCCAGTCATAGGTACCATAAATTCTTTACCATTTAAATTAGTTGCATATCTCGAAGTGGAGTTAACCACGTCAGTCCTTGTAGTGGATATACCTCCACACTATGGAATGTTGCTTTCTCAAAAATGGAGTGCTACTATGGGGGGTAGTCTACAATATGACTTAACCTATGCTACTTTCCACATTGGGGATAAATTTGTCAAGCTAAACAAAGAGCCAAGGGTTAGTCACATTTTAGGGGAAGAAATTGACAAAGATGCCACTTATTTCTTAGATACTAGTGTGAATTCCTTCAGAGCTGAATTGATTATTCAAGAAGTTGATAATTCACCTGCTATAATTGAACATGAAGTTGAATGTTGCACGAACTCACCAATACTATGGACAATGTTTTTTGATGGGGCTAGTTCTAAAGAGGGTGCTAGGGCAGGGGTAGTTTTTGTTTCCCCTGAGAAAAATACTTTCAGATACTCATTCACTTTGAAGTTTTCTTGCAAAAATAACATAGCAAAGTATGAGGCCTTGTTGCTAGGATTGAAAGTTGCTACACATCATTGAATTAAGAAATTGCATGTCATAGGGGATTCTAATTTAGTTATCTCCCAGATAAAAGAAACCTATGCATCCAAGAATAGAAGGTCAAAGCAGTATAGAAATGTTGTTTGGGACTAGATAGAATATTTTGATGCATTTGGTATCTCATGGAGAGATAGGACTCAGAATAAGATGGCTGATTTATTAGCAAATGTAGCAATCAAACCTAAGGAGATATCATTTATAGGAATCTCTCAAATTGATGTACAAAATAGACCTTCAATACCTAATAACATTGAAAATTGGCAAGTCTTCGAAGATGACAAGGACATTATAAATTTTGTGTTGAATGAAGATAGATACCAGGGTCAAGAAATGGATTGCAGTGATTTAATTGAAACTATAGATGGTAAGGAAACCATTTTTGGCCAAGAGATTATGCAGTTGAAAACTAACAAGGTGCCAAAGGGGTTAGTGGTCTTGGAAAGTATTTTTGATAACTAGGATATAGTCAAACCAGGAGTTAAGGACCCTAAGCCTCGAGAATTAGAAGAGATAAACCTTGGTACTGATGAGGCTCCAAAAAAGGCTTATATTGGCCAAAATCTACCTATTGAAATTAGAAAACCATTAATTGACTTTATTAGGAAGTATAGACATGTTTTTTCATGGTCATATGATGACTTTAAGGCTTATAGGGAAGATTTGTTCCAACATGTCATACCACTAAAGGATAATGTAAAACCTTTTAGACAGAAACAAAGACCAATAAACCCTACCCTAGCTCCCAAAATGCAAGAAGAATTGATGAAATTAAGGGATGGGGGGATAATCAAACCAATTAGACACTCCACTTAGGGAATTTGAACATTGCATCCTTGAAGGATAATTATGGACTACCAAATATGGAAGCCATGTTGCAACAAGTAACCGATTTTGAGCTAATGTCCATGATGGATGGTTTTTCTGGGTACAATCAAGTTCTGGTAAAGGAGAATGAACAATTTAAGACAACCTTCACAACCCCATGGGGAACCTATGTATATGTAAGGATGTCATTTGACTTGATTAACGCATGAGCTACTTTCCAAAGAGCTATGGATGTGGCATTTCATGTTCATATCAACAAACTTATGGTTGTATACTAGGATGATCTTATAGCCTATTCCAAAAAGGTTGAGGATCGCTATAGGCATTTGGAGAATTTTTTTATCAAAGCTCTAGAATATGGAGTATCCTTCAACCCAAAGAAATGTACATTTGGGGTGACAAAAGGTAGATTACTAGGACATATAGTGTCTAAAGATGGAGTGAAAATATATCCTGAGAGAGTAGTAGCTATTGATAAAGTCCCCAAGCCAAAGAATATAAAAGGAATTCAATCCTTCTTTGGCCAAGTTAATTTTCTTAGAAGATTTGTTACCAATTTTGCTGAAATTAGTAGACCTATCTCAAAGATGCTCAAGAAGGGAGTTACTATAGATTGGAATGGTGACCCTTTACAAGCATTCCAGGATATTAAAACTACAATAATAAATGCCCTAGTCCTTAGAACCTTAGATTATACAAAGCATATGCATATTTTTTCTTTTGCATCCTTTCACACTATAGCCATAGTCTTGTTGTAGAAAAATGAAGAAGGATATGAACAACCCATTGCTTTTTTAAGTAAGTCACTACAACCTACTGAGCTGAAATATGAGATAAATGAAAAAAAGGCATATGCTTTAGTAAAGGCTATAAAGGCTTTTAGATGCTACCTAGTAGGTGCTATTTTCATTGCCTTTTTACCCAGTGCAGTTGTGAAGAACATATTTTCTCAACAGGAAGTATCAGACAGAAGGTGTAGATGGATCAATAGGATCCAAGAATTTAATATTGAAATATAGATAACTAAGTTGGTAAGAGGTCAAGGTTTGGCTAAACTCATGGCTAAATCTAATTTGGATGCCAATCAGATAAATGTGGTAGTTGACATGGATATGGATCATTGTGATTGGTACACTAATGTTATATATTACCCGCAATACATGGAAGCTCCTCCCCATTTGCGTGAAAATGAAAAGAGGAGTACTAAATTACAAGTCATCCGATACATAATTGTCCAAGGAAAGTTATGGTGGAGAAATTTTGAGAGAGTGTTGCTAAAGTGTATTGATCAAGAAAAGGCAAAAGTGGTCTTAAATGAAATGCATGTTGGAGTGTGTGGAGGACATTATATGGCCAAGACTACTGCACATAAAGTCATGAGGGATGGATTTTGGTGGCCCTCTCTTTTCAAGGATGCTCAAATTATGATTAATAAATGTGACCCTTGTCAAAGGTTTGTTGGAAAATTTAAGTTCTTAGGTAATACTCCATTGAAGCCAGTGGAGGTCCAAGCACCCTTTCAACAATGGGGTATCAATTTCATAGGAGAGATTTCCCCCAAGTCTAGCACTAGCTATTCTTAGATTCTAGTGGCTATTGACTACTTTACAAAGTGGGTAGAGGCTATCCCCACAAGAAATGGAACAAGTAAAGTTGTCAACAATTTCCTATTGAATAATATTATTTCTAGATTTGGTTGTCCTCAAAAATTTGTAATAGACAATGCAATGTGCTTTAGGTCTAAAGAATTCATCAAATTTTGTGATAAATATGGAATAACAAGATTATCATCTTCTCCTTATCATCCACAAGGAAATGGAAATGTTGAATCCACAAAT
This sequence comes from Cupressus sempervirens, assembly GCA_028749045.1. Taxonomy (NCBI): domain Eukaryota; kingdom Viridiplantae; phylum Streptophyta; class Pinopsida; order Cupressales; family Cupressaceae; genus Cupressus; species Cupressus sempervirens. Next base: position 744,008,926 of record CM053793.1, on the reverse strand, counting down.
AAGAGCCTATTAAATGTTATTAAGAGAACCTTGGATGATAACAAGAAAGCATGGGATTCCAAGTTATAGTTAGCAATATGGGCTAATAGGGTAACTATGAAGAAAGCCATTGGTGTAGCTCCATTTGATATGGTGTATGGAATTCAAGCAAGAATTCCTCAGAACAACCTAGTAGGTTTGTATAACTATATTCAAATGTATGATGAGGATATCATTGATGATATGTAGGAAAGATTGGATGAACTAGTTGGGCTAACTGAGACTAGGAAAGAAGCATAAATCAGATACCAAAAGTTGCAACTACAGGTTAAAGAACTCTATGATAAGAGGATAGTGAGTAAGAAATTTGAAAGTGGAGATTTGGTCCTTATGTGGAATGTCAAGATAGAAGATAAAGCAAAACATGGTAAGTTTGATCCCATGTGGTTAGGTCCCTATCTGATTGAAAACACATGGGGAGAAGATTCTTATATTATCAAAGATCTATCAAGAAACATTCTTGAACTACCAGTTCATGTACAGTTCTTGAAGAGGTATTTTTCTTGAAAATACTTATTTTCTCCATGAATAGTAGTTTACGGCTTTCTTATACATATGTGTAAATCCTTTTTTCTTTGTATAGTTTCCTGTGCATAGCTTTCCTATGTGTGTGGTTCTCTTAGTAGTGGTTGGTCTGCTTCCCCCAGAAATTTTGAGCCCTCACTTGAATCCAGAGTTTTCAATGTCCCCAGACAGAGCCACTGTTGGTCTAAATTTTTGTGTGATAAAATTCCTTTGTTCAAGTATAAAAATCTAGATTGGAATCCATTAATGGTGAATAGGGTTTCTAGCTAAATCTTCCATTTTGTTAGCCTGTAAAAATTCCCTAGCATGAAAGCTTTAAAAAAAAGGGACAAGCGAATATTCTTTTCCTGCCCATTTTGAGGTCGTGGTTCAGCCCTTTTGAAAGAGGTTTTATCCCACCATCAAATCTTATTTGAATCTACAGTTGTCGCATACTCGTTATAGCAAGATGCTCTAATGTTACACCTACCAAGGTAGTGACCATTAGATAACTATGTTGTGATACTGAAAAAATGAATTTTGACACCGAGAATTGTGACATTATGAGCACGTGTTATGTCCCAAGCTTGTCAGTTTTCAGAAGAAACACATGTGAAAAAAACTTGGAAATGGTGTCACCAAAGTCCAAGTCTCTCTAGTAATTTGCTAAGTCACTATTGGAAAATCCATATGACTTGTCGATGGTGACATAGAAAATGTCCAAATTTTGCAAAAGGTGGTGCTCATTTAAAGGTTGATGTGACAATAGAAAATTCCATGCAGACTTATAAATATGCACGACTACCTTTTTTGACACCAGTATTAATTGGTAAATTTGCAATCAATGTGTGTTTTTTCTTCATCACAAGAATTGAGAATCCATTGAAGGTCACTATATCACTAGCCAAAATAATGCCAATTTTCCAGTAGCAACATAGCGAAGGCCTGATCATGACAAAAGATCATGTTCTTTTATAACAAGGAATGATTTTGAGGATCCCGAGGAAAATATTGTGCAAGCTTTGCTTTTATTTCTATCCAAGTTGTGCCACTTAGAGTTTTATTTCCTAGTGTTGGTTTTGATGTTTACTGGGAGGTCACTATATTGCTAGCCAGTTTGTTGGTAATTTTGTTGGTAGCAATGTAGCGACTAGTCAGAAAGTGGTGATGTAACAAAAAATCCTCAAAGGTGGGCCTCAAACGAGTGACATGATAAAGCTGAATTGTGTAGGTCAAATTACATGGTGGCATCCTACTAAGGATCAATAAGCTGAAAAAATTGGATTCGTCGGAACTCGCTATATTGCTAGCTGGGTAGTTAGTATTTTTTCGGTAGCGATGTAGCAAGCCGCTTGAAAGTCACAAATGCAAAAAGGCCAAGAACATGTGATCTCATTAAGAGATTAAAAAATGCATATGTGTGCCAGAGTGTTGAGCCATCTTAGGAACAGTAATACCTAGACCCACTCCCCATTTATAAAACATACAAAGAATTCTGATCGTTAGATCAAGCATGGATCAACGATACTTGTTAACTTGCTATGAAGAGATGTATAAAGATTATGTATAGTGAGTTAGCGAGTGAGGGATCCACCATTATTTTCTTAAAATTTGTTTCAAATACCTACCACATGATCAAAGAAAAATCAGTGGTTATCGCTAGCTCGCTATGCTAAAGTGCTCGAAAGTTATGTATAGTGAGTTAGCGAGTTGATGACATGTGTCCTTGGTCATCCATGGGCCTAGTTTGAAATGCCAAAATTGAAGGAAAGGTACAGATGGAGGTAGTTTATAGGTTTTACTACCAGCATGCTAAGAAGAACACTGAGTCAGTCTAGTTTTCATTCCTAGATTATAGGATTTTTCAAGGATCAAAAATGCAAATTTAAAAGGAAGTCCGATGCTACTTTATTTTTCTATTCTACACATTTATGATGAATGAAAGCTTTGCATGTGGGAGAAACAGAGTATAATATAGGGGATTTTCATTAATTCCAATCCCACACAAACAAAGATTTCATGTTTTCTGAGCACAAGAACCCGTTGATCATATTGTGTTAAACCTGGTAAAGACGTGAAGCGATTCCTCATCTATTCGAGAGCAACTACAGAAGTTCAAAGAAGAATAAGTCTAGCAAGTCAAGTAAGTACTCATATATAACCTCTGTGACATTCTAGTTCCTATTATTATGATCAAGATGCCTCCTAAGAAAGCATTCTTTGGGCAAGTTAATTATATGGATAGGAATATCCATGATGATTTGTTAGAATTACTCACAAAATCCACTATAGAGTCTGCACAAGCTAAAAGGTTAATTTCCTTAAACCCTAGGCTGAAAATTGCTAATGGCTTATATGAAAAGGGGAACTGGGTTAGGGATGCAATAACTACTCAAATTGGCCTTGTTTTGTTTAAAAAGTGGTTTTCAGAAAGGAAGTTGTTCGCCTCTCATGCTAATATTTGAAATTTTGATTTGGGAAAGCTAGTAGTTCCAAGTGTTTTCATGGATTATGATTTGCTAGAAGCCATTGCCAAGAATTATGACCAAGCTATTAGGGTTGTGAGAAGAAATGATGGTGTGCCTTTGGTCTCAATTAGCCCTAAAAAAATTAGAGAGGTTTTTCACCTAGAACCATTGTCAAATTACCAAGTGCCGATCAATTTGCCAAAATTAGAGAATGAATAAAAAGAAAAGAGAGATGTAATTAGGGGAGGTGCACTGAGGTCACAAATTGGTACTATAGGAACTCTGCCACTAATTACTACAGCCTCTAAAGAACCTTTCAAGAAGAGTCTTTTCACTTCTTGGGCTATAGATATATATAGGACCTAGTGTCATGTTTTTGTTGAAGATGAGCAATATTTTATGCCCATTGGCCTTATGTATATGATGGTTCAAATTGCTTCTTTTGGTGTAGATTTTATCTTTGATTTTGCCTCCTTTTTGGTTGAAAAAATTCACATTGGTTTAGTTGGAATTGCGAAAGGCAAAGTGGAGAAAACTTTTGGCCACTATTCTCTATTAGTGCATATGTTCTTGTTCAAGGGGGCGACATATTTTGGTAATGAGATGGAATTAAACAAAGAGAAAAATGGGGAAGTACTGCCAGTCCAATTATGGAGCATAGATATGACCTGGGATGCAAATAATGCTAGTTTTGTCAGATTTGATAGGTATTTTGCTTCTAAATTGAGATGCCTCATATTGAGTGACAATCCTAGAATCCCCAAGGTACTAGTCTCATCAGGCCTATGGATAGCCCCCATAATTTGAAATTTTCACATAATTTGGGAGATATCATCCCTTACTTTGTTTCTATGATTTTCAAAATTTATGGTTTTAAAGGGAGTCCTCATGTCTTACCTTACCAAGTACCTTTCAAGGTAGGAATGGCTGAAGTTTTGTGGCAACTAGGAGCAGTAGAAGAAATGTTTCATTTGAAGAGGCAACTAGGGTCAACTTTCCCTACCTGCATAGTGGCCCATTAGTTTGTGATTACCAAAGGGGGTTGGCTCTTTTTGCATAAAATTTTGGATTAGTATGTGATGGTTGTCTCCTATCCCCATTTTTGTGATTCTGAGAGATTTTTCAATCAGACCTTGAGGCATAGGATTAAACTGGGATAGGTCAAAAATGATTCATATTATCCAAAGGACATTATAAGGAAATAATTCTCATTACAGGAACAAGAAACTAAAATAGAAAAATGGAGAGCTTACTCATGGGTCCTAGAATTCATTCATTGTTTTGATAAGAAATATAGTCCTTTAGATAATGCTAATACAGAGGCTGACAGAATAAATAAGCTCAAGAGTAACTTCCCTAAAATAATGGAAGCTATGAATGAGAAGAAATAATTTTTTATTGACTCTTATCCTGATAAGGCTAGAGAAGTCATGAGGAGGTTGGCTTTCACTCCTAATATAGGAGTTGTTCAAATAATTGTATAGAAGAAGCCTGGTTACACTATAATTCAAAATAAAAGGGCTCCTATAGATAAGGGCAAACAAATAATGGGATCCACCAGTACAATCCTAGAGGAGAGACCTGATGAGCCTATTCCCAAGAGGTAGAAGGTAATGAGAGAAGAGAGGCCTCAATTTGAGGAATATTCGCCCACTCAATCCCCTTTCAGGATTGGAGAAGAACAGTTCACAGATGAGCAAATTGAGTAGATGGGATCATAGGGAGGCATTTTTATTTCTCAAGTAGAATTGGATGAAGGTAACCCTCCAAAACCTCCCCTCCCAAGTTTGGACCTAACAATAGCTGACTATAGAGGTAGGGAATTGGAGCTTGTGTTAGAATAGGCAAGTCATCAATTTTTGGTTAATGAGAATTTTTTGAAATCTAGGGCTTTTTAGCAGTTCGCATGGAGGGAAAACATGAATATTTTTGAGGAGAAATCTAAAAGGGTGAAAAAAGAGCATCTAGAAATGGATGAAGCTATCATCTAGAACCAAAAAAAAGAAGAAATGATGAAATAATTTTAGAATATAAGCCCTAAGGATGGAAGGAAAATGGTTAAGGCATCTAACATTTTATTGTTACCAAATTGGGATATTGTTGATGCCTTAGTTTTTAGTTCTATTTCAAATAAACTAACCTTGCAAGGTCAAAATAAAGGGGACTTTCAAGGCACTACATTCATTGGAGATCAAGCTACATATATCATCTTGTCATTGAGAAGAAGCTACATATGTCATCTTGTCATTGAGAAGAGGATCTAGAGCCCCATCATCACAACCAGATGAGTCTAGATTGATGGCAAGCATAATTGTGAGAAGAGTTGTTGATACCTCACATGTGCAAGTAACACATTGAAATGTGGATTCTTCCAAGTTTCTTTTGGCCACTACTAAGAAGGAGGAACAGGCTATGTTTGAATTATAGAATAAATATGAAACAATTCTTGAGGCCTATAATAAGGAGGTAAAAAGAAGAATTAAGCTTGAAGACAAGCTAATGGGGAAGTCCACTAAGCCAAGAATAACATAATCCCATCCTCCAATTGAACCCTTCAAATCCACCCCCCTCATAGAAATACTAGATACACCCCAAAGGCCACAGTACTACACTGCCAAGGATTTTGAAGAAGAAAAGGGTAAACTGTGGGCCTTACATGTAGAGCTAGAGTCAAAATATGAAGATAAACTAAGAAAAGCTCTCACATATTTGGGGGAAAAAGTTGAATGGCCACTAATCCATGATTAGTTGGCTAGGGTGATCAGTATCTAGGAGGAGTTGAAAGCCAATGATGAGGCTCTAAAGCCTATTGTGAATAAATGGGTAAGAAGGGAGAAAGCAATGACATTTTTGTGTTTCTCTGTCATAAGGGGTTCTTATGATCAAATTGAAAAAACCTTTGACATTGTTTCTGATCTTGTTGATTTTGACAATAAAAGGATTCATTTACAGAGAATAATAATAGCCTACTTAAACAAATACAAGAGCCAAAAATTTAATTTGTTTCCTCATGCCCTAGATAAAAGCAATAATTTGAAAAACAAAGATGAATGGGCGAAGGAACTTGATATTTTTTTTGTTTAAGTATGAATAGAATTATAAATGAAATAGGGCATGCATGGTGGGCTACCACAACAGAAGAAATGGTGAATGCCCAAATATTCTTTGATTCTTTAAAACAAGAATTTGTTGCTATTAATAATGAAGCTGGGTATGGGTTAAAAAGACAGAGAGATATTTTGCAATTCAATTGGCTAGATGACACAATGTTTGACAAGTGGATGGTAGAAATAGCTTCTTGTGAATAGTTTGATGAAGATGAAACTGACAGTGATGAGGTTTAGGGTGAGGAGATCCAAATCATTGACATCATCACTACTCAAGCCTAGTTAGAAGAAGAAGAAAAGAATAATCAGTCACTTTTAGTTGTAGACCCGAGACCACGAGATGCTGATACAATCAAAGAAGAGAAAAAGGTAGAAGTTACTCCCACCATACAAGATAAAGATGGTGAAAATCAATAGGTGGAGGTAAATGTGGCATCATCAGAACAAACTTCATCATTGGCTATTTTGGTAGTTGCATACAAAGAGGGATCAGAATAATAGCCAACTCAGCAACATTAGAAGATGTGACAGAAGCTGACTCAGAAAAAAGAATGTTTTGATTTGGATATCTTCTGTTACCCACATTTTTGTCATTTTGTGATAGGTGTATGCAAATATTTCTTGTAAAGGACACCTGTCATTTTCTCTTAGCCTAAAGCTTGTTTCATCTCACACTATATAAGTGAGATTCTAGGGCTAGAGAAAAGGTCTGATTTCTATTTTTTCTAGGTGATATACTTAGTTTGTTCTTGGTCCAATATTTGATCAAGTTTGTGATGTATTTTATTTGTTAGTTCTTGAGAATACATGAATATAGAATGATCTCTATGTTTCTTCTTAAGGTCATTCTGAGTTTACTACAAATGTATACAATTATCAAGGAAAATGAATAAAAATTATGAGCTTTCCCCATATCAGTTCTTTCTAAATTTTGTCTCCTTTTGATTACTTGGTTATCTTGGTATTGTATGAGTAAAAGCTTGTGCAATTGAATGCAATCTAGTTAGGTTGTATATATGTTCATCACTACTATTAGTTCAATGGATTAAGTAAAAGCTTTGATGAATTTGATAAGGTTGCTACATTACTAGAAAGGATTTTTTGAATGATGAATTTTTATAAGAATTGCTAATAATATTTTTTGTAAGGCAACAGATTAGATCTAACGATTAGTTGTAGACTCTAAACCCCAATGGATTAGGCACTAGTCAAATTGATTTAGATGGAAGAGAAATATGTCATAAATGGTTTTCAAATGTAGAATTATAATCAATTTTATTTTTATTTCCTACAGATCTTCAAAGTTGGCCAGTACTTGTCTACATGGAATGTTTTAGCTTTAGTTAGCTACTGTTGCTCAGGACACGTGTAGACCTATAGAAGAATTTTGGCCAAATCTATTATATGGGATGTGTTTATCAAATTGTCATGAATTATGCATGTATTTGAGGATTTGAGATGAGAATCAGAATGAAACTAAAATAATCCTCATAAAATGTTTCCCAATCTAGAATCATCCATGGGTATACCCACCGTAGTTTTGTAGAGCCTAAAGAGTAGAAACCCACCCCTGGTTTTGTTGAACTTGGATCCAAATGGTTTGCACATACAATTGTTAATAGGAATTGGCTAGTCTTTAGATTGTGTCAATGATGTCATTTTGGTATTGAGCATTTTATTGCTTAGTAGTTTTTCAAAAACACCAACACAGTCAACTATACAAGGAGATGTAACAAGTGTCAAAGGATGGATTGGCCAACAATAATAGATGAAATGCCTCTTAATCCTCAAATAGCATTAGCACCATTTGATAAATGGGGAATGGAATTCAATGGACCAGTTGATCCTCCATCTAATGGGAAAACCTATATTCTTGTGTGCACTGATTACCTTACAAAATGGGTTGAAGTTAAGGCTATGAAGCATGCTTGTGATGAAAAAGTTGTTGAATTTCTATATGAAGAGATCTTTACTTACTATGGTGTACCCAAGGAGCTAGTCACTAACCAAGGTGCATAATTCACCCCTAATCTAATCTTAGAGTTGATGAAACAATATAATATTAGGCAGAAAAAATTAGTCCTTATCACCCTCAAGTTAATGGACAAGCAGAGGTCACAAATCATGAACTAGAAAACATCTTAACAAAAATAGTCCATTTGCACTTTAGGGATTGGACTAGCAGATTACAAAAAGTTTTCACCTGGAAGACTACTATAAGATTCACACCATTTGAGCTCTTATATGGTAAGGTAGCAATGTTTCCAATTGAATTTGAACATAAAACTATAAGGACAACGTTGGCATTGGATATTGGAATTCCTATAGCACAAAGAGAATGTCTTTTGCATCTTAACTTTTTGAAATGCACAAAGTTGCTTTGGAACATACTAAACTAATTTAGAAACAAAGGAAACAATGGCATGATTGTCATATTATCAGTAAACCATTTCAAGTTGATGACTAAGCACTCCTAGTTGGTGATAATTACACAAGTGAGGTGTCATACTCTCTATTTTTGAATGATTTTCTGTGTCAAGTTGTGATGTAACTTATGTTTAAATTTTATGTGAGTTCAAACCCCATTTTTGGATGATTCTCACACATATTCATGATTTACCTTCATTAAAAGTCATATTATTGCACATAACAATTTTTTATGTCATTAATTGCCTTTGTTCAAACAAAGAAGTGTGAGTTAAGTCTACAAAATAACAAAGCAATTTGAAGCTTGAATTCAAAAAGGGGAAAACAGGGTAAATAGAGGAAGTGTTAAAAGAGTGGGTGGACAATTATAGAGGAGAGAACCAATGGAACACACTGTGTTACTCTCAGACATAGAAGTTGTGAGAAGGTTTAATGCATGAGGATGGCTAGGGTATTTCTTGAGTTTAACCGCATCTGATGAGGTGGCAATTGCAAAATTTACAAGGACAATTGATGAGGGTGAAGCTTACTTTTGGGGTTTAAGGGTGATGAAAATAGAGGAATGCATTGCTGAAGTGACTAGGTTACCTACAGTTGGAGAACATTACTCCAGCACACATGATGCAAGGTCAGTAAGAGCTCAATTTACCAGGCCTCCTGATCCTCAAATGGACATTAAAAATCAAGGCTACAAGAGAATGTCACTACCACCACCATACAATGAATTATCCATGCACATAATTAGGTATCTTATATGTGAAGGCATATTCTCATACTTGCATGCACACCATTTCAAATTACTTAGTTGCGTAAGGCATAATCTTGCAATAAATATTCCAAATTTTCTATATAATATGCTTTGTATTAGTGCAGAAGAGACTCAGAAAGGAAAAGATAATTTTGTTACTCATCATGATTTAATCAAATTACTAATAGAGAGGTTTCTCAGGGATGTGTCTCTTATGACATGGGATGGATTTTTCCAAGCCAAAACTCTACAACCCCAAGGTGCCCCTAGCAAACAACCTAGTGAGGAAAATTTAGCTCCAACTAGTGTGCCTACCAAAAAAAAAAAAACCCAAGAGGCTGAAACCAAAAAATCCCAAGAAAATGTGCAAGAAATTATCCCTATTGAAGAAAATGTACCTTCACCTGTGCAAGAGACTCTAAAACCTACTACTAGTAGAGCTAAGAGGAAACAAAAATCGTAGGAAGAAATCTATGTTCAGGAAAAGGAAGAGTCAAACCCTACAATTGTAAGACAAAAGAGAACAAAGAAAAGTCTTACAGAAACTACTCCTATAGCTGAGACACTTAAAGGGAAAAGTAGGAAAAATTTCATGATACAAGAGGAAACCCCTATAATAAGAAGCCCTAGGATGAGTGGGAAAGTTTCCAAAGATTCTACATTGTCTAAAACATCCACCAAGGAATCCCTTGTGCAAATTATTCCTGATCACTCTCCTCATCATCTTGAGATTGCAAATATTCCTAAAAATCCTACTAAGGAATGTAGGGATGAAATCAAAGAAAAACTAGATGATACCCTAGCAGACCTACTAGGTACTTCCAACTATAGGGATGAACCAGTTCCTGAATACATTGATCCAAACACTACTCTTGTTCCCCATAAGTCAACATGGATTATAGGTTTTGTAGAACATTTATGGTAGGAATAGAGGATAAGGAAAAGAGATCATGAAGAAGATAGTGGTTCTCTCACACTGTAGAGACTCCTTTTTCAATTGTATGGATAGCATATGTTTGCTGAAGCCTTGTGGAAAGAAAAGAAGAAAAAGATGAATAAGGTTATAGTATCTTAAGGTCAAGAAATTGGATATTTAAAGGAATAGTTAGCAAGCCAAAAGAAATGAATGGACCATGCCCTCAAGCTTGCTGATTAGGCCCTTGCTTTTAGACCACCACCAAGTGTTTATGCTCTCTATTTGAAAGAGCAATTTCTTTTGTTTCAATTAATGTTAACTCTTAAGAATTACTTTGTGAATTATATGTTCATAATTTTTTTATTCCTTCAGAGACTTAATGGAATCCCTTTCTTTACATAGGAGATATACACTTAAGAGCCCTCATGTCCTAGATGTCCAATGAAGTGAATTATGACAAGTAGTTGAATAATTACAGGGATGAGGAAAGGATAGAACCTTTGCATTTAAGAGTAGAGAGTAGAAAACCAAATGAAGTCCTTAAGGATTGGTTCCTATTAACCTATGGAAAGAAGAATCCAGAAGTAAGGGATAGGATCTTTGCTACCAGAGCTAAAGTTTATGCTAATTATGAAAATTTTCCCTACTTTTCTTTTCAAAGAGCTATGATTGGGCCAAACTACCTAAATCTCTTAAAAAGGTAGAAAAACACAATCCCATTAACTTGGAAGTAGCACTTAACAAGGTTCCAAAATATTTAGAGTTAGGGAAGCAGGCTAGACTAGAGTTGTGGTGTACCCTAACCATGCAGCCTCCAATGCTCCTATGGCCTTTGTATGACATTAATGTTGATAGACTCAACAAGATTTAGGAAGATTAGAGAAGGGAAGTGTGGGAGAGAACCAGTGGATTTTACTACACTTTCAAGAGCAATAGAAAAGGAAGGACAGAGATTGGAAAATTCATGTCATTAACAAGGAAGTCCAATGCTTGAGGACAAGCACTAGTTTAGTAGGGGGCAGATGATGAGACCAAAATTTGCCTTTATTTTATGATAGTTTTAAGATACTTTGTTGATACTCTATTTTATCTTTGTCAAAACATTTTTGGACCTATTTTTACCAAACCTATGATAAATCTATGGGTAGGAACTATGCCATCTTTTTCCAATATTATATATAGTATGTAGTATTTCATATAGTTATCAAAATGTGCACTCTTATATTTGAATTTACTTTGATAAATTTTTATTTGCAAATGTGTCTTTGTATTGAAACTAACTTGTTAATGAAGACTAAAAGATGATTGGAGGAATTCAAAAGTTAAGCACCAACAACATTCAAGGAGAAGAGAACACTAAAGAGCAACCAAAGTGGATGAAAGTTGCAATGGTTCTAGAAGATAGGATAACATGAAAGGAGAAGCTATGAAGACTTATTACCTTCTTTGCATTTATTCTTTGGTGGGCAGATATTCAGACTTTATTATTCCCACCTCTAGCCATTATTCTCTCTTCCTACCTTCAGTTGTTATCCTCCTATTTTCTCTCTTGCAAATTTAAAGCTAGGTCATTTACTTTTCTGTTATGGAATAAATTTTGATTTCCTATATATACAAGAATCAACCTAAGTGTGCTAAGTTTTTGAACCAGTTAGAAGAAATAGTTTAAGAGAACAGACTATAAACTTTTACAGTTGTGTTTTTATAGTTTTGTGTTATGTAATGAATTTCTAAAATCTAATGAAATAGTTTTTGGATTCTATCTTGTGTTAGTAGTTTAAAAAACCTGACTAAGGGGGCCCACTTGGATGGTGGATTAAATTAAGATATAATAGATTTATTTTCAAGCATTCTTAATTTCATAATTAGAAGTTGTAAGTTCCTTCCTATAGCATCGCACTTTATGAATGTTCCTGCAGATATGTGAGAACAGTTATAGTGGATTAACCAAGTTGGAATGTTTGTTATCCTTTCATTTCCAATATTCATTTAGTTAAATGTATCAGTTTCCTACAACAATAGTTTAAGTTCTTTTCCTTGCATTTTAATTTCCTATAGCATAAGCTTAGTGACTCATTAAGAGACCTAGTGCACATACTATGCCAACCATTTCAAGTATACATCCCTAGGTTGATAAGATTAAATGCACCTCATAGCAAGAAAAATAGTCCTTAGTTTGAATGTATTATTCCTAAGAATGACCTAGAGCATGACTATAATACACCTATTGTGAGGCAGATCAACTATATCTATGTACTGGCAACACTTATTCTACCTTTGTTGCTACTGATAATGTTAATGTAAGGAAATCTACTATAGATGTTGCAAGAATAGATTCAAAAATGTGGCATCATAGGCTTGGGCACATTAGTGAGAAAGGGATGAAAATACTTCACTCTAAAAATATAATGCTAGGACTAAAAAATATTCATTTAGAGTTCTATAAAAATTGTGTTTATGGAAAACAAAAAAGAGTGAGATTTCTTAGAGTTGAGAAAGAAAAGAAGAGTGAGAAGTTAGAGCTAGTGCATTCATATGTATGGGGACTAGTTGAAGAATCATCTCTTGGTGGCTCTCATTATTATGCTATTTTTATAGACGATTCAACCAAGAAAACATGGGTATATTTCTTGAAATAGAAATTTGATGTTTGTGAAATATTTAAGAAATGGAAAGCTTTGGAGGAGAATGAGATAGGAAAGAAGTTGAAGTTTCTTAAATCCAATAATGGAGTTGACTATTGCAGAACAACCTCTAAAGATTACTATTCTATTAATGGAATTCAAAGACAGAAGACAGTTCTAGGAACCCCACAAGAAAATGGGGGTGTTAGAAAGAATGAATAGGAAAATCATGGAACATACAAGGAGCATGAGATTGCATGTTGGCCTACCTCTTCATTTCTAGGAAGATGTTGTAAACATTGTTTTTTATTTGATAAAAATAGAAGCTTTAGCCCCTTTGGATGGTGGTATTCCAGAGGAAGCCTAGAATGGAAAAATGGTAAATTATTCATTTCTAGAAAGTTTTAGTTGTGAAGCTTTTGTCCATGTTGATAAAGAAAATAGAACCAAGCTTGATGCTAAATCTCTAAAATTTATCTTCATTGGATATGAAGTAGATGCATATGGTTATCACTTATGGGATTTTGAAAATTTAAAAATAATCAAAAGTAGAGATGTTATATTCAATAAGAAGGTCATGTATAAAGAATAGTTGCAAGAAAAGAAACATGAATGGCTCAAAAAATAATATATGGTGTTGGATGAGACTCTTAACACTGAAAGGCCACTGGTACCTAATGCTCAACAAGAATAGGTTATTGCACAGACTTGTGTAAGTGTTAAATATTCTACAAGGTCAAGAAGACATCCTAAAATGTTTTATGCTTCTGTGTATTCCATTTTTATTGACTAATTCTGGTGAGCCAGGAGAATATGAAGAAGCAATGCAAGTAGATGCCAAACATCAATGAAAGTTGGGCATGAAAGCGGAGATGGACTCCTTTTTAAAGAATAAAACTTGGGACTTGGTCCCTTTACCTGTAGTAAAAGGAGCCTTTCTCAACAAATGGGTTTATAGGTTGAAGGAGGAAGATAGAGGAAAGAAAAGGTATAAGGCCAGACTTGTGGTAAAGGGTTTTGCACAGAAAAAGGGTATAGATTTCGATGAAATATCATCCCCTATTATAAAAAGATACTTCAATCAGAACTATAATAAGTCTTTTAGTTGTAGATGATTTACATCTTAAACAACTAGATGTCAAGATAGCTTTTCTCCATGGATATTTGGAGGAAGAAATTTGCATTTAGCAACTAGAGGGATATGAGGTCAAGGGTAAGGAGAATTTGGTGTGTAGGTTAAGGAAAAGTTTGTATGGACTAAAGTAGGCACCTCAACAATGGTATTTAAAATTTGATAGTTTCATGGTTGAACAAGCATACCATAGATGTCATTATGATCACTATGTATATTTTAAGAGATTGGATGATGGGAGTTACATTATCCTATTACTTTATGTTGATGACATGCTTGTTGCTAGGTCAAATTTTCAACATATAAATTACCTTAAACAAAAATTAGCAAAATCATTTTTTATGAAGGATTTAGGTTCTTCTAAGAAAATTCTTGGTATGAGGATTATAGAGGATGAGAAAAATAGAACCTTGAATTTGTCCCAAAGTGAGTATATAAAGAAGGTGTTGAAAAGATTTAATATGTAGGATGCAAAAGTAGTCAATACACCTTTGGCTAATCATTTCAAATTGACTAAGGAAATGTTCCCCAAGGCACAGGAAGAGGTAGATAAATTTTCTAACATCTCATTTTCATTAGCAGTTGGCACTCTAATGTATGCAATGGTATGTGTTGACTAAATTTTCCTTCCTGCCAAAATCACCGTATTTGAATTTAAAAGACAAACTATCATTTCCCAAATATTTAAATACCATTGAAATATGCAATAACTAATATAAAACCCTATAATATTTCCATATTTCCTTAAGTTCCTTTTGGCACTTTTGCAATTTTCCACACCATCAGATCTTGCACAGATCTATGGTAGGCGATTTCTCGCTTCCTCAAAATGAATGACCTTTACGTAAAGTAGGCAAGCATCATTGTGACATATGGACTGGTGGGACCATAATTTTAAAAGAAAGAATTAAAAAGTTATGATATTTTTTGTGATCGTTAATCTTCTATAGATCAATGATGTGCAATTCACCACTTCATGAAAATGTTCAAAATTTAGCCAAAGTGGGAAAGCATCGTTGCACCATGTGGATTCATGGGTCCAACTTCTTCAGTGGGCCACCATAGAAAAGGTGGATGAGTTGTCAATCAAGTTAGAATATGAAAGGAACTTCATTGGTCAAGGTACTAACATGGGTTGTCAGTGGACTACATGTTTCTATCCATCATCAAATCTTAAATGGATCAACGATAGGTGCTTCCTTGCTTCTTGAAGATGTGAGATGTTTAAACATTGTGGGAAAGCACCCTATCAATGCATGGCATGTGGGACCTATTTCCAAGTGGGTTCGATAGGGTTAAAAAGTAATGCTAGTTGGATGCCACATCATGTTAGGGTGGATGTTTAGTTGTTTTTGGGCTCAAAAGATATAAGGATAGGTGGAGTAATGATAAATATTTCGTAGACTAATGATCAACACATTCCCACATCATGGAATTGTGAGGACTTTAAGAAATTGGTGGAAGTGCCTAAAGAAGATGTTTCCTTGTGGGTCTAGGGAGATAACACTATAGTTAACATTGACAAGGGTTTTCATTGACTATTGATCTTGTGAAGATCGACGATCAACACTTTCCCACATTTTGAAGTTGTAAGGATTTTAGACAATGCAAGAATGCACCTAATTTCCATGTGTCCTTGTAGACCTAGTTTGATGGAAAAGTGGTCATAGTTAAGGTTGACAGTTATGTGACATCATGGTTAAGTTCAAAGGTTGGCTTAGTTAGTAGGTTTTGATGGTCAACCATGTGGAGACTTAATAGGGTGGCAACATGAAATAAGCTTATTGGCCCATGTGGCCTATCTTGGTTGCAAGATTTAGTTGACCTGCTAACCTCACTGATTCATGAACTAAAAATAGGGGGAAGAGATGTTTTCTTGCATGATCTTATCTTCATGATCATTTCCAACCACTCCCCAATGAATTCCATGCCCAGTGAATGACATAAAACACTCCACCATCTCTAGTTTTATACATCTACTTGGTCAGTGCAACTTAATGGCACTGTTCTCCAAGCTTTGTTTGGACTTCATTATATTTGAATCTATGTCAAGATCATATTTTCTCTAGATCTACATGGTAGTGGTTGAGTTTGGTTTAGGACAGTGGTTATAGAGTAACTCCAGTTTGAAAATATCTCACTTATGCCTGAGCTATAAAGACAAATTTTGTAATCTTTGTAATGGTCAACTCTTCTCTATTTTCTCTAATATTGCTCTACAAGTTCACTGTAAATTTCCTTTTGCCTCTGAACCTATATGGCATTCTACCTTATTTCTTCTAGCCATTGATGTATTGTGCAAGACTTATTTTCCCCTCATTAGTTTATTGTGAATATCTTTAATTTTGCATGACTATATCTCTTTGACCTATCAATGATATATAAGTGAATCTTCATCTTCCTTGTGTCATTTACTTGGGTTTCCTGATTTGCATGTGATTTTTAGGTTAAAAAAAGTCTAGATGTGTATATATTTTGGTGTTATGATGGTTCAAGTGTGCATGTATGGGCAGAGATTGGTCTGAACACTCAATTTTGGTGCATCACCTCCTTAGGTTAGAAGAGGAATATTTTCTTTCATACATTCCTTCTCCCTTTTCCTCTCCAAGTGTAGTTAGGTGCATCTTGATAGCAAAGGAAGTCAGCCTTCTCTGGAGACTCAACCTCACAGTTCAAGTCCCATAGCTTGGAGGTTATTTTCATGTTTCACAAGGTTGTCCTTAGGTAAAAACTTTGGACAAGGGTGCAAAATTTTGTGACAATAGTTTTTGGTATGCCCAGTGGGACAAAGAAGATTGAACTATATAAGTCTATTGGTTAGCCAATTGATATGGATACACTAAGAATTTGGGTGTTATTCTTAGTTTCATCAGCCTTTGGAGGCATTTAATCAAACACCATGCCTACCCTAGTGCACATCTTCTAGTTTTATATAGACAAAGTGCTAGTATGTAAATGATCACCCTTGATCATTATGATTTTTAGGTTTTCTATGAGTTTATAATTTTTATGAAGCTTTAATCATGGACACATTTCATAGAAATAGTTACTATTCCCCCCCATATCATGAAAATTTTATTCCTCAGCCCTCAGATTGCCAATTTCAATCTCAACCCCAAGTTGCTTATAGCCAAGCTGTTCAAAACTATTACTCTTTTCCTACCTCTACTCCACCAATCTCAACATCCCCATATAAATATTTTAAGGATATGGTTTTGGAATTCAAAAAGAGGGTGGAGTTCAAACTTCATAAACAAGATGAGCAGTTATTGGCCTGGGATAGATAGCTTGTGGAGATTAATGGGCAGCTTGATGAGATTGTAAGGCAGTAAGAGATAGAGAGACAATAGGAGGAGATAGCCTACTAGGCCTATCTCCAACAAGAAGAAGAGGAACAGATGGAGAGATAGAGACTTTTTGAGGAGAATCTTGTAAGTAAAGTTGCTACAGTGAGAGAGGAGGAAATGAGGCTCTAGTTAGCTCATTTTTAAACCGAGGAATCAAATGCCCCCCTTCTCCCAAATATATCATCCCAAGCTTTAGGAAGCCTCCTCCCTCATAAGAGCCTACTATTGTAACCCCTCCACCCCCTATAAAAGAGAGTTGGATTGGTCATGAACCCCATGGATCTATCACAATTTCCCTATTTTGGGATGGAGCTATTACATGAACTCCTAATGGTCCAAATAAAGAGTTTTGGGAGAGTAAATCCAAACCCACAAGGCTACAAAGGGAGTAGTTGTAGTCTGCTAAGGAGAAAAAGGAGGTAGCTATTGAGCCAAAGGAAGAGGAGCCAATCCTCCTATCTAAAGAGCCCCCCTCCTTTGTTGAGGAAGAAGAAGAATGAGAAAATTTTGTTCCTTCTTTTAAGGAAAAAATCATGGCTTTTGAGCCCTGTTGGGCATTCATTTTGCACAAGGTCAATGGCAGGAATCCATAGTGTAATTCCTCTCTTGAAAAAAAAATCCTTTTAAGGATCCACTCCAAGGTTTAATGTTTGTCTTGTGACATACCAAAATCTGCTCAGTAGAAGATAAATGTGAGTGTTCACAAGGAGGTCTTTGCTGGTTCTAAAAAACTCTTTTGTCTTGGAATCAAAGCAAACTCTATTTGTTGTCTCAAAATATCACACCAAAAGAACTATAAGAATTTGACTTAGGCCAGAATTCACCCAAGAACTAAAGATCTCAACACAAGCACATAGTAGACCAAAATAGATAGAGTATGATTAGAATGATGATATTCATTCAATAACTGGATTCAAAGTACACTAGGAGTGCCTGAATATAAAGGCCTCAGGAGAGCTTCTAGAATGCATAGAAGTCAGCATCATGATATGTCATACAACTAGGTACATGTCCAACAGATATGGGTTATCCTCCATTAAGCATAGGATTAAGTGTGATGATGTGAGGATAAGCCTACAATGGTGTAGCATGCAAATCAGTGGTGTAGACAACATGTGCTAAATTAGGAGTGTGAATAACTGTGTTGTCAACATGACAACTCAATGAATGATGCATACTACTATGTTGTCGAAACCATGTGCATAATTAGAGTTGCATAACTCAATGAGAGTACACAAACTCCTAAGTGTCTCACATAAAATAATAATAAAATAATGCAAAATAATAAAATAATGCATTAACCTAAGTAAAACTTAAGTAACTACAATAAGTAAATACTTATTTACACCAACAAGAACAATATTTTCTATTTTCTATTTTTTCAATGAATGCAATTCTAACAATGCAACTACTATGAGGTCCTATTCTAATAGGAGGTTAGCAAAGAAAATAGGAAAACTAAAAGCAAATAACATGAAATCAAATAACTTGAAATTGAAATTCTTAAACAGACATAAGCTATAGAACACAACACGCTGTGAGTTAAACCTTTGAAGAAATTGGTAGGAAACTAATGAAAATAGGAGCAGTGCTTGCTAGAATCCACTGATGCAATCATCAGTGAGAATATTTAACAAATCAAATGATGTTTCACTCTTCACCAAATCACAAGGCCACAGAAAGTGTGCTCATGCGAGACAAAAAGCTATGTAGACACAAATCAGGTGATCTCGTCTCAAGCTCGTTACATCAATGAAATTCATATATCTGTAGCAAACACCAAAACTAAAAGATCGTACAACTAGAAACAATGCAATAAACCTTTGGCTCAATCACAATCTCATGAATATAATCCACAAAACAATGACACATTAAGGCAAGAATAACTACACTCTGAATGCTAGCACCAAAAGTGTCTCTTTATTACATAATAATGGTGGCCTTTGTTACATTTTACAATAGGGTATTTATAAGAAATCATCTCCTCAATTTGTGTTGAGAGTGAGAGATATCTTGATGCAAAAAAATTCTTTTAAAACATTTAAACAAACTAAATATATACAAACTGACAATCTAATTGGTGCTTAGAGGGAGTCCATCCATATTTTATTCATTAATTGGATGCATGAGCCCTTTACATGTTGAAAATAGAGGAAACATGAGAGAGAAAGTAGGAGGAACCCATCAGTCAAAGTAGAAGTGCATGGAGACACCAAAAAAAGAAGCTAGCCCTTCACTTGATGTGTGTTAGAGTTAACTTGTCGTCAAAATGCGTTCTTAATGCATGAAAAGTGCTATTTTTGGAACTGGCAGTCAACTATCATTGCACCTCTAAATTGCGGACCTACATGAAAATGCGAAGCTATAGACCTGCATACCTACAGAGTTGTGGACTTGCATACCTATGGACCTACGTGCCTACAGAGCTGCGGAGCTCAATTCACCAAAAAATCAAAGTTCTAAATTTTGAAAATGGTTTATGGGTTTTGCTCAAATGAGGTTTTAGATCACTTTTTTTATATGCTCCATGCCCCTTTTTGATGATTTAAACCCTCTTTATAGCCAATTACTTTCATAAACTTGCACTCCCTCCGCTTCTTGAATCAAAAATCTCAAGGAACTTGCATTGAATCTTGTCCCCAATAGTTGCATAAGATGAGGAACCTAATTTGATTTATGTGTCCAACCTCTGTATCTTTGACCTTTGTCTTCTCTCCACCTATCCAATCCTTCCCAACAAGAAACCAAGTGATCCAAATTATCCAAGATGATCAAATGTTTGTAACTTTTTCATATTTTTTCACAAATTATCTAAGCATTTTTAAATGACCTTTTTGGAGGTCTTTTTCTCAAAATGTCAAGTCAAAACCTTCATCAATCCCTAAAATTGGGCAGCCAAAGGCTCACTATTTTAGGGACTAAAATTAGACCTTCAGTTCTTCTTTCCAATGGTGTAAGAAATTCTGAATTCTGAGGCCCGAGTCAAAAGTTACGACCTCGACAAGTTGAGGATGCCATTTTTACCTACAAAAGAAGCAAACATTAGTCCATAGAGTTAACAATGCATAGTAAAAACACACTAGCTACTCAAACAAAATTGGAGGTGAATCCTAAAATCTAGCTAATTCTAAAATCCTGAAGCCCTAAAATTTGGTTAAGTCTAGATTCCTAAAGCCCTAAAATTTGGCTAAGTCTAGATTTCTGAAGCCCTGAAATTTCCTAGAATCTTTACCTTATCTCAGGGAGGTCTGAAACATATCTCAAAAGATTCATCACATATATTGAAATATATCTTAAGTATAAGGAATTACACGTTCATAGAGCCTCCATGAGAGGCATGCATGGTGCCTCCATGGAGCACGTGGTGCCCCCATGGAGGACACGTGCGCGGTGCCCCCATGGGAGATGCACACACATGCACCTCCATGGGAGGCGTGCGTGGCACCAATATGGAGGACATGCATGCAGCGCCCCCATGGGAGATGCACGCAAGCACACCTCCATGGGAGGCACACGTGGCACCAACATGGAGGACGCACATGCAACGCCCCCATGGATGACACACATGCGCACACCTCCATGGGAGGTGCACGCAACACCCCCATGGAGGACACGTGCGCGCACCTCAATGAGAGGTGTGTGCGATGTCCCCATGGGAGGTGCACGTGGTGCCTCCATAGAGGATGCACACATGCACATCCATGGAAGGCGTGCACAGCGCAAAATCTTTAATAATAATTTTTTATTTTTTATTTTTATTTTTTTTTTATTTTTTAATTTTTTTTCTTTTTTGTTATTTTTTCAATTTTTCAAATTTTTGTGATTTTTTTGAAGATTTGACTCTAAAATCTTAAGGTCCAATAAAACTCTTCTTCTCCCAACTCCCAAATTATGAGTTTGAGAGTTGAAAAAAAGAATAGGGGTCCTCATACCTAGTGAGGAATGGGGCATGTGTTATGGACAACACAACAAGCCCTTGCCAAAGAATGAGGATCTGGTCTAAGCTGAGCAAGAAGAGAACCATTTATTGCAGCAAACATCCCTCCATGATGTGAATCATGGAAAATAGAGCCTCAAGGGCTAGCTCTATCCATGAGGAGGAATATGCTAACCTACATGAGGTTTCCCCTAGTTGGATGCTATCTGCTCTTCCAAATATTGAGTCATCATCTCCTATATATGAGGAACATGTTCCATAATAGCAACAAGAAAAAGTCACACCATATCGGTAGCTCCAAAGTTGGTGGTTCATGAGCAAGATGTGGAGGTTCTCTCTTCATAGAAGGAGGAGCCACTTCCAAACCAACAAGATACTACTATTGTAGAGCACAATCAAATCATCAAGGAGGATTCCTTTGCCCCTATACCTTCAAGAGGATACCCCATAAGGCACCTAACTTTGCAAAAAATTATCAAGTTTCCCCTAATCATGCTTATACCTAAGCATGAGGGGGAAGATCACAAAGAAGAGCAAGTATGTTTTGCTCCACAAGGCAACACCCTAGTGGTGGAAAGCTTCATCATTTTTAGCATTGGGAAGGACATGTTCCATGTAGCAACATGTTTTTCATGCTTGCTATCATTTTTAGTTTCCCTTTTGTATGAAAGAAGAAATCAACTAGTGAGGAAAGGGAGCTACTTCATAAACCAGTCAATGGGTTTGTTTAAACTTGCATATACATAAACACTTGTACATAGTAGGGTAGTTTTTTGTTTTCAATTTTTTCTTTTTTTTCAAGAAATGCAAAAGCATAGGTTGTCTCTATGTGGGATGGTTATATTTCTTTTGAAATTTTGAAGTTTTGAGGTTGTAGAAGATTTTTGGTTCCTAGTTTCAGCTACAGAGTTCTTGTTTTGTAGTCAAACGTAGGATTTTTAGTGTTTTTTTGTCGTAGAGGTAGGGTTAGGGCTTTGTAATGCATAGGATCCACATTTTTTATGACTTTTCATCCCAATGGATTCTTTAGGCCATTGGTCTTATGGATAGCTAGCTTGCATCCCCTTTGAGTTGCCATGATTATTGGCCAAATTTCCCTTCCTACCAAAATCACTACATTTGAATTTAGTAGATAACAGGGCACTTCACAAATATTTAAATACCATGGAAATGCAAAATAAATGAAATTAAAACCCTATAATATTTCCATATTTCCTTAAGTTTCTTTTGGCACTCCCACAATTTTCTACACTGTCACATCTTACACAGATCTACAATAGGTGCTTTACCACTTTCTTAAAGTGAACGACCCTTACGTAAAGTCAGCAAGCACCATTGTGACATATGGGCTGGTGGGTCCATAATTTTAGAAGTAAGAATTATAAAGTTATAAGATTTTTTTTTGATCATTAATCTTTTGTAGATCAATAATTTGTGCTTCACTGCTTAATGAAAATGTTGAAACTTTAACCATAGCAGGCAAGCATCATTATGGTAGGTGGATTTGTGGTTCTATCTTCTTCAGTGGGTCATCACACACAAGGTGGATGAGTTGTAACTCAAGTTGGCATATGGAAGGCACTTCATTGACCAAGGTATTGACATGAGTTATCAATGGACTACATGTTTCTATCCAATGTCAAATCTCAAATGGATCAACGATAGGTGCTTTCCCACTTCCTAAAGATGTGAGATGTTTAAACATTGCAAGAAAGTTCCTTGTCAATGCATGGCATGTGGTACCTATTTCAAAGTGGGGCCACCAGGGTTTAAAACTAATTCTAGTTGGATGCCATGTTGTGCTGGGATGGATGTTGAGTTTTTGTGGCCCTGAAAGATATAAGGATAAGTGCAGTAATGATAAAGGTTTCAATGATTGCTTATCTTTCGTAGATCGACGATCAGTGCATTCTTGCATCATGGAATTGTAAGGACTTTAAGTGATGTAATAAAGCACCAAAAGGACACATTTCCTTCTAAGTTCAATGAGATAACACTACAGTTAACATCAATAAGGGTTTTCATTGACCATTAATCTTGTGGAGATTGACAATTAGCACTTTCCCACATTTTGAAGCTACAAGGATTTTTAAAAATGTCGAAATGCACCTAATCACCATGTGTCCTTGTGGACCTAGTTTGAAGGAAAGGCTGATAGTTATGTGACATCATAGTTAAATTAGAAGGTTGACTCAGTTAATAGGTTTTGATGGTCGATCGCATGGAGACTTTATAAGGTGGTAAAATGAGATAAGAT
This sequence comes from Cupressus sempervirens, assembly GCA_028749045.1. NCBI lineage: Eukaryota > Viridiplantae > Streptophyta > Pinopsida > Cupressales > Cupressaceae > Cupressus > Cupressus sempervirens. The sequence goes on along the minus strand of CM053793.1, from coordinate 743,985,420 downwards.
TATTGGTCCATGTGGCCTTTCTTGGTTGTAGGATTTAGTTGACCCATTGACCTCACTAATTAATGAGCTAAAAATAGGGGGAAGAGATTTTTCTTGCATGATCTAATCTTCATGATCATTTCCAACCACTCCCCAATGAATGGCATTACCAATGAAGTATGGAAAACACTTCATTGTCTCTAGTTTTATCCATCTACTTTGTTCAGAGTGACTTAATGGTGTCATTCTCAAGGATTTGTTCATATTTCATTGTATTTGAATTTGTGTCAAGATCATATTTTCTCCAAATCTACATGGAAGTGGTTGAGTTTGGTTTAGGACTGTGATTGTGGAGTAACTCCAGTTTGAAAATATCTGAGTTATTCCTGAGCTATAAAGGCATATTTTGTAATCTTTGTAATGGTTGACTCTTCTATACTTTCTCTTATATTGCTTTTCAAGTTCACTATAAATTCCCTTTTCCTCTAATCCTATATAGCATTCTACCTTATCTCTTCCAGCCATTGATGTATTGTGCAAGACCTATTTGCCTCTAATTGGTTTATTGTGAATATTTGAAATTTTGAAGTATTATATCTCTTTGACCTATGAATGATATATAAGTGAATCTCCATCTTCCTTGTGTCATTTACTTGGGTTTCTTGATCTACCTATGATTGTTAGGTTAAAACAATTATGGATGTGTATATATTTTGGTGTCATGATGGTTCAAGTATGCATGTATGGGTGGAGATTGGCTTGAACACTCTATTTTGGTGCATGACCTCCTTAGGTTAGAATAGGTAGATTTTCTTTCATGTATTCCTCTTCAAGAGTAGTTAGGTGCATCTTGATAGCAAAGGAAGCTGGCCTTCTTCAAAGACTCGACCTCACAGTTCATGTCCCATAGCTTAGAGGTTGTTTTCTTGTTTCACAAGGTTGTCCTTAGGTAAAAAGTTTGGAAAAGGGTGCAAACCTTTATGACAAAAGTATGCACATGGCCAAATATTTCTCATGTAGTGAGAGTTGTTAGTAGGTATATGAGTAATCTAGGTATGGAACATTGGAATATTGTCAAATGGATTCTTTGATATTTGAAAGGTACTAATACAAAGCCATTATGTTTCACAAGATCCAGTTCTACTCTGAGTGGATTTGTTGACTCTAATTTGGTAGGAGTTATTGATACAAGGAGGAGTACTATAGGGTATGTTTTCCCTGTAGGGGCTACTATAGTTAGTTGGATATTTAGATTGCAGAAGGTTAATGCAATTTCAACCACTGGAGCTGAGTATGTGGCTGCTATGCAAGCTAGCAAGGAGATAATTTGGTTACAATGTTTTTTGAGGAATTGGGTTAGAAGCAGGAAGATCACCCATTGTACAACTATAGCTAGAGTGCCATTCATCTTACCAAAAATTTTGTTTTTCATTCACAAACAAAGCACATATAGCTCAGATACCATTTTATAAGGTCTATTTTGGAGGATGGCCAATTACTACTTGAAAAGATTCACACAAGTGAAAATCCTACAGATATGTTCATGAAGTCAGTCCCTAAGGAGAAGTTGGTTTCATGCTCAACTTCTATTGGGCTTCTTGACTGATGATCATGGAGGTAATACACAATAAATTCTTTTATCTAGTGGGATTTGCATGTATATACAACTTGTAACTTCACGCGATCTGAGGAATGTTTTCTCTTATACCAAAAATGATGCAGAGCATCACCTTGGAAAAAATTAGGAGGAAATAAATGAATCAAGTCTACATCAAGGGGTTCATACACCTTTAGGATTAACTATTCCACTTAACTCAAATTGATATCCAACTGATTCTCCTAGTACCAACTGATGGACTAACATTCCATAGGAACTTCTTTGACCTCCTCTAGCAACATTAGATTTTCCTATGTAGTCTTAATGTAAACTGTCAGACTCTTACTTATTACAATTGAAATAAATTGATAACATAAATCAACTTTGGATCTAAAACTAGGAGCCAAACTGAATACAAATTCACTGCCATGCAACATTAATCATTTTTGAATCTACACAACCTTTTTGCATGCATGGGTTTAGAGCTTGATAATAGACTAACCACCACCCATGGAATTCTTGATCACTTACAACATTTGAAAATCCCATACACAAACCAACTTTTTCCTCTATCATCAACTATGTCATTTCAACACATCAATGAATACATCAAGATATTCCTTCCTCATGGGTACAGACAAAAACAAACCAATAGGTAAACACAAAAGAAAACATAGAAATATAATACATAATCACCTATAATTTAAGGAAATAGATCACAAAGAGTTTAGAAGACTCCCACCTATGAACATGACCCTCAAAATAGTAGGTCTTAATATTCAATGACACAAAAATATAATTTTATGTAACAAACTACAAAACCCGAAAGCTTAGTTTAGATTCAAAAATTAGAGTAATGTTTTGTTATGTGTCAACTACATTATCAACATCTTCTTAGAGTTTAAACTTTCAAATTTTGGAAAGAAAGTAAGAAATCACACATCTAATTTGAAAACCACAAAATTAGAAAAACTCAAAACTCTTAATATTCTTTCTAGTGTATGTGATCCCCATTCAATTATATAATCTATCATTTCAATACTTTCCCATCTCTATGATTGGGAAGATGAAATGTCAACACAAAAGCAAGAAAAAGAAAACCATTTTTGAATCATGAAGGATCAGTCAGAAGTCAAAATCTTTTACCAACATTTTCAAGCTATTTGAAGTTTCCTATAGCCATCAATTTCCTAGTTAGCTTGATAATTTCAAACACACACAAACACACTAAAAGAAAATTGACTTAAATTAAAATGAAAACTAACTTTTTCCTAAGTGGCTAAAAATGATGTAGAGCCTCACCTTGGAAAAATTAAGAGGAAATAAATGACTCAACTAAGTCTACATCAAGGGTTTCATACACCTTTAAGATCAATTATTCCACTTAACTTAAATTGATATCCAACTGACTCTCTTAGTACCAACTAATGGACTGACATGTGATAGGAACTTCTTTGATCTCCTATAGCAACATTAGAATTTCCTATGTAGTCTTAATGTAAACTAGCCTGACTCTTCCTTATTACAATTGAAATACATTGATAACATAAATCAACTTTAGATCTAAAACTAGGAATCAAACTAAATAAAAATTCACTACCAAGCAACATTAATCCATGTTTGAATCTTTTCCACCTTTCTACATGCATGGGTTTAGAGCTTGATAAAAAATTGACCACCACCCATGGAATTCTTGGTCATTTATAACATTTGAAAATCCCATATATAAACCAACTTTTTCCTCTATTACATATCAACTATGTGATTTCAATACATTAGTGAATACATGAAGATATTCACCATGTTTGAGAGCTTCCTTCTACATGGTATAGATAGAAACAAACCAACAAGTAAACACAAAAGAAAACATGGAAATTTAAATACATAACCCCCCTACAATCCTAGGAAATAGATTGCAGAGAGTTTAGAAGACTCCTATCTATGAATGCGACCCTCAAAATAGTAGGTCTTTTCATTTGACAATATAGAAATCTAATTTTATGTAACAAACTGCAAAACCCGAAAGCTTAGTTTAGATTCAAAAAATACAGTAATGTTTTTTTATGCAGCAACTAGATTATGGACATCTTCTTAGAGTACAAACTTGAAAATTCTAGAAAGAAAGTAAGAAATAACACATCCAATTCAAAAACCAAAAAATTAGAAAAACTCAAAACTCTTTCTATTCTTTTTGTTTTATCTGATCCCCATTCAATTACATAATCTTCATTTTCAGTACTTTCACATCTCTACAATTGGGTAGATGAAATGCCAACATGAAAGCAAGAAAAGAAAATCATTTTTGAATCATGAAGGATCGGTTAGAAGTTAGAATCTTCCACCAACCTTTTCAAGATGTTTGAAGTTTCATGTAGCCATTGATTTCCTAGTTGGCTTGTTATTTCAAACACACACAAACACACTAAAGAAAACTAACTTAAACTAAAATGAAAACTAACTTTGTCCTAAATGACTTAAACATCAAATTTTAAAATGCACTTAAAATGTGAGATCAACTTTCTTCATAATTTTTGCACTTCCTATAGCATCATCTTATTATTTCTTCCTATTGTACAACTCTAAAGTATTGTTTCATCTTTGTTTGTTTCTATAGAAACTTTAACCATGTGAGTTCCTGTAGCATAATCTATCTGGTCTGCTCCTGCAACATAAGATTGTTTTGAATAGACTTGCTAACAATCTTCTTGAGATGGTGAGGGTAAATTTTATCTAATAGAGGGATGACTTTGATTGGATATGTAATAATCTTTATCAATAGATGGTGTAATGATTTTTTTTTTTGGAATAGGTGAGGTAAGACCAACTAGACTAAAGTTGTTGTGAATAAACTTGCTAAAAACTATTTTAAAACAAGAAGAAATGTTCTTTTTTTGGAAAAGGTGACGTAACATCAACTAGAGTAAAGTTGTTGTGAATAGACTTGCTAACAACTCATTTTTGAGATACCAAGGATAAGACTCTTTTTAAAAACTAGATATGGTATTTTGTGAGAAAACAACCTCTCAAAGGACAAAGAAATTTTGAGAGAGATAGACATGCAATCTCTTTAGTAAAAGGGTTTTGATAGTAACCATAAAATTGTGTATGTTGTAAATTTTTTTTCACATTTCTTTTACAAAAATAAGATAATTCAAGCACACATTTTATCCTTGAGGTCACTTTGGTTTCAATGTATTAGTCATTAGGCATGTTGGGAGGTGCCCATCTTGATGTTTTCTAAATCTAGTTTGATATTTCCCTCCAATTGAAGAGGTGAGTTGATACAAGAGTCAATTGACAAACTTACACATCAATGATCCTTCAAGGTATGACAAACAGAAGCCCCCCCTTCTGCGGGGAAAATGACTCTTGGAGATGAAACCCAAGTAGCTTTATGCCTCTACTAGGGAAAACACATATGTTAGGTAACTTTAGAGAAGCCTTATATTCTCTTACACCATGAGTAATACACCAAGGATAAAAGGGTAGCTACTAAATTGGTTCATAATTAGGTTTGTGGAGTCAGCCACTCGGATGTTATGTATGTGATCCACTTAAGAATCTATTATGGACATGTTGAAATCATAGGAAATTTTTCCCACCTCAGGCTACCCCCAGAAGCACACTACCTGAACTTTCCTAATGGAGCAAGAAGGTTTACCCTTCTTCTCATTTATATTCCAACCAAATTATTTACTAGTTTGAGCTTCTCTCCAAAGGGGATGTGCTTCCCAAATGAGGATGAACTTGCTAGAAGCACTCCTAGCTTATTGAGAATGATCTTGCTAACAAATTTTGCTACATGCATCATGTATTAAAATAGTCAAAAATAAAGAATTTAAAGATGTGCTAAAAGGAACAATCTCAAGACACACAAGACACTTGATTCCTTCTATTTTAAAAGCTTTTAGTGTATCCTAGTGACTTCTTTGAAAATACTCATAATTTTATCATACAAGCTTCATTTCCAACTTACAATGATGGTCAACATAATAAATCATGTCAATAGAAGAAATTGAGCAAGTGAAAACTTTGATAGAGATGAAAATAAGGACAAGTTTGCCTTAAGGCATTCAAGATTATGTGATGTTCATTTTAAGACCAAAATTTGAAGTTTTTTCCCCATAATGTTCATTAATAGTACTTAAAATGGAAGTTCATCACATTCATTTTTTTAGTGGTTGGCATTCAAGATTTTGTTTTCTAATTAGTTAATCATTAATTCAAATGAAAAGCTTATTAAATTACTCAACCATGTGTTCCATTAAAATATGTAAATTTTTTCCTTAGACATTCAAGATTGATTTTAGACAACTAAACTAATTAATTCTGCAAATATAGTCAATAGTCAAAATCTTGGCAAGGTACCTACAACCTATTCTCCTGTAAAAAGATAGAAAATTGAACTGGATAATAAAACCAGGGAACCGCAAGAGTCAACCTGTGATCTTGTAGCACAGGAATGCAATCAAATAATGTGGGATCATGGTACTAAAAATGGTGAAAAATAGAGAAAAGTGAGCCATAGGAAATTTACTTACAGAGAAATCTCGCAATAGTGCAACCCCACAGGTTTGGAAGGTGTTCTCGCTAACCATTCTATCGATGGGTTTGAAGGTAAAATTTATAAATTGAATTTTTGGGTTGGCTACTTTGGCTAAGTGTTCTTATAAGTTTTTCCAGTGAACCCACTATAAAAAAAATTTTGTTCTCATGGGAATATAGAAAGGTGAGAATGATGGGGGAGGTTTTAACTACCACATGGTAGTTAGGTTTCATGTTGAACACATTCTTGCATTCTTGGTTTCGTGATTTTGCATGTTTATTTCCCTCAAACTTGCAATCCTGGGTTTGCAAAAATTTAATTTTTTTTAAAGTTGGTGGAAAGTTGGTTATATGGCTGGGAGCATGCTTCCTAGATTGAGATTTATGAACCAATAAAAATTGTTAAAAACCTTACACATACAAGAGAAAACACATCATGTTAATTTGGTTAATTAGCAAAATAGGTAAAAAATTATGGTCAAAATGACCCAAATGCAGGGTCCAACCAGGTGTGCCAAAATGTAGAGTTAATAAACTAGTGTGTAAAGACTATTACTAATTAGATTAATATTCATAAATGAAGTAAATTAACTATACTGATAAGACAAAGGAAACATCATTGAGGTAGGAAAACCAAGAATGGCAAGCTCCCCAAGTGTGACCTTGATTTTATCAATATGTTAAGCAATGGAGGATGTGTGCTCATGTTTGTTGAAGCTTCAAGTGGTAAGTGATCAAACGTGGAGATGGATGAGGGTTTCAACAATGCAGGTGTGGAAGGATATTAACATGGTAAAGGTGTAAATGGTTATGTTGTAGTGGTTAATGAGGCATTATAAGTTTGCATGGAAGTTGAATGATTTGTGAGAGGGGAAGGGCTCAATTTATTGGATAAGGGGTGATGAGATGGAGGGTCAAGATGTGAGGATGGAGAAAGGGTGAGGAAGGGCTAGGATGCAAGGAAGGGGGAGCAGATGGATTGTGCTTCTTAAAAGCTTTAGCCTTGTGACAAGTGTCATAAGGGGATTGGGTGGTCAAAGTGGGGGGTCAAAGGGAATTATGAAGGAAGAGAAGTATGGAAGAAGGATGTAAGAGGCATTTAAAGAAATTTATGGCATGTAAGAGTCATTAATGCTCTTGCATAGGAATTTGAGAGGATGGGGAATACTTTTGACTTTGGCATGGGTTAGAAAGTCTTAACCATTTCTTAAAGGTGTACATAGGTTTACGAGGGGGATTAGGATTGACTTGCAAGGGGATTGGGAGGCAAGTGAATTGGGGCTTAATGAGGTAGGTTAGTTAGTTGGCTAAGTGAGGTTCGGATGGGTGAATGGGTTGTCTTAGGGTAATAATAGGGTTTTAGGATAGTTAGGGATTTGGAGTTGATTTATTAAATTATTTATTTAATAAAAGGGGGGTGTGTGATTAAATTAAATAGATTTTTGAATTTATTTAATTTAATTGAGGAATTGGTATTTAATTGAAAAAATTGATTTTGGGTTATCATTTGATTTTATCAATTGGTCTATAGTTTAATTAATTAATTAATTAATTAACTAGGGGATGGCTATTAATTAATTAAATATTAAATACTTAATCAATCATATCCTAGAAGATGACTAAATTAGATTACCTAGTGATGCAATCAAATTTAGGTGTCTACAATACTAGTTGCTAGAATAAGTATATGGAAAATAAGATACTAAGAGGGGGGTGAATTAGGATCTTAAACTTTTGACTTCAAAACCATTTCCATTAGTTCATACCTAATTTAGATAACAAATTTATCAATTAAAATATAATGCTAAAACATAAATGGCATACATCACATCCATAAAAGTTCAACACACAACACAATGATTTGGTTACCTAGAAACACTTCAAGATAAAGGCAAAACTAGGGTGTGGATGAAACCCACAAATCTTCATTGTTGCAACAATAAAGTTAACATGCTAAGGTTATAATGTTTAATCATAAAATATGATCTACCTACTGAGGGGTATGTCATGTTAAATTATTAAGAGACTATTAGGTTTCACATTGTTAAAGGACTTTACACTCAAAATAAAGTACAAACTCTATTAAGAGATTTACATAGGTATGTTAGGAACACTCGGTTAAGATATTTACCCTATCTCAATTACAAAATAACTAATTTAGTACTTGACCCTCAATTTTCTCTACAAGCTTATTTTGGGTCTCCTCTTTCTTGAATCTTTGATCTGATTCTCCTAATATGGTATCTCTACTCAGTTCTTAACTACTCTAACTATTCTTTGTTAGATCTATCTCTGAAACTTATTTTAACTCCTTCACATGCACATTAACTTTTTATGCATCTTCTCTTATTGATAACAACTCTTCACACTCTCTCTTACTTATGATTCTAGGGTTGTAATCTTCTTTAAATAGATGTTCTATGAAGTTTTTAGATCTTGATTGATGGCTTAAACATAATCATTTTTTTCCATTTACATCCCTTTTCTAATTGGTTGAATTGTACACCTAGGGATCATTAACTTCTACAATGATGTGTAATCAACATCTAAGATGGCTCTATCAATATTAAATGTCATAGTATGTCAGCCAAAATGGTTTACATATGATTTTGTGTCATTCCAATCTCTCATATCAAAACTGAATTACTCGATACTTGAACTCTTAGACACTCAGCCATACATAAACCTTCAAGTTGTTACTCAGCTTCTATATAATTATTTTCTTAGATCTTGATAACTTTTCAAAATACTTGGTCTTCACTAGATTTCTTAGCTCATCCTATATTCCTCAAGCTGCATATTTTCTTGGTCTTTATTGAATGCTTGGCAATCACCACCTCACTCCATATAAGTGTTGTATGTTCAACCTTTACTAGATAACTCGGTCACAATGATGACCTTGTAATCTTTCCTAATAAGTGACTTGTAAATGACTAAGTGTTTGGACACTAATTGGCAGCATAGGCTTAGAGATCAACAATATCCCCCTTTGACATTAGTGGCAAAACCACTTTGTCATGAAATCATTTTGTTCAAAAAATTTATTCTCCCTTTGAGACCAAAAATTTGATTTTTATTATGTCCAATCTCATATATTTGATATTTGATTCTTATCTCCTCCTTTCATATTATTCTATATCTCCCCCTTTTTTATTTCATTCTTTTCTCATCATTCCCCCTTGGTTTTTTTACTAATGGAACTTGGGGATTTCAAGGCTAGTTAATACTTCTCAAAAAATATTTATGACTAGCCATAATATTGGCATAGCTAGTTTTCCATCTTTCCTTTACATAATCCAAAATATGAAATTGAATCTCTAGCTCAGCAGCTAGGTCAATAAATCCTAAATTTTTTGAAAAACTTGTCTCTTTCTTCAAAATGTCTCTAGCAATAGAGATTATAGTTTGAATTATCTCTATAAGAGGAAATAATTGAAGTTGAATCAATGCCAACTTGTACTGTATCACTGCATCTTTATCTTTGAGGTTGGCTAGCCTCTCTTGACTGAATGTTAGTTCCTTGTAAGAAAATGAGCTTGAAATTGCATTCTTTCCCATTGTGACAACATTATCTCTCATTCCTACATGTAATAGCTATAATGAGCATGTAGTATCTAATGTAAAGAAATCTATATCACACAATTTTACATGTAAAGAATTGATGGTTTTCAAAATTGTTTCCAACTATGTAATAGATACAAAAAGCTCGGCTTGTCTCTATACAAGTTCATGCAAGACATTTTGTAACACTTTATACTCCATTCTCCTTTTAGACCATTGTGATAGCTTCTCATTTTTCTATATATCATCTATTTGAATTTGATCAACTACATATACTAGCTAGTCTAAAATTACATATTGATTATTTACATCGGTAATTCCAAAATGCATTTGTGAAAATATCCTTGATAGTATGTAATACTTGTCTTCTCTTTTGTTTTATTTCAAGTTTTTCTTTTTATTCCTTATGACTCAAAAAGATTTGCAATTCTTGAATTCTCTCTAGTGTAAGATTATTCAAATCACATTTAGATAAAGTAATTACCTCATCAAGATTCACTGACTCATCATCAAACTTCACTGCATGAGTCACATCCTAAGATCTAGAAAGTGTATCACTCAGTGGTGATAGTTGCAATTGATTCCCTTTTTATTTTATATCTCATTTTTCTTTTGCACTGGTGTAGATATCACCTATTGCATAGGTGTCACATGTATTGGTTTTGCAATCTTTGCACTAGGAAATTAAATAAGAGCTTGAGTGGCCTCTTTCTCTTTCTATGTGACTTTGTCCTCTATCATTTACATGCATGAATCTTTCTCAAATTTTACTTCCTTATTCAAAAATTTCATACAAATTGGTGGCATATATATAATTAATGTCTTACCAAGTTGCTCGGTAGTTGCAGCCTCTATTACTAGTGTGACTATAACATCATTAGTCTTCTTGACTTCAAGCTTTGGATATTCAACTATCTATAACAAAATAGGATTAGTATAGAGTTTTCTTGATTCCTTCATCAAACCTTGAATTTCCTTTTTAGTTAGTACATTAGGATTAGGTGGAGGAGTGTTAGTATCATCCTCAATTATGATAGGATCCTTTTGTTTATAGCCACTAACAAGTTTTTCAATTTTTGTTGTCAGCTTGGCCAATTCTTGCTTATAATCATCCTCAAATTCTATAGCATCTTGACCTTCCCTCTCCTCTACTATTGGTGTAAGCACTTCAAACACTTATTTCCAAAATCTCACACTATCTTTCTCAACTTCAGCAGCTTTATTCTTAAAAAATTTATATGCCATGTCTCTCAGCATAAAATTCTTAATAGAATCTTTAAGGGCTATAGGCATATGTTTCCTCTCCAAATCCAGCATAATTTGTGTCAATGTTGTTTCTCTTATCTTCTTTTTAGTGGGAAGTGCCCATTTCCATTTAACATCCACTCTATTGTACACTCCTAGAGGAACTCTAGTTCCTAATTGTATGGGTGTGTGCCTAGATTTGATCATCATGTGTATCATTGTGCCTTCAAGTTTAACTTGATCATTATTGTCCAAAGAATCATATTGTAAATCTGAGTGCCAAAATACTTTTTGACTCTATTAGTTTTACACATGTCTAATCTAGAGTCATTAGAGGGAGTATGTTAACTACTTGTAGTTTGTTAGAAAGAGGGAATCATTGGAAGGAATCTATTAGCTACTTTTAGTTAGCTACTTTTAGTTTTCTATAAAGAGGGAGTCATTGGAGGGAGTAAGACTTTTCTTCATCTTCCTACTCCTCTTGTGCAAAGGTCAATTTCCTTTTTGGTTTTGCTTTCTTATCTGTGTGCTTCCTTTTCTTTGATGGGCTTCTTGATAATAGCTCAGCAAGAGGTTGTGTTGACCTCCTTCTTGTGAAGATCACCTTGCCCTTTGGCCTCTATGATGTAACTATTTCTTGCACTTTTTTTGGAGGTTTTCCTTCACTTTAGGTTCAATTATTACAACCTTTCTCTATCTAGTGGCCTTTGGCTTCACAAGTATAAGCTCTTTATATTTTCCTTCCCTATCCTCTAAGGATTTTTTATACCCTTCTCCTTGTTCCATCTTACTAGCCTCAGCAGATTTTATTTTCCTTTTCTTTCTTTCCTTGGGTGTGCTAGAATTTGCAGTTAACTTGGCAATAATAGTCTCATATGTGCCAAACTACTCGGCACTAGCATCAATATCTTATGCCAATAGTATAGTAACTACTATCATAACATCATCTTTATTTACCTCACAGGAAATTGGCTCAACCATGATACCCTCGATAATATTGCATGTGCATACACAAAATTTATGTCCACCATGAAACATATTTCACTATAATATTTGTCTACAACAAACTTTGGAATCCTCATTTTGTTCCTATTTTAACATTGAACTCTTCAAAATAGCTATCCAATTACTACCTCAAAATTCTCTCCCAACCTATCTATTAGTTCATTTAACTATTCCATAGTATTCCTATTCCTAACCCATCCAATCCTTCCAATGGTATGAAAATAATTTTGTACATAGAAAAATATGTAAACTAACAAGTAACCAAACTTGCAAGATGTGTTCTTTTCCTTTCTCTCTACTTCTAGGTTCTTTGTAAATTGATGCAACTTTAGCTTGGAAAGATCTTCCTTCACAATGTATAGCCCAAATAAACTACTATGCAAGGTATAAAGTTCAATTTTCTTGATTGATAGTACTTATGTGCAATCACACAAACAACAAATTCAATTATTGGATCCTCAAAGTTGTCTATTGACATTCCATGACCATTCCACTTCACCTTGGTTAGGTTCTCAATATCATTCTTGGCTCCACTCCTTATTCTCTTTGGTTAATCCAATTTGGGGTACCCAATTACCCTTCAAATGATTTCCTTGTTAATTTTATTAGCCCCCCTTCCAACCAAATTTTCATTTCATGAACTCGATTGAGCATAATCTTGATCCATTCGATCTTGAAAATTTTGGAAAACCTAGGGTATGGGTAAGACTTTTGTCAGTAATGATCTTTAATTCATCTTTCATAATTCCATATATTCATGTCTTTTCATCTATTGCTCTAATTTCAAAATCTCTAACCTCTCTAATCTTACATTGGTAGCATGATATGATGTCTTGCATAGTCAAGACTCTAGATGGAATTGATGATAATGCTCCAATATCAGCAATAGGGGTTTCTGTGTTAACCAAATTTCTAAAATTGGGTGGAGGCCTCTGATCATTCCTAATGATTTGTGTACTATTATCCTTTATTAGTTCACTTCTTGAAGCCATTGTTAACTAGGGTTTTGAACAAAAACTATTAAAAAAATACCTTCACTAAATAGTTTACTTGATTATGAGAGTAATACTTACTTCACTTTACAAATTCATTGATAACTCATTGAGATTATTTTCTATGGTTGCTGAAATCACTTCTATCACCTTTAAATCTTCTCGTGACCTCTCTGATCGCTTGGTGAGTAAAAATGAATGTTGAATTTTGATAAATAGCTTTGATCTTCATTTTTAGGTCTATAATTATGACTTCATACTCAAATAGTGTATGACAACTAACTCAGTGCACACCTTAGTTTCACCAAGGTTATTCACTTAGTTAGTATGCAATCTTCCTTGATCACTCAATATATACCATAAGGTTCAATCAATATAGAATGTACCACTGATGCTTGATACTATTTGAATTTCTAATTTTAACAATTCTTAATGCATCTTTATTTATGTAGATATAACTCTTCATCTCTTTTATGCTAGGAACTAATGTAAAATATAGCTTTGAGTATACAATTCCTACATACCTTCTTTCTTTAGTGAGATTTGGTGTGATCATCTTCTCCATCAGATTGAATGATCATAGTGTCTTCTACTATGTTGATTCCATCTCTTACTATCTCTATCCATGTCTTCTTTCCTTTTGGTTTGTCATTTTCATTGCTTGGTGTTGGTGTTGGTGTTTTGGTTTTGTAGTTCTTATTGATTTGTCTCACTTTGAGATAACTGAGACATATTATCTCTTTATTTAGCCATTTCTTGTAATTTCCTTTGAAATGTATCTTGATGCAATTCTCTACAATGTGTCCATACTCTCCACAAATAGCGACAACTATACCTTGTGTTTTAATCCCAATTGTAGGAGTTTCCTTTCTTTGTTGTATGAGTTTGTTTTTTAGGTGTCCAAATTGACTTTTTCTTAAGTTTGTACTCATAAGCTCTATGTCCAAACTTTTGACAACTATAAAAATGATCTTGGGATCTAGATATGTTTCTATTTGAGTCATTGTTCTTTGATTTACATTCATGTGTTTGATGTCTTGTCTTCTTGTAATTAGAACAATTACCACTTAATTTAGGTTTAGGGATTTTCTTACCACTTTTGCAAATATTGGTTGTGTGTCCAATTTTCCTATAGTGATTACATGTAGGTTTTCCTTTAGATTTTACATTCCATTTTTCCCCACTTTTAGATGATTCTCCTTCTTCAATAGTTGAGGATTGTTTATTGTATCCACATTGAAAGATATCTTTTTCTCAAGGTGATTTCATCATGTCTTCAATGTGCACAATTCCTTCATTTGGTTTGTTCATCCTTTCCATGAGTTCATTTTCATGTCTTAACTCATTTTTCAATTTCTCGTTATGTAATCTTAGTTTTTTTACCTCCACATATTTTCTATTTTCTTTCTAATTCATAATTACCTTTTCATTTATCATATCAAGTTGATTGTTTGTAAGATTCTAAATTTCAATGATGTTTCTTCAAGTGTAATAGCTATCTTCTTCTTGTCTTCTTCAGCCATGTTCTTATCCTCCATTTCTTTCTTCTTTTGTTAAATAGCTTCACAAAGTGTAACTGATTTAATTTCTTGTTCTATCTTGAGATCTTTTTCTTCCTTTATTAGGCCACTATTCTTCTCTAGTAGTTTTTTCATTGCTCCATCTTTATTACCATTTTTTCCATTGTCTAGCAACCCTTCTGTATCAAATTTTGTGTACTAAGTGTCATTTGTTGGAAATATAAAGGAGTAACTAAGAGGGGAGGGGTAAATTAGTTACTACTAAAATAATTTCAGATCCCCTTTGGATCTCAGCAAAAGAAAACTCTGAAAACTAAAATATTGGTACTCAACATGCACATAATTAATGTTGTAACTTGGTAAATATTGAATGTACTTGGTAACTAATTAAATGTTTAGATCTTAAGATTTTGTCAATGATTATCATTACTTAATCTTAATTAAAAGCATGAAATAAATAGCATGAACACATATGATACCAAGATTTAATGTGGAAACCCAATTTGGGATTACCACCAATTGCAACTAGTTACTATTTTTCACTCTTCTAAAGTGAGCCTTGTTAGAAGCCAACCCTGTTAAAGGTTACAAAACACACTGTTAGGTGTGACCTTGTTAAAGGATTTAATCACCCTGTTAAGAGTGATCTTGTTAGAGGTCTTCAGAAAATTCAATAGAACTATTGCCTTGTTAGAGGATTTACAAATAGCTACTAAACAAACTCTATTAACAGATTTAGATCAGTGCTATAATGGGTAGAGAGTAATAATGAGATAACTTGATTTAGATGAAACTAAATTATTGATTAGATATCTCTATTTTGGCTTGTACTTGATCCTTCCTAATCAAATATAGTTTTTCTACTCCACAAGGATACTCTGATTATCCTTCAAATTCACTTCCTCTCTTCATCATTTAAATTCATTTATAATAGCTTTCACACTTTGAAACCACAACTTGACCTTATATCTTTCATATTGTCAAGTGGGCTCAAATACAAGTTAGAATAATTAATATTCATCACCATAGTCAACTAGAACCAATAGATAAATCAATTGAGCTTAATATGCCAAAATAAGAAAATTCTTCATTAGCCAACTCAACTCGGTAGAAACTAACTCAAAAGAAATTTCCTTTGTTAACCAATAGAAGCTCGATTAACACTGCAAACTTGTGAAAATAATTTGGTAACAAAGTGGGCTCAATTAGCACTGGTTCCATCCAACTTCTCTTCATTAACCAAGTGAGCTTGATTAACACTCATCTTCTACATGCTTTTCTTCAATGCCTGATTGAACTCGATAGATACTCTCTTTTAAACTAGGAAACCATAGGAATTCTTAGTAGACACAGAAAGCTATCTTCACTACCTAAGTGAGCTCAACATATACTGACTAATAATGATATGACATTTTTGTAACATCAAATACAATACACAATTAATCAATTGTATGCAACAATCTCCATCTCTGGCAATTATGGCAACACAACATGTCATGTCACAATGAAATTTTTGGATACACTCCCTCTGTCAATATGAGCTCTTCCTTTCACTATCTACAACAACTTCTACCAATTTCATTCATAGAACTTTCTCCCTCTTACAAAAAATTTCTCCTTCTTTGGAATGACCAAAATTTCTCAAAGATATTACAGTAAGCTTCTCCCTCTTTGACAACACATGTCAAAGACAAAAATTCTATTTATATCAATGTACATTAAGTTCTAATTCATTTGCAATTTGCCCTTATCAATTTTGCATCAATCTTTGATCATAAACTTACTTTGGTTGATGCATCACCAAATTTTATTTAGTGAGCTTCAAATAGGGGAATGACCCCTAGCTTGCCTCTTAGATACAAAAATGAATCCTTAGGTAATGGGTTGGTGAATATGTTTGTAATCTATTATTTTGTACTAACATATTCCAATCTTACTTCTTTATCATGTACTAATTCTCTTAAGAAGTGATATTTTATAGCAATGTGCTTTGTTTTGGTATGCATCACTTGTAGTGCTTGCCCCTAGTCTACATTTTCCTAGTTTTCATTTTTTCTATTATTGTCAAACTCTTTTAGGCTATTTTTATGTTTGATGATTAGTAGCATTATCTTGAGATTATTAGTTATTGTTTCAGACTCAGTTGATATATGATGAGATTACTTGGTACTGTATACTTCATATGTGCATAATGATTATTACAATTCTGTTAAATTATTGATGATCTTTAGTTAGATGGATTATCATATGTGTTTTCTTATGGATACTTACCCCATATTGCATGTGTATGGTGTGCATGTTTGTTTTCTTTATGTATGGCATTTATGGTGTGGTTAAAGTAGGGAGTCATAGTCACCTACTAGTTGGGATCTACACAATGCACCACTTCCTACCATTGCCTATTTAGCTTAGTATTTATTGTGTATTTATATACGTGGTTTTTATGTAGGTTGTAGGTACCAGGTATCGACTTCCCTGAATTGCCAGGATGAGCCCACCCTATCACATTATCTCAATGGTAAGAGAGGGGAGATAAATACTTAATTCCAATCCTAAACCTTTGAGCCATTCATCATAAATGATAATTAGGACAAGTATCTAAGTTGTGTACCTTCTGAATGCATCAGATGATGTTAATTCAAGATTTTAACCCCTTAGTTTGATTTTGTAAGAATTTTTTCTATGATGGGTTTTCATATTCTTACTTTGGGAGTTTTTGGTGAATTTTATTTTAATTAAGTCTAATTAAAAGATTTAATTTAATGGAATTTTTTATGATTTTCTAATATTTTATTTAATTAATTGAGAAATTAACAATATAAAGAGTTAAATAAGAGAATTAAATTTGAGGATAAATCTATAAGTTTAAATTTGGAACGTGATAATATTTAGTTAATTTAATAATAATATATTTAGAGTGCTTTTTTAAATAAATGCTAAATATTATTATTATTTAAATTAATAAATAGTTATCAAATTGATGTTCAAAAAAATAAATTTAGAAGTGCAAAAGGAAATTAGTTTATTAAAATTTTCATGATTGCATAATACGTGCATGAGACTAAATTAAATAAATTAATTTAAAAAGAGGTCATTTATAAATCAAATAAAGTAATTTAATGGATTATTGTATGTGCATGGAAAAGATAAAAGAAAGACAAATACAAGTTAATAAAGAGTTAAAAGGTGGGAGAAAAGAGTTCTCTGTGGTGAATGCACAATTAGTGCCCCAATTTTAGGGAGAGAACTCCTTATCACAATTTGGGGGTTTATTTTCAAGGGACCACGAATTTTGGAGAAGGGAGACATTTTTAGAAAAGGGAAAAGTTTTGAAAGGGGGATTGTTCTCTACAGTTTTTCAGGGCATGACAAATTAGCATCAATGTCTAGGTAGACACTTGTGAATTTCACATAATTTAGATACACTCTTTTTCTTCCTGTCTTCATCATGCTTGTTGAATGTTTTCTATAGAATTCCTGGGATGAATTTTTTTAGTAATAAGCATTCTTAATATGGATAAATTGATCATCTGGTTGTTAAGAAATCAAAGGATATGTTTAACCCTCTTTAGTAGATTAATGTAAAGAAAAATTTATTGGTAGGGTTTGAATTTAAATGGAAAAATCTGCTCAGAGGAATAATTTAATAAATGGGTACAATGTCAGATTAATCCTAAGATTCAAAATACATACATACATACATATTAAAATTTGTGCTTTGGAATCTTTAATTTACAAATGGCGATTAAATTTCATTTCATAGAAGAATGTTTATTTGATAAGACATTTATCTTTCCCTATTAGACTAGGGTTGGTGTTTTGTTAAAAAAAAAAAAAAATATATATATATATATATATATATATACATATATATATATATACATATATGTATATACATATATATACATATATATATATACATATATATACATATATACATACATATATATATATACATATATGTATATACATATATGTACATACATACATACATATATAGATACATATATATATATACACATATGTACATACATACATACATATATATATACACACATATATACATACATATATATATGTATATATATATATATGTATGTATGTATGTACATATGTGTATATATATATATGTATCTATATATGTATGTATGTATGTACATATGTATATATATATATGTATATATATATGTATATATATGTATGTATATATGTATATATATGTATGTATATATGTATATATGTGTATATATATATATATGTATATATATATGTATGTATGTATGTACATATGTATATATATATGTATATATATATGTATGCATGTATGTACATATGTGTATATATACATATATGTATATATATATGTATGTATATAAGTATATATATGTATATATATATATATATATATGTATATATATATATGTATGTATGTATATATGTATATATATATATGTATGTATGTATATATGTATGTATATATGTATATATGTATATGTATATACATATATATATAGATATATAGATACATATATATATATATATATATGTATGTATTTATATATATGTATATATATATATACATATAATATATATTAATTAAAATTTATTATTTTGGAAATTTATTTTATTAGAAAACATTTTAATTTTAAAAAATTAAATTAAATTTAAAAAAACAAAGATAAATTTATATATATATATGGGGGGAGGGAATTACCCCATACCCCACCCTCTTGCCGTAGCTATGACAGTACCTACGTCGCAGGTACTGAGTACCTGT
The DNA here is from genome assembly GCA_028749045.1 of Cupressus sempervirens. NCBI lineage: Eukaryota > Viridiplantae > Streptophyta > Pinopsida > Cupressales > Cupressaceae > Cupressus > Cupressus sempervirens. Next base: position 743,966,199 of record CM053793.1, on the reverse strand, counting down.
CGCCGCAGGGCAATGGCTACCCAGGTAGGAGGATCAATTGCCTAGGTATGCCACCCATCCTCATGCCTCCCCATGCCATCCTGCCATCTTGCATCCATGTCGTACTCATGTTTGACGGTGAGAGAGTGAAGTACCTGCCTTGGAACGGTGCAATAGTACATATAGATCCCATGAAGCATCATCCATCTAGCTTTCTGTGCACACTGTTGTTTATTAATTTTGAAAAAGCCCAAAGCCCAACATTTTTATTAATTTTTAAAAATTAAGTTTTTATTTAAAATTTTATCTTATAAATGGTAAGTTTTTATTAATAAACTTCAAGTTTTAAAAAAAATTGAATAAATAAATTCCTCATATATTAATATTTTTTATTTGAATATAAGTGATTCTATTAAGTTCTTATTTAATTTTTAAAAAAAAAAAAAAATTTAATAAAATAACATTCTAGTTTTAACATATCTATATAGTAATATGTTAACATGTTAAAATTATATCTATATAGTTTTAACATATCACTTGTAACTTGTTAACATGTTAAAATTGAAATATAATGTAAAGAAAATAGATGTCAACTTTTGCATAAGTCATTAAAAAAAAAAGTAAATATGATTTTTTTATACATTTTTCCTAATTTAAAATATCTATACAATATATTAAAAAATATAATTTTTTTTAATGACTTATGTACATAAGTTACATAAAATTTGATAAAAAAATATTAACAAAGAAAATTTAATCTTTTTTATTTAAATTTTAATTAAATAGATTACCAAATAATTTAAATTAAGGACATAAATATATTATAATATTATTTCTTAAGTATATGCTATTATAGAATATTTAATAGTATAGATATATCGAGGCTTTAATTTATACAAAAAAATATATATGTACCATTGCACCTTTCCAGGGGTAGGTACTTTGCTCTTTCACCATCAAACATGAGTACGACATGGACACAGGATGGCAAGATGGCATGGGGAGGCATGAGGATGGGGGGCATACCTAGGCAGTTGATCCTCCTGCCTGGGTAACCATTGCCCTGCGGCGGTAGGTACTTAGTACTCTAATAAAATGAATTTCCAAAATAATAATTTTATATGTAAATATATATATAAACAAAACTCCAACCCTATGCACAGATGATGCTTCATGGAATCTGTATGTACCATTGCACCATTCCAGGGGCAGGTACTTTGCTCTATCACCATCAGACATGAGTACGACATGGACGTAGGATAGTAGGATGCCATGGGGAGGCATGAGGATGGGGGGCATACCCAGGCAGTCGATCCTCTTACCTAGGTAGATGTTGCCCCGCTGCAGGCCCTACGACCGTAGGACTGCGGCAAGCCGCAAGCTTTTATTAACTGGCAAGCTTATTAATAAACACATTTTTTCATATATTTTTATAAATTTTTAAATGTTATTTAAATTAATTTATATATAAAAAAAATTTAATATTTATTAATATAAATTATTTAGTATTAATTTTATTAAAGATTATTATTTATGACATATAATTAATGTTATTTTAAAAGGTAAATTAATTTATTTAAAATAAACTTATTATAAACAATTAAATGTTTTATACAAATATGTTAGTTTATTTTGAATTTTAATTTAATTCATTATAGGTATTAACTCAATGGGAAACTTTTTAATTTTGCTAAAGGTTAATCAAATTTTGACTTAGTAGAAAAACATTTATCTCATCGAGAACACTAAGAATTTATCTTAACAAGTTTAGAACGAACTAATAATATACCTTTAGTAAACTTTAGGAAGGATGATTTCGAATATTACGAGGGTTAAATCTTGAATTATCCAAATGAATATATGGGACAACTATAGGGTAAAAGAGAGTCTTCTCACTTATTAGTAAACATAGAAACAAAAACCGAAACCTCAAATCTAACCCTATCATGTGAATCAAAATGAACTAAAACATGTTCTTGCATCTTGTTTGTTATTTTCTATTTGTGTTTGGGATTTGGGGTTGACTAGATTGTTGACCAGTTATAGGACATCTACCAAAGGATCGAGGGTTTTATGATTGTGGTATCATGTTGACTCAGTCTTGACCATTATTGCTCAACCATGTATGTGATGGTATGCTTATGATAAGTATGTTTATATTGTTGGTTACTATGTTTCAATGTCTTTGTGGGATAGCAAGATATATGTTATGAGATACCTAATTTAACCATTCTGATTCTTTGATCAGTATTGTGGGAATTACTTTTTGGTTGCTCGTTGAGAACCAATGGATATTGTGATTTATCTTGTTGCTTTCTAGTTGCTCGTAGAGAATTGATGTGACTACTATGATTATCTTTATGATGGTTTCCAGTCACTTGTATAGGACTCAGGTGATTTTACTATGATTTTGTGATTTTTGATTTCATGAGCTTAGGGTAGGTTATCTATATGTAGTGTCAGGAAGTGGCTTGCAATGGGGGCCGGGGACCCTAAGTGGTTCTAGGGGTAACCCATTGTAAGTTGTTTAATAAGTGATAACTATACACCTAATACTAACTTAAATGAACCTAATAAGAGATAATTGTATGTTCTCGCCCATGCCTTGAGTGCTAATATAGACTAAGATGGGAGTAGAGAGAACGCTTGGTTATGACCTTGCATTCTATAGTATGCCTTGTCAATGTGAGAGGATACTAGTGGCAGTAGGGATCACTAGGGACCTAGGAGTCCTAAGGGACTGCTCAGGTAACTCTGAATGTGATTTGTACGATGACACTTTCCCACTTACATAGCAGATACCTATGTTTCTTTGTGTGCCTCTGAGTCTAGATGTCAATCTATGTGTTGGAACCTTTGAGTTAGTATACTTTTAGGACTCCTGGACTTAGAGAGTATTTGTGTTCTATGATATGATATCTTATATGGGACTTGAGACTATCTCCTCAGCATGGTGGGAGTGGGCCATTTAGGTTCCATGTGGTTGGGTGGTAGTTTTTTTTTACTCTTACCATTGAGATCCATCCATAGTCACTATGGCTGGAGCTTTCTCTATTGGCATTTACCTTCATTCTGTTCATGGATCATTATGATGGATGGTTATATTTTATGATGGATGTTATATCTTTTGATGTATGGATGTACTATGTATGGTGGATGATTTCATTTATTTTATTGTTTGTATCATGGATTTGAAGAGGATGATGTATACTTTTACATATTTATATTCTTTTAAGCCTTTCATACCCTGTGACTTGTACAATGGATGAATGAGCATTTCGAATTAATTTTCCAAGAAGCATTCAAAACAAATGTATATTAAATGGACATTAGACTTTTCATTATTCTTTCATATGGATGTGGCATTTGATGGACTTAGTTTTAAATTATATTTAAATGTGATTCAATGTCATGGGATCCTTAAGGAATGTAACCTATTATGTATGCTTTTAGTTAAATGTATGTTGTTGCTTTTGCTATTAGGTGTTTGATGTGAATGGTTTATCTCTCATGTTTTTAAGAAAAAATGCTATCAAACTTAGTCAAACTTTAGGTTATTTCTTTTGGATCCCTTGGCAAGGTGTTACATCACTGAATTCTTTGATATATGGATTTCACTGGTGTTATCACAGTACATGACTATAGGGTCCTTGATCTCTATTTTCATTCCTTCTAACAATTGATTAAACCAAACAATGTTAGAACAATTAACTATTGTTGCCACATATTCTGCCTATATTATGGATTGAGATATACAATTTTGCTTCTTGCTTTTCCAAGACACTATTCTTTTACCAACAAAGAATGCTCCAACACTAGTGTTTTTTCTATCACTAAGACTTCCTACCCAATCAGCATCAGTGAATAATTTCAAGTCCAAATTGCCTCCAATTTTATACCATAAGACATAGTCTTGAGTTCCTTTTAGATATCTCATGATTCTCTTGATTTTCATCATGTGATTTTCTTTAGGATTGGTTGAGAATCTTGCTACTATTCCAACTACTAGAGCAATATTAGGCCTTTTATGTACTACATATTGCAATTTTCCAATCATTGATCTATATGTGGTATGATCTACTTCTTTGAAATCATCATTTTTGGAGAGCTTATGTCTAGTAGACATGGGGGTTCCAATTAGTCTTGAATGTTCCATTCCAAACTTCTTCAATATCTCATTGATATACTTAGATTGAGTGATATAGATACCATTTTTGTTTTGTTGTATCTACAATCCAACAAAGAATCTTATCTCACCAAGCATGGACATCTCAAACTCTTTACTTATTTCTTTCGAGAATACTTTGCACAAGTCATCATTTCCTATTAATAGGGTATCATCAACAAATATTTCTACCAACACAATCTTTTTGTTTGGTCCTTCCTTGATATACAAACTACTATTATCATTTGTTCTTTGAAAGCCAATATGAATAAGATAGTTATGTAGTCAACCAAGCTCTGGGAGCTTGCTTGAGACCATATAGAGCTTTGTGTAATTTTTAGACCATGTCCTTTTTGTTAGCATCAACAAAACCTTTTGGTTGTTCAATGTAGACTTCCTGATCAAGAATTTTATTCAAGAATGTAGATTTAACATCCATTTGATATACTTCAAATCCTCTATGTGTTGCATATGCTAGTAAAGTTCTAACACCTTCTAGTCTTGCTATAGGAGCAAAAGTCTCACCATAATCAATACCTTCTTCTTGAGAATAGCATTTACATAACAATCTTGCCTTGTCTCTGGAAACTTTTTCATATTCAATTAGCTTATTTTTGAATACCCACTTTGTGCCAATTACATTCTTACCCTTGGGTCTAGGAACAAGAATCCAAGTTATGTTCTTTTCTATCCATTCTATCTCTTCATTCATTGCTTCAATCCAACTTTCATTTTCTAGAGCATCTTTAACATTTCTAAGTTCAAATTTCACAAGTAAACATGTACCATTTAATTTTCTTCTTGTCATTGTTCCATCTGATTCATCTCCAATGACCTAATCAGGTGCATGATGCCTTCTGACATATCTTGCTAACCCAAGCCCTTTGGGCTTTGAATGAATTCCACTGTCTTCATTATGAACTACACCTTCAAGATCAGGCCCTTTTGTCTATGACTTGGGTCCATCAGACTCAGTTTGAACTAGCTCGATAGCCTCTAATTATGACTTGGGTCCTTTAGACTATGACTTGGGTTGCACTATCTACAACTCAGTAACCATTGGAGATTTATAGGACTCAAGAGATGAAGTCTCCTTTCTTTCAAATAGATTTGGAAACATATCAGGTTCTAATCTGATTAGGATCTAGGACTATTATAGAGGAATGCTAATTGATTACATAGAGTTAATTTAATACTTTGAACAAATCAAATTAACATAATTGAAAAGTAAGAACAACATAAAATTAAAATATGGCAAGAGCAATGAGAGAAAGGGACACAACACATTTGATTTTGGAGTTCATCTAATATGGACTACATCTCTGGGTCCTACTCCAATAGGGGGACTAATCCAATTAACTCCAAGAATCTAGTACAGTATTACAAAATCATTCCCTCAATAGCACAATAACAACACACCGATGTGCGGGACTGAAAAATGTCCTCCAAGAAAAATTCTCTCCAAGCTCAACAATTCTGAATTCTCTATCTACCTCCAAAAGGCTCGAAAACTCCCCTTTTTATACAAAAAATTAGCCTAAATAAGGCCATAACCATAAAATATAAAAATAGATCTTTTTAGTAATACCCTTCGAAAATACCCTTTAGCCATTTTTGAAGTTTTTGCTTCATGGAAAATTTAGGGTAACAAAATAACAAAGTAACCTTATTTTAACAAAGGTTAAGTGGCTTAGTTTTAATGTTAAATAAAAAATTGCCTATATACATCTAAAGCTACACAAGTGGCATAGTGGTAATAAAAAAATTTAATTGTGCATTGGTCAGGGGTTCCAACCTCACCAGCAGCCACCATTTAAGTGGATTCAGTGGTTTTAGCCTTTAAATAGGATACCCACCATATTAATTTTGAAGATTGCTGGCAATCCAATGACCACCGATCGGATTTTGGGGACTGGAGGTCAGGGGTTCAACCCCATTGGCCACCATTTCCTTGTCGTCATGCCACGTGTACCAAATTTTAATTTTTATTAATTTTAAATTTTAAAAAATTGCCATGTCATCATCTCAGACTTTGATCGGGCATATCTTTCACATATGAGCTCCATTTTCAACGAAATAAATGCTGTTAGAAAGCTCTTGATGAGGTCTTCAACTTGAAATCCATTGTTGACCACTTTTGAGATGATTATTTTTTCACCTTTTGACAACCTTTGTACCTAGTTTGACCAAACTTTGACTGGCCATAACTTTTGTATACATACTCTATTTTTGCTTGTTCAAATTGCATTGGGTCTAGAATTTTGAGAACTTTAACTTGATGCTAATTATTGGAGTTTTGGAGATACGTCAATTTTGACAAAAATATCTCGTGGATCAAGCCTCCCCACTGAGAAGCTTTCAAACTACTAAAAGTTTGGATTACTCTAAAAGTAGGTGAGGGTATTTTTCCCTCACTTTACCAATCTCCATCCATTTTCCCTTGCTTGGATGCATCCCCTTCAAACCCACTTGAAGGTATTCAACTGGTCCTTTTCATGAAGTTCTAGCATTCTTGTCTAGGATAACATCTTTTGGCAATTCTGACATATACTATAGTGAAAGATCATCAACTGATGGAACCTGAACACTGATGTCTTCATCCAAGATCATTGGAGGCTCATACAAATTTAGATTCTCAACATTGATAATTGAGTAAATTTTCATGTATAGAAGAAGATTAAGGTAGAAGGCATTGGTACCAATCTTTTCTAAGATTTCAAAAGGACCATACTTGATAGGCTTGAGCTTCCTTCCTTCACCTTGCATTCTTTCCTTACTGATATCTAACCAAACTCTATCACCAACTTGGAACTGATGATCGATGTGATGCTTATCATGACAAGCCTTGTATATTGCTAAGCTCTGCTCTAATTGTGCTTCTACTACCTGATGGATTGCCTATACCTTCTGGATGAATTTCAAAGCCCTTTCTGCATCATGACATCTATTGATAATGTCATCCTTTTCAAAAGAAGAATCCATCAGTGTCTTAGGAAAATATTTGAAACAAGTCTCAAAAGGAGACCTCTTTTTAGAAGAGTGTGCTGCATGGTTGCAAGCATGTTGCACATAGTGAATACTTTCATCCCATAGCTTAGGATGCTTGCTACAATAGCCTCTAAGAAGATGTACAACTATCCTATTCACTACCTCTGTATTTCCATCAATCTGTAGATGGAAGGTTGTAAGCTTGGTGTCCATGAATCCCCACAAAGATGACCAAAATTCTCCTAAGAATTGAGAATCTTGATCTGATACAATAGAAGTAGGTAATCCAAAATGAACCCATACAAATTGGAAGTAAAAATGAGTTGTTAGTTTAGCAGTGATTTTCTTTTTACAAGGCATTAAAATACACATTTTGATGAAGTGATCAACTACTACATACAAATAATCATAACCATTCCTAGATATAGGTAAACCCCCCACATAGTCCATAGACACACTTTCCCATGGATGGTAAGGTATAGGTAATGGTGTGTACAAACCCAATTTCCTATTACTTGGTTTGCTAGTTGCACCAATTACACATCCTTTTATATACTTGGTGACAGTTTCTTGCATACGATGCCAGTAACAATATTTTTGTAATTGAGCTAATGTCTTACTTACCCCAAAATGTCCTACAACCAAAGAGGTGTGTGCTTCATGGATTACATGTGATTGTTCATATTTAGGAATGCATAATTTCCCCAAGTGATATAATAAGTTATCCTGCACATAGTAATCTTTCTCTTCCACATGTTTACCCTAGATTAAAGTTGCATAGATATCCTTAAAGTCCCCATCATTAGAATATTGTTCCTAAAAACTTTCATTAACTATAGAACTATTTTGAAGGATTATCAGGGCATTATGAATAGGAGGTCTAGACAACATATCTACTACTTTGTTATGGGAACCCTTCTTATACTTAATTACCAAATGAAACTGTTGTAGAAAACCCATCCACCTAAAGTGCCTACTATGTTGCAACTTAGATTGTGAGTGCAAATACTGAAGTGGTTGGTGTCAGTGTGGATTACAGTTTCTTTTCCCATTAAGTAATGTTTCCATTTTTTAACACTCTGAACTAAAGCATAAGGTTCCTTATCATAAGTAGGATAGTTACTTACTACTCCTAAAAAAGTTTCAGAGTGGTAGCAGACTGATTTAACTCCTTGCATTAATATAGCTCCCATGGAAAACCCATTCACATCTATCTCAATCTCAAATGGTTGATGTAAATCTAGTAAAACCAGAACTAGTGTGGTGCTCAACTTTTCCTTCAAAGTGTCAAAAGTCTTTTGCTATGGACCTCCCCATTGAAAAGTTTCCTTGGTACTAGTTAGTGCATGCAATGGTGATGCAATATAAGAGAAGTTTGTAATGAACTTCTTCCAATACTGGACTGCACCTAAAAAGCTCCTAACTTTTGTAACTGTACTTGGCTTGGGTCATTTTACAAAACTTTCAACCTTCACAGGGTCTACTTTCAATTGACCATTCCCGACGACATAGCCTAAGTACACTAATGATGTCTTTGTAAATTTGCATTTTGACATCTTTGCATAGAGTCTTTCTTTTCTCAATACATCAAGTACTTTCTTTACATGAATTACATGATCATCCCAAGACTTACTGAATACAAGAATATAATCTAAATAGATTATGACAAAATCATCAATAAAAGGATGAAAGACATCATTCATGACTCTCATGAATGTAGCTAGTGCAATATAAAGCCCAAAAGGCATGACCAACCACTCATAAAGTCCCTATTTTGTCTTAAAAGAAATTTTTCAAATATCACTTTATGCAATTCTTATCTAATGATATCCACTATGTAAGTCTAGCTTAGTGAAATAAATTTCATTTTTCAACTGATCAAGTAAGTCATTAATTCTAGGAAGAGGGTACCTATTCTTTACCATTATCTTATTCAGAACCCTATAGTCAATGCACATTCTCCAAGTCCCATCTTTCTTTGGAACCAACACAAAAGGAGAACCACAAGGAAAAGTACAAAGATGGATAACTCCTTTCTCGATGAGCTCCTGAACTTTCTTCTTGATTTCTTCATTCTACAAGACTGATAAATGGTACATGCTAATATTAGGAAGTGGTGCTTCTGGCTGCAATTGAATTTTATGTTGTATCTCTCTTTTAGGAGGTAATCCCTTTGGTTCCTGAAACAAGTCATCATAAGTGGAAACAATTTTGACCATTTCAACCTTATGTTTTAGATCACATCCTTGAATGCCTCAGATGTTTCATCTTCTTTGGATTTTGCAATCATCAACACAAAATTCTTGCTAGAGTTGACTAACCTTTTCATCTGACCAACATTAACTAGTGCTAGATTAGTCTTAACCTTATCTGCCCGTACAATGTATTCAATTTTATCTTTAAACAGATGATACTTATTTTTTCCCCTATAGAAGATAGCCTATTGATCATACAAATAGGGACTCACAAGTACAAGACCACAAATATCTAGAGGAACTACACTAGCTTCTACCTCATCTACAAAGTTTCCAGTGATAGCTAATCTTAACTTACATTGCTTGGTTACCAGTAATTGCACATCATTGCAAACCCATCCAAGAGGATATGGCTTTGAATGAGGTGTTGTAGTCAGATTAAGCTTCTTAACAACTTCCTCAGATATCAAATTAACTTGAGAATCTATATCAAATAATGTATCAACCTTATTTTGCTTGATGACAACCTGAATGTGAAATAATTCATTCCTTTTCTTATCATTCTTAGGAAAAGAATCTTTACTCATACTTGCACTTATGCTAGAAGAACTAGTAGCTGATGAAAGAGAAATACCTTTTCCTTTACCTTGGATCCAGTGGCAACGATCTATGTTTCATATTTGGAGTTAGATCCAAGATCTTGTTAAACTAGAACAATAGTCTTTTGTTTGCTTTTATTTCCACCAAATTTCTTCGACCTCTTTTCAAGATGCAGCTTCAAACACTTAAAATCATCATGCCCTTCTTTCTTGCAATGTGAGCATGTGGGTTTCTCACCCTCTTTCTTTATTGTAGCTATCTTTTTACCCTTCCCTTTTCCTTTGGACTTTTCCTCAGACTTAGATGGATTTTTATCAGACTTATCAATGAAAGTACCCTTACCTCTTTACTCTAAATGTGTTTCTTGGACACATACTTCATCCAAATTACAAGGATTCTGGACAAGAATATAATGCCTTGGGTAAGAATGAAGACCACCTATATACTTGAGTAAAGTCTCTTGGGTATACAATGGGACATTTAGTAAAATAGCCTTTTTACAAAACTCATTGGTGTACTCCTAGACAATTTGACTTTTCCCTTGCCTAAAATGTTGCAAGTTCATCATTAATTGTTGCATATGGTCTAGGGGGTAGAATTGCTTCTTTAAAGCACTAACAAATTTTGACCAAGACAAATTGAAATCACCATGTTGTGAAGTTTCATGCCAAGTCCTACTCTCCCACCAAGTTAGAGCTACACCACCTAACCAAAGAGGGGCTAACTAAATTCTATCAACATCATCTACAAGGTTTTGAACTCTATAGTAGACTTCTACTTGCTAAATCCAGTCATCTAATTTCTCAGCATTTAACTCTGCACAATATTTTGGCAATTCAAACTTTACATCCAAGTTAATTCAAGGCTTATGTTCACCCTTAAAAATATTAGAAGATTTAGAATGTTTAGAAGAAGGAGAAGAGGGAGAAGATGGAGAAGAAGAAGAAGATGGAAGAGATGGAGGTGTCTTTGGAGGCTCATGATCAAGATCATTATCAACACCTTTCTTTTTCCCTATGCCATCATGAGCTGCATGCCTTCACATGTTCTCTTCTCTTTCCTCTAATAACACTTCTACCAATGCCTACAAATTTTGAAGAAACTTCTAGATACTTCAGACTTCTAAACCTTCTCCACCACCTTTATCTTCCATCTATGATAGTGGATTACCTCTTCATTTTTTGATCTCAAGATTATATTCTTCAAGATCCCCTTCACCTTGATTCAACCTGGATCTTGTTAACATTCACATCTGCAATACTAGTTCAACAAAAGCTCTAATACTAAATTTTGATCTGATTAGGATCTAGAACTATTATAGAGGAATGCTAACTAATTACATAGAGTTAATTTAATACTTTGAAGAAATCAAATTAACATAATTGAAAAGTAAGAACAACACAAAATTAAAAGACGAAAAGTGTAATGAGAGAAAGGGACACAAACATTTGATTTCGGAGTTCATCCATTATGAACTATGTCTTTGGGTCCTACTCCAATAGGGGGACTAATCTGATTAACTCCAAGAATATGGTATAGTGTTAGAAAATCATTCCCTCAATAGCACAACAACATGCTAATGTTTGAAAATGTCCTCCAAGAAAAATTCTCTCCAAGCTCAGCAATTTTGAATTCTTCGTCTGCCTCCAAAAGGCCCCTAAACTCCCCTTTTTATACAAAAAATTAGACTAAATAAGGCTATAACCATAAAATATAAAAATAGAGCTTTTTAACAATACCCTTTGAAAATACCCTTTAGCCATTTTTGAAGTTTTGGCTTCATGACGAATTTAGGGTAACAAAATAACAAAGTAACCTTATTTTAACAAAGGTTAAGTGGCTTAGTTTTAATGTTAAATAAAACATCACCTATATACATGTCAAGCCACACAAGTGATGCAGCGGTAGTCAAAAAATTTAACTGCCCACCAGTTGGGGGTTCCAACCCTACCGACAACCACCATTTAAGTGGATTCAACGGTTTTAGCCCTTAAATTGGATATCCACCATATTAATTTTGAAGATTACCGATGGTCGAATGGACACTGGCCAAATTTTGGGGACTAGAGGTTGGGAGTTCAACCTCGCTAACCACCATTTCCTTGTTGTCATGCCACGTGTGCCAAATTTTTATTTTTATTTTTCTAAAAATTCCACCTCATCATCTTAGACTTTGATCGAGCATATCTTTCGCATACGAGCTCCATTTTTAACAAAAAAAATGCCATTGGAAAGCTCTTGATGAGATCTTCAATTTGAAATCCATTGTTGACCACTTTTGAGATTATTATTTTTTCACCTTTTAATGAATTTTGTACCTAGTTTGACCAAAATTTGACCAGCCATAACTTTTGCATACAGACTCCATTTTCGCCCATTCAAATTGCATTGGGTCTAGAATTTTGAGCATTTTAACTTGATGCTGATTATTGGAGTTTTGGAGATACTTCAATTTTGATGAGAATATCCCCCAGATCAAGTTCATAGTAAACAAATCTTTTGTAATCTTCAAGCTCCTTCTTGCTTTCTTTTTCACTCTTTTCAAAAAACTCATCAATTCTAACATGTGTACTTTCTATTATTTTATGAGTAGACAAATTCAAACATTTGTATTTTTTACTTCTTTAGGAGTATCCTAAAAATATGTCTTCATCACCTTTTACATAAAATTTCACTTCTCTAGACTCTTTCAAGTAACTTAAATTAGGTTTGTAGCCATACCATAGTTGATAAGGAGTTTTATTTAAATCTTTCTTCAACTATACTCTTTTCAAGGTATGAAATTTAGTGTTGATAGCTTCCTTCCAGTATTTGAGAGCAACATTATTTTCAATCATCAGTGCTCTTGCCCAATCCATGATAGATATATTTCTTCTTTCATCTATACCATTATGCTGTGGTGTACCAAGAGATGATACTTGTCTTTTAATTCCTCTTTCTATTGAGAAATTATTGAATTCATTGGAAATGAATTCACCACCATTGTCTGATCTTAAACATTTCAACCTCTTTCCAATTTCTCTTTCTACTCTTGCTAGATACAATTTGAATTTTTTAAAGGCTTCTAATTTTTCTTTTAGGTACATTACAATCATCATTCTAATGTTGTCATCAACAAAAAGAATGAAAAAAATTTCTCCACTGTAACTCTCTATTCCAATAGGTCCACATAAGTCTGAATGAACTAAGACTTCTTATGACTAGTAGTTTTTGCTTTTGAAACTAGTCTTTCCCATCTTACTAATTTGGCAATTTTTGCATAGACCCATATTTGGTTTCTTCAAACTAGGAATACCTCTTAGTCTTTTATGTTTGTTTATCTTGACTAGATTATCAAAATTTACATGACAGTCTTTTGTGCCATAACCAAATTTATTCTATTTGAGCAATAAAACATGAAAAATCACTAAGATTAAGATATAATAGATTACCTTTTGTTTGCTTGCCAGGTCCAACCAAATTTCCTTTTCAATCCAGTAGTTTGGCTTGTCCATTCATGAATTCTACCTTGAATAATGTTGTTTAACTATGCCACACTTAGTAGATTATGCTTTAGTCCTTAAACCCAATAAGAATTGTCACAAATAAGTTCTTTAGTCAATAACATACATCCTTTTCCTTTTATGTTACAAGGTTCATTGTTTCCAAATTTCACACTGCCTCCATTATAATATTCCATGTATTTAAATTTTGTTTTGTCTCCAGTCATATGATGTGAAAAACCACTGTCAATAATCCATGTATCATTTTTTCTAATATGAGAGATAAGTTCCATCTTGTCTCCTTCATCATTAGATTCATCTTTTACAACAATATATATCATTTCATCTTCATTGTTATTAGAATCTTTAGCTATAAAACAAGATTTCTTACCTTTTTCCTTGAAGTTCTTGTAGTTTTTGGAATCCTTCTTGCCTTTGTGCTTATTTCTTTTCTTTTCATCTTTGATTTCTTTATTTGGACACCTTGCACCAATCTAACCAATTTCTTCACAAGAAAAGTAGATCAGATGAACTTTACTTTTATACTTTCCTTTGCCTTTGGAATACTTCTTTGCAAGTGGGGCTTCAACAACTTCAAGATCATTATTTAAAATTTCTTCTGATTCTTCTTCTTCACTTCCTGATTGACTTGATTTTGATTTCTTAGGTACCTTTTCTTTGAGTGAGATTTTTTTTTTCAATGCAGACTCAATAACCTTTGAACTAGGAACATAGTTATCAAAGTTATCTAACTCAAAAGCTCTCAATCTTTCAAAAAGAGCATCCAGGGTTTATTTTTTATTTGGATCACACCTCATTTCTTGATTAGCACACTCTAATTGCATAGATAGGAAGAAGAGTTCTGATTATCTTACTTACAATAGTTTCCTCCTTAATGTCTCCTCCAAATTCTTTGATTGTTGTTGGTGTAAATAAGTATTTACTTATTACACTTACTTAAGTTTTACTTAGGTTAATGCATTATTTAATTATTTTGCATTATTTAATTATTATTTTAGGTGAGACACTTAGGATTTTTTGAATTCTCATTGAGTTATGCAACTCTAATTATGCACATGGTGTCTACAACACAGGAGTATGCATCATTCACTGAGTTGTCATGTTGACAACACAGTTATGAGCACTCCTCATTTAGCACATGTTGTCTACACCACTGAATAGCATGCTACACCATTGTAGGCTTATCCTCACATCATCACCCTTAATCCCATGTTAATGGAGGATAACCCATATCTAGTGGACATGTGTCTAATTGTATGACATATCATGATGCTAACTTTTGTGCATTCTAGAAGCTCTCTCGAGGCCTTTATATTCAAGCACTCCTAGTGTACTCTAAACAAATTATTGAATGACTATCATCATTCTAATCATACTCTATCTATTTTGGTCTACTGTGTGCTTGTGTTGAGTTCTTTAGTTCTTGGGTGAATTCTAGCCTAAGCCAAATTCTTAGAATTGCACTTACATCGGCTTTGATTCTTTCCATATATTTTGCAATGTTCTCATCTTCTCTCATTCTCATTTGGTAAAATTTTCCTCTAAGACTTTCTACTTTGTCTCTTCTTATATTTTCATCTCCTCCATAGATATCTTTCAGTTTGGTCTACATTTCATGAACATTTTTACAGTCTTTTACCTCATCAAATTTAGCATAACTGAGAGTAGATGCAATATCAATCATCATGATGTTATGATTCTTTTTCTTAGCATTGTCTTCAATTGATAATGTTCTAGTGGGAGTTTTATATTTAGTATCAAGATATTTGCAACCTGAATCATTGATGGTAACTAGATATAACCTCATAAGTCCTTGCCATGCTACAAAATTATCTCTGTTGAGTTTTGGAATCTCTCTTTTATAAGACATCTTGATCTTTGGCTTAGGTCCTTGAAACCTTCTCTACAAGCACCAAAAGCTCTAATACCAATTGTTGGAAATATAAAAGAGTAACTGAGAGGGGAGGGCTGAAGTAGTTATGTTGGGTGGTCATTTTGCACAAGGTCAATGATAGCAATCCATTGCGCAATTCCTCTCTTGAAAAGCTAATCTTTTTGGGATCAACTCCAAGGTTTAGTATTTGTCTTGTGATGTACAAAATCCACTCAGTTGAAGATAAATGTGATTATTCATGATGAGGCCTTTGCTTGTTCTACTGTGATCTTGGAATAAAGTAAATCTCTTCACTGTCTCAAAATAATACACAAAAGAATAATGTTTTTGTATTTTCTAATTTTTTAATGAATGCAATTCTAATAGTGCAACTAAAATGAGTTCCTTTATAACAAGGGTTTAGCAAGGAAAATAATGAAATTGAAAGAAAATAACATGAAATTAAAATCCTAAATAGACATAAGCTACATAAAACAACACACTGCAAATTAAACTGATGGGGACACAACCCAAGAACAGAATGGACACAATAGAAGAAGGGAAATTGTATTAACTGAAAATAAGCTAGTACATTCAGCATAGAGAAAATAAACTTCAAAACATGCCCTAAGGGCTTACAATAGCATAAATGTGGAGATAATTTCTCCTTTCAGTACCTCCTCTCAAACTCCACTCCGAACTGCCTTTTACAATGCCAGAAATCTCCTTAAATAGACCCCAGAGGGTTAAGGACTAGGAGTATATTCTAGAAAGTGCTAGTAGGCATCCATCGACCAAATAGAAGGTTCCAAAAGCTGTGTTAGAAGTAGGTACAAATCTAGAAGAATCTAGAAACGGTAACCGAACTTCTGGGAGGCATAACTTTTGAATCGTAGCTCTAATTGATGAACCGTTTACATTTTCGAAAAGCTCTGAAAGCGCTCTATAGCCCCATGGACCAGTTGCGCTTGTCCCCCATTTTTCAGCCCTTTTTGAGGTCATTTAATGCCCCTAACCTGACTTTGAAGCATTCTTAGGAGGTCTCCAAAACTCGAAAAACTTCAATAACTTTCAAACAGTGGGGCCTTTTGACCTTATTCTTTTTTTGGAATGCTCTAAATTACAATTAAATTCATCTGGCCAATTCACACCTTCTAGTTCACCAAAATGATGGCCCAATTACATGCTCCTATTTTT
Organism: Cupressus sempervirens; assembly: GCA_028749045.1. Taxonomy (NCBI): domain Eukaryota; kingdom Viridiplantae; phylum Streptophyta; class Pinopsida; order Cupressales; family Cupressaceae; genus Cupressus; species Cupressus sempervirens. Next base: position 743,949,699 of record CM053793.1, on the reverse strand, counting down.
TCAAGATTTTTTAACACACTGATAGTGGAACTGTGAGAGTTGGAACCTTTATTTGACCCAAATGGGTGTCCAAAAATGAAAACACATGAAACAGAAACTAAGTCTAAGTACATTTTTTTTTGGGCGACATAGGATTTCCCTTATACCTCTGGATGCTCCTGCATCATATAATTTCAAAGAAATCAGTAGGAAACCAATGAAAATAGGAGCAATGCTTCCTAGAATCCACTAATGCAATCGTTGGTGAGAAACTTTAACAATCATATGATATTTCACCTTTCATCAAATTGTAAGGCCATGGAAAGTTCGCTCATGTGAGACAAAAAGTTATGTAGGCACAATTTTATGATCTCTTCTCAAGCTCGTTACATCAGAAAAATTCTTAAATCTATAGCAAACACCAGAACTAAAAGATCACACAACCAGAAACAACACAATAAACCTTTGGCTCAATCACAATTCCATGAACAAAATTCACAAAACAATGACACATTCAGGCAAGAATAACTACACTCCAAAAGTGAGCACCAAAAGCATAATTTTATTACATAATAACGGTGACCCTTGTTACATTTTACACCTGAGTATTTATAAGAAATCATCTCCTTAATTTTTGTTGAGAGTGAAAGATATCTTCATGCAATAAATTGCTTTTAAAATATTAAAACAAACTAAATATATACAGATAACAATTGATCTGATGCTTAGAGGGACTCCATCAATTTTTTATTCATTAATTTGATGCATGAGCCCTTTACATGTCAAAAATAGAGAAAACATGGGAGAGAAAGTAGGAGGAAGCCTTCAATTAAAGTAGGAGTATTTGGAGGTGCCAAAAATAGAAGCTAGTCCTTCACTAGGCATGTGTCGAAGTTAAACTATCATTAGAATGTGTTTTCGTTGCATGGAGAGTAATATTTTTTGAACAAGTAGTTAACTCTCAGTGCAGCTCTAAACTATAGAGATATAGACCTACGTACTTGAGGACCTATGCACCTATGGAGCTATGGACCTCGACAGGGTCAAAATCTCAAGATTTTGTTAAGTGTTAAAATTGAAATTTTGGCATCTGGGTTTTGTTCTTTTTCATCCCAAAGCTATGTTTGGATGTTTGCACTTGAATTTATCTATCATTTCAATTATCTTAGCCACATCTAGGAGATATAAAGCCTCATACTTATCCTTGACCTTCTATCTATAGTTGTCCACCTTAATTCGAGTTTCTGTAAAATCTCCAAGTTTGGTGTCCAATGCTAACAAGGCTTCTTTTGTCCTAAAGGCTTGTCAGATGTCTTCATCATCAGCAACCACTAGTATATTTGACCCCATTTTCAAACCAAAATTTTTGACCATTTATTAAAATTTGGTCAAATTGGGTCAAATTGGTCGCAATAGGCAAGGAAAAATGTCTTTTTTTAAGAACCCATGCCCGTTTTGGTCAAAATTTTGACCAACATGGGTTCATTATATTAAAATGAAAAAAGTTAATTCATTGTTATGGCAGAGAGGAAGGCAAGTTTTTCATTTCATGTGCCCTAATTCATTGTTATGGTGGAGAGGAAGGTAGGACATGAATTTTTAAGGAGAGGGTGGGAGATTTTACTTTGAAATTTGATGGAATTGATCCAAAGCTAGCTCTTCTAAAGAGTGAAGATAGATCTATGCTCTCCAAACCAACTAGAAATTCAATCGTGCTGAGGTAAGTGGAACATGTTTCCTAAACTAGTCTTCTTCTACCTACTACCTATTATTTTTATTCTTAATGCGATTAGACCCATGCAAAGAGACTAAAAACTACACCAATTTATTAAAGAAAGGAATCTTACCATCTCATTTCAATCAATGAGCACTAATAATTTATATACTTCATAGTAATCACAATGATAGTCACCATTTAGGAACTACACCAGTGGATTATCTTCCTAGTCAGGTATTTACCATAATTAAAATGTCTTTCATGGCATTATCTTATTTATTAATTTGAGTGTATCACTAAATAGAATGTTACTCATAGAAACAACACTTGATGGTAATGGCTTTAGCTCTTTCACTACTTTATTGATCTTCTCATATGTTTCTAGAACTTTTTGAGATTGTTGAATGTCTATGCATTCAGGAAACTTCTCGATGTCGAGTAAATTTGGAAATGCTAGTTGAGATGCCATCTTTAGTAGAATAACTTCAGTCTGTCACAATTTTATATGTAAAACATTTAGAAATTTTTCTTGGAATAGAGCTCATATTTAATAGACACCTCAATACCTTTAGAAATATTATATAAACAAACTTGAAGCATTAGGCTAGACTTCCCAATTCCCCAGTCATCGAAGATGCCCATAGCTAGCGATGACTTAACATTGGGGTTCAAAAATAGCATGGACACGCCCATGGCATATTCACTTCTCCCTATCACATTATATCACAAGTTTTCTCTCTATTATTTTTATGGATCATTCTAGATCTCAATCAATGATAGGTCCTTATCTCGATCTCTCTCATAGAAATTACAGATAGACAAGTTTTTATACTTTTCTTTCAAACCCTAACATAACATTTTATAGAGAAGTCCTCACATTGTAGGTTTGTCAACTATTGTGTCATTTGGGGCAAAGTTGTTATAGTCCATTATTGCATTCTGTTCTTTATCGGTGAGATGTGCCATTTGTTTGTACAAGATTACTTGCCTTTTTTATATAGTGCTTCTATGCTTGTGATTAATGTAAAAGGATTAACCACCAATTTTAGATCTATGTCATACATTTTGATATCTAAGCCTTGAATATTATATTTTTCACTATTACCAACAAAATTTGCATCAAAGTACAACATTTATGAAATGTATACTCAAGTGGCTCAGCTGAGACAATATCTTATTTGGGCTTTTTTCAAATTGATTGAAGTTGGCAGTTTTTTCAAAATACATACATGCCAAGCATTTAGGCACCTAGCTACTTAGTTGCACAACAAGATGGAAGAGACTTCTAATTGAGATGTATCATTTAGCTTAATAAAGATAAGGCTTTTTTGGATAACCATTCCTTTCTTTTTAGTGTCCGCAATTCATTTTTAGTAGTTACACTTGACAATGAAATTTTGGTCCAGAATATGAAAAAAAAAATTGTCAAAACTTTTTATTCTACTGTTAATTAACTATCAATTTAGTCAGAGAGATATGTAGTTTTAATTAGTGGTAGAGACATATATCTCTTCATTGAATCCATGTCTGGTTTATGAGTATTTCTATGCAATGGCATAAGCTTTGACACTGCAACTTAAGAAGTTAATCCTAGTCAATCATAGGACATTCAATAGTCATTCCTTTGTTCCACTTACAAGCAATTTTTTTCTTTAAAGATCTATTTTAAGTTTTTATCTTAACCAGCAGAAGGCATATGCAGATTCTAATTGAATTTCATTACTATTTTTGAACTATTCTAAATCAATCTTTTATGGAAAGCAGTGAAGTTTCTTTTAAAAGTTCTATATAAATGTAGTTCCCACAAATATAAGACCCACCCATTAAATAAGTTTCTTTTCTTGTAGTCTGCTCTTTTATTTTTAGAAATTTTCATAATCTTTATAATTGGAGGGATTTGATATCTCTTTTTAGTTCATATAGGGGCTTTCAGTATGTTTTTTGATACCATGCACATGGAATAGTGATTTTTTGGCTAGACGTGCTAAAAACATTGATTTGAATCTTCAACCAATAGGGAGTATCCCTGATTCAATCTATTTTCACAACTTGAGATTGCATCTAGCATGTAATCTTTGTGGAGATATTTTATGTCTTATTGATAACAGGGATTTGTGGATCCCCATTTACTCAATTTTTTGTTCTACATTTTTTTTTCTATAATAATCTACAACTGTTTATATCTGCAATGCCTAGATTTCCATTGAAAATCAACAAAAATAAATAGCATGGAAGTTCCATCGAAAATTAATATTAGTGATTCAAGAAAATCCTTTGGGTTCTATAGTATTAGTGGGCCTTGAATTTCATGTTTTTTTAGTAAAGTACTTGGTGAGGACTGTCATATTTAGATCTAACAATGTCTCTAACATTGATTTTGGCAAGCTAGTTGCATCATTGAATTTGATTAGTATAGATTCTTGTAGAAGTATAAGTACCCCATACATGATGGAAGCTCTCTTGGAGGATTCTTCTCAAAATTTGGTTACTTAGGGGTTTAATAAATTTCAAACATTGAAGAGGATTTTCCAACCTCCATTCCATCTTTATTTAGTTTTAGTTTTTCCATGTTACATGGTACACATAAACAATGGTATTTTGGTTGGAGATGCTGAAAATAAATTATCTATATAGGGAAATTCTAAAATAGACACAGAAAAATCAAGGAATCGATTTGGTCTTGGAGGATTTGGGAATTTAATTTTTCATAATTCTTGCACCAATATCCAATGTGGCAATAGAGACATTTGGATGTAATATTGTCTCAAAAAGTTCAATGTAAGTGGGTTTTGATGTCAACATTTGTGAAAAATCAATGAGCCTTGTATACATAATAACCTTTCCTATGAAATTTCTAGCTATATATGGTGGATGCTTCCAGTATACAATATATTGTTGATTAGGAAAATTTAGTAGTATCTTGGAACACAATTTTTATAACTATGAGGACAAACAATTAATTTCTCATATGAAAATATCTAGCATGAAGTGTTGAATATAAGGATATGCATTTAATACTTTTGGAAAATGTAAAAAAAAAAGATCAAAATATCATGCAATGCCCACCAATGGTTGGAACTCTTCAATAATGTTTGGACAAAAAATTTAGCCCATAAGACAAAGTTATGGTTTTAAAAGTGAATAAATCTGGTCTAACTTTTGACCTTTGAGTCAATGACTGATTTGGGTGCGGCTAAATGTCTAATCTTTTGTTGAATCTACCACTCATCCTTTTATCATAGACTTGTGCTTGTCTGAGTTTTATTGTGACAATACTTTAGTTTGACACACTTGGCTCACCACAAACATGTCATCTAAGCATAAGTCATGCATTCAAGCATTGCAAAATCATTCTATTTAGGAGTTATACCAGAAGACAACTCAGATTGGATGATAAGTTGCTTTCCCTTTGAACTACTAAGGTGATTTGTCTATTTGATTTTTTTGTGTTTTTTTTCTGATACATCATATGTACAAATATTTCAATTGGGTTCATTACATCTAGTTCAATGGTAGTAGATCTTCAACTATAGTTTGTTCTAAAAAAATTACATGCATTTCAATCTAGTATGGAGCTATTATGAGCAAGCTTTAGGAGGACACACCTATGAGATGATGGTCTATATATGTATTAGCCTAAATGTGTTTTTGAAGGCTTAATAATAACAATTGATTTATAAGCTTCCTAATACCAATTAACATTAAGTGTTACTGCCCAATTTACATGTGGCATCTATCCCACCCTGTGTTTCTACAATGAATTTTTGTACCCCTTGTTGCGATGTTGATTTGTGCTCTTTATTCTGCCAATTGTTGACTTCTTGCATGTTATTTTCATTTCAAACCCTTATAATTATTTAATTCAAGGTCACAAGGAACTCTTGTTAAGGCACATCTACATCCTTGTTCCCAATCCTTCCCTCAACTCCATATCCACATCTTTTGGATATGGAGATGGGGGTAGCACATCTTTAGCTAGAGTTAGTTCTAAAAAATTTACATGCACTCCAGTAGAGTATGGAGTTACTCTAAGTAACCTTAATGAGGAGGACACACCTATGAGAGAGTGGTCTCTATATGCATCAACCTGAATGTGTTATTGAAGACTCAATAATAGGAATTGATTATAAGCTTCCTAAATATAGTTGATATTAAATGTTACAACCAAATTAACATGTAATAAATATCCCACATTGTGTGTCTCCAATGAGTTTTGGTCCCCCTTATTGTGATGTGGTGTTGTTCTATTTACTTGCCTAATTGTTGACTTATTGCATGCTATTATTATTTCAAGTACTTATAATTCTTTAATTCATTGTCACCAGGAAATCTTGTTTTAAGGAAAAGGAACATCCCCAACCTTGTTCCCATTCCTACCCCCATCTCCATCTCCACATTTTTTTGTGACAATAGTTTTATGATATAGCTATTTCCATATTCATTTACTTGCACACTGATGCAGAGCATCCACAACTAAAACCCATAAGGACTTCTAGTCCTATCTATGACATTGAGGTCTCTCTCTTATCCTAAATCATCAACACCTTTCCTTGTGAAAGGTTCCTCCAAATACTCACAATGTCATTCAAAACTTCTTTGACTGATTCATCATTCAAACACCAAACCCAATTAGCATCCATCTCTAATTGCATGAATGTATAATTGGTTACCACATTCTATCCTTTTCATTTGTGTTTGCATCTCCCCAAGTCTAATTACTCTCACACAATCCTTCACAATGCACCCTACTTCACAAGTTCACATCCTATCCTCTTCCCAAAACCAACTAGGATCTCTCTCTAACCCTTCAAATTACATATTCCATCCACAAGTTAGAATTTCACCATGTCTAACCACTATTTTCAACTCGCTTGATAACCTATGACTATCTCTCTCTTGCATATTCCAACACCCCCAATGCATTCTACTATAGATCATTCACTTGGCTCATCCACCCTACACCTTGACCAAACCACTCAACATTCAAACTCCTAACTTGATAAATGAACAACATAAAAATTACTTGATGTCATGATGAGTATAGTCACCTAACACATTATCTGGATAATCACATCTAATACCCTTATCTTTGTGCCACCTTCATCCCAAGTATTGGAGTACTATGTTTACCCTTTCCTCGTGCCTTGCCCACACTCAACTCACTTTACATACCATAAACAATATTAGGATACATAAAATAGAGACAAATAACCAAGCTATTGTCATGTCTGATAGTCAACCAATCTTGTCAAATGCATTTGCCTAGCCTTATCCTATGGCTTACAAACCCCTCCAAGCACTTCAAATCACTAAAGACACTTCTCCTTTGATCTTCCTCAGTCTCCAAGTCCCACTTCATCTATTAATAATGATTAAATCCCTCTATCATCTTGTGACAACCAAAATCTTTCCTTTCGATCGCTATCACTAAGGACTTCCAATCTTATCACTTGATAGTAAGGTCTCTCTCCTTTCCTAATTCATCAACACCTTTCCTTGTGAAAGGTTCATCCAAATAATCACTACCCAATTCAAAACTTATTTGACTAAATCAAACACCAAACCTGATCAGAGTCCATCTTTGATGGCATTAATGGCTAATTAGTCACCACATACTATCATATTCATTTGTGCACATAGTGCACCTTATACCCTTCAAGCAGCATATATCTGTTGATAAAATTATTCAGTATCTTGTTCAAGGCATGCCCAATATGTTGTCTTGTTTTTGTTTATCACATTATATTAATCTAGTTTATAATCACATAATTACAAACAATCATATTTATTTCTTGGGCTATAACATGTCTTTGTCTTGATAAATGATAGTGAAGTCAGACTCTTCATGAAACGTGTTTCATGAATTTAAGTGTCAACCAGCATAAGCAACATAGCATTATATTACAAAAATATCTCTAGAAGAAAGTGCCTCTTTGAAGGTGAGTTGGCTATCATCATAGACTCTATCTTGCATAAATCAAATGCCAATATGACATAACTAAACTTTCCTTGAGTGAGGAGATCTAAAGCTGATTTGGATTGGCCTTTGGACTATGATTAGTGGTCATTATTGATTGTGTTCATACACCTTTGACATCAAGAAAATTATTGCCAAAAATCTTAGACAACAAATTCCTCTTGACACCAATGACAACAATATTTTCAACATGAATCACATACTCAGCAAAACTGCAAACATGGTTGAGCCTAGTGACATTAGCAAGAAGGATTTTGATATGTTTTTTGTGCTAGCAATAGAGATGCCATGTTTTTTTATGCAAGTCCTTCTATATAAATATATATTCTTTGTGCAGAGTGATGTTGTGACTACAATAATACAAATCTCAAAAAAAAATTACATCGATATGTTTGAGAGATTTCCCCAGGGCTTATATGTTGAACCCAGACATCTAGAACATTTTGGGTATGGACATAAAGAGAAGCTAACTCTTGAAAAGAAGAGGCATGTAGAACAATAGACATTTACTTTGTTTCAACTTTTCAACATAATTGAGAATATTTAACAATGATACAAGAACATGAATCTCAACAAATCTTAGTAGGGTAGCAAAGCCAAGCCTAACTAATACCATGTAGCATGATGCAATAAAAAGCTAAGTGGAACTCCAAATCTAATCCAAATGAGATAAGCTACAGTGAAAAATTAATCACACTGAAAAACTTCTAATATATCTAGCTAAGTTGTTTATTAAATGCTTTATTCACTAGTACATTTGACCTTATTTTTAAACCAAAATTTTTGACCATCTATTTAAATGTTTTAGATTGGTCAGAATATGCAAGAAAAAATATCTTCTTTTTTCAAAATGAAGCCTGTGTTGGTCAAAATTTTGACCAATATGGGCTTCTAATGTTAAAATAAAAAAGGCCAGTTTGCCTCTTTCATTGTTATGAGAAACTTGTACCTGCAAGAAGACCTCAAAATCTACTATGTGCATTTTTTGCATCTTCCTCCTTGCAGTTGGAGGCATTTACTCAGCCAAGGCTGATGTTATCTTCCACTATATCTTTTCTTCACAAAATAATGTAGGATTCTTGACGTTATTCATAGACAAAGTAGGATTCTTTTCTTCTTGCACAGTTTCTTATTGCAATATCTTCCACTACGTCTTTGAACATTGGACTTAGATGTATAACATATTTTTGAGTGTTTCTATGATTTGAGCATTAATCAAAAGAGAATTGTTCAATATGAAATAGTTGTTCAAATTATTTGCTTAGTTTGGAAAGAAATAAAATAAATCTGGGATAGGAATATTTATAAATCATATGCCATGGATTTGAAATGCACTGCATGTATGCTTCTTAAAAATCTTTCCTTACTCCTATTGCTACTCTAAGAAATGCAACTAAAAATCACTTGATTATAGGTAACTTCTATTACATAAGGTTTAAAGTGGACCCATTTGTAGATGCAATTTCTTGAGCTGGCCATTTTGGCGTTCATTCAATTTAATGCCTTATTGTTTCAAGGATCCAAAATATTTATGTGCACATAGTTAATAGTTTTTAAAAATACATACCACACACATTCCCATGAGCCAGCATTGTCTTGACTCTTTAACTTATTTTTTATACTTTTTAGTGTTCATGGACACTATAAGGCTAGTTCAGTGTTATCTTTTGTTTATAAATTTTGATCTCATCTCTGCTTTTTTATTTATATGCAATTTTATAAGAATAATATATTGATATTGTTCATGTGTTAGGGAGCCATAGAATGAGGTGGAAATTTTTGGGGGCAAGGGGGAAAAGGATCTTGATTTGGGGATTATTTGGCAAGGGCCCGGGAGTAGAGCCCCTAATTTGTTGATTGGCAACACCTCTCATTGTATTTGGGAGCAGTGCCCTTTGTCCATTCTTTTACATGGCATATGATGGGATGGATGGGCTGAGCCCCCACCCCCAAATCCAATTTAAGGTCTTTGACATTACATGCCCTTAGTGGTGCATGCTATTTTCATAATTTATCACATTATTCTCTCCAACACCAAGTCGAAACTACTTTAGTATTTCTAGCCAACTCACCACTGTTTAGAGAACTAGCAATGAAATTGAAGTATCTTGTTGGTCTTAATGAAAAGGGATATGCAATTTTTATAGCTTTTTTTTTATGGTTTAGGGTGTGGGTGGGGTAAATGAGAGTATTAGAAATTAGGATTAGTGATCCAAATTTTTAAAAATGCCCTTTTTAAATGTTAGATGTGATGAACAATGCAGAGTTTTTAAGATGTTCAGGAGACATTGATTTACTTGATTGTCTTGGAGGTCAGGGGATGTCCTAGCATTTTCCCAATGTCCCCACTTTAAGGGAGTGGTGGTGGTGGCATGGTGGAGGTATGTTTTATTACCATTGTGGGGTCTTGAGAATGTTGCTATCAGATGACAAAAATATGGTGGAAAGCTTAAAGCTTTTGAAATGCTATTGGGCCTCTTGAGTCCTTGGAGAATCCTAGCATCCTCTCGACATTCTCGCTTTGAGGAAGACATCTGCTACCTAGTAGTGGTGGTGACTACACACTAGAGGAATGTTTCTTTGACATCTTGGGGTCCCAAAAATGTTGTTAAATGGAAAAAAGTTGTGGCAAATAGCTTAAAGTTTGTGAGATAGTCAAGAGACACTTGATTGAGTTTCTTGAGTATATTAGGGAAATCCTATCATCCCTTCAATGTCCCCACTTTGAGGGAGACATCGCCTATGTGGTAGTGATGGCACATTGGAGGAATGTTTCACTATCATCTCAGGGTCTTGAAAAGACCATTGTTAGTCTACATTTTTTTTTGGGTGGCGTAGGGTGTCACCTATGTAACATTTGATCTTTTGGATGGTTATATGGATAAGGTCTTTTTTGTTGTTGAAAATGGTTGTTGATTATAGAAAATTTATAACAATTTATATGAAAACTCTCATCAATAAGATTGTATTTTGGTGCCAACAGTTTTTTAGCACAAGGTGTGATAGTAAATGGTTCAAACTTCTTAGACACTATGATGCATTATTAGGACTTAATGCATATTTCATTTGTTGTGGTTCATAAAAACCCATACTCATCAGCTTGAATTGTTTGTTTAATACCCAATGCATTGAGGTGATGATTACAAGTTGAATTCATAAAAACCATTTCTCATCAACTTAAATTGTTTTTTTAGTACCCATTGCATTGAGGTGACACTTACAAGGTTGAAGTATTGCAACTTCCTAGAAGGTCTACCTACTCAATTCCATGATGATCCAACTTTCCTTGACCATAAATTTTTTCCCAAGATTAAGCCTTCTTAGCTTGCCATGCCATTTGCAAAAACTTCAACAAGTTATGTGCCTTATGAACCATTGATCATAGATTTTCTCAATTCCTTCATTTACAACTAGGTGGTATTTTTTGTCATGTCAAATTATGTGATGTTTAATTAGTACCAATGTTGAAACAATTGCAAGAGTAGTGGTTTAAAAGAGCTCATCTCTTGTGATTAAAAATAGTCCACTTAGCACTCATTGCATCCATGTGATCCTCATACATTCGAAGCATTTGAGATTTATTTGGTGTTGTTTTTGCAAGACCAATAAAAATTTGTTTTCATTTGTAGAAAAGAAAGCATGGAGAGTGTGAAGGAGAAAATGTTGTAGGTCTAGGAGCTCAAAATGTTGTTAATAAAAATATTATGGGTGCTCATTGTTTAAAATTTTATGGAAGGTTCTCCAAGGCTTAACAAGCATGTTTGAATTCTTCAAGTGGGCTAGAGTTTGGTAGGATAGACCTGAAGCAGAGGAATTCATCATGGAGTTGACAGTGATAGCATTGGATGCTTTGGATAATCTACACTCCCCATTGGACAACCAATGACATCTGTGTAATATGTGCAACCCAAAATAATGTTATATAACAAATTTATGTATAAATCAGTAAATTGATTAATTAATATAATATTCTTGTAATCCTATAAAGATATATAGGAGGGATGTGAAATACATATCTTCCTATTAGTTTATTCATTATTGTATTTACATATAAATTTTTATATATAAATATATATAGGAATATAAAATTATATATTATATTGTACATCAAACCCAACTAGACTAATTTTGGGATTGTTTTGCCATATTGGCAAAACCAATTTTTGTAAACTAGCAAATCACCACAGAGTAGCTGGATGTTTTGTGAGAAAAACCTGGAAAATATAGTTGCATTTATATAGGATGAAGGTTTATTAAAATTTATAGAGGGAAATATGTAATGGATATAACAATCCAAGAGATTTGACCAGTTGGAGATGAATACAATAAAGAACTGGGGGATAGTAGATTAGATAATATAATAACATTACAACATAGTGCACATGAATAAGAAAGGAAATTAGTAAAAACTAATGGAATTCTCATCATTCTAGCTTCATCGTTACCTTTACTATATATTTTCCTTAACAATATTCCCAAATGAAAACACTAAAAAAATTCCAATTTCTTATGGCTTGTATCAGATCATAATGTTAACATCGTAGTGAGAAAATGTGGTTATCTGGATATAGGAAGAAAATTAGGATAAGAGTGTAAGAGCATGATGGCACATTGGGTTGCCCCTATGTTTGATCTTTTTGATTCTTAGATGGTTCATGGTGATCTTGTTGGCATTTTTGCAATGATCACTACTACATTTAACCTTATTTTTCTACTGGAACTGTGTTTCTTTTTCTCTGATTCATTTTACTAAACATTCCCTATCAACAAAATATTGATTGTGTTTCAATATTAAAATGTATGAGGGTATGTGAAGACTTTTCCTATTATCCACAGAAACTAATTGAGAAGCACATGAAGTTTTGACAACTCATGGACCCTTGCCTCCTCAACTAGTTTTGTTTTTAGGTAACAGGTAACAAAATTTCTCTCATTCTCATTGTGCTTTACATGCATGGTAGAGGTGTATTTCATTAGTCAAGCACAAATTGGATGTAGCATAAATGCTTTGTCTTTTATTCTAGACAAAGTGGGTATGCATGATGGCAATTCACATTGGTTCCTATAAGGGCACTAACTCTGTCTTCACAAAAAATTATAGGATATTCGAATTCAGGAAAGAATACTAATTTAGAAAGGAAAATTTGTGTTGTTTTCATTAATAAAAGGAAAGCTTGTGATTCAATGTGGTAGTAATTGGTGAACATTATCTTCAGCAATTAGTAGCTGATAGTTATTTTCTAACTTCAAACAGACCTAACTATAAGATTTATTGTGTGCACAGGAAAAATCATGTGCATTTGCACCATTTTTTTGAGCATCATCTTCAAATCCTCTATTAGTATCTTTTATGTCTATGTTAATTAATTAGACATATCTTTTGTCTTCATCTTTTCTGGATCTAGATTTCTTTGCATATAATATTGATCTGTGTGATTTAAAATATTTTCTTTGAAAAGTGGCATGGTTTGTATCACGTTCAAACCTCATCTATGATGCTTTTGCTTGACAATCCACATAATCTAATTGAGAAACACACAAAAATTTAACAAGTCATGCACCCTTGCCTACTGAAATGATTTTATTTTCAGCTAATAGGTAACAAAATTTCTCCCAATCAAGGTTGTGCCATTGTTTCATTTTTAGGTCAATTAAAAAACTAGCTCAACACAACATGGATGCACCATTGATGCTTTCCTTTTCATTCTAGACAACATGGATCTACATGATGGCACCTTAGAATGATTCTAATTAGGGTGCTAATCTTGTTTTTGTAAATTAGTAACCGACCATTCAACTTCATAAAACAATGCTAGTTTAGAAAGGAAAACTTGTATTGCTTTGGCCCCTCATTAATAAAATAAAATAAAAAACTTTAATTTGGTAATAATTGGTGAACATGATCTCTGGCAAGGAGTAGCTAATAGTTGTTTTCTAGAATCAAGTGGACCTGAGATGAAGAATTCTAGTGCAAATTGGCAAAATTGTGGTTGTTTGCACTATTTTTCTTAGTAGCATCCTCAAATCCTTCTTGATGATCTTTTGGGATTGTTTTTTTATTTAGGCACATATTTCCACTTCACTTTTTGAATCTAGATTACTCAACATTCAATGTAAATATGTGTTATTTAACTCACTTATATTTTATCTTTTCCTTTAAAAAGTAACCTAATTTATTTTTTTATGTATAGACCTAATCTATGACCTATTTTTCCTTCAAACTACCATTTCGGACAACCTAAGATCCAGTTTTAAGCATAGCACTAGAGTATTCCTTATTAAAATCTCATATTGTTTTAAAGTGTAGTGGTTCTACCACTATATATGATCACCTTCCTTTGTTAATCTATCATGACCTTTGTTTGTGTAAGATAGGCATGAAACTTCTCTTCACAATCACTACTTTCTAGCATAGAAGCTTTGTAGCAATCCTTGGATATATTTAAAATCCTATGGAAAAAAGATGAATCATTTCTTAAAAAACTTGCTCCTTCCACACAAAAAACTACTTTTGAATTGTAGATATGAACCAAGTTATTAACAAGCTCTTGCCATTCTCATCATCATGGAACTCATAAAAAATTGAATCCTTAAAATTAAGCAGCTTACTATATTTATGCCCAAAATATCTTCAGGTTATAACCAACACCTTGGATAGGATTATAAACTAGCAACACCAAGTAGTATAGTTAAATAAATGTTTGTCATGAGCTATGGCTAATTGGCCGCATTCTAGATAACTATAGATTCCATTTTTTGTCTTTTTTTTGATCCTCATTGCAAGTTTGCAAAGTGATTTTGCACATAACATATTTGGATTTTGGATAGCTACATAACTTTCAACTACTAAAACATTAGTATTCTGGCTTTACATGAATTAGTATGGTGTAAACAAAGCTACAAAGTAGATTTTCAATAATATCTATAATAAGTTTTACTGAATGCTCAAATTCCAACTCAATTACCAATCTGAAATAGATTGAGATGATATTTACATAATTACAAGGGAAATCTTTCTTGGCATAATAGTTACATTATGAGGGATTAGTCTATCTGACCAACTAAACTATGAGTGAACTAGGGCCTTACCACATATAATGCACATGAATTATGAGGGATCATTTTCTAATAATATTGCACATGAATTACCTTTTGAACTAGGGCCTTACCACCTATATGTCCTCTAGTGGGGCCTAAATGAGCCTCTCAAAAAATGAGTGGTATCTCACCCTTGGTTAACTATCATTGGAGGAGACCATTATAGGATCTCTGATACAAGACATTTGACAAGACAAGATAGCAACCAAAGATTTTTCTTATCCTAATATAAGAATTTTCATCAACTCTATCAAGGAATTTTTTTCTCTTCAGATACCCATAGATGCCAAAAAACCATTCTTTTGAGTCTACATGTACACAAATGGGATCACCAAGGCTTGGCAATTCTGATACTACATGAGATCTCCACATTTTTAGCACAAATTGAAAAAACATTGTTGTGTTGTAATGGTAAAAATCAAGCAGAAGATCTTCTCCTTCATGTTCAAAGTTTATGCTCATCTATATTTTAGTCTTGATTGACCCAGAACTAGTGATTCTTGCATAATCATTATTCAATTGTAGGAACATGTATTCATTTTCTTATATGTTTCAGCTTAACTCACGTAATTTTCTTAGGATTATTTTTTGTTAAATCTTATTGATACCCAATCATTTGGATTGGAATTCTTAGGACTCTGGCTACAATTCTAAAGAGGAATTATTGGAGGTTGCTTTCTTGCCTTGAAATCATTCCACCTTTAGCTCTCGACATTGATGCAGAGACCTAGGTCGACTTTCAGTTATTCACAATAAGAGGGACTTTCCTAATGCTCTCATAACACAATCAACTAACCTGTTTCCAAGGTTACCAACTGCTCATCTTATTATCTAATACCAAAAACCCACTACAAGCCCTTGACTAGGCCTATTTCCCAATTAGCCATGCCTAATCATTTTTTCACACTTTTCTCTCACTTTTCCCAAAACTCTCAGAAAACTAAAACCATATCCAAATACCCTTTTGAGCTCACATGTTCTTGATTGAAGATTGCATTAATATGTTTCAATCTTTTAGTCATCTTCATTAGTTGATGCATTAATCACATTAGTCATTGCTATCAGGATTAGTCATGGCATGTTGTTGTTAGCACCTAAGTAACTTTCACCTTGTGACATATATTTGAGGAAATTTGCAAATAACTAAGATATATTGTCTATAAATCCACTTTTTGCAAAGATCTAGGCCTTCTAGAAATTATAGGATCATTTAGTTACATTTGAAAATATTAATCAACAACTTCCATATGTGTAGATATAAACATTAACTACAACATGTCCAATTTATTTGCAAGTATATTTTCCTATGAAGAAAGACCACACCTGACAATATGAACCCAAAACAAAATAATGATACAATGGCTGCATTGTGGGCTCAGTTCTGAAGAAAATATGATAAATGTTATTGTCCTTACAAGAAGTGTAAGGGCTTAAAGAGTTGAAGAATTCTAATCACAATAGCCCAGAGTCATTGTAGGCAATATGGTCATGTTGAAGGGGACCATGATTTTTTTCCATTACTGAATGTGGATTTCCTACTAGAGGAACATGGAGGTGTGAATATCCAAGTTGAGGATAACACTCCCATAGAAGAAGATGATAATGTGCTAAAGGACATGATTGAAGATGATGGTATTGGGGCAGGTGATGAAGAGGCTCACAATGATGGTACTAGCAAATCTGATAATGATGATGAAGATGGTCTTGATATACCTTTACTTGAGAAGGCACATGAGCCCTTATACGAAGGCTCCCAAACAACTCTACTCTCGGCTATAGTGTTGTTGGTGAACTTAAATGTTATGAATGGTATGTCCAATGTAGCAATGTCACATATGCTAAGGTATGTCATTTTTGTCATCTTCAATGTTACCATACAATTACTATTCATTATATTAACAATGCATATTTGTTGTTGTAGGTTGATTAGTGAGTTTTTGTCACCACTATAAAAAAATTTATCTCTTTTATACTGAGAATTATCTAACATTATGGATCAGATTGGAATGAAGTATCAGATAATACATGCATGTCCCAATGATCACATTCTATATCATAAACAACATGAATTTACAACAAAATGCCTTGATTCTCATGTTAGTAGATATCAGTCAAATCAAATAACAAAAAAAGTGCCTCACAAGGTTCTTTAGTACATTCCCATTATTCCACATCTTCAACGATTATTCAGGTGTGCTAGCTTAGCACAATTTATGGATTACCATGCACACAATAGAAGTCAGGATGACATTATGAGAATGCCTACCAATAGTTCTACATTTAAAGAGATAGAAGAAATATGGTCACACTTTAAAAAAGAACCTCATAATCTAAAGCTTTCATTGGTAGTGGACGGTGTCAATCCATATGGAGATATGAGATCTGTTTACTTAGTGTGGCCTATTTTTGTTATTAACAATAACATTCCTCCTTGGATTTCCATAAAGAGGGAGCACATAATGTTGTCAATGATTGTGTTATGTATTTTTTTTTTTTTTTATAGTTATCTAAATTAATTTATAAATAGTGCATGAAAATGCTTATAATAATTATGTAATATTTATGTTCATTCAATTGCTAAGTAAATACCAAGTTAAAGATATAAACGTGTATATTGAGCCCCTAATTGATGAGTTGTTGAAGTTATAGAATGGCATCACTATGTATGACATCTCTAGACCGATAGGACATCAAAAATTTCAATTCCATTTAATGTTTGTATGGACAATACATAATGCCCCTGGGCTAACTCATTTTTGTAGTATGTTATATTATTAAGATCACATATTTTTGGTCTATTATAGTGCTTACACATTACTATCAAATCCTTAAGTTGTGCATGATAAGTGTACATGATCCAATTATACATGATCTTTTAGGTCTTTAAACAAAGGGAAAATTTGCATGTCCAATTTGTGGTCCAAAGATGAAATGTCGTCATTCAAGAAGTTTAGGAAAGTAGGTGTTTGATGAGTTTAGACACTTTCTCCACAATAATCATAGGTATCAAATTGTCAAAAAACATCTTTTCAATGGGAAAGAAGAGACATCATCAAGGTCACGAAGAATGACACCTCATTTATGGAAGTTGGAATATGATCGACTAAATCATTGAGGTAATGTCCAATTTTTTATCCAAAGTTTAAAATTTGTATTTTGATATTGTCTTATATTTACTAATGTTGTAATTGATGCTCATGAAGGTCATCAAGGTATCAATGACCAACTTCCTAGAGGAATGAAAAGTTATCCTACTTAATTTAGCAGGTTACCATAGTACAAGGATCTCCTAATCATGCATTTGTTTGATGCTATGCATATTGAAAAGAATGTAACAGAGACACTATGGAAAATTTTAGATGGAAGGTGTGATAGAGAACAAGCTACCAAAATTTGTACTAACATTTATGAATCCAATCATGCACTAAAAGTTTTCATTGAATCAAATAGCAATGGAGACTACATAAATACAAGTGCCCTTCCTTGGTTATTAATGGAGGAACAAAGTGATGCATTAAAAGAAGTCATAAAAAAACAAAATTTCTAACAGGATTTTCTGCAAATATAAGCACTCTTCTATCGAAGAAAGGTGATTTTGGGCTAGGGTTGAAAACACATGATTGGCATACCTTCCTCAAGGTAAGTCATGTTCTCTATTTACAGTATATTTGTAAGATTGAATGTAGTACCAATTGTATTATTTAATAATATATTGAAATGATCATTTTTTAATGATTGCAGTTTGTCCTACCTCTATCCCTTCCACAACAGTTTGACAACAATATTAAACAAGTTATAATTGATCTTGAAAAATACATGAGGTTAGAAGTGTTTGTTCTTAGATTTGTAACTTTTTATTTGAAATCTATTGTATAATTTTATTTGAAATCTCCTTTATGTGTTTTTGCATGTTGAATCTCTTTTAGGTGGTTATCATCTAAAGAAATTGATAAGAAAAGATATAAAATATTGGAAAAGAAAAATTCCACAGCTTCTGTGTGAAATGCAAAAGTGTTTACCTCCAACATTTTTCAATGTTCAAGAACACTACCTCATACATCAAGTTGAGGAGATTGAATTGTGTGGACTTGTACAAGATAGATCAATGTGGATGGTTGAGAGGCACTTGAAATTTATGAAGGGCTTGGTTTGACAAAGAGCATGTCCTAAGGGTTCTATGATAGAGGGATATATGATATACCAGACCATGGTGTATATTAGTCAATATCTTCCAAATTTTATAGCAGATATCCATGTAGATTGCATTTGGGATCCCAACTATAATGATGAATTCAAAGGGGAGTACCTGATAGGGAAAGGTAGATTTAGGAGGGTAAGAGGTAGTTATAAGTTTTTTTTTGTAATTTAATAATTCTTATCCATTATCAATATATATAAGTTATTTCTAACTGGTGTAATTGTCTTCTTTATAGTTGGTCATGAGTGGGATACACTACACTTGTATATTGCAAATAATATTGATTGGATGATACTATGGATTGAACAGTCTCAAGAAAATGGTCGCTCATTAACATGGGATGGTGTTGTTGGAATATTCAAATAGGAAGAATGCTTCTGAGAGGGGGGGGGTGAATCAGAAGTACTATATTTAAACCATTAAAACTTTTTCTTAACTGAAAGTAGATTGCATGCATATAAACATATCAAACAATTATGAAAAACACATAAGCATCACCACATAACACTTGAGATTTTGGTAACCCAGAAACCCTCAATAAATAAGAAGGTAAAATTGGGGTGGGGATGATACCCACAAAATCACTCAGTAATAATGTTTAACCACTTCTGATGGTCTACCCTGTTAAAGGCTACAACACACTTTTAAATGTGACCTTGTTAGAGAATTTATAAACACTTTACAAGAAGTGTTACCCTATTAAAGGATTTAATCACCTATTTAAAGGATCTTCAAAATAGTTGCTAAGCTAACCTATCACCATATGGTTTTCTTTCTAATACAATTGTTGGAGAGTATTAGGTATAATAAACCTAATAGCTTACAATCCTTCAATTGCTGAATACAGGCACTTGATCTGCTTTCTCTGATCTTGATCCTCTGTGATCTGATACTTTTCACTCTGAAAATTAGTTTTCTTTAAACACCCTCGTCCATCCATAGACATACAATGAGATTTAGTATTCCTTATAAAGACACTCAAAGACTTAGGGTTATGTAAGGATCTTTGATCCATATTGAATCTCTATTTCCTGCTCATTCCTTATACATTTACTATTGGTTGCATGCCTTCTCCACTATTCTTATTGGTTGCATGTAGATTGGATAGGAAAGACAAAAGATTTGTTCTTATCCTTTTAATCCTTTGAAATTTTTCATATGTCAGCCATGAAAATGGTTTACATCTGCATTTGTAAAGTTACAAACTCATATGTGCATTCTATGTTGCTCGACACTTACTAATTCTAGATGCTCAGCACATGTAACAAATTGGCTTACTCAGCTACTGTTGTATTTTTGTATTGCTTGAAATCATCTATGACATGGCACTTGTATCATTCTCGGCTCCTAAAGTCATTTGTCACTTGAACTTCACTCGACACTTGATCTTCACTTGGCACTTGATCTTCACTCGACACTTGAAGATCACTCAACATCTGAAGGCTTTCCAAACTTAGCTCATGTTGTGGCTTGGCATACATGGTGTACTTGGCTCCAATGCAGAAAGTGGTTAAGTGTGTTAGCACTCAAGGTTCAAAAACCATTTTGAGGTTAACAATCTCCCCCTTTGACATGAGTGACAAAAACACTTAACTGACCTTATGAGTACATTTACTAATTTGCTCGGTGTACATACAAAGGTTTTAAAACCTTAATTAGAATTTTGTAATTTATAATATATATACCTCAAAATTATTGTAACTCCCCCTGAATTGACTATGCCATTATGTGTGCTATCTTGGTAACCAAAATTTGATGTTGTATATCATGCTCCGCCTTTTTATCTTATCTCCCCATATCATGCTTTTCCTTTTTATCTTATCTCCCCCATTATCTTCTCTCCCTCTTATCTTTTCTCCCTCTTATCTTGTCTCCCCCTTTTTGACACTTATGTAAAAGGGTTTTAAGGGTTAAGACCATATTTTGCCAAAAATGTGTTGTTTACCTCCATAATCATCTTGAGAGTTGCATCACAATTATGGAAAGCAATTTCCAATGATTTATGCTAGATGGTAGTCTCTGCAGCAAGGTGAATAAGTCCTTCTAAAGTAGAAAGATTAGGGTTTTTCTTTAGAACAATTTCAGCATAGACTTGTTCTTTATGGAGGATTGCAACTATAATAGTTTTGCCTTGATGGTGGCCTCTTCTGCTATTAATATAGCTATTTCTTTTTGAGTGTGAATTATTTGAGCAAAATGCTTCTCACTTTGAGCTGGATCTTTTCATAGTTGCATGCTAGAAATATTCAAATTTCTCTCCAGGCTCATTATCTTTTGGCTGGTCTCTTGTGTGAAATATGAAAAGTCACACAACTTTTTGTACAATGAGAATATATTCTCAAGTACCTTTTTCACTTTGTCTATGACCTTTGCCAATTCAATTTGAGAAAGTGCTATTTCACTAGATATTTTCTCATTAACTTTTCCTTGAACTTTTCTTTCAGACCATTCAATGAGTTTTGCATTTTTCTCTAGGTCTATATTTGTCACCTGTTCAACAATATCTAATAATTGTTCCATGATATGCTTGGACTCATCTAGTGAATGAATACTGAAGGCATCCATTAATATGTCTTTAATTTCATGTAAAGTTTGTTTTTGTTGATGCTCCTTCCTAAGTATCTCTTGCCTCTTTCTTCTGTTTAATGCTTCCTGCACCTCATTAATTTGATCAATGTTTATTGTTTTTGAGGCATAGCTTGGCATGACTATCTCCTCATCTAGTTCAGGGTCTCCATAGCGTAGTACCCTTGCAACTTTTGTAGAGCTTGATCCTAGTGCTAATATTTGTAATGGCTTTTGTGAAGAGTCCCTGAGGTAGGAAAATTTATCAAGGTTTGTATTGCCTCCTGTTCTTTAGGGGTTTCTTCTATTTTCTCCTCCTATTGTCTACCTTGATCAATTGTTTTAATTGTAGGAAGTGCACCTTGAGTTTGTGCTATAGGATCAAATGTAATAGTCTGTCTTGTTTGTACTATTTCTTTGTTTGCTGCTACACTCGACTTCTAAACTATGGTGTCAACTATGCCTATTGAAACAACTGTTGGCATTTGAAGTTGACCACTAGTAGCTGTAGAGATGATGGAAGGTGGTTCTTGTGGATTCACCTTATCTCTAATTATGTTTTCTACTAGTTTTTGTAATTCATCCATACTGATCAATACTAGATTTGTACATAATCTTGCTTGTTTTGTAGATTGGTCAAGGATTCTTTTGAGTTCCTCTATAGTTAATGGATTGATGTTCTAAGCAGAAGTGTTAGGAACATCCTATACAGTTATAGTTTCTACAGGTGTGATGGGTATATGAGGAGGGCTAGAAGGCAACAATTGTGTATCTTGGACACTCTAATCTTGTTGCTGCTCTTCCTCAACTTTTTCCATTTCATTTTTCTTTTGTGTCTCCTCCTCTGTTTCTTTCTTTTCTTCTTCCTTCTTCTCTTCTTCTTGTTTCTTTTCTTCTCTACCTTTCTCTACTCCTATCTTCTCTTCTCTCCTTTTTCTTCTCTCTTCTGGTGGAGCAGTAGCTTCTTCCTTGTATTCTTCTTCAAGAAAGTCTTCAATCTTTTTGTACATGTTCTTCCATGATTTTGTTTTTCTTTGTACAATATCTTCCATTTTGTTTTGGAGAATGAAGAATTCCATATATTTAGGTGTAAACCTGGCATTGTGCCTTTTGACTACTTTCTCTATTTTCTCCTTAGTCAAATCAGGTAGTATGCTTGCTAGGGTTGTTTCCCTCATCTCCTTCTCCATTCTTTAATAGAAATGCCATCTTTCTTCGACATTTTAGACAGTTCATCTGGCAATTATCCATCTAGTTCAAGAGGAGTGTACTTGAACTATGTCATCATTTCATAAACTGATTCTTCTATTCTATTATGTTCTTCTTTAGTGAATTTATTGAAATCAACTTTATTTTTATTGCTTAAATCTCCATTTCCAATCTTTTTACATAATGTATAAAAAATGGCTTACCTTTTTAGATTGATCTTCTTCATCAGTATCAGGTTGAGCTACATATTTTCTTCTTTTCCTTGGCTCTTCCTATGTCTTCTTGATTGGTTTCTTCTTTGTAGCTTCCTCTTTAGCTTTTTGAATAGAGTCCTTTGTTTCAGCTTTGGTTGTTGGCTTTGGGGTTGATGGTGTGGTAGTTTTCTTTGGTTTGGGCTGAGTTGGAGGCTGATCTTTTGTGTTTCTCTTCTTTGGCTTAGCCTAGATTGGTGCTTCCTTGGCTTCTTCTTCCTCAGCACCTTCCTCCTTTTCTTCACCTAGGCCTTGAGTTAATTCCATTGGTCCTTGCTCTTGTTCATCCTCTTCATCATCATTGTCATCATCATCTTCTTTAGCTTTAGCCTCTACCCCTTCACTAAATTTCTTCTTAATTATCTTCATCAATTTATCTTTCTTTTTCAATGTGGAGGCTATTTTTAATTCCATATTTATCTTTGACCTTACCACATCATAAGTGCCAAAGTGTGGGGCACTCTTATCTGTCTCTTCTGCCAACAATGCAGTTATTGTTGCAGATGCTTCATCAATGTTAATTTCATAACCAAATGGCCTTAGCCATCTCATCCTTGTAATTGCTGCTTGAATATAGGTGAAGTCAATATCAACTAAGAAGCATATATCATTAATATGTTTTTCTACTAAGAAAATTGGTATTCTCACCCTTTGCTTCATGGATTTCTTGAAATCCTCAAAATAACTTGTCATCAGGGTATCAAAATTGTCTCCCATTTGTTCTATATATTCATTTATTTGGGATATGATAGTCCTATCACTTCTCCATGTAACTTTTTCAAAAGAAGGAAATTCATTTTGAACATAAAAGAATATACAAACCAAAATTGCTCCAAATTTACATTGAGCACCCTTTGTCCTTCTTATGGTTGTTAAGCTTTCATTTATCTATTGTAGTTGCAGTTCAGCAAGATCATAAGTATGATCCTTTTTCACCAATTTTTAATCTACATCTACTACTATACATGGCACACTGTTGATTCTACTAGATTGGTAGAATTTGTGGGCAATAACTCTAATAGCAAACTCAGCTAGAAGATCCTAAATGGTATGAATAGTCATTCCTCTTTTGTTCTATTGAGCACCTGTTTTCTTTTCTATAGCCTCCTTGGATTCACTTCTCAAGGTCTTGTGCCGATCTAGGGTAGGATATCTAGTTTCCCTATGAATGATTCTTTTTGTGAGTTTGATAGGGACATCTTCCAACCACAGACTACCATCATGAATTTTGCTCAATACAAGTTTGATCCACTCTGTCTTGAAGATGGTGGGAAAACTCAAAACTTGTGTTAAACCCTTCCTTTCAACAATTTTGTATTCATCTTTTAATACTCCATCAACACACAGCTTCACAAAGGCTTCTCTTATTTCCATGTCTCTTAGGGCTCCTATCTTGCAATTTTAGCATCTTCTTACGTCCTAGACCATAACAACATTTGGGGGTATTCATGAAAGGGCTCTGGCTGGGTCATTTTTGTATGAAACTTTAGGAATAGGGCAAAAATTGGGCTGCCTAACCTCATTTGATACTAGTTGTAATTCAAATTATTCTTCTTTCCTGGGTTTTCTTAGAACTCGAAGCCATTTATGCAAACTAGGGTTTCCTTTATAGAAATATGAAACTATGTAGCTTGGCACAAATGAAAATACCTCAAGATCTATGAAAACGTGTTGTAGGAGGTTGCAATCTATTTTGAATGTTGGATTCTCTACTTTGAAGTCGCTCTACGCTCTTTATCTCCTTTTCTTCTTAATCGCAATGAGGAAAAATGATTGAAATCATGATAATATACCCTATTTCCATCGCATTAAATGTTCAACTACAAACTCAGCTTATGAAGGATTTTAACATCACTCAACTTGCACTACATTTCCATTTTACTTGACTTCCATAGGAGTTACTCAACTCAACATCAGTCATCAACTCGGTTGCTGTTAGGAACTTGGCATCCACTAAAGTTTTACTTAGTATTCAAAGATAGCTCAGCATCATCATTTAAAAAAATTTCTTGGCATCTTGTTTCATGCAGATTTATAATTTGCATTGCTTCTTCATGGTTTAGGGCTAATGTATGATACTTCCTTATATGTATCAGTCCCATAGACTTATCTTGTGATTAATTGGATGATAAATGATCACTTGACCTTGTGGGTGAAGTGACCCTTTCGTTGGAAGTACTTGATTCATTCTTTCTCTGCCATGTCTATTCGGATGTATTCCACATCAATCTTTTATTTGCCCTTGTTTGATTCAATTTTTGGTGCTTTTGACCTTGTAGGATAGTTTCTACTAATATGACCAGTTTTCAGGTAGCTAAAAAATGTGGTTTGGCTTAGCCACCTACTATAATTCCCTTTGAAATGTGTTCCTATTCAATTTTGGGGTATATGTCCATATTCCTAACAATAATGATAGCTATACCTGGTGTTGTAATCCCAATGGTACTAACTTTTATTTCCTTTTATTTTTGTTGGCTGAATTGATGTCCACATAGGCTTTGATCTGCATTCAAATGCTCTGTGTCCATACTTCTTACAATTATGACAATGTCCATCAAATCTGTGTGTTCTTGTAACTCTAGATCTATAATCTTGTGTCATATGTCCTTGAATGTTGCACTTGTGATAGTCACTCTTGTTTTTGGGTGTGTTTGTCTGATTGATTCTTCTACTTCTGCAAACATTAGCAGTATGGCCCCTTTTATTACAGTAATGACAAGTAGGTTTAGAGTCCTTACTTTTGTCACTTCTTTACTCAACACTCTTTGATGATGCTCCGATTTTAGTGTTGTTGTATCCAAGTCCTGATGTATCATGGGCTGATCTTGGAAATTTCATCAATTGTTCAAAGTACTTGATGGGTTCACTTGATTTGTTGAGATTCTCTGCTACCTCTTTTTCTCTGTTCAATTCATTCTGTAGTTGTTCATTCTGCATCTTCAAAGTAGAGATCTCAATATCTTTCATATTGAGTTAATGATGAAGATTCATCATTTGGGAAAGTGTATCCATTTGCATGTTTGAGATCCTTGATAATTCAATACATTTTTCTTCAAGTCTATTTGCAAGATTTCTTTTGTCATCTTCCATCATGACTCTATCCTCAACTGCTCTTTTCTTTTGTTCAGTGATTTCACATAACATTATGGCCTGAGATTCATGTTCCATCTTGAGAGATCTTATCTCATCTATTTGAACTTTTTTTTTCTCCATCAGTTCTGCTATTGCTGCATCAAACTCTTTAGTGTCTCCATTGGCAAATAGTTTTGTGGTATCTATATCCTTGTACTTTTTATCATTTTCAGCTATGGCTATATCCTTTCTTCTTTTCAAGGATTTTCTCAATTCCTCCCTTGTTTCCTCTACTCTGTGTAGAGCTAGTTGCATATCAATCACTTGATTGTCAATAATCTTCCCAAGTTTGAAGACTTCCATCTTTAGATCTTTTCCTCCAAGCTGTTAGGCTTCCTTCTTGTGAGAACTTGCAGCTCTGATACGAATTGTTGGAATATTCAAATAGGAAGAATGCTTCTGAGAGGGGGGGGGGGTGTGAATCAGAAGTACTTTATTTAAACCACTAAAACTTTTTATTAACTGAAAGTAGATTGCATGCATATAAACATATCAAACAATTATGAAAAACACATAAGTATCACCACATAAAACTTGAGATTTTGGTAACGTAGAAACCCTCAAGAAATAAGAAGGTAAAACTGGGGTGGGGATGATACCCACAAAATCACTATAGTAATAATGTTTAACCACTTCTGATGGTCTGACCTATTAAAGGCCTATCCTGTTAAAGGCTACAACACACTTTTAAATGTGACCTTGTTAGAGGATTTATAAACACTTTACAAGAAGTGTTACCCTGTTAAAGGATTTAATCACCTATTTAAAGGATCTTCAAAATAGCTGCTAAGATAACCTATCACCATAGGGTTTTCTTTCTAATACAATTGCTATAGAGTATTAGGTATAATAAACCTAATAGCTTACAATCCTTCGATTGCTAAATACAGGCACTTGATCTACTTTCTCTAATCTTGATCCTCTGTGATCTGATACTTTTCACTCTGAAAATTAGTTTTCTTTACACACCCTCATCCATCCACACACATACAATAAGATTTAGTCTTCCTTATAAAGACACTCGAAGACTTAGGGTTAGGTATGGATATGCGATCCATATTGAATCTCTATTTCCTGCTCATTCCTTGCACATTCACTATTGGTTGCATACCTTCTCCATTTTTTCTTATTGGCTACATGTAGATCGCATAGGAAAGACAAAAGATTCATTCTTATCCTTTTAATCCTTTGAAATTTGTCATATGTCAGCCATGAAAATGGTTTACATCTACATTTGTAAAGTTACAAACTCATACGTGCATTTGGTGTTGCTCGGCACTTACTGATTCCAGATGCTCGACACATGTAACAAACTAGCTTACTCAGCTCTTGTTGTATTTTTGTATTGTTTGGCATTGTCTATGACTCGACACTTAAATACCACTCGGCACTTGTATTATGCTCGGCTCCTAACATCATTCGGCACTTGAACTTCACTTGGCACTTGAAGATCACTCGGTATCTGAAGGCTTTCCTGCCTCAACTCATGTTGTGGCTTGGCATATATGTTGTACTTGGCCCCAATGTAGAAAGTGGTTAAGTGTGTTGGAACTCAAGTGTCAAAAACCATTTTTGAGGTTAACAGGTGTTGCATCATTGGTTAAAGAAGCTCATCATAATGGAGACTTCAATGTTATGCCAATGGTACTTGATCTAATATATGGCTTAAGAGATACAAAGGTACACATAAGATTACTAGTCATGAGACATAAGTTTAATATCAACTCATAGATCAATGAGAAGATTCTTGACATGTTTGAATAATTGTAGGTCAAACACCACAAAGCTATGTACTACCATGGCTATAAATTTTGCACAAAAAAGTTAGATGAAATGAAGAAAACATGTGATTTTGAGATAAGTATTGTCTTCACGGTCACCAATATTTCATCTAGAACTGACATACATCCTCAACAATCTAAAATTTGATACTATGGCATTTTGGATGATACACTTGAGTGCGACTTTAATTCATTCAAAATAGTTTTATTTTTTGTCAAATGGTTCAAGTTATGACTAAGTCAAAATCATCCTTATAGGATTGTTATTGAACACAATTGTGGATTTACTATGATTAATACAAGGTCATTTGAGCCAGTCGAAGATGAGCCCTATGTTCTTCCAAGACAATGTGAGCAAGTGTTTTACTTTGATGTTTCACACAAACCAAGTTGGTCATTTGTTGTTAGACATGACCCAAGAGGAAGGCCGGTAAAGTATAATGTGATCAAAGAAAAAGATATTGATGAAGCACAAGAGGAAGTAAATGATTATCAGGAACGACAGTTACCCAATGATGAAGAAGAAGAAGATGGTAATGATTTTAGTCATGCTAATGATAATGGTGATAATGATGATGATGATGCTAATGACGATCATGATCATGGTGATGATCATGGCGATGATGGTCATGATGATGATATTGATCAAGATGATGATGATGGTGATGAAGATTGTGGTGGTTATGATGATGATCAAAGTGACAAGTATGATGATGGTGATGATGATGATGATATGGATGAAGATCATGATGATCAATGAAATATCCAGGTAGGATCAATCTCAACTATGATGGGGTCTTGTATGACCAAAATTTTCTTTCCAAACCATATGTGCACATATAAACATTAAGTAGAACATCTCAAATATTTTTTTAGATATAAACATTAGTTACACTAAATTTTTAACTTAAGACAAATGATTTACATATACAATCTACTTTATTATCAATTTTTTTTTGGTAAGTCTATTACTTTAATTTCACTATTGATTTCTAAGACTTGCTAATTTTTTTCACAGGGCGATATGGATGCACCATCTCAGACACCTTCAATAGAGGTAAACATTAATTATTGTAAATTTTAATGTTAATATAGAAACAAATTTTGTATTATTATGTTCTTTTTTTTATGTCTTTGGAGTTATTTTGATGAAATTATACTCATATTTGATGTCACAAATGATAGGAAAAAGCTAGAATTATTGTTGATCAAATGCGATCTGAAATATGGGCATCATATCTACATGACATTTCCCTTAGTACTGACCCTATATTCATCAGCCAAAAAATTAAGAAAAGATACACTAATGAACTTGTTAACATTATCATCAAGGGTGATAGAAGTGAGGAGAAAGAGGCACTGAGAATAGAATTGGACTATAGAATCCAATCTTTGAAGTTTAGTAGTAATTCAACTAAAGTAGTAATAGAAGTTCAATAGATATTAATATTTTATAGTAACTTATGGATCATGATCTCTAATTTTATGTGTTCTTGTATAAACATATGTACTAGTTGCGACATCACATGGTGAACATGGTGAGGGTTGTTGTGCACAACCTTCGTGTAAGTAACACTTACCTTTTTTTTTTGTGGACATTTCTTGCTAGTATCCCATTTGATCTTTATCCATTGCAAATTTATTTGCTAACAATATTATATTCTTTAGCTCATGATGAAGTGTGGACTCCTCCTTCGGTTGGCGGTCCAGTATTGCCTGGTGTATTATCGGCAACAAGGACCATGCAAACATCCTCGTCTATGCCCACTAGAATTGGTAAAACCTTATTTTTATATATTTTGTAATGTTTTATTTGTAATTTATTTCTACAAGTTGATGAACAATGAAGTAGCATATCAGTGCTTGAATGATGTCTACAGAAGCTTGCATACACACAAACACATGCATACACACACCATACATACGTACACACATACATACATACATACATACATATATATATATATATACCCACACATAGAGAGACATGGAAATAAGGAGGGAGGTAGACCAACAAAGAGTAGTACTAGAATTTTCATTTAATTATCATTATGTTTCAATTAATAGACCAACGGAGAGCAGTATTACTGAAGCTGATCCATTTCCTGGAGCAGTTCGTGTGATTAGTACTGGTTCTTATGAAGGGACATTTTTGCTAAATAAGAAAACTATGTTTCTATTAAAAGAACGAAAGCTTCCAGGTGCTTTAAAATTGTTATTATTTAAAGTGTAAATCTAGTTTACTTTTACATTACTCGTTTTGGATTGATAAACTTTATGTTTTTGAAGGTAATAATGCTTTCTTTGAACATATTCTTCATATGACATTGAAACTATTTGGACCCACCATACGTAAAAGGTATGTAGATTCATATCATTGCTACATAATTTTTCTTTTCTTCCATTTATTGTAATATATTAATGTTATTGATCTAACAATCTATTTATTTTTAAAAAGGTTGAATGTACAAGCTATGGAATTAAAAAATCAGCTGATTGCATCTTTTGAGGAGAAATTTGGGAAAAACATTTTTGACACTGGCCTACTTCTGAAAAGAGTAGCAAAGCATATAAAGACTATGAGGGATCAACATAGAAGGGCTCTTAAGGATAACCCGAAGTATGACTATCCTCCTATGATTCCACTGATGGAGTGGAATGAAATAATAGAAGATGTAAAGGAGAAAAGACAATGTGAATATAGAGATAATGAAGCAGCACAGGGCAAAAAGAGGTATGTCATTATAGTATTAAGTACATTGTAATTATGCATTAATTATTGATATTTGTAAATATATAATCTAAGATGTTTGAAATTGTTCATAGATTGTAGGACACATTTGTGGCTACAAAAGTGAGAGTAGAAAAGGTTGGCCAACAAAAACTTGGCTCTGGTGGCTATATGAATCTCCAGTCTTGAATTGTAAGTAGAGCAATAATTTTTTTTTTTTTTTTAATATAATGTTGGAAACAATTTTGTTTAATGAAACTAGACATGGAAAACTAACGTTATCAAGCAAAAAATATAGGGCATAGAATTCAATGTGGAGGTCACAGATGAAGATAGAAAAATTGCCTTGAAGGAAGGCTATAAAGTTGTGGCTGCACGCCTACGTGAAGAATCTATAAGCCTTGCCCAAGAATCTAGTGCACCAAATGATATCTCACACGTAAATTGGTCAGATGAAAAGTAAATGAAATTGAATAGTTGAGAAGATTCTTTTTTGGTATTAGTTTTAAATGTAAATTGACTACATAACAATGTGCATAACATTTTACTGCAGCCTTCATATCCTACCACAAAACCTACTCATGACGAAGGCCATGATGTGCATTATAGTGTTACAGGTATTAATTTTATATTGGAAATTAATTATGCAATTATGAATACAATTTAACATCTTCAATTGCAATTTGATGTGTATCCTTTTTTTGAATATTTTAGAGCATGTTGAACATCATGCTAAAGGAGTGGACCATGTTCCAAGTGTTCAACATGTTGATAGTGGCAGATCAAAATGTTAATGTACATGATATGGCATTTTTAGGTAAGAAAAATGCATGTTATGTTGTATTCATACTTAATTACAGACTTGTAATAGTTAGAAAAAGAAAAAGAGTATGCCAATTTATCTCATTCACTTGTTCTTGCAACAGAGCCCCTTTAGTGCAATAGCCTCCTGCTCCTCCAAAGAGAAGGACCCTTCATAATTTGACATTACACGTGCTAGAAGAGGAGGAGAATGATGCAGATATGGATGCTCCTATGACCACTTTTCTTAAGAGAGCTCAAAAAAACAAAAAAAAAGAAATGATGTTTTAAAAATCTTCTTTGTTAAACCTTGTTGGATAATGAAAGAACTTTGTTTTAAGTAATTATGTATGAATGATCCATATTAATACAGATTTTTATTTTATGTTAATGAATATTGTTATGTGTTAATGAAGTCTTGATTAGTATTGTGTATTAATGAATTTTATATCATATTAATGAATGCTATGTGATCATATTGATTGAATGTTATAGTTCATAAATGGATGAATGAATGAATGAAGTATGTAATCAGATGATATTGGGTACTTTAGATTGATGTTAGGGGGAGGGAGGTGAGGCTAGATGAGCTTCCACCTTTACATGGTTGGCCTTGTTAAGTAGAGAATATTATGTTATTCTTGAAACCAAGTGAAGCTCAAACTAACATAAAATGGACACTTTGAATGTCATAGGTCTAAAATGATCCACAACCATTGCCACCCATAACATAGAATGCAAATGTGATATGAGATTTATGTGTGGCTACCTACAATGTTTGATATTTGATCATTTTTTTCCCTTTATATATTTGCAAAGGATGAAGGCTCCTTAAATAAGGAAATACAAAAAAAATGTTTCTAAAAGAAACAATCAATAATTGAGAGCCAAAATAAAAATATACTAAACTATCTAACTGATTAGATACATTAAGGGACCATATACATTAGGTAAATACTAAAATATCATTCTAATATATATATATATATATATATATATATATATATATATATATATATATATATATATTTCCTTTGAAAAAATTGTCTATTTAGGGTAGATTATATTAGGAATAATGTGTTAGTCTTACTGCTAATTCCTTAGCTTAAATATAATAAGACTTATTCAGTAAAGTTCTAGGTTTCCAATGGTTGAAGAATTTGATAACTTCTCTATTGAATTATTTACATAGGGAATGTACTTGAATGGATTCCATATAGAAACCTAGAAGTTTAGCATATATCCAGTTAAGTTTGGATTTTTAAAACTCTATAGGAAGACCATCAATATGTGAGGATTTACCATACTTGAGGGATTGCACAATAGACCAAATTTCTTCCTAAAGAAATGCCTCTTCCAAGATTAGAGGCACCAAATTTTTTTAGGTTCATGGAAATAATTCTACTACAGATAAGTCTAGGTTTCTCAGCTTTATAATTGTTCTCATTTCATCAATTTTATCAATTCAATTCCCTGCAATATCAATTGGCCTTATATGATCATAGATAAATTCAAGTGTTGGCAAGCTGAAAAATCCTTCAGTCCTTTTAGCACCACATTTGATCCAGATGAAGTTTGGATCTATTTTTTCTCTTTGAGAAATATAGTTCTTATGGCATCTTTGCATATGTTTAGCAAAGGCCAAGAAACCTTAGAGTAAGCTATAATTGGATTATATTGTAATTTATGTTTGAGTCTCACCATTTATTCCTCAAAGATTCTACATCTTACTTCTAAGGCTTTGTTTTACCAAATATACTCAAGAAAATTTTCTTAGACACCAACAAAAGGATTTCATTGCACAAATAAATTAATAATGTTCAAACTAAAATTACTATTTTTTCAAATTTCTTTATAAGACTAACAATTTAGTTTGAATTACTCAATATCTTCTTCAAGATGTGTTTTTCATCCCCCCAAATCTCCATAATTTTTTTTGTAAGCTATTATTTATACTATGCATGGTGACACTATTTATACTGTGCATGGTGACACTCTTACTAATTGTTATCAACATATGATCAAGCATAAAAGAAGCTCCTAAAAGGACCTATCTAATATAGATTACAACCTTTTATATCCCCTTTTTATTACTACACCAAGTAATCTTGATATACCTATAGCCTTTTTCATTATGTTCAAGAGGGTCAGACAAGCTAAGGACCCTTTTCATTTCAGTCTAAAAAGTAAGTGTATTCTATTACAACAAGATGTATCTTTATTTTCCTATCATATTGATGTCCTCACCAGAATCCAAGGAACTTTAGGAAGTTTATAGGTTAAAAAATTCCATGTCTCTGGCCCATCAAGAATCCAAGGAACTTTAGGAAGTTTATAAGTTAACAAATTCCACGTCTCTAGCCCATCAAGAATCCAAAGAAGTTT
This sequence comes from Cupressus sempervirens, assembly GCA_028749045.1. NCBI lineage: Eukaryota > Viridiplantae > Streptophyta > Pinopsida > Cupressales > Cupressaceae > Cupressus > Cupressus sempervirens. The sequence continues at coordinate 743,915,875 of CM053793.1, read as the reverse complement.
AGGAAGGCTAGAGGCTAATTGACTCCTCTCCTCTATCCATTCTCTATAATATCCATTACCAAAATGGAAAAATATAAAGAACAGATCCCAAATTTATAAGCTTGACACTCAATAATGACCCACATGGCTCTATTACATGTGGAGCAGCCAATGTCGACAAACCAAGAATACAAAATAGTAGACCCCCTTTATTATATTTATAAAATCTAGTGGAATACATTAATAGTAGAATAATAATATATGCTTGAATGCATCAACAAAATAGTAATAGTAGTGTGGAAATGATAAGAAATCAAGCACCTCATTAGGCATCTTTCATCAAATCAGAATTGATGCTTCTGTAAAATATTGCTCTACCCCACAAATCAATCCTTGTTCAGGAATAGGCATAGGAAGTAGTTAATGGATCCCAGAAAACACTTAAGGGAGTGATCACCAAAATTTAGAAAAAAACATATGACAACAATTGTAAACTAGCTTATTTATACCTAACTAGTCAAATTTAAAATCTCAAGAACGTAATATTACTTGTGCAGTTAAAGAAAATTTTAGGAAATTTTTCTTATTCTAAGCCTTACACATTAAAATCAAGTAGCCATTCAAAATGAGAATTAAATTTCTATGGCTACTAATTTTAAGAAATGTGTTGCAAATCTTTGATGCATAGTTTAGTTCCAATGCTCAGATGAGATGTTTCAAGCAATTTTCTTATAACCAAACAACTTTATTGCATGGTTCTGAAATCAAAAGATAAAAGTATTTAAATTTAAAAATAGAGTGACATGATAACCACAAATTACAATTTAATAAAACCTTATGAAGTATATGAAACACTTGGCAAATCTTCCTATTTGACAAAAATGGAAAATAATTGAATAGAGAATGGTATACTAATATGATACATCCTCCACCACTGAGGAATTTGTATTCATACATCTAGATCACATATAACACAACCACAAACCAAAAACTATATATTTAATTTGGAAAAAGTAGAGGTCCTTTTCAAATGCATGGTTTCTTGCCCCTGCTATTACCAATAGTAGTAATTATGTATATGGGAAAATGAAGTATTCTCCTACAAGGATTTCAGGGACAACATCTTGTATTGACTGTATTGTGTGTTCCTGCATTATATAATTATTAGAGGTTAACTAAATTGTGTGATGAATATTATGGTGATTGTTAGTTTGAAAAAAAGACTTATCTTATACAGATTCCTTTTTACTTTGGGAAAAATAAAAATCATATAGATTCACATCAACTCCCACCCCCAAACCCCAAATAAGTGTGCATTTGTTAGAATTATGTTTTCTTTTGTCGGTCTATAACTCCTATAACTCATGATAGCTTCACAAGAGCCAAGTGGAAGACATAATGAGACATCAAAAAAATCTAATTCTCAATCATCATGTACAAATATCCCTGCAATTCACTTGAATATTAACTTGGGGGGATTAGAATCAATGTTTTTTTTACAATGAAGCCATGAAACTAGATAATAAAGTCATGATGATTCAAACAAAGAAAGTGCAGTAATTATCCGTCCAAAATTGGAAGGCATCTATCTTGTCACTAAACCATTTGACCAGGCCTTGCACGTTACAATTGTTAGCCTTTTGAAAGTTCACTCATGCAACTAGAACAACATGAACCACATTAGTATAGGTTAATAGCAAGTTGGTCTTCAATGGAATTAATAAGAAAAACATTAAAAAGGGAAGAAGGATAAACAGATAGTATGATGCCTGAGGATAGGCTATTAAATTATTTATAGAAAGCATGAGATCTCACAAATAATGCAGCCAAAGAATTTGCATTTACAAATGGCATACCATTCAGTGTATGAAAATAAAAATGGTATCAACTACTATCCCCCTTATACCCCTAACTAATATAGGAATCCATTTCTATTTCTACCTCTTCTCATAGATGTTGGCTTTTGAACCCTCATTTCTCTTTTGCAAGAACCTTCATTAGGGGTCTTCTTAATCTACAACAAATAGTAAGGCTCCCTATTTTCCTATGGTTGGATAGGAGGTAAAATAGTTATTAATGGCAGTAATGACAATGCGGACCATGGAGGGTTGGGACTGGCTAAAAAGGGAGCTTCCTATTGAAGCAAAACCACTCAAGACCTAGTTGAAGCTGAAGGAGGTAATGATTTCATGGCAAACTATATCAATGCAAAAGATGCATTACATGGCATTTGAAAGGAGGATGCCAAAAACATACAGTTTTAAATGAGTTATGCCATATAGTATATGAAACATACCTTAAAATATAAAGTACCATCCTTTATTAGTGGGTAGGGGTTTGCCCACAATCAAAGCATTAAAGATATCAGCATTTGGATTCTCATCAAATGGTGAAAAATTAGAGCTACTAGGAGGAATAGAGATAGCAGGAACTCATTTGTACTAGTTGTGCTAACTTTAGCTTGGTGCATTGTAGTAGTGGGGAATGGTATTGTGGAAGAAGATGGTGTCTTTGACTACAAAGGTACCTTATAGCTGCAATTAAACTTTCAATATTTATGGTTCTCCTTTTTCTTAATTTCTCTGATTTGATCAAGAAACTCCTCAAGTGTGATATCAAATTCATCTCTCAGTTCTTGAGGTTTGATGGAAGTATACCCCTATGCTACTTCCTATTTGTATACTTCTACTCTTCCTTCATTTGACAGCTAAATGAACATGTTCTCCTTGAGTTTCAAGATGGTTGTAACCTGTGAAGAAATATTGAAATAAATGAGCATTTGTAGAGACTTAGTAAGGTATCTAACATTACCATTGAATAAGTCATCATTCCTAAGTTTACATAGATTCCAAAGTATAACAACAGAAAGAATAGACCAAAAGAAGTTTCTGCATTTACTGCTACTCAAGATATTGACAAAAATATTTGAATAAAATTGAAGTTTCCATTAGGTGTAAGTCCAAACAGGTTTAAAATTTACATAGCAAAGAAAAAATTAAAAAAAGACATGGATGAGAACTAATCCAGTCTATCCTAAACAGGTAATCATTTACTCCAAACACATCAGAAGGACTGTACACTATCTATTAAGACAAGTTTCTTCAATTAAAAGCCTACTATTTTTGTACTATTTTGTACAAAGTACAAAAGAAGCTAGGTTGATAACATGAGGGAAATGGGGTGGGGAAAGAGAGTGTTGGAACTAGAGAAGAGAGTCAACAAAAACTTCTTCAATTGTTAAATAATTATTTCTATGAGCAAATGATTTCAAGAGTTTGGCATTTGTTTCTCCAATATAACGTTGTTGTATAGAAATTATTGCCAAACTCGTATTTGGTCAATCTTCCATATCATAAGTAGTCTATCAGTTAAAATATTATATCATTTGAAACACATTGTCATGAATTGTATGAGCGAATAGTATATCATTAGTATGTTGGGGCCTAGATCGATTGGCAAGGACTTCTTGTGGTAAAGCATGATGTCTAGTCTCACTATGGGTGAATAGTATATCATGTGTGTTGGACCATTGGTAGCCTAGCTTGATTAGCAGAACTTCCTATACCACAAGGCCACAAGGTATATCTCTCTAAACCCATGTGGTACTAGAGAACATGTCAGGCCAGCATCACTGGTCATGGTAAACTTTCATGAGTCATGTTAAAGATTTTATTGTGCTACCAAATCATGTTAAAAAGTTTACCTGATCATGTTAAAAAGTTTAAGGGCAATGGAGTGGGGAAAGAGAGTGCTAGAACCAAAGAAGAGGATAAACAAATACTTCTTCAATTTTGAAATGATAATTTCTCTAAGCAAATTGTTTCAAGAGTTTGGCATTTATTTCTCCAATGTAATGTTACTGTACAAAAATTATTGACAGATTGGTATTTGGTCAATCTTCAACAACATAAGTAGTCTATATGTATTCTATGAAAGGATACATCTCCAATAAAAAATTTCAACCTCCACGTGTGTGGTGATTCCCATACTATTATCAAGTTTATGTGCAAGATTTTTAAGCGAGAAATTATATTGAGGGACAGTAACCAGTTACATCACTTCAAGGATGGGATCTATTCTTATGGTGATTATTGGTGATGCTAGTGGAGAAGCAACTACAGGAAGGCTCTTCATGTTTTGGTAGGTAGTGAGCTATTTTAGTATGTGTTATGTGATCATACCATGAAGATGTTAACAATGAACATACATACTAGCAACCAATGCTATGAATATTGTCGGAGTTCAAGGGCTAAAATGGGGCAGATAAAAAATTTTAATTTGATTGCGAGTCTATTGAAGAGTGTGAATTTTCTAAACTGCATGAGGCTTGTTGCTAATGAAAAATGTATATGAGTTATGGCCATTTGAACTAGTTCACATAGTGGGCATTAATTATGTGCATTGAATGAAACAATTACTAGAGGCAAATATGACAAGGAACTATGGACATAAAATTAAATTATATGAACATTGGTCAGCCTTAGAACTAGGTGTACTTCCATAAATAGTGTACAAATAAAGGCATCATAGGTTGTTATTTGTAGCATCTGGGCCTGGAACACAAGTTCTAGCCATATTATTTGGGACATAGCCCACAAAACTGTGCTAGTTACAATTGAGGTGTTCAATTCATTAAATATATTTTCAGAAGATGGAAGCCTTCTTGCCATGCTGATGTACTATATTTTTTTAAAAGGTGAGACATGTGATTCTACAGTCACATATTCAGCCCAAGCATGTAATGAGGAAGACACACAAGCTCCCACCTGGTCAGAGATAGATCTGCAAAACTTTGAGGTAAACTTTCTAAGATTGGAATAACATAAAATCCTTGACATTTATTTATATGGAACCTATTGGTAGAGCATAAACTGTTCTCCAGATTAAATTTTTTCCACATAGAATAGTTAAGACAAAACTTGACGGTGCAAAGAAAAATGGGAAAAATAGTAAAGAGTTTATCTTGCTAAACAGATGATTTAAGCTGGAAGATGGCTAATTTTAACATTAATCTTATCCAATTTTAATGTGATTGATATCCTTCTATAAGATGATTGTTGTTCTTATCAGTGGATTTGAGTGAATGTGTATTTTGCTTGATGTTGCATATAAACTTCACCAATAACTAAATGTGTTCAGCATTTTTCAAGACCTTGGCACTTGAGCTATAGTAGCCAGTCTAAGTGTTTCAAGTGCTTGTACCATAAATTGTTATCCATTCAATTACATGTCATGTGTTTCTACAGGGATCTAGACTAGTTTAAGCCTTCATCAGGAGAACATGTTCATTTCAAAGGATCAAATGCCTACAATGTTCACATTTCAGGTATTAGTTATGATTTCTTTATACTCTCTTTTACATTGATTAATGATATAAATCATTTTTAGGATTGATATGGTTTACATTTTTGTTTTAGGAAGACTTTTGTATCAACATTTTAGATGATATTTCATAATCTATCTTCTACATTAACTAAGATCACATGTCAATTGAGCCTCTATAGTTTCTTTTCATCTAGAGACAATTCTAACACTTTGTGAACATTATGTTATGGTAGAAGAAAAGAACAAGGACATTCTTGGCATCATCTGCACGGAGCCATGGTGACAATTCAAAGTAATATGCTTCTCCAAGTAAAAATAAAGAAGCCGGTAAAAGAGATGAAGCTTCCTTCCAAGGGGCCAAAACACCTTCCACTCCATGGGAATCACACAACTTCTCAACATCAAGGTCTTCCACATACCAATCAAATGAAACTAATCTCTCTGACCTTGTTGATATGGACTATGGTAAAGTGTATTATATGTAAGTGTATGATGGAATAGAGAAAATCTAGAGCACCGCTATAACTTACAATATAGAGGGATGGTGATAGTAGTTAGTTGGAGGTTGGTTCCAACATTCCATCCATCTCTTTTTGGGTACATGATGATAATTTTATTTGGTGGTTGGGTTGAGAAAAATAATAGTTCTATTCACATTATATATCAAGTAAATAAATGGCTTGACATTACTTAAAATTTTCATGCTATTCATTTCTTTATATAATCAAAAGGCTTGAAATGTGGAAAAATATTCACTATTAAATGGGGACAATCCTTGTGGAAATTAACTAAACTTAGTTGAATTGTGCAGTAATTGTATGGAAACTCAAGTGTGAAAATAGCTTCCTACTCTAATCTTTTAAGAGAAGTATGGTGCAAATCCTATTAAAATATTTTACACTTATAGATTCAATATCATGTAAAAAACAATATTTTAGCCAACCAAGCATAAAGAAAATAGATACAGAAAGAAACACATAACACAAAGATTTTCCAGTGGGGAAAAACCTTTCAGTAAAACAACTCCACTTCTCCAAAACTTGCACAATGTATTATCTTCAACACAAGGTTACAATACACTTGCAATGCAAGTTCAACAGTGACAACAGAAGACTCCCGTAGCAACTCACAATACCAACAATACACTCTCTTGCATCACATCTCTTAGTAACCCTAAAAACACTTATAACAGGTGCTTCACTTTAGGGCTACTCCTAAAGGTAACTATATTAGGGTTCTTACCATTCTTCAAGAAAATAGGAACCCCACGATTGGGGTAGAGTGTACAGTACTCAAATTTATTAGTTGCCACATGTCTTTGCCTACCATTGAATCTTCCTGACATAGCTCTTACATGTCATAGGAATTCATCATAGCCATTTTAGCCATGATCTCCTTATACAAAATTCAAGATGCTGACACATCAACATTATTTGCAAGAAATACATTTTACAAAATAAATAATAAGAATAGGAATTATCCAAGGTTGAGACACCTTATTCCTAACATTCTCCCACTTTTCAAACACCTTGTAAGAGCAATAGGAACATAACAAGAACTAATCGCTATAGGCCAAAAGGCCCATTGACTTCAAACACCATCTGAACTTCTCAGTGCCCACTAGTTTTGTTAATGCATCTACAACATTCTTCACAGTATCTACCTTCTCCAAATTTACCTTTCCATCTTCCACCATATCTCTCACAAAGTGAAACTGCACATCAATGTGCTTCGTTTTGGCATGGAAAGTTGGATTCTTCGCAAGGCAAATAGCACTTTGACTATCACATCAAATAGTAATCTGTTCTGCATCAAAACCAACATCATAACACAATCTCCTAAGCCAAATGGCTTTCTTACAAGCATGAGTAGCAGCCATGTACTTAGATTTTTTTAGTGGACAAAGCAACCATAGATTGTCGCTTGCTCATCCAACTGATGGCACCACCAAACATAGTGAACACATAAGCACTAGTGGATCTCCTACTATTAATATCACCTGCCCAATCTGAATCCACAAACCCACAAATACAAATTGAATGCGAAGATCTAGAAGAGTTACCATGATAACATATGGAGTAATTTGATATACCCCTCAAATATTTGAATACTCACTTAACTGCATCCCAATGTACCTATCCAAGATTAGCCATAAACTAACTCGAGACTCCCATTGCTTGGGAAATGTCTGGTCTAGTACAAACCATAGCATACATAAGACTTCCAAGTACACTAGCATAAGGTACTCTACTCATGACCTCCACCTCGCTAGGAGATTTTGGACAATCATCTACAAATAACTTTGTTCCCACAAAAATAGGAACACATAGTGGTCTACAATCTACCATGTTGAACCTATCCAACATAGACTTCACATACTTACTCTAACTCAACCAAAGTTTTTTGTTAGACCTGTATCTACTGATTTCCATACCCAAGATGTACCAAGCTGCCCCAAGATCTTTCATCTCAAACTATGCTGACAACAAAGATTTAAAATCAGAAATCATACCCTTACCCTTCCCAAACAACAACATATCATCAACATATAATGCAACAATAAGAAGGTGATCATTTTCAAATCTGAAATAAACACAATGATCTAATGTCGATCTTACAAATCCAATTGACAACACAAAGGCATCAAACTTAAGGTACCACATCCTAGGAGATTGCTTCAAACAATATAGAGATTTCTTTAATCTGCAAACTAAGGATTCTTTACCTTTAACAATGTAGTGCTCAGGCTATGACATATAAATCTCTTCCTCCAAATCACCATGAAGAAAAGTTGTCTTCACATCCATCTGTTCTATCTCTAAATCATATGATGCAGCAAGAGATAATAGAAATCTAATTCATATCAACTTTCTAATAGGAGAGAATATTTCACCATAATCTATTCCCTCTACTTGTGAATACCCCTTTGGAAGCAATCTAGCTTTGTACCTTTCAACACTTCCATCTACACAAAATTTCTTTTTGAACACCCATTTACAACCAACAGATTTTCTCCCTTTAGGAAAAGGTACAAGGTCCCAAGTTCTTTTTTTCTCTAATGAAGCCATCTCATCATCCATAGCCTCAATCTAGGAACCTGCATCTTCCATGCCCAAAGCCTCTTTCATAGATCTAGGCTCATCAGTGTTAGTAATCAAAGCAAACGCACAACTAGAATCTAACATAGAATAACCAAAAAATTTTGGTTTCTTTCTTTCTCTCATGGATCTCCTCGAGGGTTGTGGTTAAGGTTGTTCTTCCTCTTCTTTTGAACTATCAGAGCTGCTAGAGCTCTCCTCATCATTAGACCCAACATGGTCTATCTATTTAGTCTTCTCAGGGGTATGAGGCAACTGAACAACATCTTTTTCCTTTTCTTTTTCATCTGGTTGTAGCACAATAGGAGAAGATGTTAGCTCTCTAAAAATAACATTTCTACTATACAACACCTTACTAGTCACAGCATACCAAAGCTTGTATCCTTTCACACTAGCACTGTATCCAATCAAAATACATTTAATAGCTTTGTTTTCCAACTTAGATCTTTTCTCCTTTAGAACATGTGCATAAGCTTCACAACCAAACACACGAAGATGTCTAATTGAAGGCTTCTTACTAGACCACACCTCCATGGGTGTCTTACCAACAAGGGCTAATGTAGGAGATCTATTAACCAAATAGCAAACAGTGGCCACAACTTCAGCCCAAAACCTTTGTTCTAAACTAGCTCCACTAAGCATACTCCTAGCCTTCTCCATCAGTGTCATGTTCATTCTCTCTACAACTCCATTTTGCTATGGGGTATAAGGGGTTGTCTTATGCCTATCAATACCTTGTTCTTTATAGAATTCTTCAAACTCTATTGAACAAAACTCACCACCATTGTCAGTTCTCACACACTTAATCTTCATAATAGTCTAATTCTCTACAAGGGATTTAAATTCCTTGAATTGACTAAAGACTTGTGTCTTACTTTTAAGGAAATAAATCCATGTCCTTCTACTATAATCATCTATGAAAGATATAAAAAATACAGACTTGGAGATTGAAGGAACTTTTATAGGACCAAATATATCATGATGCAGGAGCATCCAGAGGTATAAGGGCAATCCTGTGTCACCCAAAAAAATGTACTTAGACTTATTTTCTGTTTCATATGTTTTCATTTTTGGACACCCATTTGGGTCAAATAAAGGTTCCAACTCTCATAGTTCCACTATCAATGTGCTAGTAAATCTTGAAAAAATAGGGGTATGTAATTGGGCCATCATTTTGGTAAACTAGAAGGTTTGAATTGGCTAGATGAATTTAATCATGATTTAGAGCATAACAAAACAAGAATCAAGTCAAAAGGCCCCACAGTTTGAAAGTTATTGCAGTTTTTTGGATTTTGGAGACCTCCTAAGAATGCTTCAAAGTCAGGTTAGGGTCATTAAATGACCTCAAAAAGGGCCAAAAAATGGGGGATGAGAAAATTTGTCCATAAGACTATAGAGCACTTCGAGAGCTTTCCAAAAATGTAAACGGCTCATCAATCGGAGCTACAACTCAAAAGTTATGCCTCCCGAAAGTTCGGTTACCATTTTTGGATTCTTCTAGATTTGCGCTGACTTTTAATGCAGCTTCTAGAACCTTCTATTTGGTTGGTGGATGCCTACTAGCACTTTCTAGAATGTATTCCTAGTCCTTAACCCTCTGAGGTCTATTTAAGGAGATTCCTGGCATTATAGAAGGCAGTTCGGAGTGGAGTTTGAGAGGAGATACTGATAGGAGAAATTATCTCCACATTTATGCTATTGTAAGCCCTTAGGGCATGTTTTGAAGTTTATTTTCTCTGTACTGAATGTACTAGCTTATTTTTCAATTAATACAATTTCCCTTCTTTAGTTGTGTCCATTTTTTTCTTGGGTTGTATCCCCATCAAGTGGTATCAGAGCTGATTTTCCTGAGTGTGTAGATAGAGTGCTGACTGTGAGGTAGTTTGCACCAGGACTGTGTGGTTGTGGGTTTGAGTTAGAAGATGCCTCCATGAAGAGAGCATGATGGAAGGTCCAAAGTTGTTAATCTTGAGAATGTTAGAGCCCTCCAAAGGTAGGTACAAGCATTGCAAGAGGAGCTCATAAAGGAGAAAATGTTGCCGCAAGTGACGATAGTGAGGATGACAATGAAGAAGAAGAAATGGAACCAAAAGGGGAATTTGATGGGGAAGTTCTAAATCATGCAGAGGAAAGGATTTTTAAGGCCATTACAAAGTTTGGGAAAAGACCCACAATTGAAGTAGGTGTATTTTCAAGAAATGTGAAACTAGATGAGTTGATTGATTGGATCAATGAACTGGAAGAATACTTTGAGTATGATGATATCAGGGACCCAAATAGGGTTAAGTTTGTAAAGGCCATGCCAAAATCTAGTGACAAGAGGTTGAATTGGAAAGAAACAAAAGAGGAAAGGAGAAGATCACAAGATGGCATTGCATGGTGGACAAATTGAAGAAGCAATTCATTCCTGTGGACTACGAGCTTGATTTGTTTAACAAGATGCATGGGTTAAAGCAAGCAGGAAGATCAGTCCAAGAATATACGAAGGAATTTTAGCAACTGTTGATTAGAGTGGGGCATGTAGAAGCAAATAAGGAGAAGGTTGCTCATTATATCAGTGGGTTGCAACCTAGCATCCAGGAGGAATTAAGTCTGGTAAGAATGACTAGCGTTGAAGAGGCATACCAGTTTGCCCTATGAGTTGAAGAGAAGCTGAATAAAAGGTTTTAAGGAAGACAAAGAGGGTGCGGTCAAGAAGGAAGGGGAAGCGATAGATCATCTAGAGGCCACAATGAAAACCAAAAGAAAAATAAAGATGTGGGTACTAGCAGGAACTAGAGGAATGAGGGTTTCAACTGCCCCCATGATCAAGACTTTGGAAATCAGAGAGGAAGAGGTAGAGGACATGGACAAGGAAGAGGAGGCTTCCATGGTACCTATTTCCATTGCAATGAAGAAGGTCATTGTGCCTTTGAATTCCCTCAATGACAAGGAAGGACAGATAGGAGATCTGACGGCCAAGCTAGGGTTGCTCATGTGGACGAAGATGCACAATCATCACATTTAGAGGATGCAAAAAGAGGAGAGACCTTGGTAAATGAAAGAGTCCTACTAAATGGTGAGATTGAACTAGGTCAACAAATGATTTTTTTATGTACCAGATACAAGTGTGAGGATAAATGTTGTGACGTGATCATTGATGGTGGTAGCACTGATAACTTGGTATCAGAAGAGATGGTCTCTAAGCTGAAGCTCAAGAGGGAGAAACATCCCCAGCCCTATTGGATTGCTTCAGTAAAAGATGATCATAAGGTCCTGGTAAGTGAAAAATGTTTAGTAAAATTCAAAATTGTAAGTTACCATGATGAAGTTCTCTTTGATGTTATTCTGATGGATGTTTTCCATCTATTGTTGGGTAGACCATGGCAGTTTGATAGACATGCAATACATGATGGACATGCAAACACATACTCTCTGACAAAGAATGGAGTTTGCCACAAATTGAAGCCCATGAAAAAGGAAGGTGAAAAGGTATGTAGCAATGCTAGGATTTGTCTTGTTGATGAAAGGAAGTTTTTAGATGGCATGAAACATTAGCATATGTGTTATGCTTTGATTCCTAGGAAAGATAAAGAAGGTAGTAGTGAAATACCACTTGAAGTTTCAGATTTACTAGTGGATTTTGGAGATATTATCTCTGATAATGTTCCAGATGGATTGCCACCAGTAAGGAAAATTAGTCATTAGATAGATCTAATTCTAGGAGCTAGTTTACCTAACAAGGCTGCTCACAGGATGACTCCTACTAAAGCAGAGGAGCTAAATAGACAGGTTCAGGAGCTATTGAGGAAAGGCTTGATTTGAGAGAGCCTGAGTCCATGTGTAGTACCTACAGTACTCACACCAAAGAAGGATGGAGAGTGGAGGATGTGTACAAATTCTCGAGCTATAAATAGAATAACCATCAAGTACCAATTTCCTTTGCCAAGGATCGATGATCTTATGGACTGCTTGAGTGTAGCTTAGTACTTCACAAAGATAGATCTGAAGAGTGGCTATCATCAAATATAGATTCGAGAAGGAGATGAGTGGAAAATAGCCTTCAAGACCAAGGAGGGTCTTTATGAGTGGTTAGTCATGCCCTTTGGATTGACGAACGCCCCAAGCACCTTCATATGGCTCATGAATGAGGTACTTAAGAAGTTCTTGGGAAAATTTGTTATTGTCTATTTGGATGATATTTTAATTTTCAGCAAGACTTTGGAAGAACATTTACTGCATATTCATAGTGTCCTTGAAAGGCTAAGGGAAGAGAAACTGTTAATTAATCTGAAGAAGTGTATCTTTGCAAAAAAGGAGTTAGTCTATTTGGCATTTGTTATATCACTCGAAGGTCTCAAAATGGATCTAGAGAAGGTAAAAGTCATCTTGGAATGGCCTACTCCAAGGACTGCTACTGAGGTAAGATATTTTCATGGTCTGGTTAGTTTTTATAGGAAGTTTATTAAGAATTTTAGTGGCATATGTGCACCCCTAACTGATACAATAAGATGGGATAGAAAAGAGTTCAAATGGACTGCAGCAGCTACGAGAAGTTTTGAATTGCTGAAGAAGAAGGTAACAGAACAACCTGCGTTGGCACTTCCAGATTTTAGAAAGGTTTTCCAGGTGGATTGTGATGCCAGTGGCAGTGCTATTGGGGCTATATTAAGCCAAGAAGGTAAGCCTATTTCATATTTTAGTGAAAAATTGAATGATGCAAAGAAGAAGTATTATATTTATGATCAAGAGTTCTATGCAATAGTTCACACCTTAAAGAAATGGAGGCATTATTTATTTCCAAAGGAATTTGTTTTGTATACTGATCATCAGGCATTACAGTACCTAAATAGCCAAGGTAAATTTAATCAGAGGCATATGAAGTGGGTAGAGTTCTTGCAGAGTTATACATTTGTGTTAAAGCATAGAAGTGGAAAATCTAATAGGGTTGCAAATGCACTAAGTAGGAGACAGTTGTTGCTTACAGTAATGCAGGTTGAAGTAGTTGGGTTTGATGAACTCAAGAATTTGTACCTCAAGGATCCTGATTTTGCTGAAACATGGAAAGCTTGCAAAGAACATGTTGCTGTAGATAGGACCAAGTGGTTAGACTATTTGATTCAGGATGGCATGTTGTTCAAAGGTAGTCAATTGTGCATTCCAAGGAGTTCCATGAGGGAAAATCTAATTAAGGAGAAACATAGTGGAGGGATGGTAGGACATTTTGGTCGAGATAAGACCATTGCCATTCTTAGAGAACATTATTTTTGGCCTCAAATTTCATAGGATGTGAAGAAGTTTGTGCAGAGTTGCCAGGTTTGTCAAGTTGCCAAGGGGTTTAGTCACAATACTGGCCTATATCAGCCATTGCCTGTTCCATCAAAGCCATGGGAGGACATAAGTATGGATTTTGTTCTTGGATTGCCAAGGACACAAAAGGGTAGTGACTCAATATTCGTGGTGGTTGATAGGTTCTCCAAAATGGCACATTTCATTCCATGCCACAAAACTCATGATGTTGTCCATATTGCAGACTTGTTTTTCAAAGAGGTGGTAAGACTACATGGTCTTCCAAGGAGCATAGTTTCTGACAGAGGTACTAAATTTATGGGGTATTTCTAGAGGACATTGTGTAAAAAGTTAAGAACTAACTTGAAATTTAGTTCCATGCATCACCCACAAACAGAAGTGGTAAACAGAAGTCTGGGCAATTTTCTTAGATGTTTAGTTGGGGATAAGCCTAAGGGATGGGATTTGATTCTACCACAAGAATATTTTTCTTAAAATAACTCTATAAATAGGAGTACTAGAAAATCACCATTCCAAATTGTATATGGGAATAGCCCAAGAACTACACCAAAATTGAGGAAGATAGAACAAGGGGAGAGGACAAGTGCTGAAGTGAAAGAATTTTCTAAATATATCAAGCGTCTACATGAGGAGGTTCAAGCACACATTACCAAGATGAATCAAGAGTATAAAGCTAGGGCTGATCAAAGGAGAAGACATAAGGAATTCCAAGTAGGGGATCTAGTCATGGTGCACTTACGAAAAGAAAGATTTGCAGTCAGTACTTACAACAAGCTGAAAATGAAGAAATTTGGGCCCTGCAAAGTTTTGAAGAAACATGACTCAGGACATGCATATGAGGTGGAGCTGCGAGATGGTATTCACATTTCTCCCATTTTCAACATTGCAAATTTAACAGAGTATCATGATGATGGTTCAGATGAGGAGCTAGTGTTAGAGCCATGTCTGATTCCTATTTCTAAGAAGGAGGAGGTAGAAGACATTCTAGATCATCGTGTGGGTAGGAGTACGAGAAATAGGTAGTATGAAGAGTATTTGGTCAAATGGAAAGGACAACCAATCAAGGACTCAACTTGGCTTTTAGTAGCTGAGGTTTCCCATTTGGGATTTCCTCTACCATTCATAAAGTGACAGGGTCACTTTTCAATCTACCCTGGGTGTCTGATGCAGGAGCATCCAGAGGTATAAGGGCAATCCTTTGTCATCCAAAAAAATGTACTTAGACTTAGTTTTTGTTTCATGTGTTTTCATTTTTGGACACCCATTTGGGTCAAATAAAGGTTCCAACTCTCATAGTTCCACTATCAGTGTGCTAGTAAATCCTAAAAAAATAGGAGTATGTAATTGGGCCATCATTTTGGTAAACTAGAAGGTGTAAATTGGTCAGATGAATTTAATTGTGATTTAGAGCATTACAGAAAAAGAATCAGGTCAAAAGGCCCCACGGTTTGAAAGTTATTGCAATTTTTTAGGTTTTGGAGACCTCCTAAGAATGCTTCAAAGTCAAGTTAGGGGCATTAAATGACCTCAAAAAGGGCCAAAAAATGGGGGATGAGTGAAGTTGTCCATAGGGCTATAGAGAACTTTGAGAGCTTTTCAAAAATGTAAACGATTCATCAATCAGAGCTGCGGTTCAAAAGTTATGTCTCCCGAAAGTTTGATTACCGTTTTTGGATTCTTCTAGATTTGTGCCGACTTCTAACGTAGCTTCTAGAACCTTCTATTTGGTTGGTGGATGCCTACTAGCACTTTCTAGAATTTATTCCTAGTCCTTAACCCTTCAAGGTCTATTTAAGGAGATTCCTGGCTTTGTAGAAGGCAGTTCGGAGTGGAGTTTGAGAGGAGGTACTAATAGGAGAAATTATCTCCACATTTATGCTATTGTAAGCCCTTAGGGCATGTTTTGAAGTTTATTTTCTCTGTACTGAATGTACTAGCTTATTTTTTAGTTAATAAAATTTTCCTTCTTCTATCCATTCTATTCTTGGGTTGTGTCCCCATCACATCAGAATGAATAAGATCCAAAACATCAAAAGATTTGTGAGAACTAGAGTAAAACTAAACACGATTTTGTTTACCATAGACACAGTGTTCACAGAAGTTGAACTCAAGATTGCAATCATTTAACCCCTTAGTGAGATTTTTATTTTTTAGGGTTCTGAGACCCTTTTCACCAATGTGACCAAATCTCATATGCCATAACATTGTCTTTTCTGCAGGAAGCTTACCTTCCAAAGTGTTTGCATTGCCATGAGAACCAATAACCATAGAATTATTCACTGCCCATTCAGATGGTGAGGATGAAGAACTATTACATAGAGGAATACATGCATCTAGCTAAAATAAGGTACCTCTCCTAGTACCCCTTGCAAGCACTATCGATCCTCTCATCATTTTGCATCCTTCTTTCAAAAAAATAAGTTGCACGCCTACATCATTCAGCATACTTACAGATAATAGGTTTCATGCCAAACTTGGAATGTGCATAACTCTATTGATTCCCTTTACTCATCCATCAAGAAATTTGATAGTGACCCTTCCACATCCAACTATTTTTAGGTGAGAATCATCACCCAAGTACACCTTTCCATCATCAAACTCTTCATATTTTGAGAATGAATTTCGATGAGAGGTCATGTGAAAAGTTGCACCCAAGTCAACCAACCACACATCATCAGATGCATGGGCTACCAAAGTTGTGATGAATGCATCGCCATCTTCTTGATATCTTTCTGAAGCTAAATTTGAACCTTTCTTCTTCTTCTTCGGCTCTTTGCAGTCTTTCTGAAAGTGCCTAGATTTATCATAGTTCCAACATTTTGCCTTGGACTTATTGGAAGTCTTTGACTTCCCACAGGATTTGGATCTACCCTAATTGTCAAACTTATTGTCATTTTTCTTCCCTCTTTTAGTGGATCTCCCATAAACAGCAAGGGCTTCTTTTTCTGAAATGGAAGCCTTTCTCCACATCTCCTCTAATAGCAGTGAAGACACCACATCATCCATTTTGAAGGTGATTAATGTGCTTCCGAGAGCCATCACAAGATGGTCCCATGAATTTGGTAAAGAACACAAAAGTGTATAGCAATGATCCTCTTCCTCTAACTTGACACCAGCTGATGTCAACTATGCAACCATCAGATTAAATGCATTTAAATGATCCATTAAGAATCCACCTTCCTCCATTTGTAGAGAGTAAAACTTCTTCCTCAAGAACAACTTGTTCACCAGAGATTTGGCTTGATACATGGCCCCAAGTCTTTCCCACAAACTATATGTAGTTTTCTCATCTAGAAAATTTAGAAGAATTACATCAGTTAAATAGAGTCTTATGAGACCCTTAGCTTTATAGTCTTTGATATCCCAATCTACTTGAGCTATAGTTGTTGGTTTTGTAGCACTTGAAGTTGCTTCCCATAGGACATGATCTTCCAACATGTCTTCCATCTTGAGTTTCCACAACTCAAAATTAGTGCCATTAAATTTCTCCACCTCCATTCTTCCATATGATGAACTCACCATCTCAATCTACAAATAAGATTTAGGATTCTTTGCACAAGACTCTCGTTCAACTTGAGATTAGCTCAAAAAACCCTACCCAACAACTAGGATCAAAAGTTGATCAGGCTCTTATACCACTTGTAAGGAAACTTAGGTGCAAAAATAGCTTCCTACACTAATCTCTTAAGAGAAGTATGGTGCAAATCCTATTAAAATATTTTACACTTATAGATTCAATATCATGTAAACAAAAATATTTCAGCCAACCAAGCATAAAGAAAGAAACACATAACACAAAGATTTTTCAGTGGGGAAAAACCTTTCAGTAAAACAACCCCACCCCTACAAAACTTGCACAATGTATTATCTTCAACAAAAGGTTACAATACACTTGCAATGCAAGTTCAACAATGACAACAAAAGACTCTAGTAGCAACTCATAGTACCAAAAATACACTTTCTCGCATCGCATCGCTTAGCAACCCTAAAAATGCTTATAACATGCGCTTCACTTTAAGGCTACTCCCAAAGGTAACTGTATTAGGGTTTTTACTATTCTTCAAGAAAATAGGAACCCCACGATTGGGGTAGAGTGTATAGTACTCAAATTTATCAGTTTCCACATGTCTTCGCCTATCATTGAATCTTCCTGAAATAGCTCTTACATGTCATAGGAATCCATCATAGTCATTTTAGCCATGATCTCCTTATACACAATTCAAGATGCCGACACATCAACATTATTTGCAAGAAATACATTTTACAAAATAAATAATAAGAATAAGAATTATCCAAAGTTGATAAACCTTATTCCTAATAGTAATAAGTCATGTTATGTGTACCCCATATGTTCAAAACATGAAAATAAGTCTTTTTATCATATGTTTTATTTTTTGGTGGGCCCTGTTAGACATGGACTGCATTCATACAATGTACATGATTTATCTCAATCATATAACTAATTATATATTCTTCATATTAGTTACTGTCAGTGTTTTTTAGGCATTCTATAAAATAGTTCATATGCCTTGCGTATGATATGACATTTTGCATGCATCTTGCACTCTCTCTCATCTAGATAATGATGGATTATGGAGAGTGATCTAAAACCATGATGCTAAAAAACACACAATCAAATCCAAAATGAACTTGCACTACAAATAGATTGTGGACATTTGATATTGGTAATTTTGCATGCATGTCTACCAGGACAATTACAACTTAAACATATATTTTTCCTAGTAGACATGCATGCAAAATTAACAATATTAGATTTTCACAATCCATTTGTAGTGCAAGTTCATTTTGGATTTGATTGTTTGTGTTTTTTAGAATCATGGTTTCAGATCACTCTGCATAATCCATCATCAGCTGGATGAGAGAGTGCAAGATGCATGCAAAATTTCATATCATACACAAGGCATGTGAACTATTTTATAGAATGCCTGAAAAAAATTTACACCTAACTATTGGTCAAAATTTCCACCAATGTCTATTTTTTTCTACCTTTTTTGGTCAAAATTTCCACCTTCATTAGTCAAAACTTTCTACCTTCATTGGTCAAAATTTCCACCAATGCCTGAATTTTTCCTACCTTTGTTGGTCAAAATTTCCACCTTCATTGGTCAAAACTTTCTACCTTCATTGGTCAAAATGTCCAACAATGCCTAAAATTTTTCCTACCTTTGTTGGTCAAAATTTCCACCTTCATTGGTCAAAATTTCCACCAATGATTGAATTTTTTCCTACCTTTGTTGGTCAAAATTTCTACCTTCATTCATCAAAATTTTGACCAATTTTTTATTGAACTTAGACAATGGCTCTGGAAGGTTTCCTACCAAGGGATTGGTCAAAATTTTTACCAATGGGTTGGTCAAGTTCGGTAGAAATTTGGTCGAAAACTGGGTCAAAATTTTGACTAATAAAGGTCAAAAAATGAACCCAAATGTACTAGTGAACTTCCACAAAAATCTTCCTAAAATTTTCCACTACTGTCTCTATAGGTAACAACCTCTCTTGTTCCTCATCTTCAAAAATATCCAAGCATGCATCACTGTAGTGTCTTTCTGCTTCCAAAATTCACTCTCAGGCTTGATCCTCGAGCCAATAGATCTCCTCATGCAATGTCTCCATTACTTTATTGCTATCTGCTATTTTCTCTATCCAATCATCAATCAAATCCAATTCTTCTCTAGAATATACATCAATCAAAACCTTATATCTCTGGCCCTTTATGGCTTGTAGAGTCTACAAATCCTTACTCTAGGCATGTACCTCATCCATGATATTGAAGTTCTACTTCAAAACTATTACAATATTATTCATGTTCTCCTACATAGCATGTAATAAATTCAAATTCCCTATGATGATTGTAATACCTTTCTCCTCAAAACTCTCTTGCCATTCCTAACAAGCTCTCAAAAATGGGTCAAGTTGCACACCTCCCCCTTCTCTAAGTACAACATTCAAAGTATGCTCTGGTTGTTCTAGATCAAAAGGACCAACGACCTCGGCTAAATATCCCTTTAGGATCTTAAATTTCCTTTGAAGTGCACGAAGTTCAATATCCTCTTGTTCCATGTACTTAAGGACCTCGTTGACTCCCATACTCATCATTTGTCAGGCTAAATCCTGTATAGGTCTTCCCAACATAACATCCTTTAACTCATAATCTTCAAGGCTAAGGTCTTCTACATCTATACCTTCAAGAGGGAGAGCCACTTGTGCAAATAAATAATTGTTATGTATGGTGGTAACAAATTCCAATGGTGTTGCCTCATGTGATGGAGACTCAGGTTTGTTCAATATCTCTGCAATGTCACAAATGTCTTCCTCTGAAGCATGAAATTAAGGCTTAGTTCTCCTTGTTATCTCCTTTCAAATCCATCTCGAGATGCATACTATTAAGAAAATGGCTCTTGATGATGAAGGAGTATGTTCTACAACTTCCTTTCCTTTATCACTCCTACTGGGAGTTATATCCTATTGGGAGGGTTTTACTTGTGTAGCCTCAATCTCAATGGACCCTGTAGCCTAAACCTCAATGTCATGGGAAAGTGGCTTAGAATATTCCACCAATTTTCCTTTTGACACTTCACTGGTCACCATTTGTTCTAGTCAAAATTTGACATTGATAAATTTTCATTTCTCTCCTCACCCTACTCATCTACCCACTATTGTACTTCATCTTCTAATGAAGAGAGCTCTAATGGTTTTGCTTGAGTGGATGGTGGGGTACCTGTGGCACTCTTTCTTCTTTGCAACTCCATGGCTCTTACTAGCCAATTTCTTCCCTATAGGGGCACTTGTTCTTCCTCTTCCTCCTCTAATTCTTCTTCATCTTCTTCTTCATCTCCCTCTAGAATGGTTTTGGGAATAGATGGAGTAGCACTAATCTTCTATTGATCCTTTGCCTTTTCTTCATCCTAATCTTAATTCTTTTCTTCTATTTCTTGGAGGTATAAGGAGAAGCTATCTCATCTTGTGTAGGAGAAATGGAGAGTTGTGGAATCTCTCCCTCTTCTAGTTGGCTAGACACAATGGGAGGTAATTTTAGTTCATTCTAGACTTGAGTAGCTCCAGTATCTTGGGACCCTTGTGGACTTTGTTCTTGTTGCTAGGGAGGCACTTGTTCCATTTGAATCCTCTGAGGAGAGGTCCTCTTTCTTTTTTTCTTTCCCTTCCTTTTAGGAGGGTGATAATATCCCACTGAGCAATCAAGTTAGTATGCTATTTCACTCCTAATAGGAGACTGGAGCACATAGGTAGGAATTGTGACTTTCCTTCCTTTACCCCTTTCTGGGCGAGCATGTGCATGGAAGATTATAGTATCAGGAATTGGATCAAGTGGAAAAGATTTCTTGATCCAATCCTTTGTCATTTGGATAGCATGCCTTTCTCGATGATTAATATCATTCCCTTCTTCCCTGTCAACCTCGACATTTAGAATAGGTCTTTCACCAATTTTATCTACATTGAATAGGGGCTCTAGTAATTCCTTAGAATCTTGCTCCCTTATCTCATCAGGGATGTTAAACTAGAGAGCATTTTCTACTAGATACAAAGTCATCCTACAATAGTCTCTAATGTAGACATCATAGTCATTTGCAGCATTCATCTAGTGATCTTCAACAGAATCCTCATGATGGAAGTCTTTTCCTGCCAGACTCCACTTTCCTGACATTATCAAAATATGGCCGAGGAGAGTTGTACTCTTCAAGGGGATAGTTTTTCCATTCCCACTTGAAGGTCAAAATATCTTGTTTCCTCTTCACCTAATATGCTCCTACGACCAGTGGCCATGTCCAACAAGGTCTCCCTTGTCTCTTGATTTTCTCATATGCTAACTCAATCTAGCAAGAAATCTCTAGTAGCACTAGTTTGTCGCTTGGATATCTCAAGAGCTTCTTAGGACTGATGGATGCACCTACTACCTATAGATACATGAATGTTTTGAACTAGATGAAGTAGGCTCTGAGAGCTATGATCTGTGCTTTGGCTTCATCGGATAACCTCTTCCCATAGTCTCCTTTAATAAACTGAATGACTGCAAAGATGAATGTATCATTCATGATTTTGTACTCCTAGCTCTATGTTAACAGCTTCTTCTTCACCAACTGAGGGTAGACAATGTATGGGTAGGCATTGGGGTCCTACATATTGCCTTTCCTGTACAAACCAAGATAGTTGGTTTCCCTCGCTACAAGCAAGTACACCATGTAAGAAGTCATGTAAAACTTCTTCTTGTCCTTCATTGTCCTCAGTTGCTCACACAAGTTTTCACTTAGTGTGGTGGCCTAGTCTAATGGCATCTTTGCCTGTCTTATAGTCTCAATGAAGTTGACCATGAAGGTACTGAGGTGGCCTGCTATGGGTAAGCCCATGACTCTGCTCAGGAAAATAATAGAATAGTCAATGTATTCCTTCATGTATCCCTGAGTCATAGCCACTTTTCCTAGTATCCTTCCCTAAGGAGGCTTCTCAATGAGGTACAAGGATTGTATTAGGTCAATGGCCTCTTGTTGATATTCCCTATACCACCTGTTTTCTATTTCATATGAAAGTCAGATGAACTAGTCAGCTTTAGGAAGATGAAAGTCCCTTTCAATGTTGTTGGGTCACAAATCTAACACCACTTCTCTAGTGACACTTTTGACTACCCTTTCTTCAAGAACAAAGTTTCATGATAGGGTCATGATTAGCTCCACTAATTGTACTGACATAAGATGTGACGCTGTGTTTACCAATCTAAAATAGATCAATGTAGATACCAAGGCTAACCTATCTATTGGCTTGTTGTAAATTCCCAAAAATTCTCCTATTTCCGTGTGTCCGAGGTTGGTATATCTAATTTCTACATGGTCGTCATGAAATCTTGATTCAAAGGGTACAACTTGGAACTTGAACACGACAAGTTTGGGTACTGCTCTGGATGTGGACGCCATTTAATTAGCTACATATTGTGAGAAAAAATCTTATTAGTTTAAAGATAATGTAAAAGCTATGAATAAAAATAAACATAAAGAAAAAAAAAAGCCCAATTTGAGCATTTTATTTATTTTTCATTTTATCCCTTCTTTTTTTTTTCTTTTTAAATTTTCTTTTCCTTTTTTCTTTTTTTTTGGTTTTTCTCAAAAATTAACTCTATTAATAAAAAATAAAAATAAAATGTATGAGGGGGAATGTCTGCATACGTCGCATGCTGTAGGCGAAAGGCGCATCACAGGCCCTCTTTATAGCACTGTGGCCAACGAGTTGAATGGTAGGTTAGGGTTAAGTGGTGCATTTTATGCTACGCAGGCTATGGAAAATGCACCACTATGATGAATATTATAACGCGGGTGCCAAGCATTGCTAAAGGCCGAAGTGTCATGCGAGCTATGGAAAATGTGCCACTATGATGAATATGATAACACAGGGGATCAATACCTTAGTGTGTGCACAGAAAACCCTCCTATGCAACAAACCAAAAAAATTGATAAGTGTTTGACTGTGTGTGTGTGTGTGTGTGTGTGGGGGGGGGGTTTATAACCCCTCACGTTCATGACCGTGCGCAAGTGCACAACTTGCGCTCGTATGCATGTGCACATGAAAATGTTATTATTTATTTATTTTTAAAATTTTCTAGTTTTAAATTTTTTTGTGTTTTTCAAATTTCCAATGTTTTGTGTTTTTCAAAATTTTCTTTTTTTTATGTTTTTCAAATTTTCAAATTTTTTTGTGTTTTTCAAATTTTCTAATTTTTTTTTTCACTCTAGAATTCTAACTCTAATAAAAATTTCTTCTCCTGACTCCCAAACTATGAGTTTGGGAGTCAAAAAAAGTAGGGGGTGCCCATTCCTAGTTAGAAATGGGGTGTGTGTTGTGGACACCACAAAAAATAGCCCTGAAAAAAGGAAGAAATGAGCAAGGCATTTCTTCATTAGCAAACATTCCTCCAACATGTGTCAAACACCAAACAAACTTTGAACATCTTGAGCACCTTTTGGATGACTTTTCAATCAAAATCTCATAACTCGAAACCTTCAAACTTAGTGTGTGCATTATGTATTCATTCCCTTTGATGCCTCAGGATGCAGTCAATTAAAGTCTTTTGATAGCTCAAAAACAATCTTCCACTCCTCCTGGCTCATTCATTCAGAATCTCTACAAAGGCTTTTTATCAATCAATTGCTTGACTAGATGAGAGAATCAGCTCGAGGGCTCTTAGCAAGATGCCACATTCCTTTTTTTAAAAAAAATTCTTGAATAATTGTTCCATGTCTTTCAAAATGTTACTTTTGATGAAACAATACTTTGAATATAAGATACTTTGTTTTGAAAAGGTATCTTTTTCCATTCCACATCTATAAAATCCTTCAGATTTAACACTATATTCTTCTCTTTTCTTTTTTTTTTCTCTTTTTTTATTTTTTTGTATCTTGACTATGCTTAGACTATGTATTTAGGATATCGGTGTCGTTTCTTGGATTTGATCTCTTATGAACACCCCTTGCATTCCTCTTTTAGAACTTTTTTGAAACTCTCATGTCAAATAATGATCTTGGCAACCTTTCGAGGAGATCCCTCCTATTTGAAATAGTCAAAATTTGGATCATCTCTCATCACCTTTGACTTCAATTCAACAACACCTAAATTAGTCAAATTTTAAAAATTTGCAAAAGTGTTGAGAACTTGTTGGTCTAGGCTTCTAATTCCTAGACTAAAAATTCCCTATTTCCACAAGAAATGTCTATCACTTAGATGGTATAAGACACACAATTGTCCAAATATTTTGACAAAGAAATACCTCTTCCTGAAATTGAAACCAAAGAGTGGTTAGTAAAATTTTTGATAAAAAAAATCTCAAGTACACCTTACCCCTCAAGACTAACACAACTTTGAAAGGAAACTCACGACTAAAAGAAAACACACAACCTAAAAAAAAACACACTTGCAAGAATGAAAATCTAAGCTAAATGTAGAAATGAAATCTAACTTCTTCTTTTTTGTGTCTTTTAGGCTTCAAAATAATGCTTCAGAAACTACACATTTACAGGCAATGGAAGAAATTCCCCCTATAAGGAACTGGTCCTAAAAGTGTTTTCTCCTAGAATTTTTGTGATTTGATAAGGGCCTGTCCGCTAGTGTTGAAACTTGGTAAGGTTTCTCAGCTTTTCTTTTTCCTTATCCCAGAGTAGAACAAGGTCAAAAATCCTAAATGATTTGATTGTGGCCCTTTTTGTCGAACCATCTTTTTACAATAGCTTGATGTTTAGCCATGTGCTCCAATGTAGTTGTTCATTTCTCATCCATCTCTAAAAGATTCATCAATCTCATTTGTACTTTGTCAACATCTTTAGCATACCCACTCATGAATTTCAAAACCAAAAACCTAAGATTAAGTGGGAACACTAGTTCTTGTCCATAGATAAGCAAATATGGAGAAGTCCTCAAGGCATTTTTTAAGCTCATTGATCTGTCCATAGGGCATATTTGAGTTGCATATGCTAGTCTCTAGGATTCTCCTTCAACAATTGTCTTATTACTATGATCAAGTTCTTATTTGTAGATTGTGCTACCCCATTTCCTTACAGGTAGTAATTTGAAGAGAACTTGATAATGACTTGATTTTTGAATGCCCACTGGGTAAAAAATGCAAATGCAAACCCATTATCACACACAAGGGCGAATGGCATTCCAAACTTGGTAATAATATGTTCTTCCAAAAAGTCTGTGACCACCTTAGTAGTGCAATTTTTGAATGTTTCTACTTCTATCCATCATGTACAATAATTTGTAGCTGTGAGAATAAATGCATGTCTAGTTGATGATGGTGGGTTGATCAGACCAATGAAATCTAGTCTCCACTTTGTGAAAGGGCACATCTCGTATATAGGCTATAAAGGCATGGCCAAATTCCTTTCTTTGTTGGCACTAGTTTGACAGATTTTGCAAGAGCATACATGCTTGAAAGTTTCTTTGAATATAGAGGGCTAAAAATAACCCAATCTTGGAATCATATGGCTCGTTGCTTCTGCCATACCATGTCTTGTACCATACTTATCATGAAAGTGTTTCAAGACTTCTTTTACTTCCTCATGGCCTAAACACTTCAAATAAATCCCTTCATAGTTTCTCTTGTACAACTTGTTGTCATGTAGCATATAAGATTCACCCTTCATTTTAAGTCCCCTACATTGTGAACTATTCATCCACTTTGGGCATTGGTCTTGTAGGAGATAATAAACAATGTCTTGATACCAAACATCTATCACTACTCACTAATTAATGTCAACTTGTGATACAGCCATCTTCTTTTGATCATCCTTATCCATTTCATCATCAAACTCAAATTCCTTTTCATTTCCATCCTGCTTATCAACTATCATTTTTGACAACCCTTGACCTCTAACTAATCTCATAGGTTAAATTTCAAGATTGAATTCCTGAAGTATGGCCATCCACTTTCCTCTCCTTTCATGGAGTTCATTCTACATTAAAAGTGTCTTAACTACTAGATCAAGTATAATTGCATACACCTTACTTCTTAGTATGTAATGATAGAATTTCTTTACCACCTTGATCAATGCAAAGGATTTTTTATCAAGGTTTGAATAATTCAACTCTGCATTCTTCAAAGGAGAACTCATAAAAGCAATTGGTTTTTCATCTTTTCACTTTTTTGTGTCAGGATCCCTACACAAGAGTGTTTGGAAGAAAAGGAATAGATCTTAAAAGGTAACTCATAATCAAGACTCACCAAGACTAGGGCCATAGAAATGGCCACCTTGATATCTTCAAATGAATTCTTTATCTTAGGTACCCATTCTATCGTAGCCCCCTTTTTGAGTAAATCGTTAAGAGGATGAACTATCTCTGCAAAACCACTTATGAATTTTTGCAAAAAGTTTATCTTCTTGAAGAAAGACTTCAATTCCTTTTGACTATGTGGAGGTGCTAATTTTAAAATAGATTCAACTTTATCTTGATCAATGGGGATTCTTGCTTCAGAAATAACATGTCCCAGGAGCTTTCCTTTAGTGATGCCAAATAAGCATTTCTTGGGATTGAGAGATATGTTGTATTTACGACATCTATTGAATACCTGTCTCAAATCAGCAATGTGGGTACTTCAATCTTTTGAAAATAAAGTCAAGTCATTCATGTAGATAACTATACATCTATTAATCAATCCTTTGAAAGCTTCATCTATCACTCATTGAAATGTAGCTCCCGCATTAATTAATCCAAAAGGCATTCTTCTATAAGAAAAAGTTCCCCAGTTAGTTGTGAAAGAAGTCTTTAGGTGATTTTCTTCATCAACCATCACTTGATTATACCCTAAGTAACCATCTAAGAATGACATCATTTTTGAACCATTAACAATTTGTAAAACCTCATCAAATGGGGGTGGAGGATAGTTATCCTTCTGAGATGTTAGATTCAAGTTATGAAAGTCAACATAAAGATGAATCTCTTGTGTCTTCTTCTACACAAGAACCAAATTTTCCACCCATATGGAATGGTGTATAGGAAATATGATCTTAGCATCTAGTAACTTCTTTACTTCTTTCATGATCAGTGGTTCAATGAGAGGATTTACTAGTCTTTGTCTTTGTCAAAATGGTTTGGCATCAGGTTTCAATGGAATGTCATGTGTGATAATCATAGGATCATAAGTCTTCAACTCTTCATAGCTCCAAGAAATGACATCCTTATACTTGGTGAATAATTTGAGCATGTCTTCCCTTTCTTGTGAGTTGCATGCTTTTCCTATTTGTACCATTCTTGGTTCTTCATCAATACCCAAATTGTACGAGTTACATTCTTTGATTCCTTTTCCTTGGGTTTCCCTTCTATTGAGTGTTGATTCATCATGATCAAAGATGCATTCTAGTTTGACCATTCCTTTTGGAATAGTGTTAGTTTTTAGATTTAGAATCCCATCTTCATCTGTAAGCCCATCATCTTTAGGTCTTTCATCTAGTGTATCATCAATTTCTTGTCCCTCAAAATTGTGACTACACATGATAAACTCAAGTATATGTTGATCATCTCAAAAGACCTAAAATTCTATGATATTATCGAGAATGGATGGAAAAATGACCAATTCTACTAAAAACCTTTTCATCTTAGTCCTTTCAACTGGTTGCAAAGAACTTGCTAAAATGGCGAGAGCATTTGCTACAATATTCTTTCTTCTTGGAATGGATTTGATGTTTAAGGCTTCAAAATCATCCAATATATTCCATACCCTTTTTCTATAAGAAAGTATTCTTTTATCGTTGTAAGAGTATATGGATTTTACTTATTGTATGAACAATTGAGAATCCCCTTCAATTTTGACCATTATAACTCCTTTCTCTAGTGCAAAGAGAAGTCCTTGAATTAATGCCTCATATTCTACAACATTGTTAGTACATCTAAACTATAACTGATATGCGGCATAGAAAGACCTACCTTTTGGGTTGATCGATTTGATACCTACATCGGCTCCCATTTTGCACCTAGAGCCATCAAAGTGGAGTGTCCAAATTGTATTTTCCTTGGGTTTTCTAACTTTATGCTTATTCATCCTTAACTTGTCTTTCACTTGATCCTTGAATGATTGTTTCTTAGGAACCCATTGTAACTTTCCTTTTGTAGGACTTGATGAGTCCCCTTCATAATCAATAGATAGAGGAAGTGTATATTTTTCTTGTTTATCTTGAATTTCACCTATCAACTCTTTGATTTCCTCAACTTTAGGTTTAGGATAAATAACTACTAAAATTCATTCTTTAACTTTCACATATCATCTTCTTCTTTGGACTTTAATCATCTCTAGAGGAGGAGAAGACAAACCTCCTCCATCTAATGAGCTATCATTGTATGACACATTTAAATCTTCAATTTCTTCTTTGATCTTTTCAAAAAGGTTGGATGAGTTCACCAAATCTTGGCTTTCTATGAATTTATATGTTGAGGTGTTTTTATCCTTGTTTTCCACTATATGTGTCAGTACCTTTGCTACTACTTCTTGACAAGATGAGAATTCAAACTTAGAGTGACTAGTTTTGTGTAACTAGTAAAATCTTGGAAGGAGGAGGATGCTAGGATCAAATTCCTCTCCTAAACATTGTAAATTAGTCACCATAATGTCTATGAATTGTGTCACGGTTTCACTTTTGGGTACTAGTACCTTAAGTTCTTCATTTTGATCTTGAGGTGTATTGGTTAGAGCCACATCCACTACCATTACTTTGTATGAACCCAAATCCAATTGTAAGAATGCTATCCCATTTGGGGCATTGTAATTTGTGATCATTTTTTTCAATTTGGGCTCAATATCTATCTAGATTTGATTTTTCAACCCTTTCCATAGCAACCACAATTGAGTGAAGTCTGTAGAAAACCATCCTCTTAGATATTTCGTCCATTCTTTTATTAACAAAAATATATATGTTTCCAAGATATCAACTACATGTATGATGATAACATCCTAAATCTGGGGGTCAACTGTCAATAGTATCTGTACATCTTTCAATACACCAATGACTTTTACCTCTGTTTTATCTAACTGTATCACCACTTGATTAGAGGGTTGAGGGTTGACTCCTAGCCTTTGAGCTATTGATAATGGCATTATGTTACATGAAGCCCCTAAATCAATGAGGAAATTGTGAAGATTCTTCCCATATATCCTAATGCTAAGAAAAAATGGGGGTACCTCAACTTTTTCTTTGAACATAGTGGGCATCACTTCTACGACATTCACTTGTTGAGATACTATCTTTTGAGGGATAGCATTCGTATTGTGGGAAACCTTTATATTATCCAATATCTTCATAAGAGCTTCTCTTTGTTGTGGAAAATTTTGTAACATGTCAAACATGGACATATTGGCTTTAGTCCTTTTCAAATTATTTACCACATTATACTTTTCAATGGACCAAGTAGGGTTCTTCAGTATGGTTGTTACATTTACTTGATTTTGATTTGGTTGTCCTCCATATACTGGTCTTATTGGTGGAAAATTGTTACTTTCTCTTGGATCAAGTAGAGTTGGTCATAAACCTAGAGGAATCCCATCCATCAAAGGTTCCTTTCTATTTCTGAGATGGTATGTATTCTGATTGTCATTGTGAAAAGCAAACATCTCATCATGTTGAATATTAGGTTCCTAGCTAAAAGGGAATGAGAATTCCTCACTTGCTAGTTGCTCCACTTGTGCATTCTGTATAGAATCGTAGGATTCCAATAGCATAGCATTGAACTATACAAGAGGAGGATTGTCATTTACCTATGAATTTTGATTCATCTCATGATTGCCATTATAGTAAAAACCATCAATGTTGAGCACATTTTGGCTATCATCATACTAATTGATATCAGCATACTGAATGTTGTTGTTGTTGTTGTTAGCAAAAATGCTTCCATTATTTGGATATGTGTTCCATTGTTGGTTCTATCTTTGGAAGCCATTATTTTGATCAAGAGGATTGAAGTTGTTCCCTCCATTATTTTTTTTTGCATTGTTGTTATTATTTCCATTGAAGTTCCTATTATAATTCCATCCAAAATTGTTGTTGTAGGGGCCAGCATTGTTTCTTTGGAAGTTGTTATCTTGTCCTTGTGACAATATAAGATGTGTCAATTCATTGTTCATTTGTGAGATAGTCTTCTTCATTTGACCAACTTCTAAAATGAGGTTATCATCTTTTTCTATAGGAACTATGGTCTTCTATTCAAAAAAAGCTATTTTTGGAGGCTCATACCCTAGATATGTTATCGCTTGATTTTGTGGAGCGGGTGCTTGCTATAATGGAATGGGGTTCATAGGTATGAATTGGCTAGGCACTATGGGTGCTCCCATGGGGTATGTTGGTATTGTAGTGACTGCTTGCATTGGAAGCATCATTCCTCCTCCATTATAATTGGATTTCTTCGTGACATGATTGCTTCTGCAAAGACTTTATCCAATGTGTCAATATTTTTTGCAAGAAGTCTTCTCAAAAAGATCGCAGTAAGATGGTCCATAGCATTCAAATAAATCTGAATAGAGACTTCAACTGGTATGGTGTATGGTGTTTCCAACTTGTGGTAGGCCATATGAAAGTGATGGTTGAGGCATGAAACTATCTTCGTTGGGTCCCTTTTGATTGATATAAATTGTTGATGTATCACAACTACATTGATGAGTGTTTTGAAATGTTCCAAGAATAATTTTTTGAATGTATCCTAATCTCCAATGCATCGAGGTGGAAAATTGATGTACCAATTGAAGGAAATTTCCCCCAAAGAGTAAGGGAATAAATGAAGAACCACATCCTCATTAGCAACTTTCTGGAAATTGCAAATTTTCTTGAATACCTTGACATGATCTTTAGTAGTTTGAGTCTCACCATAGATGAATCTTGGGCAAAACTTCTCGGGATTCTTATGGAGTTCATGGAGTACACCTCTCAAGTTTATTTGTGAGTCTACAGAATTCACAAAAAAGACCATTGGAGGGTCTGGTGGACCTAATGGTGGTTGTTGTGGAGTAGCTATTGGAATATGTGGTGGTCCACCAGGTGGTTCGAGTGGAGGTGGAGTTGAAGAAGATGATGAAAGTTCAAATGGAAGTGGTTGAACTTGGGATGTTCCCTTGTCACTACATGGTTTGTGAAAGTGAGTGAGCTTGAGAAACTCATGTACACTTGGTGTAGACCTTAATTCTTGCTAAAATGGGGATTTTGGATCAATATCCTTCAGCTTGCATCAATTTTAGAAAAAGTGCACCTCTACTAAAGTACACTTTCTCAACTCTCTGAATTTTGTGCACCATAGAGTTTTGCACACCTAAGCACCTATGAATTTTTGGATCTATAGACCTACCTAGTTGTGGACCTATGGACCTATCTACATGTGAAGCTGTGGATTTGAATTTATCAAAAACTCAAGAAATTTTTTGAACTTTTGTGAAGCACAGATTACTGTAGAGGTGCAAAATTCTGAAACCTTGACAAATTTTCTTCCTCTCTAGGAGTCAAAAGATGCCCTCCTTCTAGTGCCACTTCTATTGGTCAGTTTTTTTGCATGAGGTCAATGGTAGGAATCCATTGTGTAATTCCTCTCTTGAAAAGATAATCTTTTTGGGATCAACTCCAAGCTTCAGTATTTGTCTTGCAACGTACCAAAATATGCTCAGTTGAAGATAAATGTGATTATTCATGAAGAGGCCTTTTTTGGCTCTACTATGATCTCAGAATGAAGTAAATCTTTTTGTTGTCTCAAAATAATACACAAAAGAACAATGTTTTTACATTTCCTAGTTTTTTAATGAGTGCAATTCTAATAGTGCAACTAAAATGAGTTCCTATTCTAACAAGGGGTTAGCAAAGAAAATAACGAAACTAAAAAAAATAACATGAAATTAAAATCCTAAATAAACATAAGCTACAAAAAAAAACACACTATGAGTTAAACTTTCAAAGAAATTGGTAGGAAACCAATGAAAACAGGAGCAGTGCTTCTTGTAATCCACTGATGCAATCATTGGTGAGAAAATTTAAAAATTGTATGATATTTCACCTTTCATCAAGTCACAAGGCCACAAAAAAAGCACTCATGCGAGACAAAAAGCTATGTAGGCACAATTTGATGATCTTTTATGAAGCTTGTTATTACATTGGAATTTGTAAATCTATAACAAACACCAGAACTAAAAGATCACACAACTAGAAACAATGCAATAAACCTTTGGCTCAATCACAATTCCATGAACAAAATTCACAAAATAATGACACATTCAAACAAGAATAACTACACTCCAAATGTGAGCACCAAAAGCATAATTTTATTACATAATAACGATGGCCCTTATTACATTTTACAATGGGGTATTTATAAGAAATTGTCTCCTCAATTTGTGTTGATAGTGAAAGATATTTGCATGCAATAAAATTATTTTAAAACATTAAAATAAACTATATATATATATATATACATACATACATACATACATACATACATACATACATATATATATGTATGTATGTATGTATGTATGTATATATATACATATATATATATACATACATATATACATACATACATACATATATATATATGTATGTATGTATGTATGTATATATATATGTGTGTGTGTGTGTGTGTGTGTGTGTGTGTGTGTGTGTGTGTATAGACTAAAAATTAATCTAATGCTTAGAGGGACTCCATCCATATTTTATTCATTAATTGGATGCATAAGCCCTTTACATATCAAAAATAGAGAAAAAATGAGAGAGAAAGTAGGAGGAAGCCTTCAGTTGAAGTAGGAGCATTTGGAGGTGCCAAAAATAGAATTTGGTCCTTCACTAGGCATGTGTCAAAGTTAAACTGTCATCAGAATGTGTTTCCATTGCATGTTTATGACACTATTTTTGGAACAAGCAATTAACTATCGATGCACCTCTAAATTGCAAAGCTATGAACTTGCATACCTATGGACCTGCATACTTGCAGACTTGCGAAGTTGTGGAGTTATGGACCTTCATAGGGTCAAAATCTCAAAATTTTGCTAAGTGTCAAAATTGAAATTCTAGCATCTAGGTTTTTTTCTTCTTCATCCCAAAGCTATGTTTGGATGTTTGCCCTTGAATTTCTCTATCATCTCAATTATCTTAGCTACATCTAGGATATCTAAAGCCTCATACTTATTCTTGATCTTTTGTCTATAGTTGTCCACCCCAATTCGAGTTTCTGCAAAATCTCTGAGTTTGGTGTCCAACTCTAACAAGGCTTCTTCTGTCCTAAAGGCTTGTTAGATGTATTCATCATCAACAACTTCCACAAAAGTCTTCTACAATTTCCACTACTGTATTTACATGTAACAACCTCTCTCATTCCTCATCTTCAAAAATATCCAAGCATGCATCACTATAGTGTCTTTCTGCTTCCAAAATTCACTCTTGGGATTGATCCTTAAGCCAATAGATCTCATCATGTAATGTCTCCATTACTTTATTTCTATTCGCTATTTTCTCTATCCAATCATTGATCAAATCCAATTCTTCTCCAGTATATACATCAATCAAAACCTAATATCTTTGGCCCTTTATGGCTTGTAGAGTCTATAAATCCTTACTCTAGGCATGTACCTCGTCCATGATATCAAAGTCCTGCTTCAAAATTGGTACGATCTTATTCACTTTCTCCTACATAGCATGTAATAACTTCAAATTCCCTATGATGATTTTAATACCTTTCTCCTCAAAACTCTCTCACCATTCCTAACAAGCTCTCAAAAATGGTTCAAGTTGCACACTTCTCCCTTCTCTAAGTATAGTGTTCAAAGTATGCTTCAGGTGTTTTGGATAAAGAGGACCAATGACCTTAGCTAAATATCCCTTTAGGATCTCAACTTTCCTTTGAAGTGCATGAAGTTCAATCTCATCTTGTTCCATGTACTTGAGGACCTCTTTGACTCCCATAGTCATAATTTTTCCAATTGAATCCCATGTAGGCCTTCCCAACATAACATCCTTTAACTCATAATCTCTGAGGCTAATGCTTTCTACATCTGTGCCTTTAGGAGGGAGAGCCACTTGTGAAAATAAATCCTAGTTCCATATGGTGGTAACAAATGCCAATGATGTTGCCTCATGTGATGGAGACTCAATTTTATTCAATATCTCTACAATGTCACAAATATCTTCCTTTGAAGCATGAAATTGAGGCTTAGTACTCATTATTTCCTTTTGAATCCATCTAGGGATGTTTCCTATTGAGGACTTGGCTCTTGATGATGAAAGAGTATGTTCTGCAACTTCTTTTCCTTTATCACTTTTTTTGGGAGTTATATCCTATTGGGAGGGTTCTCCCTATGTAGCCTCAGTCTCAATGGACCCTATAGCCTAAACCTCAGTGTCATGGGAAAGTGGCTAAGAATATTCCACCATTTTTCCTTCTAACATTTCATCGGTCACCATTTTTTTTGGTCTCTCTTCTTATAATGGTTCCTTTTGAACATGTTCTTCCTCTGTACTCTGAGGTGGAGGGGTCATCAAGCCCTATTCAACCATTGTAACTCATGGTGGAGATGGAGGAGTAAGATCATGACCTTGTGTATCTGGTGGCATCTATGTCTAGTCTTCTTATATAGGTTCACCTATAGGGGTGTCCCTAATCTTATCCCCGATCAACTCTACACCTATGGGTATGAAATCAAAATTGCATATTGAGAAAATTTCATCACTCTCCTCACCCTACTCATCTACCCACTACTATACTTCATATTCCAAAGAAGGGAGCTCTAATGGTTCTACTTGAGTGGATGGTGGGGTACCCTTAGCACTCTTTCTTCTTTGCAACTCCATGGCTCTTGATATCCAAGTTCTTCCCTGTAGCGGCACTTGTTCTTCCTCTTCCTCCTCTAATTCTTCTTCTTCTTCTTCTTCTTCATCTCCCTCCAGAATGGTTTTGAGAACAAATGAATTAGGCACTAATCTTCTACTAATCCTTTCCCTTTTCTTCATCTGAATCTTAATTATTATTTTCTATTTCTTGGAGATAGAAGGAGAAGCTAGCTCATCTTTTGTAGGAGGAATGGAGATTTGTGGAATCTCTCCCTCTTCTAGTTGGCTAGACACAATGGGAGGCAATTACAGTTCATCCTGGACTTGGGTAGCTCCAGTATCTTTGGACCCTTGTGGACTCTATTCCTTCTACTAGGGAGGTGCTTGTTTTTTCTAAATCCTCTAAGGAGAGGTCCTCTTTCTTTTGTTCTTTCCCTTCCTCTTAGGAGGGTGATAATATCCCACCAGGCGATCAAGCTAGTACACCATTTCTAGCCTGATAAGAGACTGGAGTGCAAAGGTAGGAATTGTGACTTTCCTTCCGTTACCCCTTTCTGGGTGAGCATGTGAATGGAAGATTACAGTATCAAGAATTGGATTAAGTGGAAAAGGTTTCTTGATCCAATCCTTTGTCATTCGAATAACATGCCTTGATCGATGATTAATATCATCCCCTCCTTCCTTATCAACCTCAGCATTTAGAATAGGTTTTTAACCAATTTTATTTGTGTTGAACAGGGGGTCTAGTAATTCCTTAGAATCCTGCTGCCTTATCTCATCAGGGATGTTCAACTAGAGAGCCTTTTCTACTAGATACAAAGCCATCCTACAATAGTCCCTAATGCAAAC
Source organism: Cupressus sempervirens (assembly GCA_028749045.1). NCBI lineage: Eukaryota > Viridiplantae > Streptophyta > Pinopsida > Cupressales > Cupressaceae > Cupressus > Cupressus sempervirens. The sequence goes on along the minus strand of CM053793.1, from coordinate 743,880,033 downwards.
ATCATAGTTGTTTGTTGCATTCATCCAGTGATCATCAATAGCATCCTCATGATGGAAGTCTTTTCCTACTAGACTCTCCACTTTCTTGACATTATCAAAATATGGCCAAGGAGAGTTGTACTCTTCAAGGGAATATTTTTTCCATTCCCACTTGAAGGTTAGAATATCCTCTTTTCGGCCATGTCCAGCAAGGTCTCTGTTGTCTCTTGATTTTCTCATATGTTGACTCAATTTGTCAAAAAATCTCCAATAGCACTAGTTTGTCACTTGGATATCTTGGGAGTTTCTTAGGACTGATGGATGCACCTACTACCCATAAATACATGAATGTTTTGTGCTAGATGAAGTAGGCTCTGAGAGCTATGATTTGTGCTTTGCCTTCATTGGATAACCTCTTCCCATAGTCTCCCTCATTGAATCAAATGATTGCAAAGATGAACACATCATTCACAATTCTGTACTCCTTACTTTGCACTAAGAGCTTCTTCTTCACCAACTAAGGGTAGACTATGTATGGCCAGGCATTGGGGTCCTACATATTTCCTTTCCTATACAAACAAGGATAGTTGGTTGCCCTCACTACAAGTAAATACACCATGTAAGAAGTCATGTAAAACTTCTTCTTGTCCTTCACTATCCTCAGTTGCTCACACAAGTTTTCACTTAGTGTGGTGGCCCAATCTAATGGAATATTCACTTGTCTAATGGTCTCGATGAAGTTGACCATGAAGGTGTTAAGGTGGCCTACTACAAGTAAGTCCATGACTCTTCTCTAGAGAATAATAGAGTACCCAATTTCTTCCTTCATGTATCCCTCACTCATATCCACTTTGTCTATTATCCTTCCCCAAGGAGGCTTCTCAATGAGGTACAAGGACTATATTAGGTTAATGGCCTCTTGGTGATGTTCCCTATACCACCTCTCCATTGTTTCATATGAGATTTGGATGAATTGGTTAGCTCTAAGGAGATGAAAGACCCTTTCAATGTTTTTGGATCATAGATCCAACACCACTTCTTTGGTGACACTTTTGACTACCCTTTCTATAGGAACAAAGTGTCATGACAGGGTCATGATGAGCTCTGCTAATTGTACTAGCATAGGATGTGACATTGTGTTTACCAATCTGGAACAGATCAATGCAGATACCAAGGTTGACCTATCTATTCACTTGTTGCAAATTTTCAATAATTCTCCTAAGCTTGTGTGTCTGAGGTTGATATCTCTGATTTATGCATGGTCATCATGAAATCTTTATTTAGAGGGTACACCTTGGAACTTGAACATGACAAGTTTGGGTGCAGCTTCAAATGTGGATGCCATTTAATTACCTACACATTGCAAGAAAAAATTTTATTAGTTCAAAGATAATGTAAAAGTTATGAATAAAAATAAACATAAAGGAAAAAAAAAAGCCCAACTTGAGCATTTTATTTATTTTTCATTTATTTTTTCATTTTATCCCTTATTATTTTTTTATTAATCTTTTGGTTTTTTTTTTCTCTTATCATTTTCTTTTTTTTTGGTTTTTCTCAAAAATTAACTCTATTAATAATTTTTTTTTTTAAATTATGAGGGGGGGATCATGAGCCCTCTTTCTAGTGCTGCGACCAGTGGGTTGAATGGCATGTTAGGGTTAAGTGATGCATTTTATGCCACGTGGGCTATGGAAGATGTGCCGCCATGATGAATATGATAACATGGGGGACGAATACCTTAGTGTGTGTGAAAAAAACCCTCCAATGCAACAAACCAAAAAAAATGATAAGTGTTTGAGTGTGTGGGGGGGTTTTATAACCCCTATGTTCGCAGCCATGCATGGGTGCACAAGTGTGTGGCTTGCTCTCACATTCGCGTGCGTGAAAAAATGTTATTATTATTATTATTATTTATTTTAATTTTAATTTTCCAATTTTTTATTTTTTTATGTTTTTCTAATTTTCTAATTTTTTTGTTTATTTTTTTTACTCTAGAATTCTAACTCTAATAAAATTTTCTTCTCTCGAATCCCAAACTGTGAGTCTAGGAGTCAAAAAAAGTAGGGGGTCCCCATTCCTAGTGAGGAATGGGGCATGTGTTATGGACACCACAACAAGTTACTCCTAAAATAATTCCAAATCCCCTTTGGATGTTAGCAAAAGTAAACTCTGAAAACTGAAATACTGATACTCGGCATGCACATAGTTAATGTTGTAACTTGATAAATACTGAATGTACTTGGTAACTAATTAGCTTTGTGAATCTTAAGATGTTTTTAGTGATTATCATTACTTAATCTTAATTGAAATCATGAAATAAATAGCATGAACACATATGACACCAATATTTAATGTGGAAACCCAATTTGGGAAAACCACCAATTGTACCTAGTTACTATTTTTCACTCTTCTGATGTGAGCCCTATTAGGAGCCAACCCTGTTAAAGGTTACAAAACACACTATTAGGTGTCACTCTATTAAAAGATTTAATCACCCTGTTATGAGTGGCCTTGTTAGAGGTCTTGAGACAATTCAATAGAACTACCACCTTGTTAAAGGATTTGCAAATAGTTGTTAAGCCAAATATGTTAAGAGATTTATATCACTACTGCAATGGTTAGAGAGTATCAATGAAATGACCTGATTTAGATTCAACTTAGTTGCTGATTATAGATCTTTGTTATGGCTTGTACTTGATCCTTGATGATTGAATATAGTTTTTCTGCTCCACAAGGATATTCTTCTTATCCTTCCAATTTGCTTCCTCTCTTCATCCTTTTAATTCATTCATCATAGCTTGCATACTTTGAAATCACAACTTGACCTTATACTTATATCTTTCATATTGCCAAGTCATCTCAAATACAAATTAGAATAATTAATATTCATCACCATAGTCAACTAGAACCAATAGATAAATCAATTGGGAAAAATATGTTAAAATAACAAAATCCTTCATTAGTTGACCCATCTCAATAGAAACTAACTCAAAAGTGATTTCTTGTGTTAACCAATAGAATATCAGTTAACACTACAAACTTGCTAAAATCCTTTGCTAATCGAGTGAGCTCAGTTACACTAGTTCCATCCAACTTTCCTTCATTAACCAAGTGAGCTCGATTAACACTCATCTTTTGCATGCTTTTCTTTGATGCCCTAGTGAACTTGGTAGATACTATATTCTAAACTAGGCAACCATAGGAACACTCAGTAGACACAGAAAGTTGTCTTCACTACCCAAGTGAGCTTGGCATATACTGACTGATAATGATATGAAATTTTTGTAACATCAAAGACAATACACAATTAATCAATTGTATCCAACATCATTTAGTTTCATAGCCATCTCTCTTCTTCTCTTAAGGGATTTCCTTAACTCTTCTTTTGTTATTTCTAATTGTTGTAACCTGATCTTGATTTCAATCATCTGATTCTCAATGACCTCTCCCAACTTATACACTTCCATCAACATGAGTGTATCCTCTCAATTTGTTAGGCTTCTTGACAAGCAAACCAAGCTTTGATACCAATTGTTCAAATAAGTATATGGGGAACCAGATACTGAGAGAGGGAATGAATTGAGATCTTAAACTTTTGAGTTTAAACCCAATTTCATTAATTCACACCTTATTCATCTCATAGATTTATCAATAAAACTATAATTTTGAAACATAAATGACATACATCACATCCATAAAATTTCAACACATGACACAATGATTTGGTTACCCATAAACACTTCAAGATGAAGGTAAAACTAGGGTGGGCATAAAACCCACAAATGTTCATTGTTGCAATAATAAAATTAACCTATTAAGGTTACACTATTTGACCATAAAATATGATCTACCCTATGAGAGTTCTACCCTATTAAAAGCTTAAGAGACTATTAGGTCTCACCTTGTTAAAAGATTTTACACTCACAATAAAGTAAGGACCCTATTAGGAGATTTACATAGGCTTGTTAGGACCACTCAGTTAATAGATTTACCCTGTCTCAATTATAAAATAATTAATTTAGTACTTGACCCTCAATTTCCTCTACAAGCTGATCTTGGGTATCCTCTTTCTTGTATCCCTAACCTTACAACATTTTATACAAGGTTTTTTTTCCTCACACAATTAGGGCTAGAATAAGTCATCCAATATAAAAATAATGGTTGACACCTTTACAATAGTGAATTCATTTTTAGCTTCAGGGGCGCTGACCCCAAACCCTTGAAGTAATAATCTGGGGGGAAACTACACTGAATAAAGTGAGAGAACTTAAGCCTTGAGTCTGACTAGGCTCCACATCACAATAGAATAAAGGTGAGAAAGTGTTATATGTTTCTCTTAAAGAAGACCCATATCAGGAAATGTATGTAGAAGGAAAAGCACTTATTCTCATGTTAGTAAAAATGATGCATAGATTATTGATAGGGGGTGTTTACGTCACATGATTGGTGATATTAGTAAGTTTGATAAGCTAGAAGAATATGATGGAGGAACTATTAAACTTGGAAATGATGTCCCATGTACTATGATGGGTAGAGTTTCATTAATGCTAAATGATAAAATAAGATGTGATGATGCTTATTGGGTTTAAGAACTAAAGTACAATTTGTTGAGTGTTACATAGTTGAATAATAAAGGTCACATATTGAAATTTCAAAACATGAAGGTAAAGATCTATGATGATGATGATGTAAACTTGATTGTTACTAGAGAGAACACAAGAGGTAATTTATTTTCCCTAGATCCTACTATTAGTACATGCCTATTTGAAAAAGTTGAGTATTTATGATGGTGATAGAAAAGACTGTCATGTAAACTTTTAGAATATGGTTAGAGTAAATATAAAGAAGAAAGTGAGAGGCTTACTAAACTTGCATAAACATGATAATGCTATGTGCAAGCAATGTCAACTTAGTAAGATGACTAAGTCTAGTTTTTTAAGAAAGACACATTCATCTAAGGATATTCTTGAATTGGTATGTATTGATTTTTGTGGTCCTATGCAATTTGAGAGCTACTATGGAGATACATATTCATTTTGTTTGATAATGATTATTCTAGAATAATGAGAGTTATTTTTTTTGAAGTTTGAATCTGATTCTTTTCAAATGTTCAAGGGGTATAAAGCTAGAGTTGGAAAATAAACTGGAAAGTAGCTAAAATGTTTGAGATATGATAGAGGTGGTGAGTTTTTTTGGTGAATTTACTAACTTTTGTGTTGATCATGGAATTAATAGATATCTATCTACAGCGAGGACACTACAATAGAATGAGATTGTAGAGAGCACAAATAGATCTATCGTTGATTATACTAGAACACTATTGATTGAAAAGGTAGTTGCACAAATATTACAGTGAAAATCTATAAGCACTTATTTTTACACTCTGAACTGAGTTTAGTTGAAGAAAGGAATAAACAAGACACCAAATGAACTATGGTATGGTCATACACTAAATGTAAGTTATTTCAAAATATTTGGAAGTAGGTGTTATATTCATAAAGATGAAAGGAATGGAAAGTTTGATTCAATAGGAGATTAAGGTATAATCCTAGGTCACTCTACTAGGAGTAAGGCTTATAAATGTTTGAAAAAAGTAACTAGCAAAATGATTGAAAGTGAAAATATGAGAATTGATGAGTTTGAAGATAAGAATGATGAGAAGAGAAAGAAGGAACCTAAGGATAACAACAATTTTTTATATGTTTATGATGATGCATCTATTATTATGCCTAAGAACCAAACTAAGTCATTGCAATGGTAGGAAACAATAGAAAGTTGTTGAGCAAAAACCTACATTACTCAAGCCATAGACAAAACTACCAAGCATATTTTTTATCCCCAACCAAGTAATGATAATGTTGGAGATCATAGAGTTGAACCTATCTTAGAAAAGTATGTGGGAAGGAACCATTAACAAGATCAAATCATTGGAGATAAAAGTGTTGGAGTCTTGAAAAGAAGTAAGGTGAAGGAAAATACATGTTTGATTGATGAATTTGATCCAAGAACTATGAAAGATGCACTTGATAATGTTGAATAGATCAATGCTATGAGTGAAGAAATAGAGTAGAACAATACATAGACACTAGTACCGAGACCCAAAGATGAAATTATATTTGGAACCAAGTGGCTATTGAGGAACAAGTTGAATGATAAAAAATAGTTGTGACGAACAAGGCTATTCTTATTTGTAAAGGTTATGCCCAAGAAGAAGGAATTCAATATGGAGAGACCTTTGCACCTATAGCTAGATTGGAAGGAGTCAAAAAATTGTTATCTTCTATAACTTACAAGAGATATAAAGTCTATCGAATGGATGTTAAGTCTATGTTTTTTAATGCAATCTTGGAATATGAGGTATACATTGAAGAATAAGAAGGATTTGTGGAGCCAAATCAAAAGCACTTGGTGTGTAAACTAAAAAAAGCATTGTATGGATTAAAGCAAGCACCAAGAGCATGGTACAAAAGATTAGATTTGTTAGAAAAAAGTGATAACAATAAATTATACTTAAAATTTGAAGTTTAAAACAAAGTCCTAATTGTTGAGATATTTTTGATGATACAATATTTGGTGGTAATGATTTGTTGTGCAAATCATTTATTGATGAGATGAGAAAGGAATTTGACATGTCTATATTTGGTGAGAATAATATTTCCATTGGTTTTACAAGTTCATCAAACAAAAGGTAATATATATGTTACTCAATCTAAGTACATTAAGGAGATATTGAAGACATTTGGTATGGATGAGTCAAGGCTAGTGGACACCCCCATGCTTATTGGATGCAAATTATCTATGAAAGATAATACTACTGAAGTGAATGAGACATAATTCATATCAATGATTAGCAAGTTACAATATATAGTACACAACATACCCAATATTGCACATGAAATGGGTATATTTGCAAGATTTTCCTCTAATCCTAAAGAGACATATGACTACAGTTAAGAGGATATTTAGATATTTGATAGAAAAAGAAGACTATGGACTATGGTACAAGAAAGAAGGTCATTTTGAGGTTAGAGTTTATACTGATGATGATAGAAAGAGCACTAGTGGTGGAGCTTTCTTTTTAGGAGAAAGGTTGACTACATGGTTGAGAAAGAAACATAGTTGTATATCACAGTCTATAGTTGAAGCTAGGTATGCTTCTACTACTATTAACTATTCAAATATTGTTATGGATCAAGCAAGTTTTGGAAGGTATGCAAGAGGAAGTCATCGAGCTAGTTACTATCTATTATGACAAAAAAATTGCAATTAACATATCAAATAATCATGTGATGCATGAAAAAACCAAGATTATATCTATCAAGTATCACTACTTGAGGGAGGAAGTGCAAGAGAAACAAGTAAGATTGGAGTATGTGAAGTCTAAGAAGAAAATTGCAGATATATTCACCAAGTCATCACCCGAGGATGCTTTTGAGTAGGGGTCCTTCCCCTATCCAAGATTCACTAAGAAAGGATGCATGTTGTATCAATTCATGGATGATGATAATATCTTTGTGAAGTTGATGCAAGAGTTCACTCTTTAGGGACTATTTTGTGAAGTTGTGAAGGTGATTGTAATGAAGCATATGTAATTAGTTTGTGCAAGGTACAAGGTATAACTACAAGGTTTTATAAGTTTCACATTAAATCTTATAGTTACCTTAGGAATTTTAATCAAAGGGGGAGAAGTGGACTTAGGGAGAAATTATTTTGAAGGAGAGAATGTGTAAAGGGAGATGAGTGAGTATGAAACAAGATTTTTGTCAAAGGGGGTGATTTTTCTAAATAGAAAAAGTATATCAAAAGGGAGATAAATTATCAAAGTGGATCATGTGATATTGCAAACTAAGCTAATGAACCTGATGATGAACAAAGAACCTATTGTAGAGAACCTAAATGAAGTCAAAGAGCTAAAGATATGTTCATATTTTATGGTATATTGTTTCATAATGTAATGTTATTGTATGTGATAATGTCCTATGCATTTCAATAAATGCCGAAGGGGGAGATTGTTATGTATGTGGAAGATTAATATCAATTGTTATATTTTGATTGATGTTCAACCTTAATTGGTTATACATTATGCTAATTTAGTAGAGTACCTTATCATTTAATTAATGAAGATGATTTGAAGAAAGTATAATGATGATTTAAGTGCTCCTAAGTGTATGGTATTCAATGGACACTTGACTAAGTTAGGCACTAATAGTTTAATGTTGGTTTGATTATTTTACATCATTTTATTAAGTTTTGAGATCATGTCTAAGCAAAATAGTTTGGTCAATGAATGAAGAACCATAGTAGTATCTAACCTACTATAATTGTCACTAAGCACCTAATGAAGAAGTGAAGAATGTGTAGTGTTAAACAAAAAATTACAATGTTAACCAAGAAAGATTTAATTTTAACTAAGCATGTAAAGGAAGAAAAGTTTAGAAAATATTTAATCTGAAGGCAATATTGATAAAATAAAAGATTGATTGACAAGTTTCAAAGATAAGGATGAATTTGGTTATGAGATCAATGACTAGACAAATTCAAAGAAGAGATAATGAATTAAATTTAACAATTTGAATTGGAACACAAATTTGAAGGTGGAATTATATTTCCTAAGCATCTAGATCCAATGAATCTGAACTTGATGAAGATCTCATGATTGTGATTAAGCAGAAAAACCTAGAAGATTCGAGAGGAGTGGAAATAAATTTCTATTTAAGGGATGAAAACAATTTTCATTGTTGTTGATCAAGCTGAAGAAGAAAGTGATAGCCAAAAGGAGACCCAAGCAGAACAACATAGTAAAGATCAAGAAAGTGAAGTGCTAAGTTGATGTGTGAGGTGTATGAATCAACCAAAAAGGGATTAGAAGGATTGAAAGAGGAAAAAGAATGAGTGACATAGAGATATAAACAAGCAAGGTAGTGCTAAAACCTAAGAGATCATTTCACAATTAATTTCTTATCATTCTAGCAGAAAATATCTTAACTGAATGGGCCTAGTAGTCTTATTGAAATCCCATATGGTTTTTTTTTTTTGAATTTTTAATATGTCCTTTTAGAGTACGCCACTCTTTAGAAATTTCAAGGAGTGATAAGGTATAGATGATCTTTGGTGAAAATCATCTAACAATTCACATTAATAATGTGTATTTAACCTTTAATAGGGTTGTCTCCTAACAGATATCACTTCAAAAGAGTGAAATTTTTAGGTTGCTAGTTCCCATGTGGTTTTTCCCTTAATACAATTTCTAGTTAAATATTTGTGTCAAAATCATGTGGATGCTTATTGTGTTGCATGTTTATTTCATATTTATTATTTATAATTATAACTTAGTATCAGTTGGAAGTTTACTTTGATACTCAATATATTAAGTTGATAGTTGGGTGAAAAGTTTATATCAATTTATATTATAATGTTAGATCTGTTTATCGAGTTAATTATCTGAAAGAGTAAAGTGTTTGAGTAGAGGAAAAGTGTTTTAAGGCCTATAGGATAAATTGTTATAACTAATTCACCCCCTCTCTCTATTATCTAACATAATTTTTAGATGATACTATGTTGTATGGTGACACCAATATTAATAAAGAAAAGACTATACAAACCATCCTACTCAACTATATGTTAGTTTTATTGCAGGTAATTAATCTAGCCAAGTCAAAAATATTCATTTTCAATATAGAGGCAAGATTACAATAAAAGTTAAGAAATGTCCTAAATATAAAAAATAGCTACACTCCCTTGTAAATATTTAGGTATTTAATTAAAGGCAAGAAAGAGTCAATCTCAGTGTTGGGACAATCTACTTGATCAAGTTAAAGGTAGGATTCAATCTTCAAAAGGAAAATGAATCTCTTTAGCTTGTAGGATTACCTTGCTAAAACAGGTTCTTCCAAGTATTCCTATCTACCAACTTTTAGTTTTGAATCTTCCAATCCAAAAAAGGAATAACTTTAACAAAATATTAAAGGAATTTTTTTGGCAAGGTACTAAGAATAAGCATAAAATTTCATTGATGGAATGGGTTAAAATTTGTAGACCTAAAGAAGAGGGTGGCTTCAAAATTAGAAATCTTAAAGATCAAGATTTGGCTCTAGGATCCAAACACATTTGTATGATGGTACTAAAATCCCATTTAAAATAGACTAAGCTCCTCTTTAATAAATATCTCAAACCAAGGGACCCATTAGGTGTGCTTGGAACAAAATCTCCCCCAAGAGGATATTGTGGAACTTCATGTTAATCTAAAGATTTTTAATTCTAGGAAAGGTCACTTGGAAAATTGGTAAAGGGGATAAGGTGAGGTTTTGGTCTGACTCATGGGAAGGTTACCAAATTATTAATAAAATCGCTAAAGGTTAGTCAACTAGAGATATGCTAGAAAATATATTGGGCCTTACTTGAATAACTATTCAGTCCTAGATGATTCCACCTCGATAAGGTGGAGATGGAAATCCTTTAAGGACTTTAATATCCCCTCAAAGGAGTTTTATCTACTAAAGAGAATCTTAAAGGATGGGAAATTCACCTTATCCCATGAGAATGATAGATTTATTTGGGAAGGATATAAGAGAGGGGAATGTAACCCTGAGGATGGTTATAATTATCTTGCAAGTTTGATAAATTATTATAGGATGGAACTCCCATAGCCTCTATGTTGGAATTCCCTCTACTTACCTAAAGTGGGGGTATTTTCTTGGTTGGCCTTATAAAAAAAGATTCTCACAGCAAATAAATTTAGACGGATAGGTTTTAGAGGGTCATCTTAGTGGCCTTTGCTTGACAATTTAGAGAAAGATTCAAATCATATATTACTTAATTGTGAATATGCATATGCATGTTAGAATTTGTTTTTTAATAAAATGAACCTTAGGTTGGCCCTCCCTTTTTTCATCAAGGACCTTTTTCTATCATGGCCAAGAATGTACCTAAATAAAAATTTCAAAGGCATTTGGACAACTTCTCCCTCCATTATAATATGGGATATTTGGAAAGAAATAAATAGAAGAATTTTTAAAAATATAAGCATGGACATTGATCATATTATTATGAAGATAGAAATTATTATTGTTGAAATTTTAAATAGTAAATTAAATAACAATAATGGAACATCTCAACCTATAACTCATTGGGATGGTATTGTGAGAAATAGATAGCCAGATTTGAAGCTCCCACCTTTTTTTAGGATAGGTGGAGTCATTAGAAAAAACAAAAGAGGAGAATGCTACTAGAAAGCACCAGCCATAGGCTGGATAAAATTGAATTTTGACAGTGTTTCCCAAGGTAACCCTGGACTAGCAGGGGTTGGATTTTGTGTAAGAGACCATTAAGGTGGTACCTTAGTAAAATTATCTAAATTAATAGGTACATCTATTGGAAGTTTAATTGGGAAACTAAGATACTAGGAGGGGGGTGAATCGGGATCTATAAAACTTTTATCCTTCAAAATAACTTAACTGTATTCACCATTCTTAGCTGCGTTTTCTGGGTAGATTGTGTTACAATTTTTGCATCAACGTTTCGGATCACACTCTGTGATCCATCATCAGGATGAGAGAGCAGAAGGAAAAAAGTAGAAAGATTGCAGACCCAATAAGGATAAAAAGGTTGGGAAAGGAAGGGGGGCTAGGTGCACCACAATCAAGACAAGTTAGAGGTTCAACAATAGGGACAAGGAGGGAAGGGGACCCCAAAAAAAAAAAAAAAAGAAGAAGATAAAAATACATCCAACCACAAGAGAGAAAACAACCACCAGAAATAATGACAGAAAAACCAAAGTGAGAGAAAAAATAAAACAAAAGAGGGTGACCCGAAGGGTGAATATGAAGGCTGGAAACAAAATAAAGACGCAACAATAGATGAAAATGTACAAATATGCATGAAATTTATTAATATATAAAACAATTATAAATATGAACAACCTAAAGAAATGCCAACGAAATTCTAAATGAATAATGACCAAGTAATATAATAGAAATTATTATTATATAATAATGGTCATTATTATATAATAATAATCAATATTATATACTCGTAATCATTACTATATTATAATAAAGGAAATAATGGTAAAAGACTGAAACGACACTAGAAAGGGGACTATGAGACAAAAATGGCAAGGATATCTAGTATTCAACATATTAACCATCTCATATCTAGCTTATGCATAAAATAACTTTGAAAATCAAATGCTGAAATAAATTTAACTATGCATCACATGCTTGAAATGTAAACACATAACACAAAAGATTTGGTAATCCATAAAAACTTCAAGTTGAAGGTAAAACTGGGGTGGGATGACACCCACAAATCTTTACTACTGCAATAACAAAGTTAACCTATTAGGGTTAAAATTTTGATCACTTTTGATAATCTACCCTACGAGGGGTCTTCTCTATTAAAATATTTTAAGACTATTAGGTCTTACATTGATTAAAGGATTTTACACTTAGAATGAAGTGAGGACTCTGTTAGGAGATTTATAATGATTTGTTAAAACCACTCTATTAAGAGATTTACCCTAATTCAATCTGCCAAAACTAGTTCATTACCTAGTCCTTTAATTTGCACTTATAGTTGTTGATTATGGATCTCCTCCTTCCAATCTCTGATCTAATCTCCAATCTAATATAACTTTACTCTTTCCTTTACTACTTCATTAAGTCACTAAACTCTGTTCTTCACATCATTCACATGTAACATCCAAAGCTTAACTCCTCCACACACTTCTCACAATTTGCACTCTCTTCTATGATATCTCACTCTATATAATAACATTTGGATCTACCTATTTAAAGACATTTGTAGAGTCTTCTAGACAGTTCCCTTTTTTTGTCTTCATCTGATTGATTATTCATCCCTAAAAGGGATGATGATCCACGTCAAAATGCATAACAACTTTTGTAAAAAACTATATGATCATTGAATATCATGTTCATGTCCACTCAAAAAGGTTTACCTCAAAGTTTGTATCATTCCATACTTTTATGTTCTCTCTATGTTACTTAGCACTCATTGTCTCTAATGCTTAGTCATAAGTACTCTTTCTGTTGTTGTTTGGCCTTAACTATATTGACTCCTTTTGTATAACTCAACAACTATTTTCTCTATCTACTTGGCATTCACTATACTCAACTTATATTGAAAGTACTAAGAAACTAAATAATTTTTCAACTCCTAAAGAGCTCAAAATATACATAATTATTTATAAGCCTTGACATGACTTGACCTATATAGAGTAACTTGGTCATAGTGACGATCGACTGACTCTGACTTATATATGACTAAGTGTTTTACACTAATAGACAACAAAACTTAGAGATACCAAAAATCTCCCCCTTTGACATTAGTTGATAAAATACTTTGTCATGATTACATCTTTACAATAAAAAGGTAATAGTACTCCCCCTAAGCCAATGACTCAGTTCTTTTAAAACTTCAAAACTTTTTCTTTTACAATACAATACATACTTTACATGACTCAAATCAGTCCAATTGTAGCTTTGTCATACCTTGTCTATTTTTTGTCTCTCTAAACTACATATCTCTATATTTTTACCATTTGATCCCCTTTGTAACTCATAATTCCCCCTTGTATATATCAATCATCTATCTCATCATTCCCCTTTTTCTTGACACTTATGTATGTTGTTGGGGTGATTTTTTTTTGGGGTTGTGTAGGTGGAATCAAACCATATTTTTTAGTGAATGGCTTATGAATTTGATTGATCATGGAAAGAGCATTACATCATGTGGTTCTTGTTGATTCCAAAACATGAATCTTTATCACCATATTCTTTGCCAAGTCAATTAAGCTATCAATAATCAAAATAATATGATCTCTTTGCACTATATTTTTCACTAAAGTTAGCTCTCATTGCATAACCTCAAAATGAGGTATCAACATTGACTAAATGGAGATGAGTTTGGCCCTCATTTTTCTATCTATTATTTGTAGCTTAACCAACCTTCCTTGTGCAAACAACAATCTACTATAATGCATTAAGATTGATTCGGCTAACTAGGAGATAGAACTACCTAATTGCTTCATGTCATCTTGAATCCTCTAAATGTTTTCCTAAAATTCATTTTTAAACCTTGGAACATCACGAAGTATATTGTACAAATCTTATACTTTCTTTACAAGTTCTTCTATGTTATGTACTAGTTCTTGCAACTCAACTTTTATGACTGCAATGATAGTAGAAACTTTCTCTATTACTCTCTTCTCAAATTTCTTTTCAAACTAGGCCATAAGTTTTTCATTTGCCTTAATATCATCAATATTAACTTTGTCAACAATTTTCACTAACTGAGATATGATAGGGGCTTGTTCATCAATGGTCTAAATATCAAAGGCATCAACAAATATGTCTTTAATATCATGCAACACATGTTTGTGTTATTATTCTTGCCTAATCTCTTATTGATGTTTCTTTCTTGCTAGAATGTCTTGCAAGATGACAATGTTTCTGAAAAGTGAGATTGGCTAGATCCCATTTTGGCATATCAATAACTTCATCCAAACTAATAGTATTATCTAGAGAACTAACATTTTTCTTCTTTTATTTGTTTTTCTTTTGAGTTTTGATGCTCGACACTACTAGAGTAAGAGTGGGTGATGAAGTGTCACCACTCAGTCTTTCCTATACTTTATTTCTTGGAACAACAATAGTAGCAATCAGCACTACATTCTCTTTTTCTATTTCTTCTTCTTTCTATCCAGTATCCTTATTTCCCTCATCCTGAGGTGTGAGGCCTCGTCCTGACCCATCATAGCATAGATATTGTATTTCCATTTTGTTATTTAGGATTGGATATCTCGACATATATTTTGATACTTGATGGAAAGTAAATTTTGCTAGTTATCCAATGATATTTACCTTGTGATTTTCCATTGTGATCTGTATTAGAACTTAATTTGGCATAATCAATGAATTAATGGATATTTATTTAGCACTTCCCTACTATGATAGAAAATGGACACCCTATCAAGCCTTGTATGGTAGACCTTGCAGGACACCCTCAAGCTAGGATAGGATCAAGGACAGAGTATCCATTGGACCACAATTGGTCAAGGACATAGAACAATAGGTGACACAAATTAGGCAACAACTTAGAGAGGCCTAGGATAATAAAAAGAAGTATGCAGATGCCAAGAGGATAGATAGAGCGTACATGGTGGGTGATAAAGTATTCTTAAGGGTGTGACCTCATAAGAGTCCAATCTTTTATGGAAAGTGCTCTAAGCTAGCACCTCATTTTGTTGGACCCTTTGAGATTTTGGAGTAGATAGGACTAGTCACCTATTGTCTAGCCCTACCACCTAGCCTATCATGTATCCATGATGTATTTCATGTTTTTATATTGTGGAAGTATATTTATGATGAGTCTCACCTCATAAATTGGGATGCCTTGCAGGTGGAGTTAGATGGACAAATAGCCTTGGAGCCCATTCACATATTGGCTTGGTGGACCCTCTCACTTCAAGGGAGGGAGCTGAACTAGGTTAGAGTCTAGTGGAACTATTATGATGAGGTCATGGCATCATGGGAGGATGCAGCATAGTGATACAGGAGCTTTTAATAGCTTTTTTAAAGCTTTTAATGTTTTCCTTAGTTTTTAGAAAGTTGATTTTTATTAATAACCTTAAAATATTACTTCCAATCTCAAATGTTAGTTGGTAGTTCATCTTGTCTCAATTTTAGGAAGCTTCACAAAAAAATTAGCTTTTTTCGAGTTGTTTTAAAATTTACCAAAAATGGCAAAAAATAGTTTTATGAAAAAAATGCCAAAAATGGTAATTTTGGATTTTGTATTTAAAATTGTAATTTATCTCATTGTAGGAGGAGAAGGATTTGGAAGAATAATAAAGAAGAAAATGGAGTTCTAATATTTATTTTTTTGTTCTTTCCCTTTTATGTTTATGTTAATTATTTGAGGAATTTTGGCTGCATCATCTGGTATCAGAGCAAAGAAGGTCTAGGAAAAGGAGATTTTTGTATTTGTGTAGTTGTAAGTTTATGTTTATGTAGGTTGAGAAGAGGAACTAGTTTCCAAAAAATCAAGGTAGAAAAGAAAAGATCTAGTTGTGACGAAGGATGAACTCATTTGAAGAGCTAGATTTGTTGATGAAGTATTTGCATAAGAAGAAAGAAGAAAATAAAATAAAAGAGAAAGAGAGGAAGAGGAAGGAGGAAGAGATGAGGAAATCAGAGTTGAAAGAAATGTTAAGAAAATTACAAGAAAGTTAGCAGCAATTAAGAAAGCTAATGGAATTAGAAAAGCAAAAATCGTACCTACCAATCAAGAAGAAGATCGCATGGCCTATTCAGAATAAGAAAAGAAAAGAAGAGACACATAAATTAAAGGAAGAGGTAGAAAATGAAATGGTGAGTATATATACAACTATTTTGACATCAATAATTGAAGAAGACATGGTATACACAATCCTAGAAGAGTCTTGTTGTCATTTTCAATTACCTAAATATGATGTTTTAACTAAGCAAGTGGAGATGCATGATGACAATAATGTTTCTAATGAATACTTTTTAGATTTTTTTTTAATGTAGTAGATTCAAGGTTGCAAGGGTATTATTTGAATTGTGGTAATGATCAATATGTTGATATATTATATGTTGAAGACATAAATGAATATGGTACAAAGGTTTATACAAATGCAGTGGAATTTTTTATTTTAAAGGATGAGAAGATGTTGAATAGATTATGGGTTAAGAAAAATAAAAGTAAGAGAGATCCAGTGACAATTAGAAAGATGAATGATAAAATGTCAAAAAATTGGAAGACCAGGAAGGAGGAATAAACTTGAATTCCTCTGAGTAAATAAAAACAATGTTTGATACAATGGAAGGAAAAGTTCTATAAAAGAAACTATACATATTCAAAAAATAACTTGCAAGAGTTGCGTTCTTTCAACCAAAGGAGAATGATGTAGGAGCTTTTAGTGGCTTTCTAAGCAAGAGCTTTTAATAGCTTTTTAAAAAGCATTTAATGTTTTTCTTAGTTTTTAGAAAGTTGGTTTTTATTAATAACCTCAAAATATTACTTCCAATCTCAAATGTTAGTTGGCAGTTCATCTTATCTCATTTTTAGGAAGCTTCATGAAAAAAATTAACTTTTTTCGAGTTGTTTTAAAAATTACCAAAAATGGCAAAAAAAATAGTCTTATGAAAAAAATGCCAAAAATGGTAATTTTGTATTTTGGATTTAAAGTTGTAATTTATCTCATTGTAGGAGGAGAATGATTTGGAAGAATAATAAAGAAGAAACTGGAGTTCTAATATTTATTTTTTTGTTCTTTCCCTTTTATGTTTATGTTAATTATTTGAGAAATTTTGGCTACATCACATAGATGAGAGCACAGTACCCCTATCTTTTTTATGAACTCCAAGAGGAAGTTCATGCCTAGGGGGGAGGATGTGAGGTCTCACCCTGACCTATTATAGCATAGATACTGTATTTCCATTTTGTTATTTAGGACTGGATATCTTGACATATATTTTGATACTTGATGGACAATAAATTTTGCTACTTATCCAATGATATTTACCTTGTGATTTTTTATTATGATCTATATTAGGACTTAATTTGGCATAATCGATGAATTAATGGATATTTATTCAACACTTCCCTACTATGATAGAAAATAGAATTATGTTGTGATTCAAAATGCTTAAATTGATCTTGTTAGGAAATTCAGTAATATTCAAATTTTGAGGTTTAATGATTAAATGTATGTAAAAAAATGATGGAGAATAGGAAGTTAATTATGGAATATGTTATATGTGAAATGTAGAATAAAAATTTTTTATCACGTATCATTACTTTCATATGTATTTTATATGGGACTATTCATTGGATTATTGATGCTCAAGTTTAGTGTGCAAGAAAGGAACTATGGAAAACATAATGGGAAACAAGGTATAAATACATGTTAATATGATACTGCACAAGTGAATCTTTGGAAGATTCATAAACCTCATTGTGATGTGTTTATTTTGCAAATGTGAGATGTATGTGTGTAGTATATATTTCATGAGTAGAATTAGAACATGTCATGTGTGATGTATACTGAAATTTTGTGTGTCACTTGACACTTGTACTTGTTATGTGGAAATGACATGTTCTCTGAAGATGGATCATGTAGCCACCTTATCTCAAGTTAAATTTTTTAATTGAGAATTAGACTTAATTACCTTTATTTAGTAAGTTATACAAGGGTTACCCCATAAGAAATTTGGAATTGGACTTTACCTAGCATTGTGAGGTCCAAAAGTAGCTCTAAAGTGAATTTATGATGAAAATAAAACCTACCCATTATAATACTTTAAGTTAGGGGGCTAATAATGACCACTATGGTGCCTAGAAGACCTAGGGGACACCAAAGAGAATGAATTTTATATTGAATCCGAAAATGGGAGTCATATATAGGGGCATGGTCAAATTAGAAACCCACTTGCCCACTCTCTAACTTTAGAGACATTTACGGTTTGGAGGAAGAGGATAAGGAGCTCTACTACAACTTTCATTGCCATTGCTTGGAGTAAGGTTAGTATCCATGATCTATGGTGTCTCTTCATTTCATCATAGATTTGATATGGTGTTCTTCCATTGCATTGTAGATTTGTTATGGAGTAGATATGGTTTTGTGAAGAATCATGTTGTATGTGTGTTGAATGTGAGAAGGTTATGAGATTTCTTTCTTGAATCTTGTTTTTTTTTTTTTTTTTTCATGTTTATTTTTTGTGTAAAAGGGGTGTGAAGCATCACTCACCCTTGGGAGAGTAGAGATTCTTGGGTGAAGGTGTTAGTTGGGCTCACCCATGTAGTTGAGAAAACTCTCCCATGTGTGGAGATGATTTTGATGTGTTTCAATGGAATATGATCTTCATAATTACTTGCATCCTTGGGAGGTATAAGGTGGTGTATGAAGAAGGAATACATTGTTAAGCCTTGAAAGGACACGTTACTTATGAGAATATGTGAATATATATGATTCATGGATTTGAAATTCTCCTCATGGAGAGATCCCACCTTCACCCTATATCTTGATTCTATGGTAGAATCTATGTGCAAGCCTTGGGATGGGTTGTGTTGTGTTGTGTTGAATTTGTGTTGTTATAGTTTGCATGGTATGTGAATGTTAAAGTGTGCAACTATTTGTACCTTGTTTCCCCAAGCTTGGTGGGTGGCCTCCTTGAGGCCTAGGTTGGGAGGTGAGCCACCATGGTTCCCCATTTTTTTTTGTCTCTACTTTGCAGGTTTACTTGATGATCTTGGAAACTTGGAGTTCATGTAGTATATTCATTGCATAGGAGAGAAGACTCTATTGTAATGTGTTGAAATGGAGAAACAAACTCCATCTTGTTATGTGAATTAGTTTGTTTGTAAGAGTGTTATTATTATTCTCAATCATTTGTCATTAGAAAGATTGTGAATCATCTATGTATTGTAAAAAGAAAAAGTCCCTCCATTGTATATCTTGATATAGTGACTTCACCACCTTATGTGCATGCTTGAAAAATGTTAGATAAAAGCTTGAGAGGATCATGAAGGAAAGAGTTATTGTAGTGATGTTGTTGGTTCCTAATTTTGGATATGAATGCACTAAAGAGAAGAGTTAAGAATAAATTTAGGCATTTGTATGATGTAAATAAGATTATCCATTGTTATTCTATTATTCTCCATGCTCATAGAATAATTAGATGCTTTTTGTGATCAATATTGATTCATACATAATTGTAGAATATGCATTTTATTAGATAATGGAATCATATTTAGTTTAAATCATGAAATGGAAATTATTATGAAATTTGAATACTTGTTGTTCCTAAAGTTGCATGCAAAAGATTTCAATTATGTTTCATATAAAAGTATTCTTGTAATTCAATTGATAGCAATAGGGTAATTGTTATGAACACAATTGTTAGATTTACTCTATAGAATATGCATTGGATTGGATTTCACTATGTTAAAATATGATCAATTCATTTTTGAGACAATCATAAAAATCCATTAAGAAATCTAGCCAAAAAAATTTAACTTCAAAAGTAACCTATAGGTGCATATTTGCTTGCTAGAAAATGTATGGCAACTCAACTAAATAACTTCCCAAAAATTACAGTCAATAGAATATTAATATTTGAATAAAATAAGCATATTATACCTTTAGTAATATAAAAATATATCAGTCAACTTTCATAATAATGGGGGCTATCCAAGAAGTATACAAATTTATATAATTATATGAATGTATGGTTGAACAAAAGTACCTGTCCATCCTATGGACATGACCTGGTCATTATTAATGGTAGGTGAGTGTTTTTTTTTAAATATATATATAATATTACAAGTGGGGGAAGGTAGGACATACCTTTTCCCCCCCACTCCTCCTTGGTGGCCATACACATTAAGGAGGGCATTTATTGCCTTAAGCACCTAGGAAAGGCACGCCTTCCCCCTCCTTCCTCTTTCCCACATGGGAAGAGAGAGGGAAGGGTGGGGGGCATTGGAAAAAGGGAGGGTAGTTGGTTAGGGGTAGGGGTAGGTAGGTAAAGTAAGAAAGTTTTTTTTTAAATTTTTATTTAAAAAAAAAAAAATTGGTGCATTGCTTTAGGTACAAGGGGCAACATGGGGATTAGGGGTTAGAAAATTTCAATAGAAGAATTAAAATTTAAAAGATTAAAATGTTTATTTTATTAGGTAGAGGTAGTTAGGAGTAGTCTTAAGAAATTAATGAAATTTGGGAAGTTGGATTAGTAAGGATAATTGCATTTTAATCTTTGTATGCATGTATTAATTAAAGATGATTACTAAGGGGTGGTCTTGTAGCATAGATTTAGGAATAGTTCTAATTAATTTTTTTTTTTAAATGTTTGGGTAAAGAACTAAATCAGGGCATAGTTTTAAAAAAAGTAAGGTAAGTACATTGGGTATAAAATTAGTATTTTTGGAAAAATTAGTAAATTAAGAAAAACATAATAATAATATTAGTAATACATTAAAAAAATTAATAAATAAAGAGAATCAAATCAATAAATAATAACAAAGACATAGATAGTAGTGCATAACCAAATGATCAGGATAATCATAAAAGATCTTTGTGACACTATACCCTAAAACCATTTGTCTCATAAATTGAATTTTCACATGCCTTGTGAAGTGACTTAATCTGGAGAATTGTAGGTGAAGGGCTATAACCATAGAATCTCAAAACTTAGCTTGCATTTTGTAATAAGTAATCAAGCAACCATCTATAGGAAACTTGAATCTAGATTTCGAGTCGAAAAAATTTTGTCCCATCATCTATCTTTAGCACCTCCAAGTTTATGAATAGATTATGTATCTTACCTTCATATTTCTCTCTTGTTTCAAAAAAAAAATTAGTTGTGTTTTTGCCTTGTTGAATTTTTTTTTGGGCATGACATGAGACCTAAGACATGTGGTCCTTCTTGACCTATAGTAGATATCTCCACATTTTTTTCCTTGTCAATTCATCTTGCTATTGCTTCTTCCTTTTTGGTTCCTCAGCTTTTGAAGTCTTTATTTTCTCATCAACATTTTGTACTTGTACTTGTTGGAAACTTACAATTGGAATAATTATCGTTTTTCATTGATGTCAAATCTATGAATAAGACATATTGATACCTAATCTAAATGTCATATCTATTTGATTGATGAAGAGGATTTTAAGAGATACTCATAACAATTAAACCTAGAGGGAATGTTGACTTATGAAAGGAAGTTCCAATGAACATTTGATTAGATAGACTTTGATAAAGAAACATGATTGTTTTGTTGGATACAATTGTCTAATTGTGTGTTGTCTTTGATGTTACACAAATATCATATTAGTTTTATGATAGTGTCTACCAAGACTAGTTGGTCAGCAAGGCAATTTTCAATGTCTACCAAGCATTCCTAGAAATTTCTCTACATAGATAGTGTCTATCGAGCTCACTTAGGCATTGAAGGAAAGTGTAGCAAATAGCAATGTTAACTGAGCTCTCATGGTTAATGAAGGAAAGTTAGTGTTTACCGAGTTCACTCAGTCTCCAAAGGATTTTGCAAGGTTTGTACTATTAACTAAGATTCTATTGGTTAACATAGGAAATCATTTCAAGAAAAATGTTTACTGAATAGGGTCAGCTAATGAAGGATTTTGTTAATTTAAGAAATAAAGTTTAATTGTTTCAACTATTGATTCCATACAACTAAGGTTATGATTATTGGTGATTGTAAGTTGTGAATGAGCTGACTTGATAATTTGTAAGGTATATATGAAAAGTCAAGTTAAGATTCTAAAGTATGAGAAAGTATGCAAGTGTATTGATTGTTTGAAGAGGAAAAGTGTGAGTGAACTTTGAAGGATGGTTAGATATCCTTGAGGAGTAGCAAAGTTATATTTTGATCAAAGAGAATCTAGTGTGAAGTAGAAGGAATATCTATATCAGTAATTTAGTTGTATCTCATTCAGGTCATTTCATTGTTACTTTCTTACCATTGTAGTAGTGATTCCAAATTCTCTTAAGTAGAGTTGGTTTAATAGCCATTTGTAAAGCCTCCAATAAGGTGGCAGTTCTATTGAATTTTTCTAAAGACCTTTTGCAAGGCCACTCCTAATAGGGTGGTTAAATCCTCTAACAAGGTCACACCTAACAGTGCATTTTGTAACCTTTAACCAGGTTGGCTCCTAACAAGGCTTACTTCAAAAGAGTGAAAATTAGTAGCTAGTTACTTGGTGGTTTTTCCCATATTGGGTTTCCATGTTAAATCTAGTGTCTCATGTGTTCATGTTATTTCCTTTATGCTTGCATGTTAATCACTATGAATGTTTAAGATCAGTTAAAGTTAACATACACTACATTTACTGAGTTACAACAAATTTGTGTATGTTTACTGAGTGATAATAGTTACTAGTTTTATCAGACATCTAAGGGATCTTTAGATTTTTTTTTGGTAACTAATTCACTCCTCCTCTCAA
Organism: Cupressus sempervirens; assembly: GCA_028749045.1. Taxonomy (NCBI): domain Eukaryota; kingdom Viridiplantae; phylum Streptophyta; class Pinopsida; order Cupressales; family Cupressaceae; genus Cupressus; species Cupressus sempervirens. The sequence goes on along the minus strand of CM053793.1, from coordinate 743,857,055 downwards.
TTACTCCATATATATTTCCAAAAATTGGTATCAAAACTTTTGGTGCTTGTAGGAAGGGTTTCAAGGACCTAAGCTAAAGATTAAGATGTCTTGCAAGAGAGAAATTCCAAGGATTAATAGAGATAACTTTTCAACATGGTAGGGACTAATGAGACTTCATCTAGTTTCCATTGGAGATATAGGATTAAAATACCTAGATGAAGAATATACTACTCCTTCTGGTACATTATCTATTAACAACATTGTTGAGAAAAAGACTCATAACACCATGATTATAGACATTGCATCCACTCTAAGCTATGAAGAACTTGATGATATCAATGACTACAAAAATTCCTCTGAAATGTGGAACAAGCTAAAGGATATCTATGGTAGTGATGAAAATGTGAGGAGAGTCAAAGCAGAAAACCTAAGAGGACAATTTGATCAGATGAAAAAGAGAGAGGATGAAAACATTGCCAAATATGTTGAAAGGATCAAAGCAACTGCTAGTGCAATCAAAGCTTTTGGAGGATATATCAAGAAGGAAACTATTATAAGTAAAGTTCTTAGAACATTGCTTCCCATTTATGCAATCAAAGTATCTTCAATTCAAGAAAGAAGATGTGAAGAAAATCATATAAGATAACTTTGGATGCCATAGTAGGAAGATTGACAGCCTTTGAGCTAGATAACTATGACAATTATGTTCCAGCCTCCAAGAATATTGAATATGCATTTTAATCCAAGCTTTCACTTAAGGAAAAAGGTAAGAAGATAAAGGATTCCCAGTCAAAGAGTGAAGAAGAATCAAAGGAAAGTTCTGATAGTGATCTTGAAGTTGTTGAAGCTCTATTTGCAAGGAAATATTCTAGAGGCAGAGGAAAATACAAAGGTAAAGTTCCCCTAATCTATTTTTCATGTGAAGAAATTGGTCATATTGTAGCCAAGTGCCAAAACAAGTAAGGCAAGGATGAGAAGAAAGGTCATAAGTGAAATTGCAAGAAAGATTTCAAATCATTCAAGGACAAAGGTAAGAAAACATGTTTTATGGCTAAGGACTCCAAGGATTCTGATAATAGTGAGGATGAAATAGTTTACATTTCTATGAAAGATGAATCTAATAATGATGAAGAAGATAAGATGGAACTTATCTCTCATGTGAGCAAAAATGATACATGGATCATAGACAGTGGATGTTCACATCATATGATTGGTGACAAAAAAAAAAGTTTGAACACTTTGAAGACTATGATAGTGGTAGTGTAAGGTTTGGAAACAATGAACCTTGTTGGATAAAAGGAAGAGGTTGAATCTTATTAACCAAAGAACTTGTATGTGATAATGCCTATTGGGTTGAAGGACTAAAACATAATCTGTTAAGTGTGGCACAGCTTGTTGGTGTTTTATCATGATGTTAACAGTGCTAAAACTACTAGGCGACAAAAGGCTTAATACCTAGATATCAGTACATACACAACCTAAAGAATAGCCAATTCTCATTATCAATTGCATATGCAAAGTACTAGGACCCAACTCCAACAAAACCTTAGACGGTTTTCTACTCTTTTGGCTCTGTAAAAACCAGGGCGGGTGTACCCGGGGATGGTTCAAAAATGGAACAATTATATGAGAATTATTCTTAGTTTAATTTTGATTCTCATCTCTAAATCCTCAAAAATATACATAAATCTTACTGAATTGATAAACACATCCCTTGAACAGATATGGCCAAGAAATCTTCTATAGCTCTGCAGATGTTTCCAACAGCAATGGCTAAATGAAGCTAAAACAATCCATGCAAGCAAGTGTTGGCCAACTTTGAATATCTTATAGGAAATATAAGTAAAAATTGATTTTATGATGTACTTTGAAAAAACCAGTCGTAATATACTTCTTATTTGGCTGAAATACTTTTGATCAGTGCCTAATCCATTGGGGATTCAGAGTCAAGTAAATTCTTAGATCTAATTTGTTGCTTTGCAAAAACTTCTTATCAGCAATTCTTACCAGAATTTATCATTCAAAAATCCTTTTTAACACCTAAGCAACCTCATCACATTCATCAGAGCCTTTATTTGATCCATTGAATTAATAGCAATAACAAATGGATGTACAGCCTTACTATATTGCAATCAATTGCATAAGCTTTTACTCACATAACATCAAGGTAGCTAAGTATTTAAAAGGAGACAAAATTCAGAAAAGAAAAGATATGGGGACAGTTCATAATTTGTATTCATTTCCTTTGAAAATGGTATATCCTTTACAATAGACCCAGAAAGACCTTAAGAGAAGAAGCACGGTTCTTTCTACATTCATCTATATCTCAAAAATTTTGACAAAAAAGTATACTACAAATTTCCTTCCAAAAATGTTTGGACCAAAAATAGAACTAAGCACAATACTTAGTAAAAATAGAATTCAGACCATTCTTTAGCCTTGGGATCTCACTTAAATAGGGTGAGATGCAACAAGCTTCAGGCTAAAGAAGGTGACAGGTGTCCTTCTTTAGAAAGACAAAAACAAAAATAACAGAAAGGTTAATTACAACAATAATTCTTGGCGGGTCCCTTTCTGTTATGCTTCTTGGTTGTTGTGATCTGATCTCACAATCATTCTTCATCTTTAGAGTACATACCCATAAGGTCTATAAGTGATGTATCATCTTTTGTTACCTGCAAACTCACTTTAACCTAGGGATTTTCTATGTCATCATTGCTGATTACAAAAGTAACTATTACTCTTACATCTTCTTCGTCATCGTCTCCTGACATCTGCTCACTAAACTGATTTTTCCATCTATTAAAAGTATCATCATCTGGCCAATCAAAACTTAGGGTTTCTCTTTGTATCTTTATTAAAGAATTGGCATTTTCCTCTAAATCATCGAATTCTTTTCTCATATCAGCATAATATAATTGTACTTTTACCAGCTCCTCATTTGTCTTTGCCCAAAACCAATGGCCAGTCTCACTTATGATGTTTTTTATTCTGTTATCGAATAATTCATCCATTTCCCTTTTCCATTTTTCTTTTTCCTTTACTGTATCAACAGATTCTAAAGCACAAGAAAATAGGGTGAATTTTTCAGCAAGATATTTTGAAAAACAGAGTATCAATTTTCTCTATAAAGAATCTCTTTTATTCTCAAAATTATCTAATTGATTCAATAAATCAAAAATCCTTTCAACCTGATGATAAGGCATTTGGACTGTAGATATACAAATAATTGTAACATCATTGTTTCTCTGTCTCCATTTCTGTGCAAGAGAATCTAGTCCATCCTTTTCTTTATTCAACTCATCCAAGAGGGTTACAATCCTTGTCAAATGATCATAAAAAGTTGACCATTGTATTTTATCCCTCAAATATGTCACACCCTACCTCCATTTCTCTTCCTGCTGATTTCTGAATTCTATCTGCCACTCATGTAATTTGGTTTTTTCTGCTTCAAATTCCTCTGCAGTATAGAAGTGAGGTCTTTCAGGGGTGTCAGGTATCTCAATAATAGGGGTTAATCCCACAGATGACTGTGGAGGATATGCAATTCTCAATGTGTTGGATTCTCCCACTTTCCTCTTTCCAAGTACCTTCTCTAATTGAGATACCCTATTTTCCAACTCAATTCTCCTTTTTACCTCTTGGTTATAGGCATCCACCACTATTTCATATTTATTATGCATATCAATCATTTCCCTCTCTTCTCTTTCTGCAGTAACCAAGGCAAATTTAGAATAATCCACATTCATGTGGGCTGCCTGTACATTTGAAGTATCAGCAACTCTCCTTACAATGATACTCCCTATTAATCTTGAATCATCAGGCTATGATGAAGTAGTTCTGGATCCTCTTCTCAGGGACCACATAACAAGGGTAGCTTGATCATTGTTGAATGTTGTATCCAATAATTTCTCTTTATTTGGATCCTGGAGTCCTAAATTATTTGAAACAGAATTAAAAATTAATGCGTCAGCAATGTCCCAATTGGGCAATAATAAAATATTAGCATTTTTTACCATCTGTCTTCCCTCATCAGGGGTTATATTTTGGAACTCTTGCACCATTTGTTCCTTTATTTGATTTTGAATGGAGGTCTCATCCATTTCTGGATGTTCTATTTTCATATTCTTACACCTTTGCTCAAAAATGTGCATGTTTACCCTCCACGCAAACTGATGGAAAGCCCTAGATCTTACAAAATTGTTATCAGACAAAAAATGCTGACTGGCTTGTTCCAAAATAGGGTCCAATTCCCTTCCTCTGAAATCTGCTATAGTTAATTCAAAACTTGGCATAGGAGGTTCCTGGGGGTTCCCTTCATCAATTTCTACTTGTGTAACAAAAATTTCTCCTTGTGACCCCATTTGTTCGAATTGCTCATTGGTGAGCTGTTCTTCCTCAATTCTTATTGGGGTTTGAGAAGGTGAGTAACTTTCATCAGGTGATTCTTCCTCCCTTATTATTCTTCTTCTTTTGGGAGAAGGTTTAGGGGGTCTTTCTTCCAGGACAGTGCTGGTGGATTCAACTATCTATTTTTCTTTATGTACAACGGGCACCTGCTGTCGAACAATAGTATATCCTATCTTCTTTCGTACCGCTAGTGGACCTATTCCAATATTGGGGGTGAAACCCAATTTTCTCATAACTTCTCTGGCTTTATCTGGGAAAGAATTAATAAAATGTTGTTTCTTCTCATTCATTAGTTCCATTATCTCAGAGAAAGTACTCATGAGCTTATTTATTTTATCTGCATTGGTTGCAGCATTACTAAGAGGACTGTAATCTTTGTCAAAACAATTAATGAATTCCAAAACTTTTGAATAGACTCTCCATTTTTCTTTCTTTATTTCTTGCTCATGGAGAGAATATTCATTTCTTATTATATCTTCAAGAAAATAGAATTCATGCTGAACTGGACGAAGCTTGATTTTAAATCTAAGGGCAGAGTTAAAGAAACCTTCTGTATCACAAAAACGAGAGTGAGACACTGCCATCTTATATTGATCCAAAATTTTATGGAGAAAGACCCAACCTTCTTTAGTTATCACAAACTGGTGGGCTATAGTACAAGTAGGAAAAATTGATCCTATCCCCCTTTTGTGCAAAAAGACCTCCTCCACTCCTCCCAACTGCCACAAAAATTTAGCTATCCCTACCTTTAAAGGTACCTGATAGGGTAGCACATGGGGTGTTCCTTTGAATCCATAGACCCTAATGACAGTTGAGACTGAATATGGGATAATATCTCCCCAATTATGTGAAACTTTTAGATTATGGAGTTTGTCCATAGGCCTAACAAGGTGCATTAATGCCTTAGGGATTCTGGGATTATCACTCAATATGAGGCATCTTAGTTTGGAGGCAAAGTGCCTATCAAATCTAACAAAGCTAGCATTTTCTGCTTCCCAGGTCATGTTTGCACTCCATAATTTGATTGGCAGTGCCTCCCCCTCTTGTTCTCTATTTAAAACCATTTCTTTACCAAAATAAGTGGCCCCTTTAAAAAGAAACATATGCATCAATAAGGAGTACTGACCCCAAACCTTTTCCACCTTGCCCTTTGCAATCCCCATCAATCCCTGGTGAATCTCATTTTCCAAGTAAGATGCAAAATCAAAAATTATTTCCACACCAAAAGATGAGATTTGGTTGATCATATACATGAAGCTCACTGGAATAAAGTCTTCTTCACCCTCTCCGAAGACTCTGCACAGGGTTCTATATATCTCTACTGCCCTGGCATTAAAACATGATTTCTTGAATGGTTCTTTGGAAGATGATGTTATGGTTGGGAGGCCTCCAATCCGGCCTATGTGGGCTTTCAGTGCACCCTGTCTAACTACATCCCTCTTGGATATATATTCTTTTTCTAAATCTATCAAATTAATGGGCACATGATATATGGTGAGAGGTCCCAGACTGAAAACCTTCCTAATCTCCTCGGGACTGATGGTAACTAAAGCCTCACCATCCATTCTTCTCACTACCTTAGTGGCTTGGTCATAGTTTTTTGCTATAGCTTCAAGCAGGTCAAAATCCATAAACATGCTGGGGACAACAAGCTTCCCAAGATCAAAATTCCATATATTGGCATGAGGGGCATATAACTTCCTTTCCACAAACCATTTTTTGAATAAACTCAAACCAGTTTGAGAAGTTTGAGCATCCCGGACCCAATTACCCTTATCATACAATCCATCAGCTATCCTTAGCCTAGGGTTCAGTGAGGTTAACCTCTTAACTTGCACCGTTTCTACAGTAGACTCAGGAAGTAATTCAAGCAAATCATCATGCACATTTCTATCCAGGTAGTTTATTGCACCTGTAAATCCCTTCTTCGGAGGCATCTTGGGCTATCTTTTTAAAACTTAAAAGCTCATGAAGATGATGGTAGTTTTACTTACTTGAATTCTGTCTCAATTCTCCTCTGTATTCCTGCAAATTTTCCGCGAACAGACAACTTGACAATTTTTTATCAAACTTTGGCACACTTTTCTTTCAGTAATGGCTTCTGCACAAGAATGGCTCCAAATCTTTTCTTGCGTGAAATGAAACTGATGAAATCTCTCTGTATTATACTCTATTTTTCCTCATGGATGAAGCTTTCTTGTCTAATTAATACAGAGAGTGGCACTACATTTTGCATTTAAAACTACGTCGTCGATCTTCAAAGATCCTATGATCATGCGGTATAGAGAGAACAACTAGGAGTTATATTTGCCATGTCAGTTATTTTACCCCATGAGAACTTGCCACGTACAGAATTCTTTCTTTTGATGGCGCTTATATTTGGACCCACTGACGATGAAGAACACGTGTCAGCATGTCGCTACTTCATTATGCATAAAGAACAAGCACCTTGCCATGGCGAAGCGGCGACAATCGTTGATCAGATCAAGAAATGATCGAAAGATACGCTACAGGGCTTCTTAAGAAAGAAGGCGGCGGGCCCAACTCGCTATGTCGCTATAATTATCTCCCTTGTAACTCTTCATAGCGAGGAGACGACAGCCATTGATCACTTACCAAATCAAAGGTGAAGAAAAAACACAAGATCTCCTGATTTATATTTTCTATGTCGCATGGCTTAACAAGCATGCAACTTGTCATAGCGAGGTAGCGAGCTTCGTTGATCCACTTCAAACTGACGTTCAAGATTTTTTGTACATTCAGTCAGATAGGTATTAATGAGAATCAGATCTCTGCATAGTTGGCACATGTCAAAATTTATCATAGTCACCTGTCATTCCACGTCATCAAAGATCTTGCTGATCTTTTACCATTTTACGAGGCCTTGCTAATTCGCTAACGGTGAAGCACCTGAATTTTCCGATAGCAAGGTAGCGAGCTCCGGCACTTAAAAGGATTCCGAGCCGAAGAATGCAAGGGTTACCCAATAATTACTTCTGTTAACTAAAACTGATTCTGAAAATGATATTTATGACTGGTCATGCCACCTGGTGCAATTATGATACAAGCAAGATGCAATGTCATCATTTTCAGATTTTCACGTGGCCTCGCTACTTCGCTAACGGTGAAGTTTTTGAATTTTCTAATAGCGAGGTAGCGGAACGTCCAAAAAAATCAATATTCCGGCTCTGATGTTAGATATTCTAGTGGGTCCCTACCCCTTTTTTGGATGGTGAATTGCAAAGTGTATCTACACAATAAAACATTTAATAAGAAAATCTCTGATCGCCGCATCTTCACTTTACGGTCCCACCGCTTAAAATACTCAATACTCGTTATCTCGCTATACTTAATAAGCATGCAACTCTTCATAGCGAGGTAACGCCAATGGTAGATCTAATTGGATCTGACGATTGGGACAAATAGGAAGAAAGGTAACCCGGGAGAAAAGAAAAGGAATATGACAGCATATTCGTCTCTTTTGAAAATTCAAAATTTCGCGCGCGACAATTTATGAATAGAGATGATAAAGGGTTTACATGATGATTATTTCTTATGGATGGTTTATCCAAAACCCTATGTTTCACTTAGGCATAGAACATTTGAATTTTCTATGATTTAACTAAAAATTTTTACTACACAAAAAGTCAGACCAACACAGCTAATCAACACTGGATTCAAGGTGGAATTCATGCATGGCAAGGCAAGACTACTGGATGATAAAGGAAAACTAATTGGATTAGGAAAATAAACAAAAGGTAACCTATTTTATCTTGATCTTGGTGAGTGCTCATGTTTTATTACTCAATTTGAAGAAATTTAGTTATGGCACAGAAGGTTATGTCATGTGGATTTTGATAACATCGTAAAGATAAGAAAATTCAAGAAAGTAACAGGCATTCCTAGTTTGAAGAAACCTCATGTTGGTCTATGCAAGAATTGTTAGATTGGTAAAATGGGAAATACTAGCTTTAAAAGTAAAAACTATCAATCTAAAGATATTTTGGAAATTGTGCATACTAATTTGTGTGGACCTATTAGAATTGAGAGCTATACTAGAGAAAATTTCTTCATTCTTTTTGTTGATGACTACTCCAGAATGATGACTATTATGTATCTAAGAGAGAATTCAAAAGTATTTGAGAAATTCAAATGGTACTTGGCTAGAGTAGAGAAGGACATAGGGAAAGATTAAAATGCTTTAGATTAGACAGAGGTGGTGAATTCATCTCCCATGAATTCAATAAATTTTGCATTGAAAGAGGAATCAAAAGATAGGTATCAGCTCATGGAACTCCCAAAAAAAATGGAATAGTTGAAAGGAGGAATAGATCTATCATGGATTATGCAAGGGCTCTAATGATTGAAAAGAACATTGCTATCAAATATTGGAAGGAAGCTATCATGAGTGTAGTTCATACCTTAAACTAAGTACAGTTGAAGAAGGACTCATTCAAAACCCCCATGTGTACTAGATTAAAGCTTACCAAAGATGATGATTCAGAAGAGGTAGACTAGACCTTATATAGATCAATGAATGGAAAATTGTAGTATGTAGTTCATACAAGGCCTAATATTGCTCTTGTAGTTGGTATAGTGGAAAGATTCTTGTAAAAACTTAGAGAAAATCATATGATGGCAATCAAAAGGATCTTGAGATACTTGAAAGGAACTAAAGATTATGGCTTATGGTATAAATTTGGAGAAAATATGGACTTAAAAGTGTTTACTGATGCTGATTGGGGAGGCAACATTGATGACAAAAAGAGTACAAGTGGCATAGGATTCTTTCTTGGAAAAGGGTTGGTATCTTGGACAAGCAAAAAGAAAAATTGCACATCCCAATCTATAGCAAAAATAGAATATGTTGTAGCAGTAGTGAACTGTTCTAATATTGTTTGGTTTAAATAGTTTTTGGAAGGCATGAAGGTTGAGATCAAAGAACTAGTTGTTATGTTTTTTGATAATAAAAGTGCAATTAACATATCCAAGAATCCAGTGATGCATTCCAAAACCAAGCATATCGCTATAAAATATCATTTTGTTAGAGAATTTGTGTAGGACAAAGAGATCAGATTGGAATATGTCCATACAAAAGAATAGATTGCAGACATATTCACCAAGCTATTACCTAAGGATGCATTCTTGTATCTAATAGGTAAGTTAGGGGTCATTCCCCTATCTAAAGCTCACTAAAGTTTTAGCGATGCATCAAAAGGAACCAAGTTGAAGATCTATTAGTTGATGCAGCATAGTCAAGGGAATATTGCATATGAATCAATACTCAAGGTATATTGATAGTCATTTAGTATGTGTTCTCTTTGGCATGTGTTGTCAAAGAGGGAGAGTTTACTATCATATCTATTTGAAATTTGTTTGAGGGAGAGTTTGTTGTTTGAAGAAGAAGCTATGTAATTACTTCACTGAGGGAGATTACTACATTAGAGAAGTTTGAGGCATAAAATCTAAGAGGGAGAAAACTTTCTATTAGAGAAGGACTTGTTTTCAAATTTCATTGTGCTATGACATTTTTTGTTGCCATCAGCGCCAAAGAGGGAGATTGTTGGATGTAGTTGTCTAATTATGTGTTGTCTTTGATGTTATACAAATGTTATATCAATTATCTAATAGTTTCTACCAAGCTTAGTTGGTCAGCAAGGCAATTTTTAGTGTCTACAGAGCATTCTTGAAAATTACTTTGCATAAACAGTGTCTATTGAGTGCTCTCATGGTTAACAAAGGAAAGTTAGTCCTTACTAAGTTAACTTGGTCTCCAAAGGATTTTGTAGGGCTTGTAGTGCTAACCAAGCTTCTGTTGGTTAACATATGAAATTTTTTGAAGTATTTAAGATATGATAGGTTATTGAGGGGGGAGGGGTGAATCAATAACTCAAAAAATTTTAAACAATTCAGCACTTTAACCATATATACTATTCACCATTCATTCATCTAATATATTGCATATATGAGAAATCAAACATCCATAACACATGTACACAGTGATTTGGTAACCCAGAAACCTTCCAAATAGAAAGTAAAATTGGGGTGGGGATGATACCCACAAAACTTCATTACTACAGTATGAAGTTGGCCTGTTGAGGCTTACATTGACCACTTCTAGTGATCTACCCTGTTAGGAGCACAAAGGACTACCAGGTCCACCTTGTTAGAGGATTTTACAAACATACACTAAAGTATGCACTCTATTAGGAGATTTATACAAAGACTATTAAGTCTACCTTGTTAAATTATTTACAAAACTGATTCACCTATTAGAATGAAATAGTGGATCTACTTACAACTTCATTTCTAATTATATCCTTGAAGTATAGATCACCTCTTGTGACTGATGAATATTTACTGCTCCTTGTAGACCTTGCTGAATATTTTGCTCTTCTACTGATTCGCATTTACACTCCTCAAAACATTACATGTCTCTCTTGATACTCTCATACATCTATTGTAAATGATATAATACATTACATATATACCATTCCAACAATTACAATTGCAAGGTTGGTCAAAACACAAGTGAACAAAATATTACTAAGTCGGCCAAACAGTAGAAAACTCGAGTTCTTCAAGCTGACTTGGTAACCTTCTGATACTCAACATCCACTGCATTACTCGACATCATCATGCAATCGGTAGAAGTGAAGGCTTGTTCCATACTAATCACACAATGTAGCTTGGAACTTGGTAACCATTGGAGACTCGATAGATATAGTATCACTCGGTAAAAATTGAATCTTTCGTTTACCTTGCTTTCACTCCGTGAACACTACACTTTCATTACTTGGTAAACACTATGAAGCTCAGTGAACACTGTATGCTCGGTAGATATTGCAGGGTTTCACACCCACTCGATAGCTTCATGAATGCTCTATATGAACTACTTGACTGCACACTCACTCGTAGCTTCAAGAATGCTTAGTATGAACTACTTAAGTGATGAACCTGCAAGGTAACCACTGAATGCTTAGTATACATTGTAGACTAAGTGATGAATTCGGTAATCATTCAGAATCAAGTAAGTGTTGTCACTAATGACAAATACAATATAATGCCAACAATCTTGCCCTTTGTCATTAGTGACAAAACACTTATAAGCCAAAACATATGTACATACTCAATGAATTTTGGTTTTTCAAAATTGATTTTTGTAGAATTTTTGTATATACATTTATATGTACCTTCTTGATGATATATACAAATATACTTATATACACATGCTAATTCTAATGAGTGCTAACTCCCCCTATCACTTATAGTGATAACTCTCCTCATTTATTATGCTAAATCTCTCCCCCTTTTTGACAATAATGCCAAAGGATTACATATATACAGTTTATATGACTACACATAAGTGAGATAGAAATTCTTGATGTACCTTAAGGATGGTGGCAAAAATATTATCCCAAGTCTGCTGCAAATTTTGACAGGTGGAGAGAGCAATTTGAACTTCTGCTAATAACTGGATCAAGTGATCAGCCACTTAGAAGTTTTGATCTTGGACCAATGTTTTGTAATGAGTAATATGTTTCTGCATTGTGTCCATGATAGGAAGGATCATGTGTTAGATGTCTATGAGTGTAGACTAGATCCTTGCTTCATCTCTTAATAGTTTTTCCTATACATCTACCAAATATCTAATTTTGGTGTGATGGGAGGTTGTAGAGGAGTTCATCTTTAACTTGGATGCACTTGATTGCATATTAATGTCAATCTTATTTAGCTTATCCTTTATTTCTTTAGTAAAACCAGAAACATCACAAAGTTTGGCAAAAAGTGATGCTACATTATTAAAAGAATTTTCAAAATTTCCAAAAAATGTTGACAATTCAACTTGCTTGATTGCTATCTTTTGAGCAATATTCTCTAGCACCTTATTATCAAATTTCCTTTCAGCTTTCTCAATAAGTTTCTCTTGTCCGAAAGAATCTTCATTAAATTTTTGTACTGCCTCTTCTAACTGAATCAAAATGTGTTGAGTAGAATCTACTTCAACACCTATAGCATCTGTAATTATATCCTTGGCATTCTCAATTATTCTATATTCCTTATCCCTTTCTAATCTTAATTGTTTCTACGTAGCTTTCATCTCTATGAGCTGACTGGCTAAACCTCATCTCTTCAATTGTAGCAGTGTCATAGTCAATCTTTGGAATCACTATTTTTGTGTGTAGGTCAATGTCCTCTCCAATTTCCTTTTTAGTGATCAAAAGTTTTAATGGATGCTTTTGTTTGACTTCTATGATTACTAGTTTGACCTTAGTAATAGACACAATAGTGGAGATAGAAGGGCTAGCAATGAAAATTGGGATAGGACTCGAGGATTGAATGCCAATAGAAGTGCTAACTAGATAAAAAAACTAAAACACTTCCCAGAAATGGTATCATACTCAGTAGAGTACCCATAGTAGTATCTGAACTAATTGGAGTTGAAGTGGATATAGATGATGTTGATGGAAACAAAACTATAGAACTTACTAGAATTAATGAAAACAAAATTATGGAACTTGCTGCTACACTCATTGTTGATGAAGGGGCTAAGGAGGCTAACTTGGTGGCTAAAGAGGTGATAGATAGCTTGGTAGATAGAGTGCTTGGCACTTTAGTTTCAAATACTTGGAGCTGGGAGGTGGCTGGTGAAGATTGAGCAATAGATGTGACTGTTGTGCTCATAATCTCACTTGCAGAAGCTATCTCCAAAGTAGATGTAACAGTCTTTGGTGGAGAGTGAGGAAGGGATGCAATAACTTTTGCTGCAATTTTCACTAGATCTTCTTCATCTTTTTCTTCCTCATGTGCTTCTTCCTCCTTGTCTTCTTCCTCTTTCTCTTCCATTAGTGCATGCATCTCTCCTGGAGTAATTGTGATGGATGGATTGCTATCAAAATCATCATTGTCACTGTTGTCATCATCCTTGATTTCAACAGGATCATCACTAGGCTTTTGCAGATGATAAATGTTTTTCCACACGTTTTTTGCATCTCTTACAACATGTTCAATGTCCTTAATTAAAATCAAACATGTGTGAAATCTAATCATCATTTTACCTTCATTTTTTTTATTGTTGCCTTTATTTATGCTTTAGTGAGACTCAATAGAAGATTCTTCAGGGATTTATCATTTATGTTTTTCACTGTTTGGGTGGATGACTCCCATCTTGGTTTCAATCTCTCCAACAAGTCTTTGGAGATTTGAGAGGCAAGCTAGTCTAGGGAGTATTTCTATTTTCCCATCTTATTGAGTACCAGTTCCTCAATCTGCATTTTCTCTACATCAATCCTTGTTTCAAATTTCAATGCTTTGAAATTTGTGATGCCAGCTCCCTCTTCCAATTGTTTTAGCCTTTCCTCAAATGTGAGTGAAGGCCTAACAAGTATAGTTTCCTTCTTGCCTTGTCTGGTTCTTCTAGAGAATACTGTAACAGGCTTCTTCTTAGGTTTGGTGATAATTACCTTCCCTTTCTTCTTTGGAGGTTCCTCTTCTTTTTCAGATTCAATTTCTTCACTTCTTCTTCTTCTTCTTCTTCATCCTCACCTTTTGTTTTAGTAAGCATAAAAGGGTCGGTTGTAGTTTTCAATTTTTCTATCTTTCTCTTGCCTTTGTTTATAGCCTAGGGTAGCTTGATTTCAAGCTCAATTCTAGTCTTGGCTTCATCATAAGTGCCAAAGGTAGTAAGCTTAGGATCTATAGGTTCATTTACCAGTGCTTCAATAATGTCCCTGGCCTCATCAGTATTCACCTCATAAGGAAGAGGTTTCACCCATGCAACTTGGGGTCTGACTGCCTGAATGTATACATTATCATAGTCAACCATGAAGCATACATCATCTTTGTAATCTTCAACTAGTTTGGGTGGAATTCGAAACTTATTGTTCATTCTTTCCTTGAAATCTTCAAAATAATTATCCATAACTTTGGTGGAGTTTGTGATTGAGCTCCACTAGGGTCGAGTGATTCCGCAATTGTTGGAACTAGCTTGAAATTTGGCGCCTTCCACTCCACACCTTTAACTAGCATTTCTAAACCTCTTTTTTCCTTGGTGCTAATGCTACTCCTGGATGCCATTGCTTCTTGGTAGGTGAAAGAAATTTTTGAACAAATTCTCCACTTGAAAATCACTTGAAATCACTTGGAATTTGCTTTGGAATTGTTGGAGATTTCTTAACTCTATAATCACGATGAAGAATGAAATCAAATTCTACCCTTTTTACAAAAAAAATTCCATAAATGCTTGGCATGAAGGTAGCTGAGATGACATAGTGCTTGACAGGCTATCATTCACTTTCTTGGTAGAATCTTACAATTCAGTGATCGAACAAAACTTTTGTTTACTCCTGACCTAGCTCGGTAAGGTCTTCAATCGACTTTCCTTGGTAGATGCAACTCAGAAAAAGATATGCTTTCTTTGATCCTTGTGTATTTGGAATACTAATTTGATCATTTTGCTTTCTTTTATTTTGGAACTACTTGAGATATTACTAGAATATGCAGTTCCATATCCTTTTTTATGGATCTAACTAGAGATGGTGGAGTCACCCAGTTCTTGAGTGACATTTCCATCATTTGAACTATCTTGCTTGGTGGATTTAGGAATCCACTGTTGCCTCATCTACTTTTGAATGTTTTTAGCTTTAGTTTTCTTTTCATCTTCAACTCTTCCTATGTTCATGTAGTTTTTAGCTATATGATCAAGTTTTGTACATGTATAGAACCTTACAGTAGTGTCCTCCTTCCTTAGGTGATGTCTTGCATAGTTTATACCAATATGTCCATATTCTCCACAATAATGACATCTACACCAGGTATTTTAGTCTCATCCAAATATTGCTTTAACAAGTTGTTTAGTTGGATTGAATGATTTGGATTTGGATTGGAATGCCTTGTGACCATGCTTCTTGCATTTGTGATAATTTCCTTCAAATTTTGGTTTCTCCTTGCATTCATTAGCTTTATGACCATGCTGACTCCAACACTTGTTTGATGTGTGACCTAACTTACCGCAGTGATTGCAAGTAGGTATTTGATTCCTTTGGGCACCTTGTTTGGAGGTTTCACCTTCTTCCTTATAACCAAGTCTAGCTTTACCTTTTTTTGTATGAAGATTTTGTTCACTTTATTGATTTAGTCGAGTCATGTCTTCTTGAGATTTCATCATTCTCTCATTGATTTATTTTTCAGCATTTAGGTCATTTTCCAAAATTTTCATTGATTTTTCTTTTAGATCTTAAGTCACTTTGTAAGCTTTCATTGATTTTTCTTTCAGTGATTAAATCATTCCTCAGGCTTCCATTTTCAGATCTTAGATTCATAATTTCTTCATTTGCATTAGATAGTTGATTCACAATATCTTCATGCTGATTGGATTGATTATTTCTTGTCTCTAGGTCTTCAATTTCCTTGTTTCTTTGTTCCAAAACTTCACATAGCCTGATTGATTGGATTTCTTGTTCTCTTTTAAGCTTTCTTACGTCTTCCTGGAGAGAGCCATTCTTTGCTAGGAGTTCCTTGATTGCCTCATTAGCTTCATCTGAACTGCTTGATGGTAAAAGGTGTTCAATCTTTTCTTCAACATACTGATGGTCATTCATTTGTCTTGCAAGTTCCTTCCTTCTCTTCAGGGATTGAGAAAGATGCTCCTTTGCTTCTTTCAATTGAGCCATGGGCATTTCCAGATCTAGCTTATCATTTTCAATAGCTTTGTTAAGCCTAAATATCTCCATTGTCTTTGATCTTTGCTCAAGCTATCAAACTTTTATCCTGAGAACCACAAAAGCTTTGATACCAATTGTTGGAAATATTTAAGATATGATAGGTTACTAAGAGAGGAGGGGTGAACCAATAACTCAAAAAAAATTAAACAATTCAGCACTTTAACCATATATACTATTCACCATTCATTCATCTAATATACTACATATATGAGAAATCAAACATCCATAACACATGTACACAGTGATTTGGTAACCCAAAAACCTTCCAAATAGAAAGTAAAATTGGGGTGGGGATGATACCCACAAAACTTCATTACTGTAGTATGAAGTTGGCTCTTTAAGGCTTATATTGACCACTTCTGGTGATCTGCCCTGTTAGGAGCACAAAGGACTATTAGGTCCACCTTGTTAGAGGATTTTACAAACATACACTGAAGTATGCACTCTATTAGGAAATTTATACAAAGACTGTTAAGTCTACCTTGTTAAAGGATTTACAAAATTGATTCACCTATTACAATGAAATAGTGGATCTACTTACAACTTGATTGCTAATTAGATCCTTAAAGTATAGATCACCTCTTGTGACTGATGAATCTTTACTACTCCTTGTAGACCTTGCTGAATATTCTACTCTTCTATTGATTTGCATTTGCACTCCTCAAAACATTACATTCCTCTCTTGATACTCTCATACATCTATTGTAAATGATATAATACATTACATATATAACATTCCATTAATTACAATTGCAAGGTTGGCCAAAACACAAGTAAATAAAATATTATTGAGTCGGCCAAATAGTAGAAAACTCGAGTTCTTCAAACTGACTTGGTAACCTTCTGATACTCGGTGTCCAATGCATTACTTAGCATCATCATGCACTTAGTAGAATTGAAGGCTTGGTCCATACTAATCACAAAATGTAGCTTGGAACTTGGTAACCATTGGAGATTCAGTAGATATAGTATCACTTGATAAAAATTGAATCCTTCATTTACCTTGCTTTCACTCAGTAAACACTACACTCTCATTACTTGGTAAACACTATGAAGCTCAGTGAACATTGTATGCTCAGTAGATAGTGCAGGGCTACACACCCACTTGGTAGCTTCATGAATGCTCAGTATGAACTACTTTACTTTGCACTCACTCGGTAGCTTCAGGAATGCTCGGTATGAACTACTTAAGTGATGAACCTGCAAGGTAACCACTGAATGCTCGGTATACACTATAGACTGAGTGATGAATTTGGTAATCATTTAGAATTGATTAAGTTTTGTCACTAATGAAAAATACAATATAATGCCAACAGAAATCATTTTAGGAACAGTGTTTACCGAGCAGGGTCAGCTAATGAATGATTTTGTTAATTTAAGAAATAAAGTTTAATTGTTTCAAGTATTGATTCCAGCCAACTGAGGTTATGATTATTGGTTATTGTAAGTTTTGAATGAGCCAACTTGATAATTTTTAAGGTATATATGAAAGGTCAAGTTGAGATTCTAAAGTATAAGTGAGTATGCAAGTGTATTGATTATTTGAAGAGGAAAAGTGTGAGAAAAATTTGAAGGATGGTTAGATATCCTTGAGGAGAAGAAAAGTTATATTTTGATTAGAGAGGATCTAGTGTGAAGTAGAATAGAGATCTATATGAGCAATTTAGTTGCATCTCATTTAGGTCATTTCATTGTTACTTTCTTACTATTGTAGTAGTGATTCCAAAATCTCTTAAGTAGAGTTGGTTTAACAGCCATTTGTAAATCCTCTAACAAGGTGGAAATTCTATTGAATTATTCTAAAGACCTTTTTCAAGGCCACTCCTAATAGGGTTATTAAATCCTCAAACAAGGTCAGACCTAACAGCGTGTTTTGTAACCTTTAACCAGTTTGGCTCCTAACAGGGCTCACTTCAGAAGAGTAAAAATTAGTAGCTAGTTACTTGGTGGTATTTCCCATATTGGGTTTCCATGTTAAATCTGGTGTCTCATGTGTTCATGTTATTTCTTTTATGCTTGCATGTTAATCACTGTGAATGTTTAAGATTAGTTAAAGTTAACATACACTGCATTTACTGAGTTAAAACAAATTTTTGTATGTTTATCGAGGGACAGTAGTAACTAGTTTTATTAGACATCTAAGGGATCTATGGATTTTTTTTATGGTAAATAATTCACCCCCACCACCCCCCCCCCCCCCCGCCCCTGCCCCCAGCCCCTCTCAGTTACTCCATGTATATTTCCAATATGTTTATGTCAAGAAAGCTAAGAAAAGCTAAGAAAAAGTATTAAATATAGTTAATGCTAAGTAATACTAGTGTCAACTAAGCTATAGTTAGTGCCAAAAAATCTAGTGTTGATGGAGCATTAGCATCTATTGAGCAAGATAGTTTTTGTCAAGCTAGAAAGCTTTACAAAAATTGAGTATTTTAGTGATGGCTGAGTGCCAAACTTTAGATATTGTCAAGTGATAGTATAAGAATGAATTCAAGGAAATCGTGAGATCAAGTTGACTTGATTTATTTCTTAGGAGATGTAAACCACGTTGAATATAAGATTGATGAGTTGGATCATTGAATTCAAGGCAAGGATTCAGTAAAGACCTGACAGACAAAATCTAGAGAAGTTTCTAGAAGAAGATCAAGAAGATGGACAAATAGAGTGAACTAAGTTCAACCTTATCATAAACCCTAAGATCTATGGTGGATGTAGAAAATGGTAAAGCATGATTTTTCTATTTAAATATATGTGGAGTTGAACAATCATACCATGTGTGTGTGTGTGGTGTGTAGGATTGTCTATGAGATAAGCTTGTATGTAAAGAGAGACATATAGAGAAAGGTTTATCAATAAAGTGCAAGAGTTTGAATGGATGAAAAGCTAATAGAGAAAGCTTGCAAATAAGATGTTGTTATTATTAAGTACATTAGTGCATAAGGCTTAAGTGTTGATGAGAAGAGTGGACTAATTGCTTGAAAGGTGTCCAAGCAAATCAAGATCAAATATGTCATTGGAAAGCTAATCAATAAACTAGCATAAGAACTGAATAGATATCTAAACCTAAAAAAGTGATTTATAATCACACGGATCAAAACCTACTATTTTCTTTCTAGTCATTGTAAACAATTTTTATTGAAATCCTTTTAACAGAGCTTGACCTAACACTCATTTAAAGACTTAATAGTCTATGTAAATCCTTTAACTAGGTGACATTCTAAATTGAATGATCAAGTCCTCTTACAAGGCCACTCCTAATAGGATGAATAAATCTTCTAACCAGGTCACATTTAATAGTGTGTTTCATAACCTTTAATAGGGTTGACTCCTAGTAGAGCTCACTTCAAAAGAGAGAAAAAGAGTAACATGTTTCTAGTGGTTTTTCCCAAATTGGATTTCCACATAAAATCCTAGTGTAAAAATTGTGATGAATTATTTATGTGTATTTACATTTGATAATGTTTTCATTATGCAATGCAATTTATGTTTATGATAGTTTTATAGTATAGACCACGAAATAGCTGGATAAGAAGAACAGTGAAGTGTTTATTGTTTAATTATTCAAGTAGTGCATATTGACCTTGAGTAACTGATTCACCTCCCTCTATTAATTATTCTAAACATTTCCAACAATTGGTTTTAGAGCTCAGTGCTTACAAGGAAAATTTTGAAGGTACTTAAAGCTAAAGATCATGACTAATAAGAGAGATGTACCCAAGCTAAACAAGGAAAACTTTCCTACATGGAAAACCTTGATGAAGTTGCACATATCTAGTATCAATGATGTAGTTGTCAATTTTTTGGACAATGAATATGTAAGGGTAACAACTACTCCTCTGACTATTGAACAACTAAAATAGAAGCTAGAACACATTCAACCAATATTGGAGATTACCTTGGCCCTTAGCTATGATGAGTTTGATGACCTAAAAGACTATGACAGTGTAAAGACAATTTGGGATAGATTGAAGACCATATATGGAGGCAATGAAAATGTTCTAAGAGAAAAATTAGAAATTCTGAGAGGTAAATTTGATGACATGAAAATGATGCAATGTGAGAACATAGTACAATATTGCACAAGAGTTAAAGATTTTGTTAATGCTATTTGTGGTGCAAATGGAGAAATTAAAGATGAAATAATGATAAGTAAGGTATTGTGGACTCTACTTCCTATCTATGCCATTAGAGCCTCTATAATCCAACAACTAAGATGCACACCAAATAACAATTTGATCTTAGAAGGTGTAATTGGTAGACTTACTACTTTTGAGATGTTTAACTTTGATAACTAAATACCTACTAATATTTAATTTTCTTTCAAGTCACAACTAGTTCTTAGCAAGAAGAAAGGAAAACATATGAAGATGAGAAAACTGCATTAATTTCTTATGTGAACAAAAGTGATAGATGGATAATTGATAGTGGATGTTCCAATCATATGACTAGTGATAAAGATAAATTTGAAGATATTGGTCCATGCAATGGTGGATGTGTCAAACTTGGTTATGATATCTCATGTGTTATAAAAGGTAAAGGTATTATTCAACTAACTGACAAGATAACATGTGACAATGTTTACTAGGTTGAAGAACTTAACTATAATTTGTTGAGTGTTTCACATCTTAAAAAATTAGGTTATAGAGTTGAATTTCAAAATAGAAAAGCCAAGATACGTGATGGTGATGGTAAGCTAATTGGAACTGGTGAGTAGACAAGAGGTAACTTATTCTATCTAGACCTGTCAAATGAGACATGTTTGTTTGCATGACAAAAAGATTTTTGGTTATGGAACAAATATTATGTCATGTTAACTTTGACAATTTGGGGAATATCGGTAAGATGAAAAAAGTAAGAGGGCCACCTAAACTAAAGAAGCCTGACAATTCTATGTGTAAAAAATTTCAATTGGGAAAGATGACAAAGTCTAGTTTTAAGAGAAAAACATATATTGTTAATGATATTTTGGAATTGGTTCATATTGACCTTTCTAGACCCATTAGTGTTCAAAGTTACTATGGAGATAAATAAATTATTTTATTTGTGGATGACTACTCTAGAATGATGATTGTGGTGTTTCTTAAAGATAAGGGTGTTTCTTAAAGATAAGTCTGATGATTTTTGGTTATTTAAGTGGTATTTAGCTAGAGTTGAAAAAGAAACAGGGAAGAGTCTGAAGTGTTTGAGATCTGACAGAGGTGGTGAATTCATTTGACATGAGTTCAATGCATTCTTCAATAATATAGGAGTCAAAATAAAGATGTTAGCACCAAGAACCCCTCCTCTAAACAGAAGAGTTGAAAGGAGAAATGGGTCAATAATGGACTATGCAAGAACAATAATGATGGAGAAGAATGTATCACAGAAATATTGGAGAGAAGCAATTATTACTATTATTTATACCCTAAATAGAGTACAAGTCAAGAAAGGTACAAATGCTATACCTTTTTAACTATGGTATGGTTATGTTAAATATTTAAAAAACTATAGGAGTTGATGAAATCCAACTCCAGAACTCTCCAAGATCACCTGCATGCAAATAGCTTGCTGAAGAGAAACTGAAAGAGAAAGAGCTTGAAGCAAACAATGCAAGAGAAAATATTTCACAATAGGAAAATGAAATTTCTATGTGAATGAATGAATTTACAATGAGAGAGACCGAGTATAAAGGCCTCAAGGAAGCTTGTAGAACAAGCTAGAAGGTGGTAGAAGATAAGGTTGACAACTAAGCACACTTCCACAAAAAGGTGGAACATGTTAGAAGGGAACAAACTCTCTTGTTGTCAACAACTCATCACTACAACTATTAACTACTAAATATTACATAAATGCATTAACCTAAGTAAAATTAAGTAAATAGAATAAATAATTAATAATTAATTATTTACTCTAACACCCCTCCCCCCTTAAGTGCAACTTAGGGGAATGCCTTAAGCTCACAAAACTAAGATGAAAATGCAGGATGGGTCCTGGAAACAAGGCCATGTTAGGTACCCATGTACAATGCAAAGAGATGTCCTCATGGGACAAAAAGAGGTAATTACAAACATGCTGAAAAAAGGAAGGAAGGAAGGCCTCAACAAGACCCCCCAAGGATAGCTTCCACTGGAAATGTTTCAAGAGACTCTCTCAAAACCATAAGTACCACCAGCCCCCCCATGAGAGATAGAAAAGGCACCAAAGCCCCCCCAGAATAATGGAACCCTTGAACCAATGAAACTCTAATGTGGAAGAAACAAGGGATCAGAACAAGGGAACCCCTGAATGAGAGGGGAAACTAGAAGGCCTAGCTGATGCTCAAAGGAGAAAGTATGAGGATCTTGAAAGGGAATCCCCAAGGTAGGTGTGATGACACTGTCATGAGTGTCCTTTGTAGAATCTACAATAGTTACACCTTGAGGCCCAATGAATGGAGCTAGAGGATCAGGCAGACTAGAAGAAGAATCCTACTAAAGAGAAAAGACCTCAAATAGATGTCGTGTGGAAGTCAAAATAGGGATCTTAGGAAAAATACAAAGGTTCAAGTATCCTGATTGCACCACATGATGCTCTTGCAAAAGAGAAGAAGTGTGCTCCAAAAATGGAGATGGTGGACCAAAGTGTGAGAAGGTGTAGAGATTTTTGGAAGAATCAACTATCCCTCTAGAAATAAGGCCTCCTATTACACAATCTCAAATGAAGATTGAATCAGCAGTGAACTCAACTATCTTCCCTAATCCACTGCATGTAATCTGAGAAATCGAGAGAAGGTTGGCAGGAAAAGATGGAACATACAATACATCATTGAATATACCATCTTGGATGTGAACTGAACCTTTCCCATAGACTAGTAGGGTAATGTTCTTCCCATGAGAATATGAGGAATATGAGAAGCCTCAAGAGTAGAGAAGACACCTTGAGAAGATGTCATATGGTGAGAAGCACCTGAATCCAGTATCCAAGGAACCTGTGTAGGAGATGCAATAGAAGCATGTAATGCATGACCCTTTCCAAAATCTAATGTATATTTTGAAGATGTGGAAGAAGACTAAAAGGTAGACCCCTGTGAGGTAGAAGAGGATGGAGAAGAAATAGCATTATTTTGAAGAAGAGCTGGCAAATCTACAATTTGTTTCTCATAGCCATCAAATCTCTTCTGAAAACAATGTGCCTCATCATGAGATCCTTTTTGACAATAGGAATAGCCAAGAGTCTTAGTCTTCTTTATCTCCTTCTTCTTAGAAGAAGATGATGAACCAATAGAAGAGGAATTTGATATCTGGTTCAATTTTTGCTCCTGTGTATCCTTGACAAGAAATGCCTGCAACTGTGAACCTAAAAGTGAATCCATCTAATTGATCTTGGATTGTTCATGAGTTAACCGATCACAAAATATCTTAAATGAAGGCATCTTGTGTCTATCACCCAAGGCATCCATAGTGGAGTAGAAAGTAAAAGATAAGATTTGATATTGTCCCCTCAACTTTGAGAGTATCAAAAAGATACACTCATTATCTGTCTTAGTTTTCCCACATCCCTACAAAAGTGTACGTAAAGATTTGAATTTCATCAAGAAGTCCTCAATGGTGGGAAATTTTTTAGATGTCAAAGAAGTCAACTCTACATCAAGCTAAAGTGTATGAAACTCATTTACTATGCTAAATAAATTCTAAAATTTGAGCCAATAAGCCCATGGAGTGGTCAAACCATCCAAGTGAAATAGTAGACTGTCTAAAATATTTAGTGCAATCAATCACATGGCCTCATCCATTTTATTCCTATGCTAAAGAACCTCAAAAGGGTGTGTTAGAGTAGGTTGGTTCTCATTCAAACATGACCATAAGCCTCTTGAAATGAGAAGCCTAATCATCTGTTCCTTCTAGGTGTGATAGTTGTGGGGTGTTAACCAGGTCACAAAAGGATTTGACATTGAGAGAAGAAGATGGAAGCAAAAGGATCTATTCTAAAGTAAATTATAGAAAAGAAAATGCTCCCCCCCATAATGTATAAATTGGGCACTCCTTACTTAGTGCGATAGCCAATTTAGGGCATATTTCTAAAAGTAGTATTTATGTCTATAAAACTTATAATCTAATTTCAGATTTGGAAAGTAGACAAAAAAAATACACTTTCAAAAAAATAGAACCTGATTATGTGTCTAGATGAGCCCGTACTAAGCATTTGAAGTGGTAAAATTCAAGAATTGCGAGTTGCAAAAAAATTTAGGAACACAGATCTCAAACCACCTACACCAATGTGTAGATCATGAAATCCTACTCCAAAACAAATAAAATTGCTTGAAAAAATGAGTCCGTATGAGGGAGATATCGCTGTTTGAAAATCGTCATTTTTTTTTGAATCACCATCATCGCACCTCTAAAAAATAAAGAAAAATTCCCAAAAAAAAAATCAGATCTATTATGTCAAACCCTATTTCTCCTTTTTCTCCAAATACTAAAAAAATGCTCTTCCTCCCAATTGAAGAAAAAATCAAAAACAAAATAGGGTTTGTGTCTCTGAATCACGGCTTAAAAAAATCCTTTGAACAAGAAGCAACAGGGAGGCTCTGATACCATGTAGGACTTGATGAAATAAAATTCCATAGCTTGCCAAGATCACCTGCATGCAAATAGCTTGCTAAAGAGAAACCGAAGGAGCAAGAGCTTGAAGCAAACAATGCAAGAGAAAATATTTTACAATAAGAAAATGAAATTGCTATGTGAATGAATGAATTTACAATGAGAGAGACTAAATATAAAGGCCTCAAGGAAGCTTGTGGAACAAGCTAAAAGGTGGTAGTAGGTAAGGTTGACAACTAAGCACACTTCCACAAAAAGGTGGAACATGCTAGAAGGGAACAAATTCCCATGTTGTCAACAACTCATCACTACAACTATTAACTACTAAATATTAAATAAATGCATTAAACTAAGTAAATTTAAGTAAATAGAATAAATTATTAATTATTAATTATTTACTCTAAAAAAAACTTTGGTAGTAGATGTTATATACTAAAAGACAATAGAAATGGAAAGCTTGATACAAAAAGTAATGAAAGCATATTCCTAGGTTATTCTACTAAGAGAAAAGCTTATAAGTTTTTAAATTCTAGCACTAAAAAAGTTGTGAAAAGTGAAAATGTGAGAGTTGATGAGTTTGTAGAAAGAGGTGACACTTCATGTAGTGAAGAACCTAAATACTATAGTACATTCATCTATGTGGATGATGATTCTCCTAGCACTCAAAGTGAATAGACAACTCAAGTTGCAAGTTCCCATCAAATAGGAAATGATGGAATGCAAATTGTCAAATAGCAAAGAGTGGGTTCCAAGCAACAAGCTAAAGATGTTGAGTCATGGAAAGGCAATTCCAAGCATGGAGAACCTAAATAAAAACCAAAGCAAGGAAGAGAAAATGAATTTGAGAGTAATTTTCAAGATGAACTTATAGAAGATCAGAGAAAGAAACTACCTATGCTAACAAATCAAGTGTTATGACAAGAAGAAGACTCAAAGATAATACATGCTTACTTTTTGAGTTTGATCCCAAGTCAATAAAGGACACTTTAGACAATGAAGATTTGACCTAGGAAATGAACAAAGAAATTGACCATATTGAGAAGAACAATACTTGGACCTTAGTACCAAGAACTAAAGACAAAAATGTCATTGGGACAAAATGAGTTTTCAGAAACAAGATCAATAAGAATGTAGAAGTAACAAGAAACAAGGAAACACTAGTATACAAAGGGTTATGCTTAAGAAGAACAAGTTGACTATAGAGAAACTTTTTTTCCAGTAGCAAGACTTGAAGGGGTTAGAACTATGCTTGCATATTCAGCCTGTAGAAACTTCAAGGTATATCAAATGGATGTCAAATATGCATTTTTAAATGGTATACTAGATGAAAGAAAACTTGACATTCTTCAAAGATTTAAAACTCATTCACCAATAATAAATCTCAGATTCATAACTTGCAGCAGATCTATACAACCTTCTATCAAATAAATCTCTTCAAATACACTTCACAAACTTTATACAACAAGCTGAAACTCAATCCAATGAAGTGTATGAAACTTGTCAAACTATTCTCCTCCTCTTAGTGTTGAAACTCACTTGATGGAGAACATTGCCTTTTAACAATCAATTTTCATAAAAAGATAATACATGAAAATAAAAATACCTCAAGATCTAGATGGTTGAACGTTCTCTATCCACTATTTACAATAGTAGACTCAAAATCTCATCAATTCTTTACTGAACTTTTTGAACCATCACATCACAAATCCTACCAACCTTTTGAATGTTTCAACCTCTTCGAATCTACTCTTCTCCTATAGTAACTAATCACAATTCATGTATAGAATTGCACTGGTATAGAGATTAACTTTGAATTGCCACACACATTAAGTGAGACATGAATTACATTAGTCTTGATGATACCACAAACTGATTTGAAACAACAATAGATAGAAGACACCTCTTCATATTTATCTTGAATTTGAAACCTCTACACAAAGTTGAAACATAACTTTCTTAACTCTGAAATTACAATAACAACTCACACCAAATTGAATTGATTGAAGGCATACTCATTTCTCAATAGAATTTGCATCCAATTTAAGAACTACTACTGTAAGAGAATAAAGCTTACTGGAGAACACAAAACCTTGCATATGAAACTGAATATGCAAAATATATCAGAGGTTTCCAAATCCATAATTCAAGAATTTATAACCTTTTTCACCAATAGAGTCACCATTTTGTTGGCTCCTAATTTAACAAATTTTGAATAACCAAGTATGCAAGGCAAGAATGCATCTATGGGCAGCTATCTCCAATAATGGATACAATTCACTAAGAACCTAGGCCAACTACACTCCTTCACTTCAAGCTCTACAAAACCTAGGTGGGTGAACCTCTTAAGATCTGATTATGTGACCAGTGTAATGAGCATAATCAAGATCTAGAATAATAGATGAAACCCCTAAATCTTCTATACTTAACCAAGAAATCACAAGCATGACATAGTTAACAACATGACTCGTGAAACTGGTAAGTTAAGTGAGGCTTAAAATTTGAATAACTTTCAACATAAAAGGAAAAAATGATTTAATATGTTGATTTCAACAAGACCCAAGGATGAACAACAAAATTGAATGATGTTGTAGCTGATCAGTGCCTTATCTATTGGGAAATCACATGAATTAAAACCATACATCTTTTGGAAATCTTTGACATAACTCCTACATCAAGATCCCTGATCTATCTTTCACCTTGTGAATGAAAATTTGCATCAAAATGAATCCCATACTCAAACTATCCCACCATGAAATCTACAAAACTTGTGATAAATATCAAGCAATTACATGGCTCTTTGTTCCATTAGCAAGATACTTCAATCACATACATTCTTAAACAAAATGCAACCTAGTTTATGCTCTTTGTTCACAAACTAGAAAAGATTAAAAATCTATGAATAAGAGACAAGATTCAAACTGAAATTAAAACCCCTTGTTGTGTTTTAATTCACTTTCCTTGAAAATGAATACATGAAAGATGTATAGAAATACTTCACAAATCACCTAACAAATGAGAACTAGCTGTATAAAACTTAATGTTGCTCAATACAAGAGAAATTACTAAAAGGAATGGTATCATAGTAGTGATAATTTTTTCTCAAAAAATTGGAACCAGTACAATGAGAAAGAAAGAGAATGATACAAGAGGAAGTGAATTCCCAGATCTAATCTAAAGACAACATGTGTCCACTTGAAATTCCATCTCCTAGCAGTGAAAAGAATCTCTCTAATCTCTCTTTGCAACTACATATCAAATCTTCAATCAGTTTGGCCTCCAAAAGCAAGAAATATCTAAGATATTTGATTGAAAGATCATAATTGATTTTGATACCAAATTTGAACTCAACACAAAAGTGAAAATCAATTAAAAATGAACTCTAGAAGCACAAAAACCTTTTTAGAATTCATTTGGGCTTCAACAAACTTCAATATTTTCCCTCCAACTGATTTTGATGTTCAATGATGAATTATGCCGATTCTGTTGAGAATGCCCCAAAAATTACAAATTAACTTATAACTCGAACAAGTGAGCAAGTGTGCAAAAACTAACTCTAGAAATGGATAGCTCATCTTCTCTTGATTCTTGTGATATATAATATGCCTATATTTGCCTGTCAGAAACTCTCATAATTTCAATTTGAAAAATATGCCCCTCTGTTAAAGGCTCTAGTCTGCACTTTTAATTTTCAAAAATTTAAAATTTTCCAAAGTATAGACTTTAGAAAATAACCCCTCTTTGATTTACAAAAATCTAAACATGACCCCTTTGTAAAAAAACAATTAAAAACACATTTTAAAATCTTTCAATTTCTGCCCTCACCCTACAAATTTGGGTCAAACCCTCTTTGACTTATGTGCCACATGGCAGTATCTGATTGGCTCTAACCTACACAACTAGTGCCATGTGTCATCATGTCATTTATCCACCTCATCACCAGCTCACTGCCACATGTCAACTTTTTATTGGGTCTCCATGTCACCATGTTATCAGTCATGCATCTTTATCTTGGCAACATAGCAACAGCCATCGGATGCACCACGTGTCAAGATCCTATCAATTCAAATGCAACTTTTGCATGCCACATGTCACATCTTTATTGGCCAGATTACCATGTCACCTACCACATTTTTCTCACTAGATCTCCATGGTTTTTTGGTAGGTCGCTATGTCACTACTGGAAAAACCATGCCATTTTTTAGTGGCGACATAGTGCCTTGCCAGATTTTTCAAATTTTCTAGTGATGATGTCAGCATGCTCGTTCAAAAGTTATCTCTAATGACCTCCATCTATCAGTGACTATGTCAGGCCCCACAACATAGCCTCTAGCTTACAAAAGCTAGCATCTTCAAGACATCAACTTGACTAAGCTGTTTGGTATTTGAAGTATTCAAAGTTTGTCATATCCCCAATGTGGGACTAATGAAATAGAATAATTCCTTTTGTGATATCATGGAAACTACTCTTTATGCATGTTCTTCTTGGCATAGACCTCCATACATAGGCCACCTCTGCTACAAAAGATGCCTCTTCTTGCTAAGTCTGATGTTGCTCATCACGTGGCAATGACAATAGTTCTAAAATACAATGGGGGGTTATCTCCTCTAGTGTCTCATCAATCTGCTCTTGAAGATCAAAAGCCAGGCTTCTACTTCCTTCTTACAAAATCTTCAATGCTCTTTCAACTACTTCACATCTCTTGATAATATTTGGTGGCAATTCAACCATTGCTTCCTGAGAAATATCAACATAAGACAAAGTCATTGCCAATAACATTCACGAGAGTTTTTTTTACAAAACAATCGATCTTCTCCTCTCGAGTGGGTTGGGGATTAGGCCACTCCATTGTAACGAGCCAATGGTTATAATCACATCCTGGGAACATTGTGGGTTTCTCACCAAAACTATTAGAGTCTAGTGGAGAATACACTGATCTTGAGTTTGAAACCCTATAGTGAGAAAATATCCACTGCGAGACCAGTAAAGATTGATGATTAAAGCTGCATAAGTGGCTATGGCTAGTTGGAATGGGGGTGATCAAGGAATTTTAAATTATAGTAGCTAAAGAATAAAAGGACAAATGTGAATATGTAGATAGTTCCCTTTCCAGTGTAACTGTGTGGCAAAGATGAAGAGCCATGATTTCCATGGAGAAACTTTGAGCTTTAAAGCCACTGGCATTTCTCTTTTGTTTCAAGCCTTTCCAGCACTTTCTCTCTAATTTAGTGATAGCTTCTTTTTTGTACACGTCTTCTCTATCCTTTCTTTGGCATCTTCATGCCACTTTTTTTTTAGAATTTCCCCTGCAAACTTTGCCTCGGCCCTCTAATTCCCCTTTTCATTCACAAATCTTTGTCTTGCACTGTGGCTTTATATCTTGCATGGATATTCCTTGGTATGCGTGCATTTCCTCTATGGACCTGTGGCTTCTCTCTTTTTGTTTTCAACATGCCTACTCGCTTTGTAGATTTGGTGCCAATAATAGTGCACAGGGCTAGAAAAATGGCATGAACTATAGTGGTGTTGAAATTTAACACCAAGTGTTGCATGCAGTTGGTAAATATTGTGAAGCACCATCGCTCCATATGAAAATCACATTTCTTTTTTGTGCTCCAATGAGGAATGTTCAATGCTAATATCTTAAACTCTTTGATGAAGATTGAGCTTCCTTGCAATGACGGGACAAACATTATTTGTACCTACCAATGTCTCCAAGAATGAAAGCAATGAAACTAAAGCACCATTTTAATGGTCATCAAACTAGTTTTCTATAGGAATTCCATTGTCTACTTAAAGAGAGGTAATTGTTGGAAAGAGCTTGGAACTCCTCTATTCCAACATTCAATAATAAAGCAAAGGAGTTCCACATATAAATCCTCAAAGGGATTTCCAAGCCAACCAAGGGTATTTCCAATACATGTTATGTACCAATCATTGGACACATAGCCCACTCCCAAAAAATCCAAAGAACTTGAGTTGTCAAGGCATGAGTGTATTATGAATACTTCAATACACCACAAGGCACTGGGCTTTTCTAGGCCTTTTTCAGCTGCCTCTTCCAATGTTCTTCTAAAGCCTAGATGTATCCTGCAAGCTTGAATGAGTGTGAAATAGGTATTTTCAAGCTCAATTAAGATGACTTCTTTTGTCTTGAGCTTGGCTTAGATTTCTTTCTGAACTACTCTTAGTTGCAGATAAGAAGGAATTTTAATGGAGAGGTACCTGAAGCAATATGCTCTAATAGAGGGATGAGAATCCAATTCCTGAAATTTGGAATAAATTGATATTCTTTTTAGAGAAATTATAATGAAAATAGAAAACTTCACAATTGGTTGGAAGTAAACTAATATGTAATCTTTTCATGGTTAGGTTTTAATTTCAAATGTATGATGGGGAACATCCTTGTTTTGGATTAGGGTTGTATAGACAATAGAATGACTACTACTTGAGTCTCAAGTGGTAACATGGGTATTGGAAATACCCTCCATGATAACCCTCATTTAACCTTATCAATCTGATGGAATCAGTTGGGCCCCAAGTGGGTCCGGCTAAAAAAAATTCATTTACAAACAACTGAACTACAAAACTGACTCATTCACCCTCTAGCACTAATTTGAAAACAAATTCAACCATAGAAAATTATTTTGAAGCTCATTTTACATCTTTTTGCAAACTATCAATTTTGTGTCAGGAGGTCCTTTGACTAGCCTTAAAAACTTACACAAACACCTAACCAAGCTCCAAAATCAAAACAATTGATTCTCTATTCTGCATACTTGCACCCTATTGAATTTTGCACCCTATTGAATTTTGCCTCATGAAAAATTCTTAGTCAAAAGATATTGACTATCAAAGTTGCCTTCTTAGAATTGCCTACAAGAAAACAAGTCGGAAAACCATAAAGTGCTTTCAGATTCAATTTCAAAAATTAGGTAAACTAACACTTGGGGGCACGAAAACTAGGACATTGGTTCACTGTCATGAGGAGAGTATAAATCTATGATTTGGGCTCATGACAAATAACAGGATGCAAATGGAAAGTGGTCAAAGTGGGCTGCTCAGAATTTGCATACTAGAAACATTGACAGAAAAGCATTTTTTGCAAATGGAATGGACCTAAGAAAGTGTGCAGATTGATTCGTCAAATTTTGAAAATTGGAAGACTCGAAGTACTTTTAGAGTACAAAATAGTGGTACAATCCATTCAATCTCACCTATCACAAATTTAGAGGTATGACATCATGAATAGGGGTACTGACAAATCTACACCTTTTAACACCAGTAAAAAGTTACCAGTTGTGTTTGGAATTGCATTTGAAAACTAATCAAACGGATTCATCATAAGCTCAAAATTGAAACATAGTAAGTCTCTAACCTCTAAAATGCAAAAAAAGAGGAATTTTAGCATTTTGATCAACTAGGTCAAAGTTATGACAAGTCAAACAGGGCTTTCTTGAATTATTAACAATATAAATCAGCATGACAACAATAAATGACCAATTTTGAGGGATTCAAAACCTAGTCAAATGGATTCAAAATGACTTGAAATCTGAAACATAGGCTTGCTGGTATGGACACTAAACACTCTCAAAGTGGAAAGTCATGAAACATTATTGGGTGTGAGATATTCACATGCAAACATGTCCTCCTATCACTATTTAACTTTTAAGTGAATGCAAAATTGGACAAATGCTCAAAATAGGATTTCACAAAATGGCTCGAAATGGAAATTTACCATCATGGAACACATAGATATACTAAATGAAAAGTGCTAGAAACATTAAACACCTTTTAGACCTTGAATGGAGAGCTGGGGATACATGCATCAAAAAGCGCTTGTAGGGCTTAATTTTCTCAATGGTACTCAAAATTGGGGCTTCAATTTTGAGTCCAAACAAGTAGATGAATGTTTCTTTATGTGTCCTAGTCTAGAAGTATTGCCAGATGACCTAGGTTATCTCATCATTTCTTCAAAGTATCTTAATTCTTCATTGGGCTTGTTCATCCTTTCCACAAGTTCTTTCTTAGATCTTAACTCATTCCTCATTAGGTCACTATATGATCTCATATTTTCTATCTTCCTATCTTTCCTATTCAATTCATGATTGTCAAGCATCGGTTGATTCATCATGTCTAGTTGAGTGTTTGTAAGATTTTGCACATTAGATGACCTTTCTTCAAGTTTGATAGTCCTTTTTCTTTTGTCTTCCTTATCTACAACTTTTTCTTCTTCTTTTCTCTTTTCAATCCTCTAAATTCTTCATTCAGGATATTGTTCTACTCTAGTAGATCTGAAATAGTTGCATCACTCTAATTGGAATTTCCTTTGTCAAACAATCCTTATATATCAAATTCTTCATAAAGTGTGTCATTTTATTGAAAGGTCATATATTTTCTCTTTCTAAGGGATTTCCTTAGTTCCTCTCTTTTTTCTTCAAGTTGTTGTACTATGAGCTGGATGTCAATTACTTGACTGTCAAAACCTTTCCCAATTTGTAAGTCTTCATGTCCAAGATATTCACTCTCAAGCTATTAGACTTCCTTCAAGATAAGTAATGCACTAATTTTTGGAAGTTTAATTGTGAAACTAAGATATTGAGAGGGGGGTGAATCAAGATCTATAAAACTTTTATCCTTCAAAACATCTTAACTGTAGTCACCATATTAACCATCTCATGTCTAGCTTATGCATAACATACCTTGGAAAATAAAATACTTACATAAATGTAACTATGCATCACATCCTTGAAATGTAAACACATAACACAAAAGATTTGGTAGCCTAGAAACACTTAAACTTGAAGGTAAAACTAGGATGGGGATGACACCCACAAATCTTCACTACTACGGTAACAAAGTTAACCTATAATTTTGATCACTTCTGATGATCTATCTTGTGAGGGGTCTTCTCTATTAAAATATTTTAATATGGTAGGTCTTACCTTGATTAAAGGATTTTACACTTAAAATGAAGTAAGGACTCTATTAGGATATTTACCAAGGTTTGTTAAGAGATTTATCCCGATTCAATCTATCAAAACTAATTCAATACTTAATCCTTTGCTCTGCACTTATAATTTTTTATTATGGATCTCTTCCTTCTAATATTTGATCTAATATCCAATATGATATAGTTTTAATCTATCCTTTACTACTTCATTAGGTGTCTTAACTTAGTTCTTCACAACTCTTGCATGCAGCATCCAAAACTTAACTCCTGCATACACTTCTCACAATTCGCACTCTCTTCTACAATATCTCATTTGATTGGTTGTTCATCCCTCATAGGGATTGATGATCCATGTCATATTGTGTAACAACCTCTATAAAAAAAACTCTACCATCATTAAATTTCATGTTTATGTTGGCTCAAAATAGTTTATCTCAAAGTTTGTATCATTGCAAAATGTTATGTTCTCTCAGTATTACTCATCACTCATTGTCTCTAATGCTCAGTCATAATTGTTATTTATATTGTTTCTTGGCTTTAACTATACTTGGCTCCTTCTGTATAACTTAACATCTATGTGCTATATCTACTCGACATTCACTATAGTTGGTATTCACTATACTCATCTTATACTAAAAGTACTCAGGAACTAAATAATTTATTGGCTCCTATAGTGTTAGGAATAAGGTGTCTCAACCTTAGATGATTCCTATTCTTATTATTTGTTCTATAAAATGTATTTCTTGCAAATAATGTTGATGTTTCGGCATCTTGAATTGTGTATAAGGACATCATAGCTAAAATGGTTATGATAGATTATATGGTGTTGATGTAAGAGCTATGTTAGGAAGATTTAATGACAGGTGAAGACATGTGGCAACTAATAACTTTGAGTACTGTACACTCTACCCCAATAGTGGGGTTTGGGGTTCCTATTTTCTCAGAGAATGGTAAAAAATCCTAATACAATTACCTTTGGGAGTAGCCCTAAAAGTGAAGCGCACGTTATAAGCATTTTTAAGGTTGCAAAGAGGTGTATGCGAGAAAGTGTATTGTTGGTACTGTGAGTTGCTACTGGAATCTTCTGTTGTCACTCTTGAACTTGCATTGCAAGTGTATTGTAACCTTGTGTTGAAGATAATACATTGTGCAAGTTCTGGAGGGGTGGGGTTGTTTTACCAAAAGGTTTTTCCCCATCGGCAAATCTTTGTGTTATGTGTTTTTCTTTCTCTATCTATTTTCTTTATGCTTGCTTGGCTGAAATATTATTGTTTACATGATATTGAATCTATAAGTGTAAAAGATTTTAATAGGATTTGCACCATACTTCTCTTAAGAGATTAGTGTAGGAAGTTGTTTCCACACCTGAGTTTCCTTACATATAGTGCTCTACATATACATGACTATTTACAAGTCTTTACATGACTCAGCCTATATAGAGTAGCTCTATCACAATGATGATCAATTGACTCTACTTTTTATATGACTAAGTGTTTGACACTAATAGACAAAAAGACTTGGAGATACCAGCAATAGAATCTAATAATAAAGCTAAGCTAAGAGCCCTCATAAAATGGTTATGGTTATGTTCAAAATTAAAATCATGCCAAGTGGAAGTAGAAGGGCACTCTTCTATAATTAGTAATTCAATGAGCAAGCAATCTATGCCTAGTTGGGAACTAGACTCTCTATTGAATAGTACCATAGAACTATCTAAATATTTTTTTTAAATAACCTTTAATCATTTATATAGGGAGGGAAATGGCCTTGCCAATATGTTGGCAAATGAAGGGGTGGATGATATTTCACTTTTATCTCGCTTAGATTAATTTATCTTCTATACAAGTGGGAGTAGAAGTGGCCATTATTGTCATAAGTCATTTTTTGTACTTTCATTCTTTTTCATGTTATGGGATCATTTATTTCCCCAATGTTATTTTCTTCTCATGCTTGGAATCCAAAATATTTTCATAGAACTTCCTTGGCTAGCTCTTTGTATTTACTGAAGCTACTTTTGGTAGTTCCCTTCAACATCTCTAGTTTCTTATTTATAGTTCTATTTGGTTTTGTTTTTGCTTTATTGTAGCCATGGAGACTCCCATAAAGCTTACTTTCCCTAAAAGGCTCAAGGCTTTTGATGCTCCAATCACCATGTGTAGACACCTAAAAATCTTTTAGAAAATAAAATATTTTTATTTTCTGAAAAAAGTTCCTAATGACATCATCATTTATTAATTAGTTAATTATTTAATTAATTAATTTAATTTTGTATGCCTTTAAATCCCTTTATCTTAATTAAAAATATTTAATTAAGGAATCCCTCCCAAAAATATTTAAATCTTATTTAAACATTATTTCCTTATTTATTAATTATTTAATTAATAAATTGACCAAAAAAATCACAAAATAAATAAATAGTTTATTTTTTGCCCAAAACTTGGCCAATTTCCTTAAGACCACTAACCTCTTCCAAAATCTTCTAATCCTTCTTTAATTTTGATTAAAGGCTAATCCCATCATTTCCTATCCCTAATCCCAACTCAAAATATTTAATTAAGATTAAATATTAATCCTCATGTTTATTAAAAATGTTTTAATAAATATCTCCTCAACCCAAACCCTTGAAATAAATAAAACTTTATTTATTTTCTAAAAAACTTTTTTTATCCTCATCCTAGGAAGTTCTAGACTCTTCTAGAAAGTCTTCATCCTCATCCAAAGCCTAGACTCTTCTAGAAGATGTCAATCCTTATCTTTAATCCTAATCCTAATCCCCTCCTAACCTTGTCGCATTCCCTAAACATGGGTTAAGACTTGCTAACCAAAGCCAAAGTTAACAAATATCTCCTCCTTTACACACCCTCATTTATTGCCATCCACTTGCCTATCCCTAAGCTAATCCTAAGCCATCCTAATCCATCCTCTAATCATTTGCACAATACTAAGAAATCTTAAAACCTTCCTAATCCAACCCAAGTCGAAATTTCTCACTCTCCAACATAAATGACCCTCAAATATCTCTTACACTCTCCTTCAATGCTCTTACAAAGCACTTATGAAGGGTCTTTATGAAGATATTATCCCTTGAGCCTCCTTTTTTGACTCATCCTTGTCCTTTCATCCATCCTCTCACCCTGTGACATGTGTCACTCTTTCATTGGTTGTAAGGAAGCACAATCCATGTGCTCTTCTCTGATTCAATCTGAGCCCTCCATAAGCTTTCTCCTTTCCTTCCATCTTAGCCCTCCATCCCTCAAGCCTCTTGCCTATAAATTGGATCCTTCCCTGTTGCAAAAACAACAGAATCTAGAAAGTAAAGCCATAATTCCATTTTGAGAAGCCATTATTACATCAAATCCATTCACCAAAATCTATCAAAAATCCTCCATTGAAGCCCATTTGAGCATTTGAGCATACATACATAATCAAGCCATCTTAGCTATTAGACACACCTCTACATCAAGTGATCATCCTCATTGAGAGAGCCTATCCATGGCTCATATTCTCATTTGAGGACTTCACTTTGTCTCTCATGAAGTTATGTTAAATTAGTATGCAAATGCTTTTTGATTGTTTTAATTTAGTGTTTCTAACATACTAAAGTAGCATATACATTTTGGCACACCTGGTGGGACCCCACATGCGTCATCTTCATTAGCTTTTTTAGTTAGGTTTTGTATGTTATTTGCTAATTTTGGCTTTTTTTCTTATTTTTGTGATTGGTAGAATTGTATAAATTGGTTTTGCAGGTCCACATGAGCATGAAGAAGACAAAGGAACTCATAGTCTATCTCATAGTGTTTGCAGATTTTTCAAGCTTATAGGTGGACGGAGCACTTGGAATTATTCTTCCTCTTCTTGTCTATATTCTTCTTCTATTCTATCTACTTCTTCTTCTTCTTGAGGGATCTTGGCCTTTTTTTTTAAGGAAGCAAAATCATACACACTTTTTTTTAAGTGCTTAAAATGAACCCCCAAATCATACTTAAATCCATTAAAAACTAAAAATTTGCTAAAAAAAAAAACCTTTTAACAAGTGAAACTAAACCAATCAAATCATTTGCATCCTTGCAACATCAAGGTTTTAGATGCATTCACGTTAAGTTAGGAACACTTCATTTTTGGGAATTTAAAAAGAACTTCAAGTTTCCATTTCAAATGGTTCAAAATCAACACTAAGTGCACACTAAAATCTAAATCAAACTCAAAGCATCAATCAAGGATAAAATGAACCTCATTTGCAAATATTTTAAAGTTCTTTTAAAAATCTCATGAAAACTAAGAGTCCTAAATGGTTGCCAAAATTGTCCTAAAAGCTTTGTTATTTGTTCCAAACAAATGTCTTGTTGCAAAATCTTGAATGTTTCCTAGGTTTTTCATGCATCAAAACAATCTAGGAATATCCTTTTTTTAGGCTTAAAACATGCAAACTAGAACACAAAATCTTGAATGAAAACCAAAGTCCAAAGAATCATTTTCACTTTTAAGTCCAAAACAATCTTGAATGATATAAGGTTAAAAAAAAGCACTTCAAAGTTCTTAAAACAACATGCAAAATCTCAATCTTGAATGCTCAAAGGAAAAAACTTGAATGTTTAATCACTTGTCTTTGAATACATGTTGCTAAAATCACTCTTGAGTGCCATGGATTAAAATCAATTTTTTTTATTTTTTATGAATGCATGATTAAAACAACAAATCCAATCTTGAATGCCATAGATCAAATAATCATCTTTTGGGGCATAAAAAGAACCCACATTTTAGAAACTTTCTAAGTTATAAAAACAAATAAAGACACTTTGAGTGAATTTTTTGTTAAACTCACCCTCTTTAATCACCCATCATTCTAACCATTGGTTGCAATATTAGAACCATATATGGGGATGGGTCTACCTAAGAAGGTGTTAAGTGCTCCACAAAAATCAAATTCCACTCACTTGAGTTTTTATTGGTTTTTCTAAGATAGAAAATTTCTTGAGTGCTCATTAGTCTCACTAACACTTCATTTGGGAAAAAAAATTGAACAAATCTTGACATGGAGGGCCGCCGGGTGCGTGCTTGAAATCGAGCTTTACACACATCTTTGTTTTGGGCTTAAAAAAAACTCACACTCAATCTTGAATGCCTTAAACAAAATCAATCGATACTTGACGTGGAGGGCCTCCGGGCGCCTGAGTTTACTTTTTGTTCACCGTAAATCTTCTTGGTGTATTCATTCTTTGATCACTTCTCTTTTGTTGGCACATTTCAAACTGGAATTGAACCTTTGCATCTTAAATCACGTGTGTTTTCAAAAGGTCTAGATCAAAAAACTTAAAGTGTCTGTCTTTTAGCCTAAGATCATCCAAGTCTTCTCTCCACTTGTCATCTTTTGAGGCCATCTTGGGTGCATAAGATTAGGATCCAAAATCTTTTCTTAGCTTTTAGAAGGCCTTCTTGGGGATTTCATCACCCCTTGTGATGACCTCGACTCGAGCATTCTAGCGAAGTATAAAGATCAGGAGGTGAATCCAAAGACACCTCTCTTGGGATCAAAATTTTTTTCACTCAGGCTAAGCCTCAAGGAACTTTATACCCTTGAGAAGTGAAAGAGGAGAAGTGGGTTACTGCTCCTCTCAGTTGTGTGACATTGTTTTGGTTTCATCTATGAATTTGTGCCTCACGTACCTTGGGTATATCGAGGACTCACTAGCTAAACCAACTGTCAGCCTTGTAGACAACCATCTAGGATGTTAATGTGTTTAAAGTGACTGATCGAAACATTTGTGGAATATACACACTCCATGGTGCAGTTACTATCTTCTGAGAATCAAAACTTCTATCTAGTTGTTCCTATCTATTGCTTGGTCTTGTACTTGCTAAATGAATGTTTGCCA
Source organism: Cupressus sempervirens (assembly GCA_028749045.1). Lineage (NCBI taxonomy): Eukaryota > Viridiplantae > Streptophyta > Pinopsida > Cupressales > Cupressaceae > Cupressus > Cupressus sempervirens. The sequence continues at coordinate 743,817,558 of CM053793.1, read as the reverse complement.
AACTTGGTCAATCCTAGCTTAGGGCACACTTAGCGTAGTCACTGCCTATTTCAGAAGTTGAACAAAGTTGAAGCAAAATAACCACGATCTCTCAAACCCAAATAGATTCAAGAATTTATATTAGAACAACCCAAACCCAAACAAAAGTTTCACAAAGCCAAACTCAAGCCATCTTAGGTATACCAAGAAATTTCAACCAAGAGAAAGGAAGTAACACCAAGCCCTCGAATTACCAAACTCCACAAAGCACAAGACAAAGCTATTGACGAAGCCCTTCAAGACACCTAGTTAGATTGCACTATCAGATTTAGCAAACATCCAAGAGTTAACCCTGCTTATGCCTTACCAATTAGGCATGATTTTTATGATTAGACCCCCTTGTTTCTCCACATCTTCTTGCATAAACTTCACATTAGATTCATCTTTGTAGGAAAGCCAACCATTATAGGTTATCCCTTTAAGCATTTTAGCTCATCCATCTCATTTAATTCTTTTCCTTAGAACCAAACCATCTAGCTAGCAATCAAAAAGTTCACATCCAAGCCTTCAAAATTGTTGTCACATTGCCAGAACTTGCTTTTCCTATCATCTTGCAAATCCACTAGTCTCATCAAGGTTATCTCTCTAACAGAGATTTTTTTAGGGTAATCTAGCCTTGTCAATTGTCATCCCTCATCACCTTGAGCTAAAGGTTGGGATCCACAAGTGGTCAATCTCAATTTTTTCCCAAGGGATCATCAGTCTATCCTTTAGTTGACACAATCACCACCAAGCTTGCAGGCAACATATCTTTGAAGTTAGAATACCCAACCCAATCTTCCTTAGGTTTGTCATATAGCTTTGCCTCATCCTAGGAAATCATTTGCATAGAAAAGCCTCCCCCCTTTTGCATCCATCAACATTTGTTACACCTCATCCCTAGGAACATTTTCATGCCACTTGTCACTCGCTTAGCCAAGAAGAAGAAGGAAACAATGGAGCCCTATCATTTGGATTAGACAGCATTGCTCCCCTCAAGCACCCAACCATCCTTCAGCCTAGAGAATTTTATACCATCACCTACTAACATTGAAGAATTCATGAACCAACCAGGAAATGCAATATTGGTGAATGCCATTATAGACAAGAACAAAGAAACAATCATGGCAAACTTTCAGAGGGACAACGTAGGAGCCTTCAATTTTGGAAGACCTCCTCCCTTATTAAATCCTTCTCACCCTCTATTTGGGTAGCTACCACCACCCATAGGCTCTTATGATCCAAATCATCCTTTTTATATACCAAAAGAAGAGCCTCAACCCACCTCATATGCTCTAATAGACCCAAACATACCAGCCTCCACTCAAGTTGAAATCTCCATTCCGCAAGCCAATCCAGCTACTACCACTCCACCATTGGTCCATACCACTCCATCCCAAACCCCTTCACCCAAAACACCTCATCATTCACTCCCTTCACTATTGTTGTTGCTGCTCTCCAACCTAGCCTTCCAAATCCACCCATCTCCCAAATTAGTGCTAGCATCTTTGGCCAACCTTAGCAATATTAAACTGGGATGCCACCCATGGGCCAAGTAATCAACCTTTCATCACACCAAACTTGTTTACCTTAGCTCAGAGCACAATTCCATCATTTCCACTAGGTCCTTGGAGCTCAGTGCCATCAGGCAAAAATCCACAAGCTACTGCCCTCACTCCACAAAGCTATCAAACCCCACAAGCTACTTCAAATGTTCTGTCAAGCTCTCAAGTGACCGAAGCTCCTACCACCACTCTACCAAGCTTTCAAATCCAGTCACCAAGCTATCAAAACCATCAATTCCATTTCCAAGCTTTCAATTCCCACCACCTCCACCACCAACTATTCCATTACCTCCTATTACTAACTATTTTTCTATGCCACTTCTAGGAGGAAATCCACCACCACCAACCACCAATTACTTGGCCTCTTTTTCCATGCAGATACCCTTCCAAATGGGGGCATAACCCACATATATTGGTTAAACTCCTCAAATCTAAAGTCAAGTTCCACAAGCTCCCCGATCCTTTCCCCAAGCTTCACAACCATCTCATACCTTACCTCCACAAAGTAATCCATTTATCCCATAGCCAGCTTATGTTCCTCAATCCCAACCTCAAATCCAATATCAACAGCAAGCCTCACAACACATGCAGCAATATGTGCCACCTCCACCTTAGCAACCCATCATCCACCATTCAGTTGCCCAAGCCATGTATAATCCCTACCTTCCCATACTTCAAAGCCATCCATATTTAATTGCACCATTCAGTGTATATCTCCCTTAGAGTGCTCCTACAGTAGAGGCACCATAGCCATCACCCATTAATTCAGAATGGGAAGTCATGAAGACAGCTTTGAAGAACATCCAGGAGGGAAATGACCCAAAAACCTTCAAGTTTGAGAATGTGTGTCCTTACCCATTTGACAGAGCCATTACCATGACACCATTTCCCGAACACTTTGAGATACCCAAGTTTGAAAAATTTAGAGGAAAAGGAGACCCTGTCACACATATCAAAAAAATTTACATGCACTACCAAGAAGTGGCATACCGTGACATCTTCCTTTTGCACCTCTTCCCCAAAATTTTGGCTGAACCAGCTCTTGAATGGTTTTATAGAATCCCATATGGCACAATCAAAAACATTGCTGAATTGTCTGAGGCATTTGTAGCCCAATATGCCCATCTTGTTGAGATAGAATTATCAGTGGTTGATTTGTCCACACCAAGAAAAAAGGTGGAGAAAGTCTTGGTGAATATCTGCAAAGATGGAAAACCCTTACCACCCGCATATCTTGCACCCTGCTAGAGCACCGTTTGGTGAAAAAATTTATTGATAATGCCCATCCTAGCTTAGCTCACCACATGACCATGACCTATTTGTAGACCTACAAAGATATCAAATAAAAAGGAATGATCCTTGAGCAAGGACTCATTAAAGATGGTGTGGTCAAGATTTACAAGGAAGCCAACCAAAATCAAACACATTCAAATGACAAGTCTAGGTATTGGAAGAAAAACAAGCACATTGCAATAGATGTGGTCACTAACACCAGACATGTGAATATTGTTGGTCCTTCCCAAAATCAGACCAACCCACCTTATCAACCAAACAATCAACAAGCTATCAACAACCAATAGCAGAATCAGCAAAGCTTTCAAAGTCACAATCCAAAGCCCAGCTTTCAAGGGTCTAACAATCAAGCTAATGTCATCAATATAGTTGTAGGACCAAAGCCCAAGTTCCAACCTGCACCTCAAAACTATACACCCCTTGGTGAGTCATTGGATGTCATTTTTGAAAAATTAGTCAAGGAAAACCTCATCAAATTTCCTCCTACCTAGCAAATCGACCCGGGCCAATCCAAAGTTTCATGGTATAGAGACAATGAGTATTGAAAGTTTCATAGGGTGAAAGGGCACACTACCCTCAGATGCATGAAGTTGAAAGATTATTTGTAGGGCCTCATTGATCAGAAATAAATCATAGTTGGAGCACAAACCTCTGCCAATGCAGGCTTGTAGATCTATCAAAATGCTTTTCCTCCTCACAACAACAAAAATCCTAGAAAAGCACCCATCCAAACCAACAAAAACAACACCAACAACCACCAGCCAAACCAACAGCATGGGAAGAACAATGACCATACTTCATCCTACATAGACTATGGTAGCCTCATAGGTTGTATATCTGAGAAAGAGCCTTCTTTCAATGTTATCAATATCCAAGGCCCAAACAATGAGTGTGCAGTCACCACTCAAAGAGCACAATTGAACATCATAGCCCCATCAGTCCCATCAGCACTATCAACCCCAACAACATCATCAACTCCATCAAAAAGCCAGTGCAATACCTTGGAACACCTTGGGAACATGCCAACCCAAATCTCCATTTTAGACCTTCTCCACACTAGTTCTGTGTATAAAGACATCCTTGATAGTGCTCTCATAGAATCTCATGTCCCTTTGAATATCAATGTGACTGATTTTCATAATCTTGTTGGACACCTTTCATCCTCATGTGCCTTATCATTCAAGCCCACTAACATACCTGTGGTCAAGCCAGATCACACCCTTCCACATTGCATAGCCATTATGGTATCCAATTTTGTCGTAAAAAGAGTAATGATAGATAATGGATCAGCCTTGAATATTTGCACCCTAAAATTCATAAAAAAAAGTTGGGTATACTAAGGAAAATATCATCAATGAGGTTATCACCATTAAAGCTTATGATAATCTAGAGAGAACCACAGAGGGAATAGTTTTGCTACCCATCAAGGTTGGGCTGATCATCTAGGAAACAATTTTCCATGTTGTTGATCTAAACCTACCATTTAACATCCTCCTTGGATGCCCATGGATCCATGCCATGAAGGCCATTCCATCCACATATCATCAGTGCCTCAAATTTTTGCATCAAGGCACTGAAGTGACCATCCATGCTAATCCAGAACCCTTTGCTTATTGCAATGCGTTGAAGCCTCATATACAAACCATTTCCCTGGCATCAAAATTGGCCAATCCATCACCAATTCATCCAACACTTGTAATGACCCAGAAACCATCCTCACCTCCACCCTATCTACCCTAAAGATCAACAACAAAGTTTGTGGAGAGTATAGCCTATCTGATGCATTTGCAGTTGGTGCATTACCACTTGATCTACACACCCATGGATGACCCACATATCATATAGCCAAAGAGACTCTACCTCCTCGATACACACAGCTTGGCCCAACAACCTCTGTATCCTCGAGAATCCCTCTTCATGAGGAGCTCACTTCGAATATCAAAAATTGGTTACATAAGGATGCACCTCCAAGAAATCAAGCACACCTTGATCACTTTAGCCAGAAGTATCCCCAAGCACATAAGCTCATCACTAAAAAATGGAACTATCAAGGTGGTGGTCTAGGAGCAGAGGAAAGAGGCATGCAGTGTCCCATCGAAGCACACAAACGAGAAAAGAAGTTAGGTCTAGGCTTTGGCATACCCACAACTAGGGCCACCAATACGGATGGTCATGCTTTTTTGAACATCCACCGTGACCTTGTAGAAATTGAAGACATTTCAAAGGAAGTTGAAAAGAGAGCCTATGATGATATCCTAGACCAAATCTCCCTGGAAGACTCTGTTCTCCAAGAACTATCCATCCATTTCATCAACCTACCACTCGCTCACCCTGAACTCATAGATTGGGACCAACAAAGTGTCATACACATTGATGAGTTCACATTAGAGGAAGCGCTTCTGAGATTCATGGGAGCTAAAACTCCTCACAAGAAAACAAAGTCAAATTCTACCTATATCTATAAGCTAGATCTAAAGGGATATTTTGGAGAAAATCCCCAACCTAGTTTCGATAAACCCAAAACTTGAACTAAGGCAAATTTGAGACTAGCACAGGTAGCAAATAAAGCCCCTCAGCAAGAAAATCTAGAGTCACAAGTAGAACATGAGGATTTAGCATTGCCTCCTCAAGATAATTGACTAGAGGTGTCTTCTTGATGCATGATGACAGGCCACACCACCCATACCCACTCACAACCAAAAATGCAACAATATGGAGATAGAGAGATGACAAAAATGCTTCATTAAGCATCCATTAATACTTGAAATTCATTACAATATTCTTCCAAATGGAAAAACTCCAAATTCTTACAATATAAGAGAGATTCCTCCCTAAGGGCTTCCAACTAGAAGAGCTTACAACAAAGAGCTTCTTCTTGAAGACTTCTACTTACCAAGCTTCTACTTGAAGAGCTTCTATTTCTCCAACTTCCATTAGAAGAGCTTCCTTTCTCGAACTTGATTACAAATGATAATAAGCCTTCCTTAAATAGGAACTTCTAACCCAAGACATTACAAACACAACCAATGTGGGATAAAAGGTAAATACAACTACCTTTAAATAAATATTAAATTCCCACCCAAATACAACTAAGCACCCAACAAATATTAAATACATGATTTATCCAAAACCTTCTAGAATTTCCACCTACACACCTTGATAAATGGAATGCCAACTATTTTTCTTATTTTTCTATTTACGTCACCTATACACCTTGAAAATAGAAATTCCTCTTTTCTCCTTTTTCCCTTATTTTATTATTTTATTATTTTTCCTTCTATTTTTGTCACTTTCTCTCTCCTCCACAATTTTTTTTTTTTTGTCTCTTTTTATTTTTTTCTCCTCTTTTTTTTTAAAAAAAAAATTTAATTTAATTTTCCCATGCAAGATGCCCCTGCATCAGACTCCCTAGGTAGATAGAAAAGTGTGTCCCACACTTTGACACCAAAAGAAAGATATACAACCATCTTCATCTTCACCAAAGGCTTCCACCTCAATAGGGACAAGAAAACCAACATGCAAATCTTCCACATTTTATTTTTGTTTGCTGATGCATGATGCTCCTACATCCAACTCCCATGGTAGGAAAAATTTTGTGAATATGGATTCACAAAATGAAGTAGCCACTGTTGACATATTTTTTTTCTCTTCCTCCAACACATAGCTGGAGCAAGTATTCGGTGCCGATATATTTCCTTCTTTCTTCTTTTCCAACACCTGGCTAGAACAAGTGTCTATTGTTGAAATCTCTCCTCTGTAATGAACTTTGTCCAAGTATAAATCTCATCCTTATCCAATCTTGTTGAATTAATCACACCTGTAATAAATCTAGCAACACCATACCAATCTTCCTTGGCATACCATACATCACAAACAAGATCCTCATGCAAACCATCATCAATATCTCCACTGTGTTTCTCCTTAATCAGATTTTCCCTCATGGAACTCCTTGGAATGCACAATTGACTACCATTGAACAACATGCCATCCTGAATCAAATAGTCTGACCACTTGGTTCTATCTACAGCAACAGGTTCTTTACAAGCTTTCCATGCTTCAGCAAAATCAGGATCCTCGGGGTACAAATTCTTGAGTTCATCAAACCCAGCTACTTCAACCTACATTACTGTAAGCAACAATTGTCTCCTACTTAGTGCATCTGCAACCCTGTTAGATTTTCCACTTCTATGCTTCAACACAAATGTATAACTCTGCAAGAACTCTACCCACTTCATATGCCTCTGATTCAATTTACCTTGGCTATTTAGGTACTGTAATGCCTGATGATCAGTATACAAAACAAATTTTATTTTTTTATTTTTATTTTAAATTGTGGAGGAGAGAGAAAGTGATGAAAACGAAAGGAAAATAATAAAAAATAGGAAAAAAGAAGAAAAGAGGAATTTCTATTTTCAAGGTGCATGGGTGGCATCTTAGAAGTTTGTGGAACCTTAAATCATGTATTTAATATTTGTTGGGTGCTTAGTTGTATTTGGGTGGGAATTTAATATTTATTTAAAAGTAGTTGTATTTACCTTTTATCCCACATTGGTTGTGTTTGTAATGTCTTGGGTTAGAAGTGCCTATTTAAGCAAGGCTTATTATCATTTGTAATCAAGTTTGGAAATAAAAGCTCTTCAAGTAGAAGCTCTTCGAATGTAATCTCTCTTAAGGAAGCTTGAGAAGTAGAAGTTTGGGGAAGTAGAAGCTCTTAGTAAGCAAATATCTCTTATATTGTAAGAATTTGGAGTCCTTTCATTTGGAGGATATTGTAATGAATTTCAAGTATTAATGGATGCTTTTATGAAGCATTTTTGTCATCTCTCTATCTCCATCTTGTTGTGATTTTGGTTGTGAGTTGGTACGAGTAGTGTGGACCATCATCACTTCTATTCTAATTGAGGATACTAGAGAAGTCAACATCAGTTCTTTAGAGATCCCTAGACTTGTTCACACTGTTGCACTCCTATCGCAAGACCAAGCTGATCTCCTCTTTTAGGTCTTAAGAGAGAACATTGGCTGATTTGCATGGTCATGTCAGGACATGTCAGGACTTGATCCAAAACTTGTAGTTCATCATCTTGCAATCGATCCAAAGATCAAGCTTGTCAGACAAAAGCTTAGAAAAATGCACTCCAAGGTGGCATTACTAGTCAAAGCTAAATTAGAAAAAATGTTAGCTGCTAAGGTTATACGACTATCGACTACTCAAAGTGGATCTCCAACATGGTCCCCGTCACTAAGCCTTCTGGTGACATTAGAATCTACACTGATTTTAGAGATCTTAACAAAGCTTGTCCAAAAGATGATTTTCCCTTACCCAACATAGATATGATTGTAGACCTTACAGCTGGACATAAAATTTTGTCCCTCATGGATGGATTTTCTAGGTATAATCAAATCAAGATTGCAAAAGAGGATCAGCATAAGACAACATTCACTACCCCTTGGGGAACCTTTTGCTACAACATGATGCCTTTTGGCCTAAAGAATGCTGGGGCTACCTATCAAAGAGCTATGACAGCCATTTTCCATGATCTTATCCATAGCATTTTGGAGGATTATGTGGATGATATCCTTGTTAAATGTCACACCTTCATGGATCATCTTGCTGACCTAGAGAAAGTCTTTGATAGGTTAGCCAAATATCATCTCATGCTAAATCCCAAGAAATGTGTCTTTGGGGTCACATCTGGCAAGCTTCTAGGCTTTATAGTTTCTAAATGAGGTATAGAGATCGACCTCAAGAAGGTCAAGGCTATCTTAGACATGCCTCCTCCCCAAACACGGTGATAGCTTCATACTCTTTAGGGAAAGCTTCAATCCATCTGGTGCTTCATCTCCTAGCTTGCAGATAAGTGTACACCATTTGCACATATACTAAAGAAAGATGAGAACTTCAAGTGGGATTCTTTATGTCAACGCAACTTTGATTAGCTCAAGTAGTATCTCACCAATCCCCCTATCTTGGTTCCACTAGTTCCTAGTTGTCCCATCATCTTGTACATATCAGCAATGCCTATTGCTCTAGGGGCACTTCTAGCACAACACAATGACTATGGAAAAGAAAGAGCCATCTACTATATTAGTAGAACCCTAGTTGGTTATGAACTCAATTACACTCATATGGAAAAAGCTTGTTTGGTAGTTGTTTTCTCAACTCAAAAGCTTTGACACTACATGCTAAGTCATACCGTCTAGCTAGTATCCAAAATTGATCCTCTCAAGTATATGCTCTCTAGAACAGCACTTACATGCTATTTGGCCAAATGGGTTATGCTCCTTAACAAATTTGACATCTAGTATGTGGACAGAAAGGCAATCAAACGGAAAGCTATAGCAGATCACCTAGCTGATGCACCTCTAGTAGATACATATCCTTTGATCGTAGAATTTTCAGATGAACATATTTGTCCAATTGAAGAATAGCCCCCATGGAAACTTTATTTTGATGCCTCATACACATCTCATGGATCAGGGGCAGGAATATTGTTGGTCACACCTCAAGGAGATTACATTCCAAAAGCTTTTAAGCTACAATTCCCTAGCACCAACAATATAGCTGAATATGAGGCTCTCATAGCAAGATTAAAGATAGCTACAGAATGAAACATCACTGAGTTACAAATCTTTGTCAATTCTTAGCTCATCATCAAGCAAGTCCTAAATGAATATCAAACCAAAGATGAAAAGCTATTACCCTACAAAGAGTTAGTTGATCAGCTAACCCATAATTTTACAAAGCTTCAATTTATACAAGTGCCTCGAATGGAGAACAAAGCAGCAGATGCTATGGCTACTATCGGCTCACCCTTGGAAATTCCCCAAGTGGCTACACAGTATGAGTTTTTAGTCAAGCGACTCCTCACACCCACCTATGCGAATGAGGATTCAAATCATTTTTGCATCTTGGTTGGTCCTCAATCCCCTTGGTACAATGAAATTCATGCTTACCTTAAAGATGGTATCATATCCCCTCACCTCACATGAACCCAATGCCAAAACCTCATCCAAAAATCATCTCGCTATGTCATCATAGCTAATACCCTATATCATCGGGGTTATCACGATACTCTCTCTAGGTGTTTAGACCAAAATGATTTCATGATGGCGTTAAAAGAAGTACACTCTAGACTTTGTGGTGCCCACACAAGTGGTATTATCCTAGCATGAAAAATCCTTAGAGTGGGCTACTATTGGCCTACCATCAAAGAAGACTCCTGTGACTTTGTCAGAAAATGTCTCCCATGTCAGCAGCACGCCAATCTTGTGCATGCTCCAGCATAAGATCTATAGCCTATTGCACCACCTTAGCCCTTTGCATGTTGGGGCCCTAATCTAGTTGGAACTATCACACCTCTCTCATCTGATGGACATAAATGGATAATTATAGCTACAAACTATTTCACTAATGGGTGGAAGCAGTCCCCCTAGTCTCAGCTACAGGAGTTTAGGTCTCCAAGTTCATCTTGTACCACAGTGTTTTTCACTTCGGCATCCCATCCACCATCTTCACTGACCACCGAGGTAACTTTGAAAATTTCAACATAGAAGAATTATGCACTTCCCTTTGCATCCATCACTACTTTTCTAGCACATATTTCCCACAAGGTAATGGCCAGGTAGAGGCAACTAACAAAACCCTCCTCAAAATCCTAAAGAAAGTTGTCAATGATTCCAGCCACGATTGGCACCTACAAATAAATCCAGCCCTATGGGCCTATCAAACTTCCTTTCATACATCCACAAGCACAACTCCATACTCCTTAGTCTATGGTGCCAAAGCAGTACTACCCATAGAGGTTGAACTTCCCTCCTTGCGCATATTTTTGCAAGGGAAAATATCAAATGAAGAATACAAAGTAGCTTGGCTCACCCAGCTAGATCTCTTAGATGAGAAGTGACAAAAAGCCTATGATCATCTCATAGTCTATCAAACTCATCTCAAAAGGAATTTCAACAAGAAGGTGCTTCCATGATACTTTCAGCTGGGCGACATGGTCCTCAAAGAAAATATGAAAGTCCAAGCTTATCAAGAAAACATTGGCAAGTTTGAACCTACCTGGCTTGGTCCTTATGTTGTCACTACCTCCTTTGGCTCCGGAGCCTATCAACTATCTACACCAAAAGGAGAACTCTTGAATGATCCTACTAACATCATTCATCTCAAGAAGTTCTATGCTTGAAGATCCTTGGTATAGCCAGCTTTTGAAAAATACAAAAGAATAGTAAAGAAAAATAAAGTGTCCACTGGTGAAAACTTGGCAAACAAGTGTCATGCATAATCCAGCCATCCCCAGCTTAGCCTATCATCCTCATTCTTTTGGTCACATCTTGCCATCCAACTGCATCTTCCAATTTATCCACCTATCTTTCATCCTCCAAATTTTATCTATCACTATCCACTTATCTTCTGCAGCCTCACCCCATCATCCCAACTATCATCCATCTCCCTAGCGCCTTTAGCTTTTCCATCCTAGCTTCAATCCTATCACATCCATTGTAAGACCTCCTTTTGCATTTCATCTTCTGACTAGGGGCACTATATTCCTTGGAGATCTTTTCTTGTCCATCCTCCCTTGTCATTGGTATCTCGCTCTAGGCTATCCTCATGCAAATCTAATGTCATCCTCTCATTAGCCATTCACTCTAGCACCATCTATCAGCTCAGCTACCACCAACCTTAGCATTGTCCACATCCTTGGTCGCACATCTATCATCATCATTGGATGCATCCTGCCAAATCTATATCTTTCGCTATCACCTCATCCTTAGCTTTTGCATCTTGCACCAACTTGAGCCATCCTGTTATCTTATCATTCGAAGCTCCTGTACAGCTTGTAAATAATCTTGTATCCAACGCTTGTATCATACCTTGTATCATAGCTTGTATATCCAATCTTGTCCAAAACAACTTGTACATTTGTACCATATCTTGGTCCATCAGCTTGTACATCCTCTTTAGCTTAGTACCATTGTATCTATCCAGCTTTCATGTTAGTTCATCCTTGATTAGCATCTTGCACACATTGCACAAATCTTGGTTAGCTATTCCAAATGCATCCTTTAGCTAGATCTCCTGTCGCCAAAGTGTTATCCTTCTTAGTTCAACTTGCCAAGTGCATCACTAATCCAAATCCACCAGCTTAGGTTCTCTCCAATAGATCCTTGCACAATATAGCTTTCCTCATGTCTGATCTTGGTCTGTTAGTACCTCATCCTACCCATCTCATCGGCAAACAGTTCTCTTTTGGATTTTCACTTTCTTTTGATTTGGAATCTTCCCTTTTGGGTCTTGAAGTATCTTTTCCAAGAAATCTCCTTGTTCCCTCCTCATAGTTGCCACAATATTCCATATCATGGTATGTTGCGAATGAGGCAATCTAAGCATACAGTTTTGATCAAGTCTTTTGTTTATTTCTTTTTTGCTTGTGGGTTACCCAATTTTGGTTCCACGCTATTTCCTTCGAGTTTCATGTGTGATGCTAGGACAATCCTTGTGTGTTTGTTTCGAGTCAGTTCGTCAGTCCTCTAGATGGTTGGTGACATGGCCTTGACATTCTTGGTAACCTTGGCAATTAACCAATAGTCCTATAGCAAATCTAGTGCTCAACTACATGGTGGTACTTCTCTTTGAAGTATCCCCCCGCTCAAAATGCTTCAATGGAATCCCTTCATCTCCATTATTCCCCATCTATATCTAGCATCTATCTCTCCTACCCCAGCTTATGCATCAGTATCTCTTTGAATCAATCATCACTCTTAGCTTTAGGGATCCACAGTCCTAGTCTTAGGATCCACCAATCAAATCAATCCAGCAAGCCTCATCTTTCAAGATCCACAATCCTAGTCCTAGGGATCTTCGAAACCCATCTCTTGCCAATCTAGCTCTTTGAAATCCTATTGCATCAGCTGTATCATCCCATCATCCATCTCCCAATCCTAGATTCCTTTTTATAGCACTCTACTCCTTCATCCTCCCCCCAATCCTAAAAGTCTTAAGCTTATTTACTCTTGTGCCGTTGATTTTCCTCTTTATCATTCTCCCATAGTGAGAGTTTGAGCTAACTAAACCTCTTCTCTTAAGCCACTCTTCATCCTCCCACTGGCAAAGATTCTTGTACTTTTCAAGAAGCTGGCGAGCCTTGCTTTCTCTCCCCACTGCCTTCTTGAGGGGGCATCTCACAGTCCATTCTCTCCTCTTCTGCTCTAGCCTTGGGCATCTTATTTTCTTATCTTTGATGCCATGCCACTTGCAGCATCACATCAAAGAGGAGAAAAATGTAAGCACCTAAAAATCCTTTAAAAAATAAATTATTTTTATTTTCTGAAAAAAGTCCCTGATGACATCATCATTTATTAATTAATTATTTAATTAATTAGTTAATTAATTTTGTATGCCATTAAATCCCTTTATCTTAATTAAAAATATTTAATTAATGAATCCCTCCCAAAAATGTTTAAATATTATTTAAATGTTATTTCCTTATTTATTAATTATTTAATTAATAAATTGACCAAAAAATCCCAAAATAAATAAATAATTTATTTTTTGCCAAAACTTGGCCAATTTCCTTAAGACCACTAACCTCTTCCAAAATCTTCTAATCCTTCTTTAATTTTGATTAAAAGCTAATCCCATCATTTCCTATCCCTAATCCCAACTCAAAATATTTAATTAAGATTAAATATTAATCCTCGTGTTTATTAAAATTGTTTTAATAAATATCTCCTCAACCCAAACCCTTGAAATAAATAAAACTTTATTTGTTTTCTAAAAAACCTTTTTTATCCTCATCCTAGGAAGTTCTAGACTCTTCTAGAAAGTCTTCATCCTCATCCAAAGCCTAGACTCTTCTAGAAGATGTCAATCCTTATCTTTAATCCTAATCCTAATCCCCTCTTAACCTTGTCACATTCCCTAAACATGCATTAAGACTTGCTAACCCAAGCCAAAGTTAACAAATATCTCCTCCTTCACCCACCCTCATTTATTGTCATCCACTTTCCTATGCCTAAGCTAATCCTAAATCATCCTAATCCATCCTCTAATCATTTGTACAATCCTAAGCAAGCTTAAAACCTTCCTAATCCAACCCAAGTCAAAATTCCTCAGCCTCCAACATAAATGACCCTCAAATATCTCTTACACTCTCCTTCAATGCTCTTATAAAGCACTTATGAAGTGTCTTTATGAAGATATTATCCTGTGAGCCTCCTTTGTTGACTCATCCTTGCCCTTTCCTCCATCCTCTCACCCTATGACATGTGTCACTCCCTGATTGGCTATAAGGAGGCACAATCCATGTGCTCTCCTCTCATTCAATCTGAGCCCTCCATAAGCTTTCTCCTTTCCTTCCATCTTAGCCCTCCATCCCTCAAGCCTCTTGCCTATAAATTGGATCCTTCCCCTTTGGAAAAACAACACAATCTAGAAAGTAAAGCCATAATGCCATTTTGAGAAGCCATTTTTACATCAAATCCATTCACCAAAATCTATCAAAAATCCTCTATTGAAGCCCATTTGAGCATTTGAGCATACATACATAATCAAGCCATCTTAGCTATTAGACACACCTCTACATCAAGTGATCATCCTCATTGAGAGAGCCTATCCATGGCTCATATTCTCATTTGAGGACTTCACTTTGTCTCTCATGAAGTTATGTTAAATTAGTATGCAAATGCTTTTTGATTGTTTTAAGTTAGTGTTTCTAACATACCAAAGTAGCATATACACCATGGATGGGATTAAGCAATCCATCCCAATTAGAAATAAAATTGTTTGGCAGGCTATGTTGTAGGTCATTAGTGTTCAATTCATCAACTACCCCAAAAGATTCCAATCTAATGCTAATATTGTGGCCACATTCAATGCCATAGATAGGAATATTTATGTGGATGGAAACCTCATATCCACTCTCTATAGGAATATTTTTGATGAAGAACTCCTACGAGGTTTGGACATGGTCATGTTGAATATTAGGAATGATTTCACCATTCCCTTAGTCACCAATTATTGTCTTCTCTAGATTCATGGAAATTTGGTACCTAAGTACCCAATTATCTTTGTATAGGACCTAGCTTGCTTTTGGAAGGATAGACTCATTTACAAAAGGAAAACCTAGTTCCTTCTAATTTTCTATGCTCTTCTTGACCCATTAGAGGATGATTGGCTAGAAGTCTATCTCAAATAGGAAGGTGATTTGCATGAAATTTCTCTGCATGTAGTCATAGTGGACCTCAACGATGTCTTTCAGGAATATGTAGACTTTTTTAGATGTTCACTTATTTTTTAGTTATGTCAACTTCTTGGTTTAAAAACTCTCATTTGAACAACTATGGTTTTCATTTTTATAGTTTTGCTTAAGTGTATATTGGCTAAAGTAAAAAGTAGATATTGTATTAAGATAGTTCCATTTTAAAATAATCCAAGGATAAAATAGTAAATAGTAATATGGTGTCTAATGGTAATTGGGCATCGCTCAATTGTAACTATTTTTTTAGGTTTTCACTCTTTCTACTCATATTTGAGAATTGTTTTAGTGAAATAGATAGTTGTTCTATAGAGAAAATATTTAACATCTTTAAGCTACCAAGGATCTCATATTTTTTATATTTCTTTTGTTGTAAATATGATAGTCCCATACAGGTGGGTTGCATGTTTTCTCTTCATGGGGATATTTTTTACATATTTTATCCAATGGGTCTTATGTTGGTGATTTTAGCTTCCAGATGACCGTAAGTAGGCAGACATTATGGGAAAGATGAGAAAAAGTTTCCTTATGGTCTGACATTTTAATTTCCAATCTCTTGGATTCTATGGCTTTCCTTCTATGTATCTAATGCTCACTATAACCTTACAAATATAATTATAAGGATCATTTTGGTAAATTGAAAACCTTCTACTTGGACAGTTGTGCCCTTATTTGAAAGGAGGATTCTTTAATATATTTCTTACATATTACTTAATGGGTATTTCATCAATAATCTTTCTTTTGGTGACCCTATATAGATTGGCCTAATGGTCAAATGAGAAATTTTTATCTTATGGTTAATTTAATGAATGTCCTTTTATGGCTTCTCATAAAAAAAAATTGACATTCTAAAGCCAATTGGCGAAAGAATCTCTTTTAGGAGCCTCCAAGTAACATTGATGGTTTAGCATTTTTTGGGCACTATGGAATTTCTTTTGATACTTAGAGATAATTTTATATAATAATGTTTTAGTTGACTTGGTTGATATTGTCGGTTCAACTTGTAGAAGTATAAAATATTATAGACCTTACATTATTTTTATATGTAAATATCAGGAATATTTATTGGAGAAAGTTGTGTATGATTATTGTGTAATAGATTTTTAGTTCTAACCATATTGGACAATTGTGGATATTGATCACTTTGTGGTTGCATTGGTTTTTATTTGCAAGTTTTTGTTAGCCTCTATGGTCCTCAACTTTTTACTTTCTCAGTTTTTTACCAAAGACATGAATGGAAAAGTGCTCTTTATCATAGGCTAAATTAAAGCTTTTATGTTGTTTCCAAATTGTAACACCCAAATACAACTGGGTGCAACTTTATTAATTTAAATCTATGAAGTTCAATATTGTAAATTTTAATGTAACATTTTATAAACTATGTAAAAGAAGGTATGCATTCTTCAAGTTCTTCTCTAGGGAATATGCACGTATACAGGACTTTGGTCTCAGACTAGACTAGGAGTTTTCTTACCTCGTTCTTTTTTCCCTTCTTCCTGCACTTTAATGGGGATTTTAGTAAACAATTTTTATATCAATAAAATATGTAGAATTTCCTTTTATTGATAAAAAATAAGTATTTGAATGTTGAAAATAGATTGATACAAGTATGATAAATGTGTTTCAATCATTGTTTTATCACTGATGTCAAACCTACTAATTGTTGGTAAGACAATTTCTTATATGATTTAAGTACTATCATTTATTTGATTGATAAAGAGGATTTGATCAATTGAGATACAATAGCACCTAGAGGAAAGGTTGAGTTATGATATGAAAGGGAGTACAAGAATTAGTTAAGATAGTGATATTATATTGCATTGATAATCTACTTAAGGTTGCTAGGGTTGGTTACACTGATTAAGTTTAGAAGAACAAGTTAAACAAATTTTATCTCCCAAGCTTAACATTTTGCATAAAGGGTGCCAAGAAAAGATAGTACAAGCCAAGAAAAAAATCAAATTGGAGCTAAGAAAATTCAATTTTAGTGTAAGTCAAGTG
Organism: Cupressus sempervirens; assembly: GCA_028749045.1. Taxonomy (NCBI): domain Eukaryota; kingdom Viridiplantae; phylum Streptophyta; class Pinopsida; order Cupressales; family Cupressaceae; genus Cupressus; species Cupressus sempervirens. Next base: position 743,800,424 of record CM053793.1, on the reverse strand, counting down.
AAACAATGTAAGTTGAGTAAATTTTAGTTGATGTCGAGCACCAGTAAACTTTAGTTCATGCCAAGTGTTTTGACAATGGATGCTGAGAAATGCAATTTTTGTCAAGCATCAAAAGCTAATTAATGCCAAGTATCAACATTATGAGAAAGATTGAGAATTTGATGAATCTGAGCTGACAAGTTTAATTTCTTGAATTGTGTGAACCATGTGGAAGATAATATTGATGAGTTGGTGGTACAAAATCCATGGTAAAGCATTTTTAGGTGAATTTAAAGAGGATTGAAGGAGAAGATTCTAGAAGGGAATGTAATGAAATGAGGGGTAGATTGATTAAATCCTATCTAATCCAACCTAACTCTAAAATGGAAGATAGAGGATGAACAGAAAAATATCTTAATTCACTATTTATAGAGATGATTGGTCAGAAGAAAGGGTTGTCATGTGTGAGAACCTAAGGAAGACAAGGATTCTAGGGTATCACTTCATTCAGTGACCTAAGAGAAGAGATTGCATTGGCAAAAAAAGAAAGAAGGCTTAAGAGTATGGATGCTTGAAGGGTGAAAAATCTATCAGAGCTAAAGAGTGTGAAAGCCAAGTAGAATGGAGGATTGAAATAGAGATTTGCAATCTACAAATGGAGTTGTAAGTTGTTATCAGATCAAGCCTTACTATTACTCTCTAATCATTGTATCAATCTAGGGTAAATCCTTTGGATTAAGGTTGACCTAATAGTCATTTATAAATCCTTTAACTAGGTGAAATTCAAAGTGAATGATCTAAAGTCCTCTAACAAGGCTCACTCCTAATAGGGTGATTAAAATCCTTTAACTGGGTCACATTTAATAGTGTGCATTATAACCTTTAATAGGGCACCACTTCAGAAGAGTGAGAATGGGTAGCATGTCACTAGTGGTTTTTCCCAAATTAGATTTCCATGTCAAATCATTACGACAATTGTGTTATTGAATATGTTATGTTTCATGTTTATATTTCTGAAAATTGATTTGATAGTAACCTACAAGTTTAAGTGATTTCATAATCTAATGGATGCATGCATGATAAAAATGTTTTATGGATATTGAAAAGTTCTATTTGTACATCTAGACCTTGTATAACTAATTCACCACCCTTCTCAGTTATTCTAAAGAATTCCAACAATTGGTATCAAAGTCATCTACTTAAGAGGACTAGTTTGAAGGTACTCAAAGAAAAAAGATCAAGATGTCAAAAAGAGAAGTACCCAAGCTTAATAGAGGTAACTTTCATGTACAAAAAAGTCTAATGAAGCTACATCTAGGAGATCTTGGAGGTCATGCACAATCTACCATTTCTATTGAGCATGCTAACCCTCCTAGAGCCCTAACTATTGAAGACCTAAAAAAGAAGAAAGAACACAACCAAGTAATGTTGGAGATTACCTCTACCCTAAGCTATGCCAAGTTTGATGACATCAAAGGTTGTGATAGTGCAAATAAAATGTGAGATGCTTTACACACTATCTATGGAGGTGAAGGGAATGTTCTAAGAGCCAAATTTGAAAGTCTCAAAGGTAAGTTCGATGATATGAAAATGAAAGAAGGTGAGAATATTGCTCAATATTTCCCTAGGATAAAAGATGATGTTAATAAAATAAGAGGAGCTAATGGTAAACTAGATGATGATATTGTACTAAGAAAATTTTTGAGAGCAATGTTGCCTATTTATGCTATTAGAATTTTTTCAACATAAGAACTAAGATATATGCAGGGGAATGATCTAACTCTTGAAGGTTTGGTAGATAGGCTCACTACTTTTGAGCTATCTAACATTGATAATTATAAACATAAAAATATTGAATTTTCTTTCAAAGATAAGTTATCATTGAAGGAACTTGATGAAAAGAAGAAGAAAAAGACAAAATATGTGTCAAGTGATAGTGATACAGATGAGGAATATGTAGATCAACTTGAAGCACTATTAGCAAGGAGAATTCATAGAGGTAAAGGAAAGTTTAAAGGTAAGTTACCTATCATGTATTTTAATTGCAATGATGTTGGTCATATTGTTGCTAGATTTCTAGAGAAGAATAATTACAACTTTAGTAACAAGTACAAAAGTAGAAGAGATGAAGACATCAAAGACTACAAACACAAAGGCAAGAAGTCTTGCTACATTACTGAAGAGGAAATAAAAGATGGATTTGATGATCATGATGATGAAGTGGTGTATGTTGCAATGAAGGATGAATCTAATAAGGATGAGGTAACTACACTAGTGTCTTGTCTAAACAAGAATATTACATGTTCATATCACATGACTGGAGATAAAAGTAAGTTCATTACCTTGAAATATTATGATGAAAATAGTGTAAGGTTTGGTAATTATGCACCATGTTTGATAAAATTAAAAGTTTTTATCAAGATAATAGAAAATATTTTATGTGATAATGCTTACTATCTTGAAGGACTTAACTATAATTTATTGAGTGTGTCACAACTAAATAATCCAAGATGTAAGTTTGAGTTTGAAAACAAGATTTCTAAGCTATATGATACTGATGGAAAACTAATTCGAAAAAGTGATCAAACTAGAGGCAATCTATTCTACCTTGATATAGAGGATGCTACTTGTTTAGTTGTAGAATTTAATAATGTGTGGATATGGAACAAGAGGTTATGTCATGTTAATTTTGATAACTTGGTTAGTATTAGTAATGTGAGAAGAGTCGGAGGTTTTTCTAAGTTGAAGAAACCTAACAATATAACTTGCAAACAATGTCAGTTAGGCAAAATGACAAAGTCAAGTTTTAAGAGTAAGATTCATACCTCTAAAAGAATATTATATATTTTTAATACTAACTTGTGTGGACCCATTGAAGTGAAAAGATACAAAGGAAATAAGTACATTATGTTTCTTATTGATGATTATTCTAGAATCATGACAGTTATGTTTTTGAAATAGAAATCTGATGCTTTCCAAATGTTTAAGTGGTACTTAGCAAGAGTTGAGAAGGAAACAAGTAAAAGTTTGAAATGTTTAAGATCTGGCAGAGGAGGAGAATTTACATCAAATGATTTTGAGATGTTTTTTAATCATAGAGGAATCAAAAGATATACATCTACCCTTAGAACCCCTCCACAAAATGGAATTGTTAAAAGGGGGAACAAATCTATAATGAACTTTGCTAGGACACTCATGATGGAGAAAAATGTTACTTTGAAATATTACAGAGAAGTTGTAAGTATAGTTATTTATACTTTGAACCATGTACAAGTCAAGAAAGGTACTCATTCAACACCTTTTAAACTATGGTATGGATACTCGCCCAATGTAAATTATTTTAAGGTATTTGGAAGCAAGTGTTATATTCTCAAAGATTTCAAGAATGGTAAACTAGATGCAAAAAGTGAAGAAGGTATATTTTTTGATTATTCCACAAGAAGCAAATATAATAAGTGTTTAAATACTAACACTAACAAAGTTGTGAAGAGTGAAAATGTTAAATTTGATGAATATATAGAAGTATATAAGGCTGAACCTATGAAGGAACCAGAAGAATACAAGTCATTTGTATACTTTTATGAAGGTATGCCTATTGATGAAGATGTTGTAAATCAAGTTCCAAACTAATATCAAGTTTCAATGACTATCAAGTCACATACTATGAATGTCGAGTGGCATTTAGAAATCAAGCTACATTTAGGTGTTGACTTACAGAATGAAGTTGAGGCACATTTTGATTCTAAGATTAGTGTACATGAAAGAGATGTTGAACTACCTGACAAAGATGTACATAGTGATTCAAAAGTTAAGAGACCAAATGTAGAAGCCCAAGCTGAACCAATATTGTCTAAGTATGTCAGGAAACATCATCCTACTGCACAAGTCATTAGAGATAAAAAAATGCTAGACCAATGACAAGGAACAAGTTGAGAAATGATACATATTTTTTGAGCATGCAAGAACCTAAAATAGTGAAATATTTCTTAGAAGATGTGGACTAGAGTAAAGCCATGGAAGAAGAGATTGAACAAATTGATAAAAATAAGGCATGGAATCTAGTTACTAGATGAGAAGAGAAAAATATGATTGGTACCAAGTGGGTATACAAAAATAAGTTTGATGAAAATGGTGAAGCCACAAGGAACAAGGCAAGATTAGTTTGTAAAGGATATGTACAAGAAAAAGGGATTAACTATGGAGAAACATTTGCCCATGTTGCAAGACTAGAATGAGTAAGAACTATGCTTGCTTATTCTACATACAAAAGTTTCAAAGTTTATCAAATAGATGTTATGTCTGCATTTCTAAATGGTATATTGGTGGAAGAGGTTTATATAGAACAACTAGAAGGATTTGTTGATACTAACAACAAAAACATGGTATGTAGACTACACAAAGCTCTTTATGGTTTGAAGCAAGCACCACGAGCATGGTATGAGAGGCTTCATAATTATCTTATGAAGATTAGATTTGAGAGGACTGATGATAACAACAATCTATACTTGAAGATAGAGAAAGGAAAAGGTATTTTGATATCTAAATTTTTGGTTGATGATATCATATTTGGAGGTCAAGATACTTTATCTAATGCTTTTGTAAATGAAATAAAAAAAGAATTTGAGATGTTTATGTTTGGAGATATCAAGTTCTTTGTGATTTTACAAGTACATTAGATAAAATATGGTATATACATCACTCAGTCAAAGTATATAAAGGAGATATTGAAAACTTTTGGTTTGGAGGATTCCAAGCCAGTAAGTACACCTATGATGATAGGACATATATTATCAAATAATGATGATTCAGATGAGGTGAATCAGACATTATGTAGGTCTATGATTGGAAAATTATAGTATGTAGTATACAGCAAACCTGATATTGCATTATTTGTAGGGATGGTTGCAAGATTCCTTGCTAATCCTAGGGAGAATCACTTGATGGTAGTAAAGAAAATAATGAAATATCTAAAAGGAATAGAGGACTATGGTCTATACTACAAGAAAAATGTTAAATTTGAATTGAAGGTCTACACTAATGTTGATTGGGCTAGAAATATTGATGATAGGAAGAGCACCAATGGAGGAGCATTTTAATTAGGCAAAAGGCTGGTTACATGGACTAGCAAGAAACAAAACTGCATTTCTCAATCTATTGCTAAAACTAAACATGTTGTTGTTGCAGTAAATTGTATAAAGACTGCATGGATCAAATAGCTACTCAAAGGTATGAAGGATGAAATCACTAAATCTATCATGCTTTTGTTGTAAATTTGGTCAGCACTCCCCTTGGGATTCATGAGAAGGGCTTAACTACCTCTTGTGTACTATAAGTTGAGTGGTTATATTGGGCATTGATAGATTAGTCTTTTGGTGCAATGACAACCCCACTCTAACAAGTGGTAACAGAGCTTGTCACAAGTTTGAATCCTCAGACCCTCAAGTAATGCTGAGGGGGAGATTGTTGGAAATTTTGGTTAGTGATCCCTTTGGGATTCATGATAAGGGCTTAACTGCTTCCTACATACTATAAGTTGAATGGTTGTAGTAGGAATTTACAGATCATTTTTTTGGTGCAACAACAACCCCATTCTAACAACTTTATTATGATATTACGTGTGCTATAAATATATCAAAGAATCATGTGATGTATACAAAGACTAAGCTCATTGCAATCAAGTATCATTACTTGAGAGAATTGGTTCAAGATAAAGAGGTGAAGATGGAATATGTTAATACAAAAGAGAAAATAGCTAATATCTTCACAAAAGCATTACCTAAAGATGCTCATGAATATCTAAGAGGTAAACTAGGGGTGATACCCCTATTAAAGGCTATCTAAGAAGCATGATGAGCTCCCTACATCAAACAATTTGATTGACATATGTTACACATTGATGCAATGGATATTTCTTTAGGAGCTACCTAATGTAATCAAAGAGCTAGAGCTATAAATCAATCACTAGCAAGGTGATAGAGGGAGAAACTAAAAATATTCATATGTGCATATGAAGATGACAAGTCTTTGGCATTATTGGCAAAGAGGGAGAAAGTGTATTGAGAGTTAAAGTGTACTAAGAGATGAGAGCTAAGGGAGATGAAGGAGAAATTTTGATCTATCTAATCCTACTAAAGAAAAAAGCTTGACTGTTGAGGGAGAAAGTGTACCTGTTGATTACATCTACCTAGTAAGAGGGAGATAATGTTGAGGGAGATAGGAATTAATCAAGGGGGATTCATAAGGATGAGTTGATTGATTGTCTATTGGTCAAAACATAATTTTGTAACCTATTCAAAAGATAAAAATTGCTAATAAAGTGAGATATTTCAATACAAGGAATTATTTTCATTTTGGTATTTTGTTGGTCTTACTGATTAAGTATGGTCAGTTTGGTTTGCCATCAATGCCAAAGAGGGAGATTGTTAAAAAAAGATTGATACGAGTATGATAAATGTGTTTCAATCATTATTTTTTCATTGATGTCAAATCTATTAGTTGTTGGTAAGATAATTTCTATACGATTTAAGTACTATCACTTATTTGATTAATAAAGATGATTTGATCAATTGAGGTAACAATAGCAGCTAGAGGAAAGGTTGAGTTATGATCTAAAAAGGAGTACAAAAATCAATTAAGATAGTGATATTATAATGCATTAATAATCTACTTAAGGTTGTAAAGGTTGGTTACACTAATTAAGTTTAGAATAACAAGTTTTAAAAAAAAATTGTCTACCAAGCTTAACATTCTGTGTAGTGGATGTTGAGCAAAGATAGTGCAAGCCGAGCAAAAAATTAGTTGGAGCTAATAAAAGTCAATTTCAATGTAAGTTGAGTGAAATAGTGTAAGCTGAGTAAAGTTTAGTTGATGTTGAGCACCAATAAACTTTAGTTCATGGTGAATGTTTTGACAGTGGATGTTGAGAAACACACTTTGTGTTGAGCATCAGAAGCCAATTAATACTGAGTGTCAACATTATGAGAAAGATCAAGAATTTGATGAATCTAGGCCAACAAGTTTGATTTCTTGAATTGTATCAACTATATGGAAGATAAGATTGATGAGCAGGTGGCACAGAATCCATGGTAAACTATTTTGAGGCAAATTCAAAGAGGATTGAAGGAGAAATCCTACCTAATCATAAAATGGATAGTAAAATATCTTAATTCTTTATTTATAGAGATGGCTAGTTAGAAGAAAAGGTTGTCAAGTGTGAGAACCTAAGGAAGACAAGGAGTCTAGCATATTGCTTCATTCAGTGACCTAAGAGAAGATACTACATTGGAAAATAAAGAAAGAAGGCTTTATTGGAATGTCTTAATGGAAATAATTCTTTTGAGAGGGGGGTGAATCAGAAGTACTAGCTTTTGACCTATTTTTAAACCCTTAATAACATATTATTAAAATGAACATGCATGCATATAAGCATTAAGCAATCATGAGAAACATATATGCATCACCACATAACACTTGAGATTTTGGTAACCCAGAAACACTCTAAGAATAAGAAAGTAAAACTGGGGTGGGGATGATACCCACAAAATCACTACAGTAATAATATTTGAACACTTTTGATGGTCTGCCCTATTAAAGGCCTACCCTGTTAAAGGCTTTACACTATGTCAATAGTGACCTAATTAAAGGATTTACAAACAGTTTACATGAAGTGTTACCCTGTTAAAGGATTTAATCGCCTCTTCAAAGGATCTACAAAATAGCTGTTAAGCTAACCTATCAACATAGGATTTCCTTTCTAATACAATTGCTAGAGAGTATTAGGAATAATAAACCTGATAGATTACAATCCTTGATTGCTAAATTCAGGCACTTGATCTGCTTTCTCGGATCTTGATTCTATGAAATTTGATATCTATTCATGCTCTTTGCTTAGTTTTGATCAACTAAATATCTATTTTTTTCTCTTTTCCTCTAAGTCTTTTTTTACTCTTCACTCTGAACTCCACTATAATTTTTCCATACACTTCTTCATCCTCTACAATACAATGAGATTTTATCTTCCTTATAAAGACATTCGAAGACTTAGGGTTAGATGTGGATCTACGATCCATATTGAATCTCTGTTTCCCGCTCATTCTTGGCACTTTTATTATTGTTTGCATGCCTTCTCTATTTTTCTTATTGGCTACATGTAGATTGCATAGGAAATACAAAAGATTCGATCTTATCTATTTAATCCTTCAAGATTCATCAATGTCGGCCATAAAAATGGTTTACATCTGAATTAGTGAAGATACAAACTCATATGTGCATTCTGTGTTACTCGTCACTTACTAATTCCTAATGCTCGGCACATATAACAAAACTATCTCACTCGGCTCCTATTGTATTCCTATTTTTCTCGGCATAGTCTATGACTTGGCACCTAAATATTACTCAGCACTTGTATCATGCTCAGCACCTGAAGGCTACTCGGCACTTGATCTTCACTCAGCACCTATTAGATTATCTGACTCGGCTCATGCTATGGCTTGGCATACATAGTGTGCTCGGCTCAAAAGTGGTTAAGTGTGTTGACACTCAAATGTCAAAACCACTAAGAATCTCCCCCTTTGACATGAGTGACAAAAACACTTAAATAAGCATTATTTATCTGACCTTATGAGTACATTCACTAATCTGCTTAGTATATATACAGAGGGTTTAAAAGAAAAACTTGATCAAAATATTGTGACTTACAATATATACCTCAAAATTATTGTAACTCCCCCTAAGTGGATTGTACCATTATCTGTGTTGTCTTAGTAACCAAAAAATTTTGTTGTATGTCATGGTTTCTGTTACCTCTGGTTTTGCCACCAAAAGGTTCAAATTCAAATCCGTGGCCTGTTCAACAGTTAGCCAAAAAATTGCTATTTTAATGCCTCGACTCGCCAAGGTTCTGTGACCGTCAGATTTTAGATAGATCAATGGTCGGCGCGATCTCATCATCAAAAGTTGCATGGGAGGTAGTGTTGGTGACATCACGCCCGAATGACATGTGTTGGTGGGCCCGACAGGAGGCTACAACGGAGGGCAAGTCGAGAAATTTTTTCGGTGCCGCAGGCACTATGGCGCTATCACATGCCAACCAAAAAATCTCCATGGCGACATAGCACCCGACGGAGATACTCACAACGGTGGGTGGGACACATGACCAAAAATGTTGCAACGATCAGATAAAGTTTGGTGGGCCAGAGAAAATAAACGGTGAGAACTTTAGACAAATATTGGCCCCCATTGCGTACCTTACCTGCCCAGTTGGCGGAGCTCGTGTCACGACAGCGAATCAAAAGAAGCATGCACAAATAGGGACATGTCATCGGTTGGGTGCTATGGCACTATGGAAATTTAACCTCGATTTTCCCATAGTGACATGGCGCCCGGTTGACACATGGTCACCCTGTGAGGCCAAGTCGCAAGATTGCCTAGTGGTGTCCCAATGGGCCACTGAGGAACCGTTGCGTGTAACCAGGCTGGAGTCTCTATCAGTATGGTTGGCATAGTCAAGGTTTCCGATCTCCACCGTCAGTTTTGGTTGCATCAACGGATGGCGCCATCTCGCTATGGCAGAGATACGTAGATATTATCTTGGCGACATAGCGCCCATCTGCCGCGTGGCCATCCTACGGATCAAGTCTCGGGTTCACCAACTAGATGATGTCATGTGTATATGTCAGGACATGACAACCAGTGGGTCCAATAGTTTAGGGGGATGGCGAGTGAAGTACGTTGCTCTGACTGTCAGATTTGAGGAGATCTACGGCTGGTGCTATCTCGCCATCAAGAGCTGCTCAGACTTTAGCATCAGCGACATGGTGCTCGTGCGCCACGTGTCCTGGCGGGGCTGCGTTTCATGCCGTCAGAAGCAAATAGGGTGGGGTGACTGACGAACCAATAGGGGGATGCCACGTGTTGGCAGGCCTAGAGAATCAATAGGAACGGAGGGTTACGGAAGGTCAAGTTCTCCACCGTCAGATTTGAAGAGATCAACGGTAGGCACCATGTCAACTTAGTGAAGTTGTGGGATTTTTACCATGGCGACATCGTGCCCGACTGACACGTATCGGTGGGGTCAGGTCTCACTGGATGCATCATTGAGGTGGCGCCGATTTGGATGGGGCCCAGTCACAGGAAAGAGATTCCGCGGTGAATCAGAAACAACCAAGTGTGCCAAGTTAGAACACAGATGCATCATGGGGCCGAGTTTCTTAATGCGATCAGCACATTGAGGGGTCGATTCTCCACCATCAGATCTACAAGAATCTAGGGTCGGTGCTATCTCACCATGGAGGAATTGTACGGATTTTACAATAGCGAGTTAGTGCTTGGAAGACACGTGTCCTCGCATTTCGGTTTTCAACGTGGCAATTAGCTGATGGCCAGCGGTTAGGTGATAAGGTGGTGCGGTTAGTTCGATGAAGGCGGTCAACCGCGGAAGGACTCTCTAGGTGGCAAGACAAAGGATTAAAATTGGCTTGCGTGGCCTAGTCGACTTATAGGGAGTCGTGTCGACTGATAAGCTTGGATGATTCATGAACCAAAATGCAGAGGCGATCGACGTATCTTGCGATCTGATCTTCGCGATCATTTCTGACCTACCAGGAATGAATGCAAGACATAAGGACACTCCACCCATCCGGTCGATCCATCTACCATGTCAGGGAATGTTGTGGCGCCGTTTCTATCTTCTCTAGGCTCTTCTCAGAAGAAATGAGATTTCTCGGTATGCAGGCCAGGATTTCAATCTAGATCCCCGATTGGATTCTCATGACAGCAAGTTAATGCCAGTAGGTAAGAAGTGAATGTAACGCGGAAATCTTCAATTGTACCTGATCTATAAGGGCAGTTTCGTGATCTATTCTGAGGGTCGATTCTTCCTGATTCCTCTGCTACTGCTTGCAGACTTGCAGTGTAAGACCCCTTTATCTCTGAGCCATGTAATAACCTGTATCATCTCTTTCAGCCATCAGTGTGAATGTGCATCACTTTGCCTCCCATTGGTGTATTGTTGAAATCAACGATCTGCATACTGTATCTATCTTTGGCCTATCGAATAATACATAAGTGAAATCTCCTTTTCCTAGTGTCATTCGGTTGGTTTCTCCTGATCTGTATGTGATTACTAATAGATATAAGTCTGGATGTGTATGACTTTTGTATTTTATTCTGGTTTTGTAGCATATACATGGGCAGGAATGAGTCTGAACACTCTATTTTGGTGCATCACCGCGTTAGATTAGACTAGGTAGATTTGCTTTGATGCTCTCTTTCTCCCTTTCCCTTCTGAGAATAGATAGGTGTGCCCTGACAGTAAGAGGAAGCCAGCCTTCTCTGGAGACTCAACCTCGTAGTCCAAGTCCCACAGCTTGGAGGTTGTTTCCATGTTTCAATAGGTTGTCCTCACGCATAGGCCTTGGACAAGGGTGCAAACCTAAGTGACAACAATTTTTGGCACGCCCGGTGGGACTTATATCAAAAGATTTCATGTCTACTGGTGTCAAAAGAAGAAAGAGTTTCTGAGATTAATGCTGAAGAAGTAGTGCTGGCTTCAGTATTCAAGCCTTCAAGAGGCTGATTCATCAAGTACTTGGCAACTCTGAGCATCAACAAATCTAGTTTCAGGCTAAAGTTGCAGAAATTCATGCCCAGAGCTGAAACAAGGGCATCTTCTAGAGGTAATTTTCAATATCAAGAACTCTCACTTTCAAGTCCTAGAAGAAGGAGGGCTAGAGCTTCATTATCACCAGTTAGAGGTGGAGTAACAATCAACATACCTGTGAGATCTGTCTCTACTCCTCCTTCTGTCCGAACTCAGCCTAGATTGCCATCAACACTCATCAATAGAACACTTGTTTATATGGCACAACCAAGAGTTCATCCTTTTGCCACCTTTAATGGTGGAAGTCCTCTGTTGTTAGCCCAAAGACATGATATACCAGTAGCTGCACTAAAAAGCATACCTGATTTTACTGGTGAAACTTCTATTTCCCCCTTAGAGCATATCCAAGAGGTAGCAAATGTCTGCAATATTCATGGTATTACAGAAGATGATGTTGTTGTTAGACTTCTAGCCTCATCTCTAAAAGGAAAAGCATTACAGTGGTATAGAGGCTTAGCTCATGGTTCCATAACTGATTGGGATGGACTAGGAGCAGGATTATGCAAACATTTTGAGGATAAAAGTGACCATTTGTCACTATTAGAGCAGTTGACTACAATAAAAAGAGCCCCCCATGAATGTATGACTGATTTTAATTACAAATTCCAAAAGACATGGGATAGAATACCTACTATAGTGAAACCTACCCCTGGTCATGCTTTCTTGCATTACCTTAGAGCTTTTAATAGTGATATTGCCACTAAAATCCAAACTATGGGAGGAGATACATTACCTAATTCTTATGAGACAGCCATAAAAGCTGAGAACATTCTAATACAAGGAGGAAAGTTGGCCCCAAGGCCTCCTATGCCTTTCTTTCCTGATGTTCCCAACCACCAACCAGCAATAGCCCCTCTCCCTACAATCTCTACATCGCAAGCCCTCACTCCAGTTCCCCAAGCTTCCACATCCTCAAACGGAATAGATGAACTCAAGGAAATGCTCCAAGGTCTAGTATTGAACATAGATAAAAGAGAAAAGACCCTAGATAAAAAATTACAAGAGCAGGGGAGGGAGTTGAAGGACCAAGGGAAGAGACTAGAGGATAGTTTTTCTCTAATACAAAAGATGAGTAACAAGGTGGTGGCCTTAGAAAGATAGCAGGCCCAGGGTGGCAAGCCTCCCCAATTGTAATATCAGGCTCCAAGTGGTGGTAGGCCTCCTAATCAGTGGAATAGCTCTTTTGATTAGAATAGGCAAAGTAGTCATGCTTCTGCTTCAAGCTCAAATTAGAATAGAGCTATAGTCGCTCAAAATAACTTGGCCCAAGACCAAGATTTTTGTCCCTCATGTAACTATTCTTATACCTACTGCTTGTGTCAGAAAGCAGAATCTTATTTGGCCCTAACTGTCCAGGAGTCCACAGTAAAGCAATCACACAAAGAAGATCATCCCAAGGAAGCCTCATATGTTCAGAGGCAGGGTGATTGCTCTTTTATGAATCACCGAATGGAGGAACATTGTAATGTAAACCAGGACTCCATTTATCATAACACAAGAAGCAAGAAGAGAGCTATGGAACATGTTGCTCCTCCTTCTCCTAAATAGGCCTCAACTTCAAGTGTTATACCTAACACACAGACAGCAAATGAGTAGACAGACACCTCACAACAGCAAAAGCAAGGTCCAAGAAATGAGGACGCAAGTGATCCTTTTGTTGTCCCACCTCAACCTCTTATATGTGCAGCCCCCAAAGTTTCTACCAAAATCCCTAGTGCACCATTGAGTGTGGTAGAGCAAATGAAGAAGACCAATGTAAACATTTCCATGTGGGATGTTGTTGCTACCATACCAATACAGAAGAAGATGTTGCAGCAAGAATTGGAAAGGATTGAGCCCAAGGATCAGTCATCTACCGTGGAGAGTGCCACTAGTTTAGTACAACCAGAAGAAGATGTGGAGGCAAATAAAAAGGTTAGACCTCCTCCATTTTATGTTTCTCTGATTATAGGGGGCAAATTAGTCCATAATTGCATGATAGATTCAGGGGCTAGCAGCTCAGTAATGCCTAGGTGTATTGCTGATGCTTTAGGGATGAAATATGAGCCCATTGTTAGGGATGTGTTACAACTAGATGGGAGTACTATCAAAACCATAGGCATCCTTAGAAGTGTGGAAATGGCCCTGCATGCATGCCCTGGTTGTACTGTGATTCAAGACATATCTGTGGCTGAGGTTAAGCCCTATTTTGCCATCTGTCTTTCGAGAGACTTCACTGCTCAAATTGGTGGATTCATATCTGCTAATTGGTCTTACATGTCATTTAAGACCAGATATGGGGCCAATGCTTCAATAAGAGCAGAACCTCAAGCCCTTCACCACACTGAACCCTACACTCCCAACTTCATCAATATGAATTTCCCTATCCTGGAAGTGAACGAAAATAACATAGTAAATGAGCCTGTCACTTCCATAGCAGAGATTCCTGATTTCTTCTTGGATGAGTGGGAAAATGCATGTCAGTTTGAATCTATGTCGAAAACCCTTGAGACAGGCCTTAGTACATATTGCATAATAGAGAAGGAGGTTCAAGTTCCTGACCTTGTTAGGACTAATGACAACTTAAATGGAGTATGGAGAATGTACTTTGATGGCTCAAGGAATAAAAATGGATCAGGGGCTGGTGTTATGTTGATCTCTCCTACACAAATAAGATACTACTTCTCCTTTAGGTTCCAATTCAGTTGTACCAATAATGTGGCCGAGTATGAATCCTTGATCCAAGGTCTCCTACTTGCCCAAAAAAGGGGAATTCAAGCCTTGAAAGTATATGGGGATAGTGAGTTGGTAGTGAACCAAGTGAGAAATCAGAATATCACCAAAAATGGCCTGCTCAAGTCTTATAAACATAGAGTCTGGGATTTGCTCGAAGGTTTCAATGCATTTAACATTCAGAGCATTCCTAGGAAAGAAAATAAACATGCTGACAGACTTGCAGCAGTGGGTGCATCTTATGATGTGCCAAGGAATCTTGAGGAAGAAAAGAAACAACAAATAAGGGTAGTGGTGAGGCCTGCTGTTCCTGATAATAATACTCATTGGCAAGTGTTCGAGTCTGATGAGCAAATTGTGAGCTTCTTGCAGAATGAAGCAGAATTTTTAGAGAGAAGTCAGCTAAGACTACAAGATCAATATGGTGATCAGATCATTCATCTCAGTTCCAACAAGCTACCCAAGGGTCTCATTACCTTGGAGGGCATCTTTAATCCTGATGATCAAACAAGGGGCAAAGGGATGAATCTAGTTGCAGAAAAGGATGACCATGCCCCAGTTACTATTGCTAATGGAAAATCTCTTAACATGGGGAAGGTATGTTCTAAAGCTGAGCAAGAAGATTTCATTCATCTATGTCAAGAATTTAGTGATGTATTTTCTTGGACATATGATGATTTAAAAGGGTTTGACCCTAGCTTTTTTCAGCATACCATAGATTTAGTTGATAGGGTGAAACCAGTGAGGCAAAAGCAGAGGCTAGTGAATCCCAAGATTGAACCTTTAATGACGAAAGAACTATCCAAACTGATTGAGGCTAACATAATTTTTCCTATCAAACACTCATCATGGGTAGCTAACCTTGTCCCTGTGAGGAAGAAAAATGGAGAAATCAGATTATGTGTGGACTTTAGGGATCTCAATCAGGCTTCCCTTAAAGATCACCATCCTCTCCCTTCTATGGAGCAAATTCTGTCCAAGGTCAGTGGGTCAAGGAGATTCTCTTTTCTTGATGGGTTTTCTGGTTATAACCAAGTGCTGGTTAAAGAGTTTGATAGATACAAGACAGCATTTACTACTAAATGGGGCACCTATGCTTATTACAAAATGCCATTTGGGTTAACAAATGCAGGTGCCACATTTCAAAAGGCAATGGAGGTAGCTTTCAGAAGATTAATTGACAAGTTTGTCTTGGCATACCTTGATGATATAACTGTGTATTCTAGGAATGTAGAAGATCATCTTGATCATTTGAGACAGGTATTTCTAAGATGTAGAAAGTTTGGGGTATCTCTCAACCCAGCCAAATGTGTGTTTGCTACAGACCAAGGAAAACTATTGGGACACATTGTATCTAAGGATGGATTGACCGTTGATCCAGAAAGGACAAAAGAAATACTTGCCCTTCCTCTACCTAAACACAAGAAAAGGCTACAAAGTTTCCTTGGTAGGATAAATTTTGTAAGAAGGTTTATTCCTAATCTTGCCACCATGGTGAAACCCCTTACAACCATGCTCAAGAAAGATATGGTCTTCTCATGGACCAAGGAGGGGAAGGAGAGTTTTGAAAAGATCAAGGCAGCCATAGCATCGGCCCCTACCCTCATGAATCCAAAATTTGAGAAAGATTTCATCCTCTACACTTTAGGTGGTGAGTCAAGTATCTCTGCTGTTTTGACCCAAACAAATGACAGGAATGAGGAGCAGCCCATAGCCTTCTTTAGTGAAGGACTTAAGGAATATGAAGATAAGTATAGCTTTGTTGAGAAGTAGGCCCTTGCATTCATTAGAGCCTTGAAGAAGTTCAGACACCTCTTATCCCATAATAGGATCCATTTGTTGGTGCCCCATGCAAGTGTAAAAGACTTCCTGTTAAACAAAGATGTCAGTGAGAAGAGAGTTGGATGGATCACTAGGGTAATGGAATATGATGTTGACATTCAAATTACCAAATTGGTAAGAGGAAGAGGATTATGTAAAGAAATGTTATCAGATCAGAACTCAGATGAAGAAGTTGCCATGGTGATAGCAGAGCAGTAGGAGGAAAGGTATGCTGATGGTCCAAGGAGCTGGATAAATGACATGAAGAATTTCTTATTAGGGAATGGATACCCTCAGGGATTGGACAGAACTAAAAGAAGACAATATAGACTACAATCCATCCCCTATGTTGTGATTGACAATATCCTATTCAGGAGGGATTTTAATGGGACCCTATTGAGGTGTGTTGAAGTGAATCAGGCTGAAAGGGTGATTAGAGAACTCCACGATGGCCCTGATGGTGGCCACTTCTTTGCAAGAACAACCACTATGAAAATCATGAGGGTTGGATATTATTGGCCATCTCTATTCCATGATTGTTATAGGTATGTGAGGAAATGTGAGAAATGTGCTTTTTTCTCAGGCAAACAGAGACTTGCAGCTCTTCCTCTTCATCCTATTCAGGTGGATCAGCCCTTCACTCAGTGGGGGTTGGATTTTATAGGCCCCATTAATCCTCCATCTAGTGTAGGTCATAAATGGATCTTGGCTGCTACTAATTATTTCACTAGGTGGACAGAGGCAGTTGCCTTGAAGGATGCCATAGAGCCATCTGTTGTTGAATTCCTTAATGGAATTGTATCTAGATTTGGTGCTCCTTCTACTATCATCTCAGATAATGCCAAGTCTTTTATTGGAACCCAAATTTGTGCATGGGCTATGAATCACAATATCTACCTGAGAACATCATCGAACTACTATCCTTAGGGTAATGGTTTGGCTGAATCTTCCAACAAGAATCTGATCAAAATTATGAAGAGGACAATAGAAGACAATCAGAGGACCTGGTACAAGAAATTAAGGACTACTCTGTGGGCTGATAGAATAACACCCAAGAGATCTATTGGGAATTCACCTTTTGTGCTAGTATATGGTAGGGAAGCTAGACTCCCAATCTCATTGGAGTTCCCATCCTTGGAGTTGGCTCATCAGCTGGAACTGGTTGAAAATGATGCCATGTCAGTAAGAATGGCAGAACTAATTGAGTTGGAAGAAAAGAGAAACAAAGCCATGAAAACTCTAGGGATTCACCAGCAACAGATGAAGAGGAATTTTGACAAGAAGGAAAGGGCCAGAATCTTCAGAGAGGGAGATTTAGTTCTCAAGTGGGACTCAGATAGAGCAAAACTAGGAAGGCACTCCAAATTTGACCCATTATGGAGTGGCCCTTATCTGATTTCTAGTTGCAAACAGGCCAACGCATTCCAACTAAGTAGGCCAAGTGGTGAAGTTCTACCCATTCCAGTCAATGGGATCTATCTGAAGTCCTATTTCTGAAGGGTTGTGAATCTATGTACATAGTTAATCTAGTTGCTTCCTGCTTGTTTCTGTTTTGCAATAAGTGCACAAGCACATGGCCCTCTTCGTGAGTCATCTTTGACATGTCTCATGCTGCTGAGGAGGTCCCATTTTTTGTTTTTTGTTTCCAATCATAGAAGCAGAGTTAGAACCTTAAGGGCTTTTAATGTTTTGATTTCCTCTTTAAGGGTTAGGGTTCTTGCAGCTCTCAGCTTGTGCCTCCTGGTCCTCTTTCAACTCCATAGCCCAATGGATCATTCTCAGGCACTGGTCATGCATCGAGTAGGCTCATGCCCCCTGTGAGTCACTAGAAGTGTTACCTCTAGTTTTTCCACCAAAAGGTTCAAATTCAAATCCGCGGCCTGTTCAACGGTTAGCCAAAAAATTGCTATTTTAATGCCCCAACTTACCAAGGTTCTGTGACCGTCAGATTTTAGATAGATCAATGGTCGGCGTGATCTCATCATCGAAAGTTGCACGGGAGGTAGTGTTGGCGACATCACGCCCGAACGACACGTGTTGGTGGGCCCGACAGGAGGCTGAAAAATCTCCATGGTGACATAGTGCTCGGCGGAAATACTCACGACGGTGGGCGGGACACGTGGCCAAAAATGTTGCGACTATCAGATAAAGTTTGGTGAGTCAAAGAAAATAAACGGTGAGAACTTCAGACAAATATTGGCCCCCATTGCGTACCTTATCTGCCCAGTTGGCGGAGCCCGTGTCATGACAGCGAATCAAAAGAAGCATGCATAAATAGGGACACATCATCGGTTGGGCGCTATGGTGCTATGGAAATTTAACCTCAATTTTCCCATAGCGACATGGCGCCCGGTCGACACGTGGTCACCCTGTGAGGCCAAGTCGTAAGATTGCCTAGTGGTGTCCCAATGGGCCACTGAGGAACTACCGCGTGTAACCAGGTTGGAGTCTCTATCAGTACAGTTGGCATAGTCAAGGTTTCCGATCTCCACCGTTAGTTTTGGTTGCATCAATGGATGGCGCCATCTCGCTATGGCGGAGATGCGCAGATATTATCTTGGCGACATAGCACCCATCCGCCGCGTGGCCATCCTATGGATCAAGTCTCAGGTTCACCAACCGGATGATGCCGTGTATATATGTCAGGACACGGCAACGAGCGGGCCCAGTAGTTCAGGGGGATGGCGAGTGAAGTACATCGCTCTGACTGTCAAATTTGAGGAGATCTACGGCTGGCGCTATCTCGCCATCAGGAGCTGCTCGAACTTTAGCATCAGTGACATGGCACCCGTGCACCATGTGTCCTTGCGGGGCTGTGTTTCATGCCATCAGAAGAAAATAGGGTGGGGTGACTGACTAACCAATAGGGGGACGCCACGTGTTGGCAGGCCCAGCGAATCAATAGGAACGGAGGGTTATGGAAGGTCAGGTTCTCCACCGTCAGATTTGAAGAGATCAACGGTAGGCACCATGTCACCTTAGTGAAGCTGCGGGATTTTTACCATGGCGACATCGTGCCCGACTGACACGTATCGGTGGGTTCAGGTCTCACCGGATGCATCATTGAGGTGGTGCCGATTTGGATGGGGCCCAGTCACAGGAAAGAGATTCCGTAGCGAATCAGAAACAACCAAGTGTGCCAAGTCAGAACACAGATGCATCGTGGGGCCGAGTTTCTTAATGCGATCAGTGCATTGAGGGGTCGATTCTCCACCATCAGATCTGCGAGAATCTAGGGTCGGTGCTATCTTGCCATGGAGGAATTGCATGGATTTTACAATAGCGAGTTAGCGCTCGGAAGACACGTGTCCTCGCATTTTGATTTTCAACGTGGCAATTAGTTGACGGCCAGCGGTTAGGTGATAAGGTGGTGCGGTTAGTTTGATGAAGGTGGTCAACCGCGGAAGGACTCTCCAGGTGGCAAGACAAAGGATTACAATTGGCCCACATGGCCTAGTCAGCTTATAGGGAGTCGTGTCGACTGATAGGCTTGGATGATTCATGAACCAAAATGCAGAGGTGATCGACGTATCTTGCGATCTAATCTTTGCAATCATTTCTAACCTACCAGGAATGAATGCAGGACATAAGGACACTCCACCCATCCGGTCGATCCATCTACCATGTCAAGGAATGTTATGGCACCGTTTCTATCTTCTCCAGGCTCTTCTTAGAAGAAATGAGATTTCTCGGTAGGCAGGCCAGGATTTCAATCCAGATCCCCGAATTGGATTCTCATGACAGGAAGTTAATACCAGTAGGTAAGAAGTGAATGTAACATGGAAATATTCAGTTGTGCCTCATCTATAAGGGCAGTTTTGTGATCTATTCTAAGGGTCGATTCTTCCTGATTCCTCTGCTACTGCTTGCAGACTTGCAGTGTAAGACCCCTTTATCTCTTAGCCATGTAATAACCTGTATCATCTCTTTCAGCCATCAGTGTGAATGTGCATCACTTTGCCTCCCATTGGTGTATTGTTGAGATCAACGATCTACATACTGTATCTATCTTTGGCCTATCGAATAATACATAAGTGAAATATCCTTTTCCTAGTGTCATTCAATTGGTTTCTCCTGATCTGTATGTGATTACTGATCGATATAAGTCTGGATGTGTATGACTTTTGTATGTTATTCTGGTTTTGTAGCATATACATGGGCAGGAATGAGTCTGAACACTCTGTTTTGGTGCATCACCGCCTTAGATTACACTAGGTAGATTTGCTTTGATGCTCTCTTTCTCCCTTTCCCTTCTGAGAATAGATAGGTGCGCCCTGACAGTAAGAGGAAGCCGGCCTTCTCCGGAGACTCGACCTCGTAGTCCAAGTCCCACAGCTTGGAGGTTGTTTCCATGTTTCACTAGGTTGTCCTCGCGCATAGGCCTTGGACAAGGGTGCAAACCTAAGTGACAACAGTTTCCCTTTTATATTGTCTACCCCATTCTCTTTATATATAATATCTCCCCCTTTTTGACACGTATGTCAAAGAGTGCTAAGGGTTAAGATAATATTTTGTTAAAATGCGCTATTTACCTCCATAATCATCCTGAGAGCTACATCCCAATTATGCAAAGCAATTTCCAATGACTTGTGTTGGATGGTAGTCTTTGCAACAAGGTGAACAAGTCCATCTAAAGTAGAAATATTAGGATCTTCCTTGAGAACAGTTTTAGCATAGACCTATTCTTTATGGAGTACTTCCAAATGTGGGGTAATGGAGGATTGTAGCTGTATCAGTTTGGCCTTGATGGTGGCCTCTTCTGTTGTTAACATAGCTACTTCTTTCTGGGTGTGATGCATTTGATTAATGTTCTTCTCACTTTGAGCTAGACCTTTGGGTAGTTGCATGCTTGAAATCTTCAAATTCCTCTCCAGGCTCATTATTCTTTGGCTTGTCTCATGTGTGAAGTATGAAAAGTCACATAGCTTGTTGTACAATGAGAATATATTCTCAAGTACCATTTTCACTTTGTCAAGCATTTTTGCCAATTCAACCTGGGAAAGTGCAATTTCACTAGATATTTTCTCATTTACTTTCCCTTGGAATTTCCTTTCAGACCATTCCATAAGTTTTGCATTTGTTTCTTGGTCTTCATTTGTCACCTGGTCAACAATATCTGATAATTGCTCCATTATATGCTTTGACTCATCTACTGACTACAAACTGAAGGCATCCATAAAGATGTCCTTAATCTCATGTAATGTTTGCTTTTGTTTATACTCCTTCCTGAGTATCTCCTACCTCTTTCTTCTATTCAATGCTTCCTGCACCTCATTGATTTGATCAATGCTTATTATTTTTGAGTCATAACTAGGTATGACTATCTCCTCATCTAATTCAAGGTCTCCATAGTGAAGTACCCTTGCAACTTTTTTAGTACTTGATCCTAGTGCTGATATTTGCAATGGCATTGCATCATTGCTTGGATGTTTTGAAGGAGTTCCTGAGGTAGACAAATTTATCAGTGTTTGTATTACCTCCTACTCTTTAGGGGTTTCCTCTGCTTCCTTCTCCTGCTATCTACTACCTTGATCAATTATAAAAATGTGAGGAAGTGCACCTTTTGTTTGTGCTATAGGATCAGATGTAATAGTCTATCATGTTTGTTCTACTTCTTTGTCTCCTACTGCACTCGGCTTCTGTACTATGGTGTCAACAATTCCCGATGAAACAATTGTTTGCATTTGAAGTTGACCACTAGTAGCTGTAGAGATGATGGAAGGTGGTTCTTATGGATTCACCTTATCTCTAACTCTGTCTTCTACTAATTTTTGTAATTCATCCACACTGACCAATACTAGATCTGTACATAATTTTTCTTGTTCATCCTTTGTAGTTAAAGGATTGATGTTCTGAGTAGAAGTATCAAGAACATCCTGTATAGTTATAGTTTCTATAGGTGTGATGGGTACATGAGGAGGGCTAGAAGGTGGCAATTGTGTGTCTTGCACACTCTGGTCTTGTTGTTGCTCCTACTCAGCTATTTTCGTTTCATCTTATTTTTGTGTCTCCTCCTCCTCACCTGTTTCTTTCTCCTCTCCATCTTTCTTTTCTTCTCCCTTCTTCTCTTCTTCTCCTTTCTTTTCTTCTTCCTTCTTCTCTTCTTCTCCTTTTTATGTATTCTTTACTTCTTCCTCCTCTTTCTCACTAGGCTCTTCATGTTCTGTGTTTTGTCCCTCAAGGGGATCTTCTTCTCCATCTTTGATAGTAGTCAAGCCATATATCAACTTCCATATTTTTGTTGACTTACTGAGAACATTTTCAATCTTGTTTTGTAAGATATCAAAGGCTCTATTCTTTGGTGTGAAATTACCACTATATTTCTTATTAGCCTTTGTTATTTGACCTCTTGTTAGGTCAAGCATCACCTATGCTAAGGTAGATTCTCTTATCTCCTTTCCAATTTTTAGATAATGATGCCATTTGTTTTCAATCATCTCATATAATTCTCGAGGCATGGTATTGTCTAGCTCTAGAGTTGTAGTCTCAAATTCAGCCATCGTGGCATATACTGATTCCTCTATTTTTTTTTGTTCTTCTTTATTTAGCTTGTTGAAATCAATGCTCTTCATATTAGTAAAATCTACATTCTTAATATTTTCAAAAAAATTATCTAAGGCTGATTTGGGAGGATGACTTACCACTCTAAATTGGCTAATATCTTCTAACTTTGTTCTTTCCTCCTCATCAGAATTTGGTTGTGCTACATATTTTCTTCTTTTTCACAGCACTTCACCAGTTTGTTCAATAGCCTTCTTCTTCTCTTTAATTTTTTCCTTGGCCTTTTGTGAATATGCCCTTGCGGTAGCCCTTGTGACTGGTATTTGTGGCTTGGCTTGAGTTGGTTTAGCACCCTTCTTTGTTTTGGGCTGGGATGGAGGCTGTATTGTTGCCTTTCTTTTCTTTGGATTGGCTTGGGTTGGTGCTTCCTCGGCTTCTTCTTCCTTAGCACCTTCCTCCTTGTCTTCACCTAGGCCTTGAGTCAATTCCATTTGGCCTTGCTCTTGTTCATCCTCATCATCATCATCGTCTTCTTCTTCTTCTTTAGCCTCAATTCCTTCATGAAATTTCTTCTTAATTTTCTTTACCAATTTATCTTTCTTCTTCATTATGGAGGCATTCTTTAAAATGGATGCACTTTCCTTTTAATACATTTTAGCTCCCTCTTCATAATGCCTTCTTTGGACCATGGATATGCCTCTTGTCAATCTCCTTTTCTCTTATTTTCTTCCACTTTCCATTCTATTTCTCTTGGTACCTGCCCATATTTATGTTGCTTTCCAAATCTAATCTCTAGGACTAGGTCAACTTAGGTTGATCTATTTTGGACTAGGTTGACCTAGTCCTTGGAGTTTTTAGGGCTCGGGGCCTATTTAATTTGTTTTCTTGCATTCTTTCATTGGCTTGTATTGTTTTCCCTCTCAAAAACGCATATATAAGAGGACTTGGAGGCTTTAATTTCATATATCATTCATTATTCAATTCCAAGATTTCAAGCTCTTGCTCTCAAGTCCAGATTTATGCCTTTTGCATTCAAGGAGATGGAGTATTCAAGATTTCAAGCATTTAAGCAAAGAGATCTCTATCTAGCATTGAAGGATCCTTGTGAACATTTCATCTTCAATATCTAGCTTTTTTTTCCATTAAGGTAGGAGATCTATATTAAATGATTTGTCATCTTCTTCATTGATGCACTTTTATATCCATGGAACCATGATGGGATTATGGTATATTTGTTACAAAGTGTTGAGATACCATACATTCCCAGTTCAAGATCTATAATACATTTACATTAAAATTATTACTAACAAGAGTTTCAAGCAAGGTGAATCCTAATATTTATCTTATCTTTGAGTTATTTACATTTACATTTTTCAATTACAGTTCATTCTTTAACCTAGATTTTGACCAAGGCAATCCCTCATCAAACCCCAACCACAAAACCCTTCTTTTCTATGTTGATTTGTAGGATATCCATGAAAGGTTTGCAGATCTAGAACCTAATTCATAGGAGCTTATTGCAAAATTCAAATCTAGGTTACCAAACTACATCAAGTTGGTTATAGCATGTCTTCCCAAGTCAAGCTAGTCTTTCACTTGTCATTTTTGGGGATATTTTTGGGTTTTATTCCTTTCATCATTTTATTCCAAGATCTATAGGAAAATATTCATATATAGTTTAGATCTATGAGTTTTGGAGCTAAAATGCATCTCCCTCTATACATTTCAAGGTGAGTCTTTCGTATTTTATTTCATTTCATATCTTTACCCTAGATCTACATTTTAATTGGGCTAATTATCTACACATAGCATCTATATTTAAATTATTTAAGCAATTAGTTCAATTTCACATTTACATTATCCTATCAAGGGCCAAAGAGTACATTTCCTTATATTGCATTCCTCTTTATTATTTGAATTTAGTATTAACACCCTTCTTCCTTTGGGTCCTAGCTAACCTAATTTGGATTAGAAGTAGAATCATATTTGTAAATTCCCCTCTTTCCCTCACATACATATTTGAACGGCTTAGTGGCCTAGAAAATAGTGAGATCTATAGTCCCATTAAAGCACCTCCATTTCCCTCCTAAACATTTTGGTGAACCCAATGTGAACCCATTTATTTTTGGAGTTAGATTGATTATTCTAGGTGTTTACCTCATTTTGATGAACTATACTTTTTCCCATATCTTTTTGGAGTTATATTGATTATTCTAGGTGTTTTTGGTGAACCTAGCTTGTGTCTCTTTCTTTTTGAAGTTAGACTAATTATTTTGGGTGTTTATCTTCTTTTGGAGAGCCCAATATTTTTTCATGGGTTTGGCTATCTTGTGTGAGGCTAGATCTCTCTTTTATGCTCTTTCTTACACTTTCATGGTTAGATCTTATTAGATTTTCCTTTTTGTGATCTCTTCTTTTATGAGCTTAATTACACAAAGTCCACCTATAGTGTTCCCATTAGGAAAATTCATAGACTCGTGGGCTCCTTTGATCATGATTCCTCTTTCTTCCAAGGAATCATGATGAGCCTCACACTTTTTCTTATCCTATAATGGAGAATAACTCTTCTCACTCATCCCATGATTAAGATGATTCTTTAAGAGTTCCTCCTTGGCAAGTTGATAATTTTTCTAATGAATTTGATAAATTGGAAACTTGGCTTGCTCAAGAAAATTAGAATCTTGATAGTGTTGCTACTATTAAAGCTCTTAAGAAGCTTTTCAACAATGATGGCAATAATCTCTCTATCTTTTGTGGTATATCTCACCTTATTAATACTCATGCTACATCTTTGACAAAATGTTATCAAGAGTTAGGATATCCTCCTCCTTCAATAATCGTTGAACCTTATATTCTAATTTCTACCACTCTTTCTAGAATACTTACATATGTTATGCCTCTTATGACTACTCCTAAAAAAATGTCAACTCCACTAAGTGTTGATCTTCCTAGCCTTTCACTTCTCATGAGTGTTCCTCCTACTTCCATTCCTTCTTCATTACCTTCATATAATGTGGTTCATTTTACTTAATTGAACCCTTTAGCCATTCCTTCTCATCCTCCACCAAAATTGTTACATATTCCTTCCACTTCTTATAAATTTCCTAGTCCATCTAGCATGTCAATTCCTACTAATGCTTCTTTTGATCCTACCATTAGCACCTTGGTTCAAACTATCACTTCTTTACAAAACAACTTGTTCAATTAACTCAATCTAAGTAAAATATTCCTACATGTGATGTTTCTAATCCTCTTTCCTTAGATATCGTTCATGTTTTTATTCTGCAACATGTTGAGGTACCTTTTCTTCAGAGCTATAATGGTAAGGGAGATCCTGTAATTCATGTTATAAATTTCTAGACTATATGTAGTGATTTTTCCCATGATTATAGGCTTATGGCTAAGTTGTTCCCATGTACTTTTAGGAATAGAGCCTTGTAATGGTATTACTCTCTAGCTTCTTAATCTATTGATTATTTTTAGACTCTTTCTAATGCTTTCTTTCAACAAATTAGAATAATATTTGTCCACAAATTTATTTAATTGATTTCATGTATTGTAAGCATAATTTTAAAGAGAAAGTTATTGAATTTATTGGTGTTGGAAATCTGATTGGAAAGATCATTGTGAGAAGAATATTGAAGATCAAAGAGGGAGACTATTGTTAACAGAATGTTTTCAATCATTGATGTCAAACCTACTATCTGTAGGAATGACAATTTCTTATAAGATCCAAGTACTATCACTTAGTTGATTGATGAAGAGGATTTAATCAACAAGATGTAAAAATATTACTTAAGAGAAAGGTTGAGTTATTATATTGCAATGAAGTACAAGGACCAGTTAAGACAATGGTTAAATGATGTATTCACAACATACTCAAAGACATAGAGGTTTCTCACACTTAGAAATAGTAGAGGACTAAGTTGTACCAAGGTTGACTAAAAAGCTTAAACTAAGTTCATTAGTGGGTGTCAAGCAAGCTAGTTGAAGCTGAGAAAATTTTTAGTTGGAGCCAGGAAAAAGGAAAATCTAGTGTGTGCTGAGTGATCTTTAGGTGTCAAGTGAAGTTCAAGTGTTGAGCAAAGTATTAGGTTTCGAGCATTAGAAAATCTTAGTTGGTGCCGAGTGAACTTCAGGTGCCTAGCATCAGTAAAAACATAGTAGATGTCAAGTAACACAGTATGTGTCGAGAACTAGTATTTCAATAGTGTTAAGCTACTACATTATTTGAAATGATGAAGATTTTCCAAATCTAAGCTAACATTGTTGTTACCTTGAATTTTGTGAACCAGTTGGAGGATAAGGATGATGAGCTGGTGTTGCAAAATTCTATGTAAACTATTTTTGAGAGAATTCAAAAGGATTATTCAAGAAGTTTCTATAGGAAACAAAATATGGGTTAGATACAATGAATCTACCTAATCCATACAAATTGAAATCAAAGGGAGGAAGAAACAAGTGGGAAAAGGAGTTCCAGAATTCTATTTAAGGAGTCACAGACCAAGAAGCAAATGTTGTTGCTACTAAAGTGCCAAATTATGAAGTGATTAGAAAGGTGTCAAGGAGAAGGCATCTAGGAGAAGGAAGAGCATAGAGGGTTTGCTTCTACAAGTGGTCAAGAAGAGATAATTGCATTGGTACAAAAAGCATAGAGACTCAAGGAGACTAAGCTTAAAATGATAGCAAGTTGTCAAGGGTTGTAGAGATTGAAAGCCAAGCAAAGATATGAGTTGAAGAGTGATCTAAGATCTAAAAGCTAAGTTGTATGTTGTAATCAGGTCAAAGACTTTCTAATACTCTCTAGCAATTGCATTAGATATGAAAATTCTATGGACTTAGGTTGGCCTAACAACCATTTTTAAATCCTTTAATAGGGTCACATTCCAAGTGAATGTTTTAAAGTCCTCTAACTAGGTGGATAAATCCTCTAACAAGGTCACATTTAATAGTGTGTTGTAAACCTTTAACAAGGAAAGTCTTTCATAGGGAATCACTTCAAAAGAGTGAGAATTGAGTAGCATGCTATTGGTTGTTTCTTTAAAATTGGGTTTCCATGTAAATTGATGTGTTATGTGTTGATCTTTCATGTGTTATGCTTGCATGTTGATTTACAGTAACTTGTTGAGTAGGAATATTAAAGCTTGGATGATTGTATGGTTGAATAGGCTCACTACACTTAGTGAAAAAGTTTGAATTGAACATTTGGACCTTGAATAGCTAATTCAAACCACCCCCCCCCCCCCCCACCCCCAGTTATTCTAAAAAATTTCTAACAATTGGTATCAGAGCCATCTACTGATTTAGTTTCAAGGTACTATAAGTAGGAAGATCAAGATGTCCAAGAGAGAAGTTCCCAAGCTCAACAAAGACAACTTTTCTGCATGACAGATTCTGATGAAATTATACCTTGGATCAATAGGTGACTATGCACAAACCTCAATTAGAAAAAAACATGTAAATCTATCTAGACCTCTTACTACAAATGATTTGAGCAAAAGGAAGGAGCACAATCAAGCAATGTTGGAGATTGCCTCTGCACTCAGCTATGCAAAATATGATGACATCAAAGATTGTGACACTACATTCAAGATGTGAAAATCCATAACAAATATCTATGGAGGAGATCAGAATGTCTAGAGAGAAAAGAGAGAAAGTTTCATAGGAAAGTTTGATGACATGAAAATGGAGGAAGGTGAAAATGTTGCTCAATATGCTGGTAGAATGAAAGAAGTGGTAAGTGCAATAAGAAGCCTAGGTGGTCAATTGGAAGAAGAAATTGTCAACAAAAAATACTTAAGAACTCTACTTCCTATCTATGCCATTAGAGTTTTAGCCATCCAAGAGCTAAGGTGTGTACAAGGAAACACACTAACATTTGAAGGTATAGCGGGAAGACTTACTACATTTGAATTGTCCAAATTTGACAACTACGGACCTGAGAACCTTGAATATACTTTCAAGGCCAAGTTGATAATAAAAGACATTGAGGAGGAGACATCAAACAAGAAAATAAGAAAAGGAAAACATGTATCTAGTGATAGTAGCACAGATGAGGAAGATGTGGAACAGTTAGAAGCACTACTGGCTAGGAGATTCCATAGAGGCAAAGGAAAATTCAAAGGTAAGCTCCATATCATATGTTTAATTGTAATGAAGTAGGTCATATTAATGCAAGGTGTACACAAAAGAAAAATAACAAAGAAGGAAACAAGTACAAGAACAAGAAAGAAGATGATAGCGAAGACTACAAGGAAAAAGGAAAAAGATGCTACATTATTGAAGAAGATTCTGATGAGAATGATGATGAAGTAGTCTGTGTGGCCATGAAGGATGAATTAGATAAAGATGAAGATGAAACAACAGCATTGGTTACCTATGTGAACAAGAATGACAAGTGGATCATAGATAATGGATGCTCACATTACATGATAGGAGTTAAAAGTAAGTTCATTACCTTTACTCAATATGATAGAAATAGTGTTAGATTTGGTAATGATGCTCCATGTCAAATCAAAGGAAAAGGTTCCATTAAACTTCTAGAGAAAATTTCATGTGATAATGCATACTATGTTGAAGGATTGAACTACAATTTTTTCAGTGTGTCCCAATTAGGCAATGTAGGTTGCAAAGTAGAGTTTGGAAACAAAACTACCAAGATTTGTGACACTAATGGAAATCTGATAGGAAAAGGTGCACAAACTAGGAGTAACTTGTTTTACCTAGATATGAAAGATGCAACTTGTCTTGTTGTTAGACTTGATGATGTGTGGTTGTGGCATAAAAGATTGTGTCATGTTAACTTTGATAATTTGATTAGCATCAGCAAAAAGAAGAAGGTCAAAGGGTTGCCTAAACTAAAGAAACCTAAAAACACAATGTGCAAACCATGTCAACTAGGGAAGATGACTAAGTCTAGTTTCAAAAACAAAACATACACTTTCAAAGAAGTACTAGAGCTAGTCCATATGGACTTATATGGTCCAATACAAGTACAAAGTTACCTAGGAGATAGATACATAATGCTATTTGTAGATGACTATTCAAGGATGATGACTGCTATGTTCTTAAAGAAAAAATTGGATGCATTTCAAATGTTGAAGTGCTATTTTCCCAGAGTTGAAAAGGAAACAGGGAAGAATCTAAAATGCCTAAGGTCAAACAAAGGAGGTGAGTTTACATCAAAAGAATTTGGAATATTCTGCAATGACAAAGGTATCAAAAGGAAAACATCATCACCAAGGACTCCACCATAGAATGGTATTGTTGAAAGAAGAAATAGATCAGTGATAGACTATTCTAGAACCTTGATGATAGAAAAAAAATGTTGTTCTAAAGTACTAGAGAGAAGCTATAAGCACTGATGTTTACACCCTAAATAGAGTCCAAGTCAAGAAAGGTACAAATGCAAACCCTTTTGAATTGTGTTATGGTCACTCACCTAATGTTAAACATTTCAAATTCTTTGATTGTAAATGGTATATTCTTAAAGATACTAGAAATGGAAATTTTGATGCAAAAAGTGATGAAGGCATATTCCTTGGATACTCCACTAGAAGCAAAGCTTATAAGTGTTTGAATACTAACACTAACAAGATTGTGGAGAATGAAAATGTAAATTTTGATGAGCATGAAGAAGTTTAGGTTGATGGAACCAAGCAATCAGAGGATTATAGATCC
Organism: Cupressus sempervirens; assembly: GCA_028749045.1. Taxonomy (NCBI): domain Eukaryota; kingdom Viridiplantae; phylum Streptophyta; class Pinopsida; order Cupressales; family Cupressaceae; genus Cupressus; species Cupressus sempervirens. The sequence goes on along the minus strand of CM053793.1, from coordinate 743,770,072 downwards.
TTTATATAGTTCTATGAAGGAATGACTGTTGAAGACAATGCTGCCAATCAAGTTGGGAATGAGCAATAGATTTTAGTATCAATCGAGTCACAACTAGTGAATGTCGAGCTACATTCAGAAGCTAAGTTACAAAATGTAGAAAATGCACATTCTAATTCTAAGAATAGTACACATGAAAGAAATGATGAAATACTAGATGAAGAAGAGAAAAATGACTCTAAAGTTGAAGGATCAAACATGGAAATAAGGAGAGAACCAAGGTTAGACAAGTATGTAAGAAGACATCATCTTGTAGATCAAATCATTAGTGACAAGGATGTCAGACCAATGACAAGGAATAGATTAAGGAATGAATCATATTTTCTTAGCAAGGTTGAGCCCAAAATAGTGAAGGATGCACTACAAGATGATGACTAGTATAAAGCTATGGAAGAAGTGATAGATCAAATTGAGAAGAACAAAACATGGACCTTAGTTCCTAGACCAACTAATAAGAATGTTATTGTTACGAAATGGATGTTTAGAAAAAATTTGATGAGAATGGTGAGATAACAAGAAACAAAGTCAGATTAGTTTGCAAAGGATATGCACAAGAAGAAGGATTGGATTATGGGGAAACATTTTCCCCTATTGCAAGAATGGAAGGAGTAAGAACATTACTTGCATATGCTACATACAAAGGTTTCTAAGTCTACCAGATGGATGTCAAGTCTACTTTTTTGAACGGTATACTAGAAGAGGAAGTCTACATAGAACAACCTGAGGGATTTGTTGATGACAAGAACAAGGATATGGTCTAAAAACTACACAAGACACTTTATGGTTTGAAGCAAGCACCAAGAGCATGGTATGAGAGACTGCACAAATATCTTGTGAAGATAGGATTTGAGAGAATAGATAAAAATAGCAACTTGTACATCAAGGCTGAAAAAGATAAAGACATTTTGATATCAAAAATCTTTGTTGATTATATAATATTTGGAGGAAAAGATGTTCTATGCAAAGATTTTACTGATCAAATGAAGCATGAGTTTGAAATGTCAATGTTTAGAGCAATCAAATTCTGTGTTGGTTTCCATGTACATCAATTAAAGCATGGCATATTTGTGACCCAATCCAAATACATCAAAGAGATTCTCAAGACATTTGGATTAGAAGAGTGAAAACCAGTTAGCACACCAATGGCAATAGGACATAAGTTATCAAAGAATGATGAGTCAGCTAAAGTGAATCAGACAATGTATAGACATAGTAGACTAGACATCGCATTATCTATTGGAACAGTGGGAATATTTTCTACAAATCCAAGAGAAAATCATCTAATGGAAATGAAGAGAATATTGAGGTATCTAAAAGGAATTGATGACTTTGGATTGTATTATAAGAGGAGTGAAAAGTTTGAACTAAAAGCCTACACTAATGCAGATTGGGGAGGTAATATTGATGACCGAAAAAGCACCAGTGGAGGAGCACTTTTCTTGGTTACAAGATTGATTATGTGGACTAGCAAAAAGCAAAGTTGTACCTCATAGTCCACTATAGAAGCTGAATATGTTGCAGTTGCTATCAATTGCACCACTATTGTATGGAACAAACATTTGTTGGAAGGTATGAAGGAAGAGGTAAATGAACCTATGATACTTTATTGTGATAATAAAAGTTCTATCAACATATCAAAGAACCCTATAATGCATGCTAAAACCAAGCATATTGCAATCAAGTATCACTATGTAAGAGAGTTGGTGGAAGACAAACAAGTGAAGATGGAATATGTTAGCTCAAAGAAAAAAATTGCTGACATCTTCACAAAAGAACTACCTAAAGATGCTCTTGAGTATCTTATAGGTAAGTTAGGGGTGATATTCCTAACAAAGGATACTTGAAGAAAAAGTGAGACTACCCTACATCAAATGAGTTGATTGTTGAAGATTGTATACATTGATGTAGAGGATGTTTACTTTAGGATTCATGCTTGAAGTAATCAAAGTGCAGAAGTTATAAATCAGTCACAAGCAAGGTGACAGAGGGAGAAATTAAATGAATCTGTAAATGCTACACCTACATGTCAAGATGCTAATATGTCTTTGGCATTGTTGTCAAAGAGGGTGATTATAGCAAAAAATTGATGAACAATATTTGATCAAAAGTATGAGGGAGAAATGTCAAGAAAATGTAGAAACTAATAAAATCTAGAGAAAGAGGGAGATTGTCAAATTTAGAGGAAGAAAAAGAGAAGATGAAGAAGCCTATTAGAACAAAGAATAGTAGAAGAAGAGCAATGCATATAGAGGGAGAAAACAAAGGAAGAGTATATAGCAGCTAAGAGGAAGAAGTAGAAATGAAGAAATCAAGATAGTAGATCAAGAGAGGGAGATATAAACACTGATGGTAACACAATTACTTTTTGGCATTAGACTTACTATTCTAACCTAGTTTGCATTTGGTTAAATAGTTTATTTTGATGGTTGATCAGTTTGGTTTCCCATCAATGCCAAAGAGGAAGATCATTGGAAATCTAATTGAAAAGATCACTGTGAGAAGAAGATAGAAGATCAAAGAGGGAGACTATTGTTAACTGAATGTTTTCAATCATTATTTTGTCATTGATGTCAAACCTACTATCTGTAGGAATGAAAATTGCTTATAATATTCAAGTACTATCACTTAGTTGATTGATGAAGAGGATTTAATCAGCAATATGTAACAAGAGCACCTAAGAGAAAGGTTGAGTTATGATATTGTAATGAAGTACAAGGATCAGTTTAGACAATGGTTAAATGATGTATTCATAACATACTCAAATACACAAAGGTTGGTCACACTTAGAAACATTGGAGGAATAAGTTTTAACAAAGTTGACTACAAAGCTTAAACTAAGTACATCAATGGGTCTCGAGCAAGCTAGTTGAAACCGAGCAAATTTTTAGTTGGAATCGAGGAAAAGGAAAATCTAGTGTGTGTCAAGTGATCTTCAGGTGCCAAGTGAAGTTCAAGTGTCGAGCAAAGTATCAAGTGCTAAGCATCATAAAATCTTAGATGGTGTCGAGTGAACTTCAGGTGTTGAGCATCAGTAAAAACATAGTTGATGTCGACTAACACAGTATGTGTCAAACACTAGTATTTCAATAGTGCTGAGCTATTGCATTATTTTAAATGATGAAGATTCACCAAATCTAAGCTAACATAGTTGTTACCTTGAATTTTGTGAACTAGTTGGAGGATAAGGATGATGAGCTAGTGGCACAAAATTCTATGTAAACCATTTTTGGAAAAATTTAAAAGAATTATTCAAGAAGTTTCTAGAGGAAACAAAAAATGGATTAGATACAATGAATCCTACCTAGTCCATATGAATTGAAATCAAAGGAAGAATCAAGTGGGAAAAGGAGTTCCAGACTTCTATTTAAGGAGTCACAAACCAAGAAGAAAATGTTGTTGCTACTAAAGTGCCAAATTGTGAAGTGATTAGAAGGGCGTCAAGGAGAAGGCATCTAGGAGAAGTGTAGTGCCTCTCCCATTTGACTTTTGTAAGTCATCCTTATGGATGCACCCTTGCTGATCTTTTGTTGTGATGGATCATGATTGTGACCCTGAGTGGTCTACACCATTGAGGTCTTTAGATTTATGTTTCTATATCAGTTGCTTTGATTATGCTTTTGACTGATCTTTGAGATTATGATGTGATTTTTGGTACACTGAGGTTTGTGCCAGTGGTTACTAGGATCGATGTGGTATCATGAGGTTGTTCCGTGATTACCCTGAGATGTTTGCAGAGATTGCACTGTGTATTATTACCATGCTACACTGGACTGGGTTCCTATAGCGATGGTTAGTCATGTTTATGACTGTGTTTGCTTATGTGTTTTAAATGCCTTTTTAATGCAAATTAATCAATCATTATTAAATGCTTAAGTAATTAGAATGGATTGTTCTTGTTGGATTATTTGGTTATGTGCTGCGGACATTTACCTTGTTTTATTTTGAACTGAGAGATATCAGTTCTTATGTGATGTTTTACATTTGAGATGACCTGAGGGTCAAATGTTACTCTTTGATTCCAGTATCATAGATATTAGACTACTATGTTGTTTAGTTAATCATATTGCATGATGATGCCATTTTGAGATGACAGTGTGTTTTATGATGTTATCTGGCTATCTAGTATTTGGACATACCTCTGATTATGTTATGTGATGGATTTAATGCTATGGTTATTTACTTCATTCCAGCGTTGTTATGCTTTATGCGAACGTGAGTGATGTAAATAGATTATTTTAATCTAATTAAATAAATGGTTCAATTAAGTGATTTAATGCATTATTGCTTTGGCTATGTTATTATATGCAATTACACTTGATCGTGTTGTTTAGTGTGCAGGATTTATATCCCTGGCAGTGGCACATGGAGTTAGTGATTCAACCGTTCATATTTTACCAATGTCATCCTTGTATGGTTGATGTATCCTTAATTAAATATTTAATTTAAACCTTTCAGTGATTATTAAATCCGAACTCATTTGCATTATGTGATTAGACCAGTAAGTGTGTCTGTGCATTTAGAAGTTTGCATTATCGCAAAAGTTGTTAAAGAGATTTATGTGTTTTTGGGTTTTCGGGCTTTTTCATTATTTTATTTTAATTTCTAGCAGCTTTGCCATAGATGAATTCCTATTTATAGGAATAACCTATTTTTGTTTGGGTGGATTTGGGGTTTAACTGGATTGGCTGGTTAAATGCCCTAATCGATTATTCACCTGAAAAGTGAATAAATATCTAAAAAGGAATTTAATTCCTCACTTCTCACTTTCAAATTGGAAAGTTGGAGAGTAAAACCCAAAATCCTCTTCATGAGGATTTACTGTTTTGTTCATTGTGGGAGCTACGAGCGTGGTATCGTCACGACGTTGAGCTCGTTGGATCCAGCTCGGGGATACCTTGGATTGCCGTGATTTTCAGCTACTTCTGCGAGATATTTATTTTATGGTTTAGATTCCCATTTTGCCCTTTTGGCTATGAGGTAGGGCTTTCCCGTTTTATTCTTTCTACTCCGTTTCAGCTTCTGTTTTTGGTAGCCATTTGTTTGGAGGTTGAGAACTAGTGTTCCCCTCCGTTTATGTATGTTAGTTCTACCCGGTTGGGCTGGTATGAACATTTCCCTATTTTTTGGGATGAGGGTTTGGGATTTTGCACCGTTATGCTAGCCATTTTTGCATACGGTGTTCGATTCTATTTATTTTTGGATTTTTTGGGTTTTTGAACCCAAAGGCCAAATGGGTTTTAATTTTGAATTTTTCCAAAATTTTGGGGTTTTTACCTCATTTTGTGTGCCGCCCTATTTTCTCGGGTTTTCTTGGCACAATGTGGGTCGTGGACCTTGATGATCCATTTGGATATCAGTTAGACCACTTTTGCACTTTTATGTTGTGTTGGGATGCATGTTGCATCTGTACTCCCGACGTTTTGTTCGGTTGAGTGATTTTATATTTGTTATGTTTTGTTGGACCTTTGCTTTTGTTTCGTGAATGCTAGGATTCATGTAGAATCCATACTCTCGGATTGAGGCTAGTTGAGTAAGTTCATGACTTTTGGTCTTGTTACATCATTGGGATTCGTGTAGAATCCATACTCTCTGATTGAGGCCAATTGAGTGATTTAATGATGTATGGTTTTATTGGCTTTGGGATTTGTGTAGAATCTGTCCTTCCCGTGTTGCTTTCAGTTGGGTGTTTTTTTTGCATTGTGTTCTCATTCATGTCCTTGTGTTATGTTCTTCGTGATGGTGGTGCACCACACACGAGTACGTACGCGTACATTTGTTCGGTGACTTGCGAGGCCCGATCTTCCGTGGATTTTCTGGAAGTTATGATCATTAGGGTTGGGATGGGAGTATGCATGCCCATGGGTACTTGTCGTAGGATGAGCATGGGTAGGGTAGGGTAGCATATGGAGGGGGCTTCTATCTTGTAACCTGGTGACTACTTCCCGGTTGGCAGAGGAAGTTTTATATAAGTGATAACTAAATAAAATGTGTGACTGGTAATAAAACTTAAGATAATAAAATGGTACTTTTGTGTATTGGCCTTCCGTTGAGGGAGTTGAGCTACACAGTGTATTGGCCTTTCATTGAGGGAGTTGAGCTACACAGATCTGAGCTTGGGCTTTTTGATGCCAAGCAACTCTCCATGATGTCAGCCCCTACTTAGTAGCCTTTTGAGTGTCTAACCAGGACCTGTACTCCCTGCATTGTCTTAGGTTCTTGGTTGCAGCCATCATACTGTCTGGCGTGAGTGTTAGCCATGGATGTTGTGCTTTTTGTGTGTTTTTGGTTGGATCATTATCTCCATCAGCACGGCAGGTGTGGACCTATGGGTGCCACGTGGTTGGGAGGCATAGCTACCTTCACCACTGCTAGGGATCGGTGTACAGAGACGATCTTTTGTCCTAGTGTGACCATTGCTGGATGTCTTCACTTGGTACTTCGGGTTCCAGAGTATGCTTTCTTGTGATTTATGCTTTCATTGGAATGCTTGGATATCATGTTTAGATGATGTTATTTTACTTGACGCATTCCCTTATCATGATGTTTAGCATATGATTAGATGATGTTATTTGATTTAGTTGTACATCTGTTGCTTACTGTTGTTTAGCATGTGATAGGTGATGTTATCTACTATAGGATTATCTTATGCGTTATCACTAGCATGTTAGATTTCCTTGTGCTTATATTGTTGCATGTTTTAGTAGTGACATCCCTATCACGACAGTACCGACGATTTGGTCGGTGGCTTGGGATGTTATGCACGGGGGATGGCTAGGATCCATGATGGTCTTATGATGCTATTGACGGTTGGGAGGAACCGCGCATTTATTTGGTTGTTTAGTTTTGAAATGTATTTTGTTCATTGCAATGTTTATTTTAGTATGTGATTTGTTTTTATGTTTTAGATGGTTAGATGTTTCTCTTTCTGTGTTGTTCTTGCACTTGAGTGTTCATTCCTCGAGCCTTGGTGGATCTGATACTCCCTGGTGTGGAGGTTCTTTGCTCTATTTTGGTCCTTTTTGCTTCTGGGAGTGTTTTCATGTTTCTATGGGCGACATTTGTTCAGCATTGTGTGACACTGATAAAGTATTGCACGCCCATAGAAAGAATGTCGTAGGATACTGTAAAGTATAGCACGCATTACTGGAGAAGTGTCGTACGACACTGGAAGAGTGTCGTACAGCTTTATGATAAATGTCACGCGATACTTTTCCAGTATCGCACGCCTTCTTGAGAAGTGTCGCATGCAGTAAGGGAGAAGTGTCGCCCTCCCTTAGTAAAAAGTGTCGCACAAGTTTTGTGAAAAACCTGCGCGTGCCATCAGCGGGCACTTTTCTTCGTGATCTAATCTTTTTGAGAGTTGATCTGGATACCCTTTTTGGCGTTCTTCGAGCCTATGTTGTTGCATTTTGAATTGAGGAGGTTTCTTTTGAAATTCAATTTTTGGGTTTCTGTTGTAGTCCTTCAGGGTTTAAAATATATCGTTTAAGTATAAGTATTTAATTCCTTATACTTAAGATATATTTTAATATATGCGACAAATCGTTTGAGATAGGTTTCAGACCTCTCAGAGATAAGTTATGGATTCTAGGAAATTTCAGGGCTTCAGAAATCCAGACTTAGCCAATATTCAGGGCTTCAAGATTTCAAGCTTAGCCAAATTTCAGGATTCTGCATTTTACCCCAGCTTGATGTTTTGTTGATGAGTGGTCTTTTCTTGTGCCCACATCTTGTTGTGGTGGTTGTTGGCTTTTGTTTGGGTGTGTCAGTTGGGTAGTGGCATTTGGAGATTCGTTGGTTGCCAGGATTGTGTTGAAGTCTTCCGTTGTGATCGTTGTGATCCCTGTATGATGTTTTCATGTGCATTCATACTTGTAAAAAAAAAATATCTTGGCTTGATTTGAATCCTTGTTTCCAAGGATCTCTGGGCGGGGCATTACAAGAAGGAAGAGCATAGAGGGTCTACTTCTACAAGTGGTCAAGAAGAGATAATTGGACTGGTATAAAGAGCATGGAGACTCAAGGAGACTAATCTTGAAAGGAGGGCGAGCTATCAAGGGTTGTAGAGACTAAAACCTAGGCAAAGATATGAGCTGAAGAGTGATCTGAGATCTACAAGTTAAGTTGTGCATTGTAATCAAGTCAAAGACTTTATAATACTCTCTAGAAATTGTATTAGATATGAAAATCCTATGGACTTAGGTTGGCCTAATAACCATTTGTAAATCCTTTAACAGGGTGGCATTCCAAGTGAATGTTCTAAAGTCCTCTAACCAGGCCCACTTCTAACAAGGTGGATAAATCCTCTAACAAGGTCAAATTTAATAGTGTGTTGTAAGCCTTTAACAGGATAGGCCTTTTATAGGGCATCACTTCAAAAGAGTGAGAATTGAGTAGTATGTTACTGGTGGTTTTTCTCGATTTGGGTTTCCACATAAATCGTTGTGTTATGTGTTGATCTTTTATGTGTTATGCTTGCATGTTGATTTACAGTAACTTGTTGAGTAGGAATATTAAAGCTTGGATGAATGTATGGTTGAATGGGCTCACTGCACTTAGTGAAAATTTTTGAATTGGACATTAGGATCTTAAATAACTAATTCACCCCCCTTCTCAGTTATTCTAAAGCATTTCTAACAATTGGTAGTTTTAAATATTTGTATTCTTAGATTTCTTATTTTTTTATTGATGATGGTATTAAGTGTATCTTTACTTCTAACTTACAATAAGAAATTACAGATAAGCTCCTCCTTACTGAGTATACATCCTTTTCATATCTATGTGCAATTTTTTACCATTACCAGTTACAAGTGAGTCAACTTGAGAGCTCTACTCTAATGTCTCCTATTTCTAGTGATAAGAGCGATGTCACTAGAAATTAAAACAAGTTCTCTAAACTTTTCATCAAAATTAAGTCTACAAATACAGTTAATGATCAAGTAGATACTACATCTCAAGTTACAGCTACTTTTTCCTTCATATATCATCCTAGTCATCAGCATACTTAATTATTTGAGCCTTTATCTAAGGTGATGACTAAATTTATCCATGCTGAAGTTCTTAACCATCTTCCTATATGTCTTATTGATCCTACTAAACCATTGCCTAAGTCTTTTTATTCAAATGCATTTTGTCAATATCATCATCAACTGGGTCATGATACTCAAATGTGTTATGGTTTGAAGAATGTTATTAGAGACCTTATTAATTCTAAGGCTATATATGTTGATTCTCTAGTTAATAACATGAATAAATTTGTTACATTTCCTAATCAGGATTTAGAGATTTACACTAATGCCTTACCTTCCCACTCAAAAAATGTTATTAATCAACCTTGTTCATCCAATCACCATATTAATTATGATGAGAAGATACAAGAACTAAATCATGTGGTTAATTTTATTGATTTAGTGCCTCAACTTGAACCTAAATAGACAACTACTATTATCTTTAGTTAGTCTGGTATGTTTAAGGCACCTAATGGTCCTGTTTAAATCACTACTAGATATGCTTATATTCCTTCTCATGGTAATTTGGTTGATCCTTCCTCTGTTGTAAATGTTATCACTAAAAAATACCTTTTTAACAAATGAATGCATTAGATACTTATGATTCAACTCCTATGTAGATTCAAACTTGTAATGGTTTTCTTTATCATCCTCAAGGTTCTATCACATTACATGTTACTTTATTAGGGAAAGTTATTTTTACTTCCTTTATTTTTATTCCTACTTCCAATTAATTTCAAGTTAATCTTGGTATTCCATGGATTTCTTCCATGCAAGTTGTACCTTTTCCTATTCATAAATGCCTTAAATTTCCTAGTGATTGAGACATTATTACTATTAATTGTTCTCTTTATAAACCATTGAATGCTAGAGATTGTGCTAAGATTGATTTTTATTGGTCATCTCATCTTGAAAAACCACCTACTCATCCTAGTCATCTTTATAGAAACTACTAAAAGCATAAAGTATCCAAGATCATAGAACTTAGTCTTCCTAAGGGTTTTCCACCTATGCCTATCTTTCCTACTCCATCTGATCCTTCTACTTCTAAACCTATTTTACTTTCTACTTCTATACTTGAATCTATTGATTATCCATCTTTGGAACCTATGGTAGTTGATCCTAATCTTCTTACTATATCTCACAAAACTATTTGTAATCAACATGCTCATTAGTGTCATGAGAATCATCAAGCTAAAGCCAAGGCTAAAGATCATTCTCTTGGTTCTCATCCTATATCTTCTTGCCAACCTTTACCTTGCTTTAATCAAACCATGCATGAGTCTTTGGAGGAAGCTAAACAAGATAATACTTTGCATATGGGTAAACATGGTGATTTTGTTCATGTTTTAGATTCTATTAATCTAGATATACAGGATAATTTAGATGAAAAACATATTAGTAGTGATGAATGTTAGTGTAAATAATTAATTTCTATTTACACTTTACTTAAGTTTACTTAGGTTAATGCATTATTAGTTTTCATGTAGACACCTTGGAGTATGGGTTGTCATATGAGTTGTTTTGTTGACAACACAAGAATTAGGAACTTATTTAAGCACATGGTGTCTAAAACATCTCTTCATGAGATACACGTATGCAGGCTTATCCTCTCATCATTGCACAAATTCTTGTGCTCAATGGAGGATAATCCACTTATGGTGGATGTGTGCTTAGTTATCATGATTATCACTTTGTTGACTCCTAGTCAGTCTAGATGCCTTTATGTACCGGCACTTATAGTTTATTCACATTAGATATTCATTTTTGTATTGTTATTTTGATCATACATTATTGGTCCATATTGTGCTAAGTTCTTGAGCTTCTTGACCTTGGTGTCATTTTTCTCTAAGGAAAATTCTTACATGGTATTAGAGCAGAGGGAGCTTCATTTCATAGCCATTAGAGACCATATTTGCTTCACCTCTCAGAGGGTCACAATTTAGATCTCGAGTATCAACAGTTATTGGGAGTGTCTAGAGCCAAAGTGAACCTCACCATTACATTCAGAGTTTTGATTCGATGAATTTTGACAATAAATTTTCCCACCCTAGGCCATAGTCAAATCTGAGGCAAAAAGAAATTATAAACTGGAACCCAAAGGCCCGATTTGCAAAATTGGTATGATCTCTTCAGATTTGTGCATTTAATTTTTTAGATCTGAATTTTTTTTGCATCTATGTATTTATTCTTTTTGAATTTGTAGTTTATTTCTAAAATTCTACTAGTGGGAGATATTTTTTGTAGGTGAAGATTAGAGCTTGCTAGTGCAAATCAAATAATTGCATCATATTTAGGAGGTAAAAAAACACCCAAATTGACTTTTGTTTCATCAAAATCAAACATCTGAGGTGAAATCTAGAGTCATTTAATTTTTGGAGGTGCAACGATAGCGATTCAGGAAAAATAATTATAGAGGTGATTTTCAAATAGTGATATCTCCCTCATATAGACTCCTTTTTTTAAGCAACTTTTTTTCATTTTGGGGTAGAATTTTATGATTTGCACATTGGTATGGGATGTTTGAGATCTTTATTCCTAATTTTCTCTACAAATTGCAAATCCCAGTTTGTGCAACTTCAAAGGCTTAGTATGGGCTCATCTAGACACATAATCAAGTTCCATTTTTTTTGAAAGTGCATAATTTTTGTTTACTTTCCATATCGACAATTGGATTATAGGCTTGTGTGGACAAAAAAACCATTTTCAAAAATAGGTCCTTTTGCATTGTATTGCTTTGATCAAAATTCAAAATTGTTGTATATCTTAGCAACATTGCTAAGTATCAAATTTGAACTCCAAGAGGAGGTTGTAAATAGAAAAATCAAAAGACCACTTATGCTCTAAAATGGCAAGTGGCTATTGTAATCACACTGCATATAAAGTGCCTAAAGAATTGATTTGGGGGAGGAGGGGGGTTCTTTGATTATTTTCATTTTTGAGGTTGCGTACATTATTTGATCTCATTGAGTCATGTCACAAGTGTCAGTTTGGTTTAAAATTGAAATTGACCAAAAGGAACTATCAGAAATGGAGTGCTTTGATGATTGATCATCTAAGAGAACATAAGGAAGTATTTCCTTATCTATGTTCCAAAGAACTTCCCTCTTAAACTGATCAGTTGGTTATTACCATAATTTTACAAGCTATTTTATAAATATTAGTCTAGATTTTTTTGATGTCCTTAGAAAGGCAAGTGATCCTTATACCATTGGATGTGTCTTTGGAAAGCACCTAGAGATCCACAAGTCCCTCAATTCCTAGAGGACATTCTACCACTAGTCACTCTGGTTATGGCACCTACAACTCCAATTGAGATCATACCTCCTGATGCTCATGTTTCTTCTACTAATCTAGTTCCAGCCATAGATGCTCATGATTCAATGCAATAGGAAACACCATGTCTTCCTATTTCAGCTTCATAGGATGACTTCCTTCCAAACATTTCAATGTTATTTATGGAGTCTTACATTGAAGATCTGGGAGACATTATTGATGACATCCATCTTCTCTTTGTTGAGGAGAATTCTTCTTCACTTGTTGCAAGGGAACACTTTGACCCTCAACCACTTGAGCTTTCTTTTGAGATTGACATGATTGTGGACACTTATTTTTAGTAGTTGGAGGATGACTCTTTTACTTTAGAGGAGACATATCAGTCTTTGGAGATTGTATTCCATATTCCTCAGACATCATATCTTTTGAGGATTCTTCCTACTAGTTGGGGAGCATTCTCTACTACACCTATAGCACCACTTCTTCCTACAAGGAGAAACATCATTCAATTTTCATGGTACAGCTTCTTCAGTCATCAAGGAGCTTCTATCGTGGGTGTGAATTCATCATTAAGGGGAGGCTACATTGCTTCTCTTCCTACATCTTCCTATCCATAGTGGGAAGCATACTTGGACCTATACTTGGTGTATCTTCTTCCTAAAGGAAGAAATGTTGTTTGTAGGCATTGGATCCTCTTTTGTCTTCAAGATCTCATCATTAGGAGATCTTCCACTAAGGAGGGGATTTCAATTCTCCATATTTACTTCTTATGGAAGGATTCTCTATTGTATATGCATGATGTATGTCATAATGGGGGGGGTCTTGATTACTCCATCCATACATGCATATTTCTTTATTGTACTTATCTCTCTTTTGGGGGGAGGATTTTTCCCATGAGGTTTTCCCTCTTTCTCCATTTTCAAAGAGAATTCATTACATAGCATTGTATGTATAGCATTTCATTTGTACATGGGTACCTAACATGGCTTAGTAGTCAAGACCCATCATAGCTTTTGCGAGCTTAAGTGCATTCCCATAAGTTACATTTAAGGGGGGTGTTAGTGTAAATAATTAATTACTATTTACACTTTACTTAATTTTACTTAGGTTAATGCATTATTAGTTGTCATGTAGTCACCTAGGAGTATGTGTTGTCATATGAGTTGTCATGTTGACAACATAGGAGTTAGCAACTTATTTAAGCACATGGTGTCTACAACATCTATTCACGAGATACACCTATGTAGGCTTATTCTCTCATCATTTTACAAACTCCTATGCTCAATGGATGATAATACACTTCTAGTGGATGTGTGCTTAGCTATCATGCTTATCACTTTTTTGACTCCTAGTCATTCTAGATGCATTTATATATAGGAACTTCTAGTGTATTCACATTAGATATTCATTTTTATATTATTATTTTGGTCATACATTATTGTTCCATATTGTGCTAAGTTCTTGAGCTTCTTGATCATGGTGTCATTTTTCTCTAAGGAAAATTCTTACATAGTATCAAAGCTATACCAAATTCTTACAATGAATAATTAATTGATATGGATAATCATTTGCCTAACATGTTTTCTATGCAACTTACAATCACTCCTAGTAATGATTATAGTGACTCTCAAAGTCCTTCCTTAGAAGTTGTTGTGGTTCCTACTTTAATGGATGTTGTTCCTATCATAAGATGACATCCTTCTCCTAGCATTTCCAACCAAGATGGGGGGCGAGGGGGGGAACGAGGGGCATGTGGATTTCATTCATCATGGTATTCTTTGTGTTCTTGTGTTGTCTCTTTTGTTTATTAGCTTTTTGTTTTCATTTTTTATTGCTTTAGATGATCCTTGTTGCTTTTTTGATCTCAAGAGGATAAAGTAATCTATATGTCATATACATTCTTTTACTTGTATCTCTCTCTTCTATATGTTGTTGCACATTATGTTGTGCTTGTGTTATTTTTTATACTAGTGAGCTTCTATAGTCTTCTTGGTTTCTTGCAATATGGTACTACTTATTATTTCTGGTCTCCATGTTATTGTCCCAAAAATATTCTTCTTTATAACTCTTGCATAATTTTCTCCCCCATTACATCATAGTTCTACTTCCTTTTGGAAATGATGATATTTTCATACTGTATATAATATTACATATTATCGTATGATCTTATTGGCCCCAAAGTTAGTAGATCCCTTCATTCTCTTTCTTTTTGTTGTGTTCTTATTTCCCTTGATATGTTTCTCTTCTTGGGGGCATGTCATAGTGGAAATGTTATTTTTTGGATGCATGTACACTTACGTTAAAGCTATTGCTCCCATTAAAGTGTTGGGAATTTCTTTAATGTGGGAGAATGCACTCTTCTCATTCATTTGACCATGGAATTAAAATATAGATTATGTGTATAAGTTGGAGTATTTTAACCTTTAGAACTTGGCATGATTTATAAGATATACCTAAATCTATGCATTTTTATTTCATGTTCACCCCTCTCTCTCATTCTTTCCTTCTAGTTTTTGGGAACTATTAATAGTTCCTAAGGTATTGGTCTCTTTTTTAATCTTTCTCTAAAGTATTGACAATTAGGAAGGTGTGATCCTTGTTTTGACCTTTCTTTTAATTACTTATAGTTTGGGAATCCCAACCTTGTTATGATCCCCTAAGGACACACATCCGTATGCGTGGGTCACTTTCAATTCTTCTTTTTTAGGACATGGAGTTCTCTTGAAGTTGAATCCCTTGATGGATTGACTAGCATGTTATGCACACTTGCTAGACCATTTGGTTCATCTTCGATGGGTTGACTAGCATGTTATACAATATTACTAGACCATTCAATGCTAACCCCTTTTACAGAGACCTTTCCTCCTTTCATTTTCTTTTTTGTGTGGTTCACAATAAGTCACACAAACCTTATTGGGCAAGTAACTATACCCCTTTTTTTCTCAAAGTGTGTATCTCTCTTATTATGATTTTTATTTGATAAAGACACTAGTCTATTGGGGGCTTGATGGTTTCTTTTCCTCCTAAATCATGATAAGATTTTCTCTTTTTCGATCTACTTTACCATGAGTTTGAGGAAACTCATACTCTTGCTAAAGTGGAGACTAAATGTACCATCTTAAAATAGACACACTTTCCTTTTAAGACCTTTTAGCTCCCTCTTCATAATGCCTTATTCTATGCACAAATATGTCTATGTTCAATCTTCTTTAATCTTCTTTTCTTCCACTTTACACCTTGTCTATCTTGGTATCTATCCCTTCTTTCTGTGGCTTTCTAGACTTGATTTCTAGGACTAGGTTGACCTAATCGCTGTAGGTTTTGGGGCTTAGGGCCTGAAAGGTCTTGGGTTTTAAATTTTTTTTCTTGTGCTCTCCTATTGGCTTTTATTGTTTTCCTGCTCAAAAACTCATATATAAAAATACTTTGAGGCTTCATTTTCATAACTTGTTCATAATTCAATTCCAAGTTTCAAGCTCTTGCTCTCAAATCCATATTTTTTCCTTTTGCATTCATGGAATTCAAGTATTCAATATTTTTAAGCATTTAAGAAAGGAGATTTCTATCTAGCTTTGAAGGATCCTTTTTTATTATTTCCTCTTCAAGATATAGCTTAGTGTTGGTCATCAAGGGAGGAGACATACATTGTGTTAGAAATGTTTAGAATAACTAAGGTGGGGATGAATCAGTTACTCAAGGTCATTAAGTACCATTTGAACTTATAAACAATAAAACTCTTACTTTTATTCTTATAATGTTGTTTCTCAGTCTGTAGTGCCTCTCATGTTTTCAGTATGTACCTTGTTATATTTTGATCTAAGAGATACTTGTTACTCATGTTATTGTTACCATTTTTTGCCTCACGCCAAAATTTGAACTTAAATGCTTACCACGCCCAACGGCTATTTTCCATCTTTTATAGTATTTTAATGCCCCAAAAATACAAAAATTAAAAAGCATTTAAAATTTATGGTATTTCCTATTTTGTTTCCACCATCTTGCAACTTTTTGCACCATTAGATCTAGTTTAGAACTACGGTGGGCACTTTCTCACATTATTAAAACAAGTGACCTTTAAACATTGTGGGGAAGCCCCTTAGCAACATGTGGCAGGTGGGTCCATGTTCTTGTTGTGGGCCATAGAATGGGTAGACAAGGTGACAGGTCCAGTTGGCAATTCTATTGGTGTTTGCTTTCTCACATTCTAAGCTTTGTCTAACTTTCTAACAATGTGGGAAAGCGTCCTGGCGACACTCATCCATGTGACATTATAGAAGGTAGTTGTAGAGGTGCAAAAAGCATGTGTTACAAGCACCATCAGATCTCCCAAGATCAATGGTTGGCACATGCCCACAAGATGAAGTCACAAGGAAATTAAACATTGTGGGCATGCCCCTTTGTGACATGTGGTTGGTGTGATGTCATGGGCCCACTTTTCTCAAGGGTATTGATAGCTCATCTCCTATGGTAGTTGTTAGGTGAGTTAAAGTACAACAAGGGCATCTTATTAGCCCATCCAACTGACCAAGTATGCAGTTCTACAAAGCTTTGATCATCATAGATTCAAATGAAATCAAGATTTGGCGCTTCCTTGCAATATGAAGATGCAAGGACTTTAAACAATGTGGGAAAGTGCTTGAAGGAGACATGTCCTAGCAAGCTTGGCCAAGGTATTAATAGTTAGCATTGACAATTGGGCTAGTGGTTATGTGACTGTTATGGTCAGGATTTTGAGGAGGCGGCACATTTAGTTGGTCAACCATGTCAGGACTTTGCAAGGTGGCAGAACAGAATAAATTGATTGGTCCATGTGGCCTATTTTTCTTGTAGAGTTTGGTTGACTGCTGATTTTTTTCGATTCATAGGCCAGAGACAAAGAGAGATCAAGTTTTCTTGTGTGATCTGATCCCTGCGATGAATTTCAACCACCCTTGAATGAATGTTAATCCTAGGAGAACACTCCACCACCCCATTTTATCTATCTACCTTGGTTAGAATGGTTTAATGGTGTTGTTTCTATCTTCTCAAGGCCCTATTCTAACAAAGATCAGATATCATTACATATGGATTTGTGCTCAGATCAAATTTTCTTCAGATCTTCACAGGGCTTAATGGCAGTGGTTGTAGAGTAATTTCAATTGGGAAATATCTTAGTTATGCCTGAGCTATAAAGACAATTTTTGTAGATTTTGTAAAGGTCGACCCTTCTTTGATTTCTCTGATATTGCTCTGCAACTTCAGCGTAAATTCCCTTTGCCTCTAAACTATATGACATTCTACCTTATCTCCTTTAGCCATTGATGTAAAGTGCAAGAACTATTTGCCTCTCATTGGTGTATTGTAGAGATCTGCAATCTTGCATGATTGTATCTCTTTTGGCCTATGAATGGTATATAAATGAATCCTCTCTTTCCTTGTGTCATTCATTTGGGTTTTCTGATCTACATGTGATTGTTAGATTAAAGCAAGTCTGAATGTGTATATCTTTTGGTTTCATGATGGTTCAATAGTGCATTTATGGGAAGAGATTGGTTTGAACACTCTATTTTGGTGCATCACCTCCTTAGGTTAGAGTAGGTATATTTGCTTTCATGCATTCCTTCTCTCTTTTCCTCCCCAAGAGTACTTAGGTGCACCCTGATGGTAAAGGAAGTCGGCCTTCTCCAGAGACTCAACCTCATAGTTCAAGTCCCATAGCTTGGAGGTTGTTTCCATGTTTCACAAGGTTGTCCTCAGGTAAAAAATTTGGATGTGGGTGCAAACTTTTGTGACAATAGTTATTTTTACATTTGAGATGATCTGATGCCTAGGTGTTATACTTTGATTTCTAGTATCATAGATGTTAGATTACTATGTTATTTAGTTAATCATATCTACATGATGATGCCTTTTTCATATGACAATATGTTTTATGATGATATCTAGTCATTTGGACATATCCATTGATTACATTTATATGTTGGATTTGAAGCTATGGTTGTGTACTTCATTCTTTCTTTATGATGCTTTATGCAAAAGTGAGTGATGTAAATTGATTATTTTAGTATAATTAAATAAATGGTTAAATGAGGTCATTTAATGCATTTATTTCTTTGGCTATGTTATTATATGAAATTACACTTAATTGTGTGTTTTAGTGTCCATGATTTATGTCCCTGATAGTTGCACATGGAGTTAGTGATTCACTTGTTCATATTTAACCAATATCATTCCTATATAGTTGATTTATCCTATTTAATTATTTAAATTAAACCCTCTAGTGATTTAATAAATCTAGACTCATTTGTATTATGTGATTAGACCCATGAGCCTATCTGTACATTTAGAGGTTCACATTTGTCAAGAAAGTTATTAAGGAATTCTATGATTTTGGTTTAAGGAAATTTTGGGCTTTATCTTATTTTATTTTATTCCTAAAAGCTTTGTTGTATATGAATTCCAATTACTTTGAATAGCCTATTTTTGTTTGGGTTGATTTAGATTTTGACTAGGTGACCTATTTATTTACCCAAATCCTTTATTCACTTGAAAAGTGAATAAGTATATAAAAAGGAATTTTATTCCTCACTTCATAATTTTTGAAATAAAAAAATTTAGAACAAATTTCCAAATCCTCTTTTGTAGGATAGTGTTTCTATTCGTTGTAGGAGCTACAGGCATAAGATCATTGCGAGATCGGTCTCATTGGATCTAGCTTGGGAAGATCTTGGATTATCATGATTTTTGGTAGCTTCTACGAGATTTTAATATTATTGTTCAAATTCTCATTTTTCCCTTTTAGGTGTTAGGTAGGGCTCTCCTATATTCCTATTTCAGCTTCCATTTTTGGTAGTTTTATATTAGGAGGTTGAGAAATAGTGTTCCCCTTTGTTTCTAATTGCTAGCTCTACCTAGTTGATCGAGTACAAGCATTTTCCTAATTTTTGAGATGGGGGTTTGGGGTTTCACACCATTATGTTGGTCATTTTTGCATATAGTGTTCGAACCCAATTTTTATTGGATTTCTATGGCTCATTCACCCATGGGTTAAATAGGTTTTATTTTATTTTTGTTAATTTTTGTCAATTTTGAGCTTTTGAGGTTTTTTCCTTGATTTGCATGCCACCTAGTTTTCTCAAGTTTTCTTGGCATGATGTTGGTCATGGATTTAAATTATTTGTAGGATGTCAATCCAAACACTATTGCACTTTTATGTTGCATTGGGATACATGTCACATCTGTACTCCCAAGATCGTATTTGGTTGAGCATTGTTTTGCTTGTTTTCTCATCCAACCCTTATTTCTATGACCTTTGTGTAGTTGGTGCGCCCACCCATGAGCACATGCACATTCATTTTTTTGGTGCTTATGATTCTCAACCTTCCAATTGTTATCGATGGAGTTAAGTTCATTGGGGTTGGATTGGGAATATGTATTTTCCTATAGGCACTCATCATGTGATGAGCATGGGTATGTAGGGTAACACCATGGAGGGGCTTCTCTCACAACCTTGGTGACTATTTCCCAAGTTGGTGTAAAGAAGTTTCTAAATAAGTGATAACTAAATAAATTATTGGGTCATAAATCTAAGATAATTAAAAATTTGAGCACTCAGAGTTGATCTAAGGACACTTAAATATGTGAGCACTTGGAGTTGATCTGAGGACATAGTGCAAGAGCCTCCCAGGGAGTTGATTTCGCATGATACTTAGCTTGGGCTCCTTGATGCCAAGTGACTTACTCTCCACTGAGTCCCTACATAGTTGACTAAGACCTATTGTACTTGTATTGTCTCATGATCTTGGTCTCAGTCCTCTTTATTATATAGCATAAGTGTTAGCCATGAATAGTTATTTTGTGTGTGTTTATGGTTGGATCATTATCTCCATCACCATGGTGGGAGTGGGCCTACAGGTTCCACGTGGTTGGGAGTCATAGCTACTTATACCACTACTAGGGACTAGCATACAGAGACGGTCTATTTCCATTTTAGGTCGATGTTTCACTTGGTATATTTGAGGTTTCAAAGTATGTTTCCTTGTGAGTTATGCTTTAATTGGAATGCTTGGATATCATGTTTAAATGATGTTAGTTTTATTGATGCATTCCTATATTATCATTTTTTAGCATATGGTTAGATGATGTAATTTTCTTTTAGTTGGACTATCTATACTTTGTTGGATAAGCATGTTAGATCTTCATGTTCTAATGTTTTTATTATGTTGTAGTAGTAATGCCCCATAAGATATCTTTGACCATCTAGTTGGTAGTTTGGAATGTTACACTCAAGGGATTGCTAGGGCCCTTGAGGTCTCATGATGCTATTATGGTTGGGAAGAACTGAGCACGACTTTAGTTTTTTCATGTTTTCTTCATATGAAATTAGTTTATGAACCATGTATGTACATTTCAATGTTGTATCCTACATGTTCCTACATATGCTCTTATGGATTAGATAGTTAGATAGTTTCTCCTTCCTATTATTTAGTGTCATTTTATTCTTGCGATTGACTATCCAAGCCTTAGTTTTGTGGATCAGGTACTCCCCAATGTGGAGGTTCTAACTCTTTTCTTTCCCTCTCAAGATCCATTAGATTGTTTCCTTGCATTCCTAGGAAACGGTGTTTTGGCATTGGGCGATATTGGTAAAGTATAGCACACCTTAGGGAGATATGTCATTCAATACTAGAAATTATTGCACAATAGTTATAAGCTCTATCATACAATACTTGAGGATTATTGCACAGCTATATTAAACTCTATCACATGGTCCCTAAAAGTATCGCCTAGTAGTTATGATAAATTCTGTATAATACACCTAGTTGTATTAAAGTATTGCTTGGCTATAGTTAAAAGTGTCACTTGGGTCTATGAGTAGACCTACTCTGGTGACCAATAGGCACTTTTTGATTTGACCAAAAATTTTTGATAGGTGGCTAGGATACCCTTTATGGATTTCTTAAACTCTAGGGTTGGACTTTTTGAATTTGAGGTCTTTCAAATTTAAATTTGTTTTGTGGCCTCTACAGCATTGTCATTTTTGGTTTTTGTGTCACTTGGAGATTTGTTGGTTGTCTAGATTGGCGGGTTAAGTCTTCTATTATGATCTTTTGATTGGCTACATGTTGATTTTATTTAATTCCATGCTTTAAAAAAAATATTGGCTTTTATTTATCCTTGTTCCAAGGATCTCTAGCCGGGGCATTACATCTAGCATCAAAGCCCATGTTACAATATTGGTATCTATGTGTTATGCTTCCATTATGATATTATTTTCATTGTGTACATTGTTATCTTATTTTAGCTTATGCTTGTGACTCTTATGATTTTCACATATGATTCAAACCATTATCTTGTTACTTCCTTAGTGATGCCTCTTGCACGTAGACAGAGTGCTTAGGGTAATAATCAATGAAATAACAAAGAGGAAGAACACCATGAGGAGGAACATTAGGATGGTAGGGAAGAGTAGAGTAAAAATGACCATGGTGGCATTAGGGCATTGATTCCCTTGCTACAAGAGATTATAGCTTGGTTGGGACCTTGTCTAGAGGAAAACCAACATGACCATGGCCAAGAGGAGGGATCTTACCATGGAGTTTCCCATATGTCAGATCATAGAGAGGACGAGAAGCGTAAGCATAAACATTTTCACACACCACTTGGTGATAGAGGGTACCATTAGAGAGGTCAAGACCATGATGGTGAAGATTCCATCTACATGGACATGATGAAATCCCTTTAGTAGTTTAAACCACCATGCTATGATGGTAAGGGAGATGGCCTCAAGGCTAAGACTTGGTTACTTGATGTGGAAAATTACTTTTCCATGTATTTGTATGCAACCAACTTGAGAGACCATTATGCAATCATGTAGCTAAGAGACCACACACCTATTTGGTGGAACATTGAGGGGTAGAAGCTCTAGATCAATATAACAAATCTCACTTAGCAGATATTTGAGGAGAGATTTAGAGAGAGGATCCTATCCCCTCATTTTATGAGGGCTCAAGCTGATGAGTTCCATGAGATTAAACAAGGGAACATGTTGGTGGATCAATACAAGATTAGATTCTTTGAGCTCAAGTAGTATTCATGCTATAACCATAATGAGATACTCCTTAGTATTTTTTTTGAGGTCTTAAGGACTCCATCATTGGAGAGGTTTAGATTAATCAACCTAGGACACTTATCCTTGTTGCAAAAAATGCAAGGATTGCAGAGAGCAATGTGGTTAAGGGGTTCAATGGAAAATTAGGTTCTCAGAGTCATAGTGTACAAACTTTAGGGAAGGATGTATAGTCCACTAATTCATAGTCCTCACGAAAGGGCCAAACCCAGTCAGCACCCTCATATGGTGGTCATCATCATAGAAATCAACAATGAGGAATTGGACTAAGTGTAGATAGAATTCAAGTGCCTTAGGGGAGAAAGGGGATGACCAGAGATGTAGTCAGCAGTCTAAGCAGAATAGATCATCTCAAAGTAGTTAGTAGAACTCTATCAAGGGAAGTGTACCCTATTCTAGTGTTCTCAAGGTGGACCTAGATAGGGCCTTGGTATGAGAGGAGCATGTTTCTCATTCGATCAGCTTGTCCATAGAGTAGTAGTAAATTTGAACTCAATTTTTGACAAATTTTGATCAAAATTTTGACCAAGCCATTGGTAAATTTTCTTGTTGAAATTTTGACCAATACATTCATTGAAAAAATTAAATTTTTGCTAGCTCTGATTTGTCATTGTTGGTCAAATTTTCCACCAATGTTTGGTCAAAAATTTTAAGAATTGGTGGAAATTTTGAACAATTCTTGGTAGAAAACTATCAAGAATTGGTTGAAATGTCTACCAATGTTTGGTCAAAAAAATTTAAAAGTGGTGGAAATTTTGACCAAGTCATGGAAGAAAACTATCAAGAATTGGTCAAAATTTCCACCAATGTTTG
Organism: Cupressus sempervirens; assembly: GCA_028749045.1. Classification (NCBI taxonomy): domain Eukaryota; kingdom Viridiplantae; phylum Streptophyta; class Pinopsida; order Cupressales; family Cupressaceae; genus Cupressus; species Cupressus sempervirens. Next base: position 743,746,828 of record CM053793.1, on the reverse strand, counting down.
GTTGAAAATATTTTATAATTGGTGGAAATTTTGACCAATTCTTGGGAGAAAACTATCAAGAATTGGTTGAAATTTCCACCAATGTTTGGTTGAAATTTTTTTTATGTTGTATCAAAAAATTGTTTCTTATCCAAGCCATTTAATTTGCAACCTTTTAAATCTCTACAAAGATAAAGTTGGAGCAGGAAAAAATTTCTTCTCAAAGGTGCCCTCTAATTGTAAAGTGTCCATTCCATTATCTGTTCAACAAACAAGACATATCTAGTTCAACAGATAATGGAATGGATGCTTTACAATCAGAGGACACCTTCCAGAAGAAAAATTCTCCTACTCCAACTTTATCTTTGCAGAGATTTAAAAGGTTGAAAATTAAATGGCTTGGATAAGAAATAATTGCTTGATACAACATGGAACAAATGGACATTTATGCATAGGGCACCATCAATTATGTAAGTGATGTAGATGTAGCCAAATTTTTTGGGGTCAAAGCCACCAATTAATATAAGGTTTCTAATCTTCAAGAGGTCAACATTGTGATTGTAAGGACTGTGGAGAGGGCACTTCTTCATTGTCTACTTCATCATTGATTAACTTGCACCATAGATTGATTCACAAACATATCCAAATATCTATCTTAGAAAATCAAATATTGCATTTGCAACTCATTCAATCTATAAAGAGATGAATCATAAACATATCAAACTTATTGTCATCCTAAATTTGATTCTGTTATTCTAAGAGCATTATTGATATTACTAAAATTGACATAACAAATATAATTGTTTATATAAATTTATCTCCATTAACTGAAGTAGTCTAGATATAAGGTTTATATAGTTGATTTTTTTTTATCTAGATAACATCCACCAATGGTAAATACTTAGCCTCTCATATGGGAGTCTTGGGTTCAATTCTCCTTGAACTTAACACATAATAATAATTAATTTCAACATTTAATAAAATAATGAATAAAATAGACTACAACCCATTACCTATATATTAAAAAAAAAATTGGTCATATTATGACAAGTGAGGTTATAGGACAAGTGCTAAAGCTCTTCAATTGTTTTACCTACCTACCTATCTTCCTAAAGTATAAAATAATTACAAGGATGCATAGTTGGAAAGAAAGAAACTGTATTAAGATTTGATGATGTTGAAATTCTTCTTACTAAGGACATGAAGAGGAAGAATCATAAAACTTCATTGGGAGACACTTTCATAAACAACAAAGAGGGTGGATCACAAGGAGGTAATCATTACCGAGGAGGAATGTTTAGATGACTATTAGACTTCACATTCAGCAATAACCACATTATCTATCATCCTAAATCCATTTATAGAATGTCACAATGTCTATATAGAGTGTCACAATTTATATATAGAGTGTCACAATGTCTATGACCTTACTTGTTTCCGAGAGTTTCTTTTCAACACTATGGACTGTGGAAGCTTCACATGCTATTCACACTATAAAACTTACAAAATATAATGTTCAGTCATAACTGAAAGTATTAAGTACTCACTTTTTCAATTCAAAGGCCTTAGCCACTAGAAAGATCTGGCCATGTTCTCCCCGTGCAATCAAAATGTCCTACAAAACACCTAATCATCAGTCCTTGAATACAACCTTGGATAAAAGGCATTTAGGTAGGAGAAAAAAAAAAGGCCATGAAAATTAAAACATCATGCATAAGAAATGAGCAAGTAAGCAATGCCTTCTTAAGAATAAGAAGAGGTGGGGCAAGTTCAGTGGTAATAAAAAGGCCTTTTGGAAGCTCTTCTTTCTCTGCCCTATTGTGTGTGTTGACTATGGATGTATGTTTTCTTTTCTATGTAAGATGACCTATAGCATTTAACTATGAGTAAATCTAAAATAAAATGTTTCTAGAACTGTGCATTCTACTTGGCATTTGGTAATAACAATAGTTATAAGAAAGATCTATTTTTCATTGTTTTATGAAATTTTGCATAAATATCCTTAGTATTTTTTCATTCTTCACTTTCCAAGTTGGATAGGATAGATTGTTAAAGATGTGACTCCATGTCTAAGCTTTTCCTTGAAGACTAGACTTCCAAACATGGATATAAAAACAATTTTTTCTACATTGTCAATCCATAATGTAGTGTCCTCACATAATTTAATAAATTTAAGTCAATAAAATTTGAAGTTCATGAAGAAAATTGGAAAATAGTAAGATCTCTATCTTGCTATACTAAAAAATCTACATAAATATCCTTTATTATTCTTTCATTCTTCCCTTCCCAATATGGATGAGATAGATTGATACAGATGTGACTCCATGTCTAAAATTTTAGTCGATGACTAGACTCCCAAGCATGGAACTAAAAACAAAATTTTGTCTACAAGATGCAAAATATATAGAACTTCAAGAATGGTAATTATTTACTCTTAAAAAAACCACAAGATAAATAGAACTAAATTTCATTTAAGAAAATTGGGTCATAATAAACCTTGTGTTTCTAATGTCAATAGCATAGGACACACACACAAACAGATCATGCAAACAATAGTCCATAGAAGAACTGCCCAAAATAAACAATCATGAAAGGGAGGGTTAAAAATCTTCAATTTTAAAAAAATTTAAACTTATTTTTTTAATTAATATAAAACAGTCACCACCAAATCATATAGCATTTAAATTTTACTACATGATCAAATATGACAATTGTTATCTCTACCCTTGCTCATTATATTCATTGACAAGAAGATAACATAAACAATATAAGAACTACATTCAAATTAGATACTACAATAAATATATATATATATATATAGTTGCCAACTCCTTAACAAGAATAGGAAAAAGAAAGCTTCAGACAGGCAACAACATTTGCAATTCAAACCTTAAGAGTACATCTTATATTTTGAATAAAATAAGCAATCTCAACAAGTTAACATTGCTACTCAAGGGCCAAAAAATAAACAAAAACAACATGAACTTATCATAAGTACATTTGGAATCAATGGTTTAAATGGGCATACCAAGCTTAGAATCTAATGGACGAAACACCTAATGCAAAAGCAATGTTGATATAAGGATCCATTAGGATAAGATGCATATTCTTCCAGGTCTTCCTGACTTGGATAGCAACATAAAGCTCCCATACTCCTTTGATATTTTATGAGCTTCGAATTGAAAAGCTACAAAATACTAGCTCATCATGTCCTCTTCACACCATACAAAGTCTTTACATTGAAACTTTATTATTATTGCCTGCACATGATGTAAAATCTGAACAAAATTGAAACTCCAAAAGATTCTATATAAGCATTCAATTTAGGCAATTCTTTTTCAAAGTAATGGGCTTATCAATTTTCACACAGTTCCAATATTGTCCAGAGTATAAGTGAAGGTTAACTAACACAACTCTTAAATACCCAATAAGTCATAACACTAAATGATAGTAACCCTTCCAATTTCCAATGAAAATCAAAACCAAACACTCCCAGCTATTTTGTTCACAATATCTCAAAAAATGTTGAGCCACCAACACAAGGAGATAAAGTTTTAGGAAAGAAAATTTTGAATGCAACAATAGAAAAAAAAATTTAATCCAAAGCATTATCATTGCATGTTGTTCAAGAGAAAACATGTATAGCTTAATCTCTCACAAATTCTTCTAGCTCAATTCAAGTTAAACCATCAAATTACACTTGATTAGGTTAAAATTACTCTAAATAAATATTAGGTGTACAAATAGAGCTGCAATTATAATGTAGTGAATCAAATGGAAAATGGTACATGCTTCCATTATATTGTGCACAAGATGGTCCAGATCATTAAAACCTTAGACAAGAAAGTTGTTACTTCTAGGAAGTGAAGTTTTGTGTGAGGCTTATATTGTACGATGATTCTTGTATATTGGCATCTCTTTTCAATAGCTTACTATCCTCTTTTATGCTATGGTGCTAACAGGCAATTTTGTTAGTTGAATTATAATCTGTTAAAGATGTACTGCTCAAAATTTTGATTTGATGAGCTTATAGACAAAATTTTTGTATAAGTGTTTTGAATTTATGCTATGTGGGAGCTATGCTTGGTTAGCATTTATATTTCTATTGCTCTTCTTAGCTATATTTCTACACTTGCTCTAATATTAAATAATAATAAAAGAAAGATCAATGGTAGACTTTCATATCTGGACTCATATAGTTATCTTAGAAGCCATCGATCAGATTTCAACACAGAAACTAAGATATGTTTTGCCTTCTCCTTTTTAGAATATAAATTGCCACATATATCAATGGGTTTTACTAAGCCTTATATGTAATGCAATGAAATAAATCTTTGCAGGCATAATCACCAAGTGCTAAATCATTTAATATTATAGATTGGTATCATGAGTGATAAAAAGTGAAGAAATAGTCTTTAAAATTCAATCATAAATCAATGGAGCAAACAAGTTGAACTCGGTTTTATATTTTAATATAAAAAAGAACATTGTGATAACAAGACACAAATATTTTTATAATAAAACATAAAGGCAAACATTTATCAATAACTTCTCTCCTCATGGTACCTTTCCACAGATGGGGACTGAAGACATTTTTTTGTGTCATTGAAATAGACCTTAACAAAAGTTGGAGGGCATCCCATGCAATTGAGCTTCTATTGAAGATTTTGTATAGCTATATAGTTCAATGTCAGTGGGTGTTTGGAAAGATTGGCTAAATTTGAAGAAATTATCACTAAAATAGGTCAACTACCAAATTTAAGATGTGTAATAGATCCATATACTATTGACAGTAAGCTAAAAATTTTGTGCATTGGCCAAGTTTTATCAAGGAGAAGATGAAAGTAGCTAATAATAGGAAGAGCTCTGGGGACTAGAAGGAGATGGGTCCTATTTTTTCCCTTGTATTTTAGTAGAATTTTTGCTACAATTAAAATTGTGACTATGCCTATGGTAGCTCCTACCAAGCCAATGGACATCAAAGGAATTGCAATGTCCATGACAATGCACATATTTTGATGAGTGTACACACACACACATATATCAAGTCTTGGGATCAATGACAAAATAAAATCAAGGAAAATTGTGAACACAGAATCAAATTCACCATAATGTGTAGGGAAAGATGTATTTCTCTTCAGGAATTGGGTAATCGCCACTGCTTTCTAGGGTTCTAAACACAGAATTCTAGCCTACATATTATATGCTCTCAAATCATACATAACTTGTTATAAATTCTTTCTAAAAACAAAATAAGACTAAGGATAACTAGTATTTTTGAATTGTAGAGCAATCTCAAAACATAGACATTTGCACTATTACATTCAACCAAATATATAAGACATGTTATTGGAATGGTTAAACCTTGCATAAAAGTTGACAATCTATGCACACATTTCAAAGCCTATTTGAAAATAAGACACCAATTGTGAGTGTAGGTGCACTCAATTTTCTACTCATTATGCCAGAATGTAAGTTGAATAGTTTTCTCCTACCATTAATTGGAACTACCATTGAAAAAATGAATTGTGAAGAGGTGTTGCAGTACTTCAACTCTTCACAATTTTTTTCATCATCATAATTTTAGATCATGCTACACATCTCTATAAACAATGGAAACTACAAAGTTTTTGTGTTTGAGGTGTGGAGGTTTGAACTACCTATTTCAAATTTCAATAAATATATAGAAGATTGAAATGACAAACTTTGATCTATGACCTACTTAATCTTTTTAGGAATGACCCAGTCAGGTCAATGATCTATCATTGAGGGTAATCTTTATCCCTTTTCCCACAAAATGAAAAGTGCATGAACTATCATTCAATTATCACAAAATTGATAGAGGATATTGATGATGTGCATTTTAGGGATAGGGTCAAGTTTTCTGTATACTTCTTTATTTAAAGTTTGGTTGGATGTGCTGAAAGAGTGATTGCAAAATCTTAACTTTAAGCTCAAACATCTACAAAATTGTTCATACATCATGCAATAATGGTGATGATTCATTTGTTATAGATCTTTATTCATACTTAGGGTTCCATCCCATGTTCAATGTTAAGCTACCTAACCCATATACATTTTGCCTAGCCTATTTTAATCTTGACATCCATCAGAGTTGAATTTCTTCATACTTGACTATAATAGATAAACAAAATCCATTGAACCTAAAGTACAAGCATCTTCCTATTGGGTGTTTAGTCTGCACCTCACTAATGCATGGTATGCATGTGAAAATTTAACAACTTATGCAAATTATGGACAATACCTTGCAAATTATGTAAGATAACACTCTATTCGCTTTTTAATTTGCAAACCTGCAACTTCTGCCACAAGCTTTTGAAATTGCACATCAGTAAGTTGCGCTCCATTTGGATTACAAGACAAAGCTACATCATCAATGGAGTCTCTATCTAGTGGACATTTGATCCTTCATATTAATTTGGAATAACACAATCTTGAATAACAAGTTTGTCATTGTACTCATATTGATCATATCTTGTTTATGATGAATGGAGTAGCTCTATTTTCTATTATCTCTTTTAAATATATGACATGCTACTAAATTTTTTTGTACATGCCCATTACATGTATGCCACGATTCACAGGTTAAATAATTCCATTACTTAGCTAGATTGAGGATTGTCTAAAGTGTGAAATTTAAGGGATTGTTAAGGAACAACGCATGCAATAATCTGTACTAAAAGTAATGAAAGATCAAAAGTAGATGAAGATACATTGGTTTTCATGGGGAGCAATCTAGGAAGAATTGGGTGACAGAAAGAGGAAAATGCATTTAATTGCCTTAAATATAGGTGTAAATGGAGTATAAATGGAGTGAGGTCTCCAAGAATAGAGAAACTTCCTCTAGTCTTCCTCTAGACTACATGGTAACACCCAATCTTATTAAGCTCTCTTCATAATAACTTCTAAAAACTACATTTAGAGTGGTTCTGTCCAATAATAAATAGGTCCCATTTAAGTAGTTGATGAGTTGGGAATTTGTAAACAATTTCAATATTCTACCAGCTATCTGGAATTTTTAACTTTTCTAAACATGATTTCATTTACTAATGCGAATATGCATTGAATCTAAAATTGTCTTAAGCTTTCTGCCAGTTGTTATAAATTGTGATTCTAATATTTTGGGAATAAAATTTAGTACATATGAAGAAGTTTGTTTGTGTCTTCATGAAGAGTTTATTTGTTTGTTTTGCACATGTGGAAAGAGACCTACTTCAGCTTCCCAACTCTAGTTGACTTTTTTTGTTTATCTAGTTATTGAGAATCCCAAGAATATGGGAATTGGTTTTTCCTTATAAAACTAGAATCATCAAGTATTGTAATTTGATCAAAGTTGGTGATTTAAGCAATGAATGTTGCTAGATACAGAGAGAGAAAATTGTTAATGTCTTTGTCTAATGAGTTGGGGTAGTGCACTAGCATTAAATAAGAGAAGCAAGAAAATGAAGTCCAATCCTGAGGTATTAATGCTTACTCACTTATTTTAATTGTAGGCTATAGGAAATTAGTTTTATCTTTAAATTCTACTTTTTCATCAAATGCACATTAGATTTATTTCAATAAATTCCCTTAACTACATGGATGAATTTTCATCTTCACCATTGGCTACAAGTAGTTGTTCCCCAACTATTTCATCTATGTATCTACTATGTAGAGATATCATGTTGAATTTTTTTTAATTTGGCTACTTATGGTAGTTTTTTAATTTTTAATAAAATTTAGAAATATACCCAGAAAAAATATTTCACATCCAATAAATAAAAAAGTGAAAACTCAATTGCAATGATCATAAAATAAGATGAAATGGCCAAAACTAAGAAAATTAAAACATTTGTGTTTGCATGGAGTTCAATATTTATAGTCTAATGTTGAAGGAAGTAACTAAAAATATAGAGAGTTCGTGATGTTCACCCTTTAAAATTTTCTCTTTTCTTCATTTTATGCATATAAGTTCATGCAAAGTAGAGTTTATCATTGATCCTTGTAATACAGTTGGTATGATGTGGACTATAATCTCTCACCCTCTAAAATTTACTACCTAAGTGAAAAGGCATCCCCTGCAAAATCATTTATTATCATTTACAATTTGTTTATGTGCTTATATTAATATTTACTAATTTACATTTTATTGATAACTTCAAGAGCACATGTAAATAAGACGTAATAAAATTTTCATTTTGGAAAAAAAAAATAGATATATGCTAATAGAAAATAGTGATTACAATAATATATTGTAATAGACAGGGCTAAAAACATAGAGAGCTAGTAACATTTACTCTTCTTATATATTATTTTCTTAATTTTATAAATAAATTTTATGCAGAGTGCATAACATTGATCATTGTAGTCGTGGTATGAGGTTGAATTTAATCTCTCGTGCTCCAAATCTTTAGCAACCTAGTGGGAAGGCATCTTCATGTTATTGATTTTTCTATCCCAACTTGAAATCCTATTAAAGAATGCAATATGATACATCAATTGATGTTATTGAATTGTCTACCCCAAATTCAAAGACAAATAAAGAACATTTAAACTATTCTTAAGCTTCTATTTAAGAAGAGGCCCCATTAATCCATATTTGAATAATTATAGACTTCTCCCAATTAAGCACAAAATACTCATGCATACATAAATTTTCTTTAATGACTTTTACACTGAGCAAGGCATAGAGATTTACATCTCAAGCCTTATACATTTAAAACATTTGAAGGTTACTTATTTCAAAAAATTATATTTTGCAATTTATCACTAGGTCTATAACTATGCATACCAAAATAACAGTGAATGGTTCATATATAAAAGAATCGAGAAAAAAGTGAGACACAATGTAACATAAAAAGTAAGAAAAACCTTTAGAACTGCAAAAGAAATCAATGAGAAAGGTTACTACTTTTTTGGAAAAAGGCAGCACCTCCCTATTAAATTCTACTAGACAACATTACAATTTAAAAGTTGAGGTAACAATAAATACTATTGTGAGTCAAAGAATAATTGAATTCTAGCATGCTCAAGGTTGTATTAAGATATCTATAAGAATCATATTACTATAGATTAACATGTGTAAAAATTCAAGATCTTCTGAATCATAATTTTTGTAGAGAATGCAATGTTTTGCATTCCTGCACAAAAAGAGGGATACATAAAGTACATTCTTTAAAATCACTTTCAACATTCAATATTAGGCACCAAAAATTTAACATTTACCTACCATATAAAAGGACCAAGATTCTCTCAATTATGCCCTGGAAAAACTAGAAGCTCCATTAGAGCTATAGCTAAGGATGTAGTCATTGTTGGAAAACAAGTCAAGCCAAACCACGGATAGACTAGTCACCAAACAGGTTGATGGCTGAGTAGTAGAGCACACTGATAGCAAATAGATAATCCTAAATTTTATACCAACTGATCCATGAAACAATTTCATTCCCAATTATAATTTTGGGTGGTTTACAATGATGTCATGAACACTCTAGCTACCCAAAGGTTTCCTTCTATTTTTTGACTCTTAAGAGTATAAGCAAGTATAAGGCACAGTTTTAGATCTAGCATAGAAAGAAATTAGAGGAAATGTTGAAGTGTCATAATAACAATGAAATCAAGAGAGAGGAGCTACAAAGTCAAGTTGTTTTAGATGGATTAGTATGATGTTAATCAGATTGAATGAAAAGAAAGAAAAGGTCTCTTCATTGTTAGCATCAAATTTGAATATCAGCTCATGTGTAGGAAATAGTTTATATCATTAGAAGTTTATTATTGTGATTCATAAAGATACTTCAACTTGCACCCAAAGATTCTCAAATTAAATCTATAAATACAAACCTCACATAATTAAAGCCAAGTATTGTATTTATGACCAAAGCTCTCTTTTCTTAAGAGTTTCCTTACTAAGCATAATGTGGTATATTCTCTTATGTTTTTGTAACAAGTGTAAGTAGACCTCACTGATTGATACTGAGTGAAGTTTTGTAAAAGTTTAAGATTGTACAAGCTCTAGCATATAGAATTCTGAAATCATGACTTTAATAGTCCAAAAGACTAACAAACAAAAACAAGAGGTAGATATTTTCTAGTAGAGAAAGGATGACATGTTAAGATATTTGTGGAAAGAAACAACATTTTAAGAGGTATAAATGGAAAAGAAACAAAAAAATACATCACTGCATTGGTAGCCAATGTAACATATTGGTATGTGCAATAAAGCACCTTACCTCTTTTTGTTTCTCTATGCTTTCAACACTTTTCAAGCTAAATGTTGTTGAGAACACATTTGAATTTAGTTCTCTCCCATTACCACTGATAAATAATTCCACACATGATCTTTTTATCAAGACTTAGAAAATTCCCAAAAAACAAAGTTCATGTGCAACTTTATAAACAAAGATGTAGTTTGTCCATCATAGCTAATAAGGTCCCATGTTCTTTACATACATTTTAAAACCCATCTCATTATAAAATGTCATCCTTGAAAGAAGATGCCAAGAAAATCATGCCATCTTTAGCCTTCAGCCATCAAAAATCACATAACTCTTTATAGTTTCTTCTAATTCCAATATCCAAGTAAAAAACATCACATGGTATTACAACTTCTAGAGAATCCTTTATAAGAGATACATGGTTTCACATGAACCTTTTTAATCTTCTCTGCCTTTCATTCCAACTAACTTCATGCATCTTTGTGCATTGTTATCACCACTCTTGTAAAACTAATAGGCATTGTAATTTAAGCATGTCAACAACTGAGAAGATAAACAAAACACAAAAATAGAGATAAAACCAAATTTGGACTTTTAGGTTTTGATCCTTTAAATTCAAGTCTATTAAGCCTGAATTAAATGAATCTAGGGAATAGAAAATTAGAATCTTAATCCGAAACATTAACCTAATTACAATTTACCTTCCATGTTTCTTATGAGGGGTTTTTGAGCCAGCAACTTCCTTTTCTATTACATTTGTAGGGGCTTGGAATCATGCTTTGGCTTCAGAATGTTCATCCTTATCGGCTAAATATATATTTTATCATGGTCCTTCACAAAACTTGAAAAGTAAATTTCAATCATAACATGAACTACCACAACCATGAATTCATTTTACATTTTGGCTTAACTCTTTGAGAGCTATTTTTAAGTACTAAAGGAAGGATCATTTGGCAAATTTGATGACAAAGCTTAAAATTCAAAGGAAATGGCTTTTATTTAGTCATTGTGTATAAATTTAAACTAAACGTAAATGTGTTTTTTATTTATTTATGAGGAAAAATTTGCTAGTGCTTTCACTAAAGTAAAAAAAACATATCCCAAATCACTCTAAACTTTTATTTAGTGCCATATGACAATTGTGATCCACTTAAAACCAACCTCAATTTTAGCCAGTCCAGGAATGGACAAACTGTGTCAAAAAGTCTTAAAAGCGCACTTCACAATCTCTTTGTCTCCAAGATTTTGAACAATACAAACCTACCTATCAATAGCAAGAACAAATGGCTGAGGAACTATGATATTAACAGCATGTTGAGGTCCCAAATAGAGGGACATGTGTAAAGAATTAGATGCTAATATTTTGTTCTCTCCTTTCTGCAGACCAAGTTTTTTCTTCTTGGGTATTGTATCTTCCTTCTCTAATTTTCTTTGAACACAGGGAAAATTCTTAGCATAATAAGAAGTGTTAATATTTGAAGGAACGTATGTTCTTCCATTGGACATGTTTGTTGGAGATTCCTTTCTTCCATTCTTGGTTTGGGATGGTACATGCCCATTTGAGGAAGTAGCCTCCTATACAAAGATAGACAAACATAATACATAGGTAAAAGTAAGGCTTGTCAAAGAAGAGACACTTAAAAATAGTAGCTCTATTTAGGAAAGTATCTATCAATGCCATTGTAATAGATTATTAATTTAATATTAATGACATTTGAAGGGACCCCATGTAAATTTTTCATGTAAAAACCATTTTGATGTAATATGTATAAGAAAAAGATGCCAAAATAGTTATTACCTTTGGAAAGATCTTTCCCCTTTGCTTGGATTTTTTGGAATAATCTATGGCATTCTTTAGAGAATCCATCATCATCATCCTCTTTTCATCCTTCCCTAGGCCATTGACTACTTTCCCAATGTGCTTAAGGGCAGCATCTTGTTGAGCCAAAATAACCTCACTCATTATTTCCATCTTTGGACCTTCTAGCATAGAATCTATGACCAATTTACTCTTAATCACTAAATAAACTACCTCTGTAGGTAGTGCTTCATGGTGTGTTGTATCCATTGGTGAAGAAGAGATGTCATTAGTTCTAGCCTATGTAAGATTCATCCTTTTGTGAACTCTTCAAGTTATTTTCTCTAACAAAATTTGGAGTTGTTTCTTTGTTAGTTCTTTTCATTCAAAGAAGCATGAGGATTTGAAGGAATGAATTTTCTACCATTTGACATTTTTGTTGCAGATTTATTTCTATCATTCTTAATTTGGGATGATAGATGTCCATTTGAAATAGCAGCCTCCTGGGCAAAGATAAACATTATACACAAATAAAAACTAAAATTCTTGTTAAGGAAGAGAGGCACTAAGAAACCTTTTTTTTTGGTCTTGAATTGACCTATCAATACTAATGAAAGCTAAGGGAATCCCTTTTGAATTTATGAGAACATCAAAATAGTTATTACATTAGGAAAGGGCTTTTCCTTTTGCTTGGATTTTTTGGAATAATCTATGGTGTACTTTAGGGAATCCTTCTTCTTCATCTCCCTTTTGTCCCTTTTTGGGCCATTTACTGCTTTCCCCACCTACTAAATGGTAATACCTTATCGATCCAAAATAATCTCACCCATTGTTTCCCTCTTTGAATCCTCTAACACAAAATGTACAACCAATTTAGTCTCATCCACTGGAGAAACAACCTTTTCAAGCATTGCTTCAAAGTGAGTTACTTCCATTTGTGAAGAAGAAAGGTCATTTGTCCTAGCTTCATTGTAGATCTCATGTATTTGTAAGAAAGTTGCATATGTCTTAGCTCTTTGTAGTTATTTCTTTGAAATCACCAACATGAACTAGCTCTTCCCTACCCTTCCCTGCATTTATCTACTGGAGGATCTAAAACTGATATGTTACTAGTTCTAGGTAGCAATGGAATAATAGGATATTGGGGTTGGGAAGCAGGGGAAGGTAGCCTCTACAAAATAAGCCCAAAATTACCCACAATTTTCAATGAAGCTATAATTTTCAATGTTTCCCTATGTGATAATGAAGCCCGAGACATACCTTGTAGTATTGAAAGTAAAAAATTGATCAAATAATCAATACCTAGCTGGCTCCTCTCATCTAATTGCATCAAAAATCCTAAGCAAGTAGAGCCCTAGTCAAACTAATGTACTACCCAAACGTGAACTCCTATGATTTATAATAGAAAAAAATATCAGCCCCCAACCACTGGAAGCTACTTTGCAACTACCAAAAACTTGTCAACACTCATCATTACTTCTCCATTCAAAAAACTACACCTTGGCACTATCGGAGCCCTCTATCATTCAAGGGCTAAAACAGGTGATAATGTTTATCCCTCAAAGAGCTTTTCTCAATGCACCACAACATACCTTCACAAAATAGATTAGAATGTTCCACAAGGGGAGAACCTCTTCCATGCTTTCTGTGTTGTTTCTTTGACATGGGGTCACTCCAAAAATAGCCCTGGTATGCCAAAATGGATATCGCTTCCCGCCACAAAACTCTAGACCTCCTATGATAAGCCAAGCCTAATGCATAACATACCTTTTCTTTGTTATGATCCAAGTTGGTCAAAATTTTGAACAACTTGGGGAAACTTAGGACATTTTTGACCAACACGGGGATGAAAAATATTTTTAAAAATCATAGCTTTGGTCAAATTTTTTGGTAGAAAAACAAGTGCAAATGTATTAGTGTAGAATGTCCTTCAAAGACCTCTTTAAAACCTAGTAGAGGTGTAGCTAGGTCAGAGCCTATCATAGGCAATGTAGGTAGAACTCATCAAGTTTTTGCGGTAGTTGATAACCATCAAGCTAAACACCAAGGTACTGTAGTCGAGGCTACAAGTATGTTGCACAATATTTCATCTTCTGTATTATCTGACTCAGGTGCTTCAGATTCTTTTATTTCACCATCTCTTGTTCAATGATGTGGGCTAGTGGCAACATATCGAGTCAATAGGTGACAAGTTGAGTTAGCCATAGCATCCAAAGTGGTTGTGGACTCCTTGGTTAGTGGATGTGTATTAGAATTAGGTACCTTCACCACCACAATGGATCTTCACATCCTATCTCTAGGATTGTATGATATTGTCTTCAGCATGGATTGGTTAGCCACCAATCGAGTGAATATAGATTATCAGTGTAAGTCGATACAATGTGTAAATGACATAAGTGGGTAGGTGGAACTTTTAGGGGTCTAGAGACCAGTCTCACTTCTGATGATCTCAACCAACCAGCTAAAGCAGAGTATACAGAAGGGATGTCAGTATTTTGTAGTCTTTATAAATGATCTTGAGGAGGCCAAGAGTTGTACAATGACACTTGTTGATTACCCACTCCTTCGTGAGTATGCAAACATATTTCCTAATGAGATACTAGGTATACCACCATAGTGTGACATTGATTTTTGGATCAATCTCATACCAAGAGTAGAGTTGATTTTACTAGCTCCTTATCACATAACTACTTAGGAGTTGAGTGAGCTCAAATTACAGTTGGAGAAATTTTTGGCCAAGGGCCATATTCATCCTAGTTTGTCCCCATGGGGTGCACTAGTCATCTTTTTGAACAAGAAAGATGGATCATTGTGTTTATGCATTGACTACCAACAATTGAATAAGGTGATAGTGAAGAACCGATATCCTTTGTCATGGATAGATGAATTTTTTTATTAGATGAAGGGAGCAAGAGTGTTCTCGAAGATTGATCTTAATTTTGGATATATTCATGAGGCTGACATTCATCAGACAACTTTTTGTACACATTATCGGCATTATGATTTCATAGTTGTACCCTTTGGGTTAACCAATGCACCATCGGTGTTCATGAGTTTGATGAATGCAGTATTTTGCACATACATCGATCAATGTGTCATTGTATTTTTGGATGACATATTGATCTATTCTAAGATTATAGATGAACATGAGGTCCATTTATGCCAAGTGTTGCAGTTCTTATGAGATCATTAGTTGTATGGAAATTTGGGTAAATGTGGATTCTTCCAATCAAAGGTGAAGTATTTGGGGCATATCATCACTGGTGATGGAATTTTGGTGGATCCATAGAAATTATAAGCTATCATGGATTGGTTGACACCCACTAAAATTTCCAAGGTTTGTAATTTTATGGGATTAGTGGGTTAACCACTATCGATTCATGAAGAATTTTTTATATGTGGCTCATCCCATCACTTCTCTTTAGTAGAAAGAGAAGTATGTTTGATCAGACCAATGTGTGGCAACATTTGATGCTCTGAAGGAGTGTTTGACCAATGCATCAATCCTTGTAGTGCCTAATCTTGTATGCAATTTTATGGTTTACACAGATGCTTCATTAGAAGGTGTGGGTGCAGTGTTGATATAGGATGGTCATGTGATTGCATACAAATCTAAAAAACTCAAGGACCATGAGCTTAACTACTCCACTCATGATTTGGAACTCATGGCCATGGTGCATGCTCTTATGTGTTGGAGGCATTTCCTTTTGGGACACAAGTTTGAGTTGCATAAGGATCATCATAGCTTGTAGTACATTTTTACTCAGCCAAACTTGAATGCATGACAACATCGCTCGATGGAGTTCATGTGTGAGTATGACTTTGATGTTCACTACATTAAGGGGAAATAAAATGTCTTCGCAAATGCCTTGAGTAGGAGGCGACATGAGATATCAGGTTTTTCATTGCGAGTGGAATTGTGAGGTCATAACTTGAAGGATTTTCCTAATAATAAATGGTATCAAAAGGTGAGGGAAAACATTGAGTCTAAACATACTCTTGTAGGGAGGTTTTAATGTTATTCACTAGAGTCTGATGGACTGCTCTAACACTTGGGGTGTATTTATGTACCAGTGTCTTGTGATTTTCATACCTTGATTTTGTCAAAAGCACATCATGCACCATATTTTGCACATCTCAACATCAAGAAGATGCATGTCAATCTTAGATAGTTGTACTTTTGGGCAAGGATGAGGCACGATGTTTTTGATTTTATTGCTCGATGTCTCAGGTGCAAGAGAGTGAAGGTAGAGCATCAATATCTAGGGGGTCTTTTATAACTGCATATCATTCCAAAGTGGAAATGGGACACTATATCTATGCATTTTATCACAAGGTTGCCTATGTCATCATAATGACATGATTGCATTATGGTGATAGTGGACAAGGTGTCCAAGGTAGCACATTTTTCACCCATTAGAACATCCTACACAACTTCTTATGTAGCACATGTTTTCTTGGAAGACATTGTTCGATTACATGGGATTCCTTGTCAGATTATATCATATAGAGATCTAGTGTTTACTTATGCACTGTAAACACCTCTCCAGCAAGCTTTGGGTGTGGAACTCAATTTTAGTTCAAATTATCACCTAGAGACTGATGATTAAACAAAGAGAGTGAACTAGGTTCTGGAAGACATTCTTCAAATGTATGTGATGGACAGGTAGGTGAAGCAGGATGATTATTTGTACCTTGTTGAGTTTTCATATAGCAGTGGGTATCATATTTCTCTTGGCATGTCACCTTTTTAGACCTTGTATGGTAGAATGTGTTGTACCCCTATAAGTTGGGATCATTTGGAGGATCGAGTACTTTTAGGTGCAGAGATGCTTTAGGATATGGAGTAGTAGGTTGTTCATATTAGAGAGCATTTGGTTGCTTCTCAAGGTAGGAAAAAGAAGTATGTAGATGCCCATAGGTTGGATTGTCACTTTTCAGTTGGTGAAAAGGTATTTTTGAGACTGAGTCCATAAAAGAGCCTCATCCATTTTGGAAAAGGCTCTAAGTTGGTGTTGTATTTTTTCAAACTGTTTGAGATCCTCCAGAGGATTGTTCATGTTTCTTACCAACTAGTATTTCAACCTAGCCTATCACACATCCATGGTGTTTTCCATGTTTTTATTTCGAGACAGTATATTCCTGATCTGACCCACACTCTTGATTGGGATGCTTTGCAGGTGGAGGATGGGCAACTTTATTTGGAGCCCATTCATATCCTTTAGCATCAAAGGTTGACTTTGAGAGGTCAAGACATAGAGCAAGCGAGGGTTTGATGGGACTCAAGAAATGAGACTTCTACTACTTGGGAAGATGCTACACAATTGAGAGATTTGTACCCCTATCTTTTTGCAAGCTTCTAGGACTAAGCCTATGCCTAGTGGGGGAGGATGTAGTGCCTCTCGTATTTTTAGTCTATACCTTGTTATAGTTTGATCTGAGAGATACTTGTTGCTCATGTTATTTTTACATTTGACATGACCTAATGGTTGATGACATGAAGAAATAGATGTCTTTTTAATCCTTTTTATGAACATTTGTTTATAACATGTTGAACTTTGTCATCCTTTAAGTATAATATTTTTTACTTTTTGATGTATAAGTTATGAACATATGGCATAGAAGTGATAATTAGAATTATGTCTTAAAAGGTTCATTTTGTTGATAAAAATCTTTCTTCATGAATGTTTAGCATGGGTAGATCTTCCTGCAGTCGAAGAGATTGCAAAGACTGTTAATTGAATATTAATGCTTTTTCTTTATAAATTAATAAATATAAATAAATGTTTGTAGTAAGTCTTGTGTGCATTGAATGATGACTACAAGTATCCAAGCCAAGTCAGAATCAGTTAAAATAGTTCAAGTGAAGGTCTAGTATTGTGAAATCGCAAGTACTAAAGGAGGTGTCTTATGGTGCCATTACATCTAGAAACTTAGTGCAATAGAAAGGGGACCTATTCCAATAGAATAATAATAGACCTGATAAGGCAGTTGTATGAGAAAGAAAGTCAACAAGGTGATCAATTAGTCGGCATGCATTCTTAATAAGGAACTGTTGCACAATACCTAGATTCCTAGAAATCATTAAAGTCGTGTAGCAGAGCAAATCTAGCATCCACTACACTCTATATTTATGAGAACTTAAGGAGATACCTGATGTTTCTTATCATGTTTCATGTTTGCACAAATCTTGAGCTATAACGACCTATTCTTTATGAGAAAGTCGTGATTGTAGGAATCTATTATTTCCTTTCTTTTAAATAACAGCTTGTCTAGAATTAAAAGGTCAAGTAGTGAATGAATGAATAGAGTTAGGTGAGAGTTATCAAATATTCTATTATTTTTCAAGCAAGTATAACATTGTCTATTGAATGAATACATGAGTTTACTAAATTTCTTCACTTTAGTTTGAGTTAATCTTTTCTTCACTCTTTTGTGGGGGTCCACGCAGAAGGTGGAGTTTCCTTTAGCAATTAGGAGTTAGACTCAATTTTCTAGGTTAACTTTAGAACTATTGTTCCTATAGCCACTAGAAATAGAACCAGTCATTATTCATGTAGTAGTAGGTGCATAGATGTATGGTTAAGTAATAATCTAAGTTTCCTTCCAGTCATAAGATAGTTGTCTTTCTTTTTGATAAAATAGATTTACTTAATGGTTATTTTATTTAGGGTAGTTGTGACTTTTAGTAGAGGCTAGAGCATATACTTTGCAGACATCATCTTAAGTTCATGCTCTCAGATTGATATTTAATGAAGACCAGCGTAGTACTTTGGTAGTAAAGGATGTCCAATCCTTCAACTAAAAAGGTGTTATATTGGCTTGACAATGGTCAGGTGTTATACTTTGATTTCCAGTATCATAGATGTTAGATTACTATGATGTTCAGTTGATCATATCTACATGATAGTATATTTTATGATGATATCTAGTTATTTGATATTTGGACATATCCTCTGATTACGTTTAGATGTTGGATTTGATGTTATGTATATCTACTTCATTCTTGCTTTGTGATGCTTTATGCTAAAGTGATTGATATAAATGGATTATTTAAGTATAATTAAATAAATGGTTAAATTAGGTCATTTAATGCATTTATTGCTTTGACTATGTTATTATATGCAATTGCACTTGATCATGTGTTTTAGTGTGCAGGATTTATGTCCTTGGCAATGGCATGTGGATTTAGTGATTTAATTGTCATATTTAACCAATGTCATCCATGTATGGTCAACATATCCTATTTAATTATTTAAATCAAATCCTTTGGTTATTTAATAAATCTAGACTCATTTTCATTATGTGATTAGACCCGTGAGCATGTCTGTGCATTTAGAGGTTCGCATTTGTCATGAAAGTTATTAAGGAATTTTGTGATTTTGGTTTAAGGGAATTTTGGGCTTTATCTTATTTAATTTTATTCCTGATAGCTTTGTCGTAGATGAATTCCAATTACTTGGAATAGCCTATTTTCATTTGGGTTGATTTAGGGTTTAACTCGGTGACTTGGTTATTTACCCTAATCCTTTATTCACTCGAAAAGTGAATAAGTATACAAAAAGGAAATTTATTCCTCACTTCCCACTTTCTAAAATGAGAAAATTGAGAACAAATTTCCAAATCCTCTTCTATAGGATTGTGTTTTTGTTCATTGTAGGAGCTACAAGCATGGGATCATCATGAGATTGGTCTCTTTAGATCCAGCTCAGGGAGATCTTGGATTGTCATGATTTTTGGCAGCTTCTATGAGGTTTTTATTTTATTGTTTAGATTCTCATTTTTTCCTTTTGGTTGTCAAGTAGGGCTCTCTTGTTTTCCTATTTTAGCTTTTTTTATGCTCCCATTTGGTATTTTTATATTAGGAGGTTGAGAAATAGTGTTCCCCTCCATTCCTAATTGTTAGCTCTACCTAGTTGGCTAGGTATGAGAATTTCCCTAATTTTTGGGATGGGGGTTTGGTGTTTCACACTGTTATGCTGGCCATTTTTGCATATGGTGTTTGAACTTGATTTTTATTGTATTTTTGTGGCTCATTCACCCATTCATTGAATGAGTTTTATTTTCATTGATTTTTGTCAACCTTGGGATTTTGAGGTTTTTACCTCAATTTGTGTGTCACCCAATTTTCTCAGGTTTTCTTGGCATGATGTTGGTCATAGATTTGGATTATCCATAGGATGTCAATCTTACCACTATTTCACTTTTATGTTGCATTGGGATGTATGTCATGTTTGTACTCCTGAGCTTTTTTTTGGTTGAGAGTTGTTTTTCTTGTGTTCTCATCCAACTCTTGTTTTCATGATCTTTGTGTAGTTGGTGTGCCCACATATGAGCATGTGCACATACATTTGTCAGGTTCTTATGAGGCCTAACCTCATGGTTTTTATCTGTGGAGTTATGTTCATTGGAGTCGAGTTGGGAATATGCATTTTTCTATGGGCACTCATCATGTGATGAGCATGGGTATGTAGGGTAGCACCATGGAGGGACTTCTCTCACAACCTTGGTGACTATTTCCCAGGTTGGCATGGAGAAGTTTCTAAATAAGTGATAACTAAATAAATTATTGGGTAACAAATCTAAGATGAATAAAAATATGAGCACCCAGAGTTGATCTAAGGACACAATGTGAGAGCCTCCTCGGGGAGTTGATTCTACATGATACTTAGCATGGGCTCCTTGATGCCAAGTAACTTACTCTCCACCAAGATCCTACACAGTTGACCCATAGAGTGTCTAATCAAGACATATTGTACTTGCATTGTCTCATGATCTTGGTCTCAATCTTCTTTACTATCTAGCGTGAGTGTTAGCCATGGATGGTTGTTTTGTGTGTGTTTATCATTGGATCATTATCTCCATCTACACAATAGGAGTGGGCCTATGGGTTCCACATGGTTAGGAGGCATAGCTACCTATACCACTACTAGAGACTGGTGTATAGAGATAGACTATTTCTAGTTGAGTCCAATGCTTGATGTTTCACTTGGTATATTCGAGGTTTCAGAGTATGTTTCCTTATGAGTTATGCTTTAATTGAAATGCTTGGATATCATGTTTAAATGATGTTATTTTCATTGATGCATTCCTATATTATGATGTTTTAGCATATGGTTAGATGATGTAATTCTCTTTTAGTTAGAGTAACTATTCTTTGTTGGATTAGCATGTTATATCTTCATGTTCTTATGTTGTTATTATGTTGTAGTAGTAACGCCCTCATAAGACACCTCTTACCATCTAGTTGGTATTTTCAGATGTTAGAATCAAGGGATGGCTAGGGCCCTTGAGGTCTCATGATGTTATTATAGTTGGGAGGAACCAAGCACAAGTTTAGTTGTTTATGTTTTCTTCATATGAAATTGGTTTATGAACCATGTATGTACATTGTGATGTTTTTTCTAATGTTTTTTCCCACATGTTCCTTCATATGCTATTAGAAATTAGATATTTGGATGGTTTCTCCTTCCTATTGTTTAGTGTCATTTTATTCTTGTGATCGAGTGTCCAAGCCTCAATTTTGTGGATCTGGTACTCCCCGATGTGCAGGTTCTAACTCTTTTCTTTCCCTTTTCTTTGCATTCCTAGGTGACAATGCTTTAGCATTGGGTGATATTGGTAAAGTATCGCATGCCTTAGGGAGATATGTTGTACAATACTATAAATATCATAGGATAGTTATAAGTTCTATCTTATGATGCTAGAAGAGTATCGTGTGACTATAGTAAACTCTATTTCATGGTTCCTGAAAGTATCACCTGGTAGTTATGAGAAATGTCATACGATACTTGACAAGTATTGCCTGGCTATATTAAAGTATCACCTAGGCATAGTCAAAAGTGTTGCTTGGGTGTGTGAGTAGAACTTCTTAGGAAACCGACAAGCACTTTTTGACTTGACCAAAACTTTTTGAGAGGTGACTAGGCTAGATTTTTTGGTTGCCTAGATTGGTTGGTTGTCTTCCATTACAATCTTGTGATCGGTTTCATGTTGATGTTGTTTAAGTACATGCTATTAAAAAATGTTTTTATTTATCCTTGTTCCAAGGATCTCTAAGCGGGGCACTACACAATCTCTATTGTTACTCAATCTCTAGTATAAACAAAATTTACTATTCCAAATATAACATGCTTTGTTGAATATAAAATATAAAATATATAAAGCATTCAACACAGATTTGACACTAGGATTTTTATGTGGAAACCCAATTTGGGAAAAACCAACAACAACATGTCATCAATTTTTTACTCTTTCAAAGTGATCTCTATTAGGAGTCAACCTTGTTAAAGGTTATAATACACACTATTAAATGTGACCTAGTTAGAGGATCTAATGACCTATTAGGAGAGGCCTTGTTAGAGGTCTTTGATCATTTCATTTAGAATGTCACATTGTGAAATAATTTACACAAACTATTAAGTCTTTCAAATGACTATTAGGTCAAACTCTGTTAAAAGGATTTCAATACAAATTGTTTACAATGATTAGAAAGAAAATAGTAGGTCTTGATCTGTATGATTACAACTCACTTTACAAGTTTAGATCTCGATCCAAGTGTTGATTCACTTATAAGCTCTCCATTGTCATCTTTGTTCTTGATTTTCTCAACAATCCTTCAAGCAATTAGTCTTCCTGTTTCAACAACACTTAAGCCTTCTTGCTTAGATTTTACTTATCAGTATTAGCAACATCTACATAAGCAATCTCTTGTATCTTCACATTCACTCTCATATTTGTACATCTTTTATCCACCTTGCTTTGTATACCTCTCTTCACATAAGCACTTGCACACATATATTATTTTTCTCTACACCTCTTTAAATAGGCAATTCTTGCTTTACCATTTTCCATGATCACTATAGATCTTAAGGTTTATGATTAGGTTCAACATAATTCACTATACTTGTCCATCTTCTTGAATCATTATGTTAGTTATTTACCTAATCCTTTCTTTGAATTTAATGATCCAACTCATCAATATTATCTTCAACATGGTTTACATCTCCCAAGAAATCAACTGAGTCAATTAGGAATCATGATTTCCTCAAATTCATCTTCAATAGTGTTAATCAAAAATCACTAAGTTTGACACTCGGTCATCACTAAACACTCAGGCACTATAAAATTTTCTAGCTTGACATCAACTTGCTTGCTCATTCGATATTGATGCTTGGTCAACACTAGATTTTCTCGGCACTAACAATGGCTCAGTTGACACTAGGATCACTTCGCATTCCTTTGTCATTTACTCTATTTCTCGGCTTGGCTTAACTTTCTTGACATAAATATTCACTTTGCTTTATCAAAGTCTATATAATCAAATATCCATTGTAGCTTCCTTTTCATAACTCAACCTTTCCTCTAGGTTCTATTGTTATGAGAAATTTCTTAGATCCTCTTCATCAATGAAATAGATATGAAATTTAGATTAGGTAGCTATATGTCTCGTCAATAAATTTGACATCAATAACAAAACAACAATTGTTCCAATTGTAAGTTTTTAAGAATTTCCCTCTTTGTCATTGATGGAAACATCTTTATATTTCAACAATCTCTACATCTCAATATTAGAAATATCTCAATGATTCAAATGTATCTCACTTGGTCACCATACAATCCAAAAAGATTTCTCCATCTTTGATAATAGTTTATTTTTTGTATTCATGTTCTCCCTCTTTTCCCTATCTCTCCTCTTTTTATTGTATCTCTCTCTCTTTTAACTATGTCTCCCTCTTTGTCTATCTCTCCGTCTTTGACAACAATGCCAAAGACACTTTAGCTTTCTTAGCTTCAATCTCTTCATACATCTAAGTTATGTAGATTTTGCATGTCTGGCTAATTTCTCTCATCTTTCTATGACTAGTCTATTATGTTGTACTTGACTATCTACCTTAGGCATGTCCCTAAGTAGAATTTTATTGCATAAATATGTAAGATATTATGATTAGCACATTTGATGCAATGCACCTCCTCCTTAAGTAGCTTTGGTTAGGGGAATCACCCCTAATTTACCTCTAAGATATTCATGAGCATCTCTAGGTAAGGGTTTTGTAAATATGTCAGAAATTTTTTCTTTGGTGTTCGCTTATTCTAGTTGTACTTTTTTATCTTGTACTAGTTCCATCAAGTAATGATACTTGATAGCAATGTGCTTTGTCTTAGTGTGCATCATTGAATTTTTTGAAATGTTATTAGAACTTGTGTTATCATAATAGATAACCTCTAGATTTGTAATCTCTTCTTTCATACCTTTTAGTAATTTCTTGATCCACATAATGTTTGAATAGTTCACTAGAGCTGCCACATACTTGACTTTAGCTATTGATTGGGAAATAATTTTGTTTCTTGCTTGTCCATGACACAAATCTCTTTCCTATAAAGAATGCACCTCCACTAGTGCTTTTTTTGTCATCAATATTGAATGCCCAATCTAAGTCAATGAATACCTTCAATTCAAATTTATCACTTCTATTGTAATACAATCCATAGTCTTTTGTACCCTTCATATATCTCAATATATTTTTTACAACCATCATGTAATTCTCTTTAGGATTTTCTAAAAATCTATCCCAACTGTTAAAGCAATATATGGTCTACTATGAACAACATATTGCAATTTTTCAATCATGGATCTATATAAGGTCTTATTCACATTAGAAAATTCATAATTCTTACAAAGCTTATGTCCTATTGACTTAAGTGTGCTCATTTGTCTTGAATCTTCCATTCCAAAAGTCTTTCGTATCTCCTTGATGTATTTGAATTTTGTAATGAAAATACCAAACTTCATTTGACATACTTGTAATCCAACAAATAATTTGATCTCACCAAACATAGATATTTCAAATTCCTTCTTCATTTCATCAACAAATTATTTGCATAATGCTTCTGTTCCTTCAAATATAATATCATCAACAAATATTTCAAATAATAGTACTTCATTTTTCTTATCATTCTTCAAATATTTATTACTACTATAATTTGTCCTTTCAAAACCAATCTTTGCCAAATAATTATGCAATATTTCATATCATGCTCTTGGGGCTTGTTTCAATCCATAAAGGGCTTTATTTAGTTTACATACTATTGGTTAATAGTTTTTTCTCATGATAGTGTTTATAACTTGATTCTTTTTAATTCCCAATATTTTGAGAAACAAAAAAGGATGTCACCAACAAATGGGTTAGTATATGTGTTATATCATTGCCCTTTGAATTACAAGGTACAACTCCCTTTGGTTTGAAATGATATACAATGAATTGATGTATTTATTTGATCATTATTTTAAAGGATAAGCTCTTGACCTAAAAGTAGAAGAGGCTACTAACCAAATTTCTTGTAGACACAAACAATTCAGGAAAAAATGGATTTGGATAACTCACAACCCCCAACGAAAAATTTGTGATAAGTTATCTTAAAGCCCTAGCATCTAACTTCTAATTAGAAACTAATTTTAACTTCTACAACCATGACTACAGATTCTAATGATGTAGATACAATGGGGAGGTGTGCAAAAGAACCACACATGGAAAGTAAATGGAATTACCTATATTGCAATCATCATAATGGAATTGAGTCCAAGAGAAAAATCAAAGTACCAAATGTAATTATTTTAGCCCTCAATGCAAGCCTAATCTAACCTATGATTGGAACAAAAAATGTGAAAGATAAATCAAGGTAAATGGGATTACCAACTCTCCACTATCAACTTTGTCGACCTTTTCATTATCATCAAAAATTACATTTATAGTTTTTTTGCTAAACTGATTCATCACTAGGAATCCAATAGTCATATTATTACAAATATTTAATTTAAGAAAATTAGGAATAAAATCACAAATTTATAGGCAAATTAATTCAATTAATATATTTCTTGACATTAAGCCCTAGTTCTGTGATGACCTTGTAGACATCTAGCAGATGCTTGGATTTCTATAACTAAAAACAAACCAATGAAAAACCTCAATTCCCTTCGTGTTCCTATGAAAATCCTACATTGGTGCCAAAGCCGTATTTTTTTATAATCCAATGGATATTTCATATCAAATCAACAATTGAGATTTAAACATCTTGTTTTAACTGACATGCGCATTGCCTTTTCTCTTATGAAAAATGGATGGCCATGATCTTCTCTAATCCTTTTAATTTTGGCCCAAAATGGATTTGAGTGTGGACAAGTGTCATTATTCTAGAGACTTTCTCCAAAACCTTTTAGCCTTCAACAATTAGTCTTGAAACATGACTAGGACCATTTGATCTTTGTTGATTGAACAATATGTAACTGCACTTTGGGTGGGCCCACCCCTTATGAACAAATGAGATCAATAGCTCCTTGTCATAACAGATGTTACATCAAGTATCCCACACTTATGAATACTTCATGAATACAAGATAATTGTTTCCCAAAATCAGCCCAAAATTCATTCAGAGTCATTTATCTAAGCTTTGTTGGATGGTTAGGATGCTTTGCCAGACTAGGCCCATAGCCTTATGGTTAAGTGGAGATAAAAAACCTCCATGACACTATGAGAATTAATGAATATACATCTATTTATTATGGATTTAACATGGATCATCAGATCCTTCTAGGACATAGCCTTCTTACTTAGGTTCACATAAATATAACTTTAAATATGTGTTGTTGATTCATTTTCTATGCTCACATTTCCAACTTTGACTGCATTTCCTTGCCATTATTGATTATTTCATTGCATCCTCTACATTTAATTAAACTAAACTCAATTTGAGTCTTCTCCCATGATCTTAATCTTGTCCTTTAGTTTTGATCCTAATGCTCTTTGTTGCCATTAGCTCTGAATATAAGTGTGATCTTCTTTTTGAATGCATCATGTCTTCACCATGAATACTTGGTCAAATCATTAAGGTTTTCATAACAACTTCCCTCTCATATAGGAAATCCATAGACTTACTCTCCCTTTCCTAATCACCGAATATGAACGAATGCATTAGATTACTTTTGAATGCCCACCTAGGTGCACACAAAGGAATAGATGAGAGGAATCTAGACACAGACATGACATCACATTAACTCAACCCTAATCCTAGAAGTTTGAAAAATATAGGGGAATTGAATCATGGCAATAGTTGGCTCTTTCTGGGGATTTAAGCACGACAATCCTTAAAAGGGCCTTGACAATCTTTGGTTCTACAAAACAAGGTGAAAACTTAGCAATAAAAAGAACAAACTAATCTAGGAAAGTATTAACAACTAACTAAGAAAGTGATCAATTGAGCTAAATAAAATTGCATGAAAGAAAAACCTACTTAACTAGCTACTATGTAGGGGTTACCTGCTTCAGTTTTGCATTGATACAACTTCAAATCCTGCCCATTATAAGAACAATGCAAGGATTCTCCAGTGGGATATGCCAATTTGAAATAGTTTTTCAGGTCCACTTGCATGATTTGAAATGGCCCTTTCCACAAAGGTTAAAACTTGAAGTGCATTCCTCTTCATTCATGCCTCTTATCCCACAACAGGACCAAATCACCGTCCATGAATTTCCTTGGTCTTGCTCTTTAATAAAATAACTTTTAACTCTCCCTTGATGTTTAGTGATTTTATCTACCATTTCTTCTCTTTCTTCCTACAACTTGGTGAGATAAAAAATTATCTTTTCTAATCCATCTCTATATATACCATCTTTAATCACAGTCTTTAATTTACAAGTGGCAAGCTCTAGAGGCAATTTCAAGCTAGATTCTACTCTATAAGGTAACTCAAAAGGGGAGATACCAATGGTTCTTTTAGGTGTGGTCCTATATGTTCACAAAGAATCATGTATCTTCTTGTGACAACTTCTCTGATTATCTAAGACCAATTTCTTCAAGATATTAATCAAATTCTTATTGCTAGATTTAGCCTACCCATTTCCTTGAGGATAATAGTTAAAGGAATGACCAAATTTGATACCATTATCATAAAAATATTCAACTATTTCTAAGGAAGAGAAATAAAATGCATTTTCCATTATCAATTTCATAGTAACTCCAAACCTGACAAATATATGTTCTTTAAGAAATTCACACACTACTCATGATGAGGTATTCTTCATTGGCTTGGCTTCCACTAATTTACTAAAATAATATGTGGCATTCAATATGCAATAGTTTCCTTGGCTTGAAGGAGGATTAATTGGGCCTATGAAATCTAACCCCCATTGGTGAAAAGGAGCTTCAATCATCACTAGCTTAAGAGGCAAGGAAACTAGCTAGGGTTTACCAATAAACATCCTACATTTCTCATAATTGGCAACCCACTTATATGAATCCTTAAACATACTAGGCCAATAGTAGCATTGCCTCAAAATTTTGAATGTCATGACAATAGAAGAAAAATTTCCTCCACATGCTTCATCATAGAAATATCTTAACAATTTCACCTATTGCTCCTTATCAACACATCTTAGAAATGTATGATCAATAGCTCTCTTATACAAGACATCATCATGAATTACATACTTTAAGGCTTTTACTTTTATATCTCTCCTCTTCTTAGCACTTAATCCATTAGGACAGTCACCATAGGTCAAAAAGTATGTAATATTTGAAAACCAATGATCTTGAAGGCTGACCATGAGAACATTTGGAATATCTTCTACTTTAACTTTTTGATCTTCTACCAAGGCTTTACAAAGTGCATTTCCTCTCACAAGTTTGGTTGGCTTAATTTATATATCATACTCTTGGACATTTTTTTATCCAAGATCCTCTATTGTTGCAACCAACCTCTTGTTGTTTCAAGATACTTTCAACTGCAGGATCAGGCACATATATCACTAAATGGGATTGTGACACATAGAACCTAAAATTGTTGAGTGCTCTCACCAATGCATATGCATGTTTATCCATTTGTGAGTATTTCAATTCTTGATTATTTAATGGCATACTCATGAAAGCAATTGGGGCTTGTATTCATTCATTGTTTTCCTACATCAATATGGGTGATATGGTATGCTCTGATGCATAACAATATATGATAAACCCCTTCATATAGTTTGGATGAACAAGAATAGGGGCTTTCGTAGTAGCACCTTTGATGTCTTCAAAGGTATTTTTTCCAATATCATTCCATTTGAAAGCTTTATTTCCCTTCATCATATCTACTATACACCTAACTATTTCAAAGAAATTAGGCACAAACCTCCTTAAGAAATTTAACTGCCCAAAGAAAGACTTTACTCCATTTTTTTTCAATGGAAGAATTAATTGTTGAATGGCTCTAATTTGGTCTAGATTACTTTCACCCCTTCTTGAGAGACAATGTGACCAAGCAATTTACCTTCCATCACACAAAATACTCTTGGGATTCAATGAGACACCATGATCTCTACACCTTTGTAGCACTCTTTCTATATCTTTGATGTGATCTTTTCTTTTCTTGGAAAAGACTATCAAATCATCAAGGTACACAACAATGATTTTATCCTTCAAATAAACAATAGCTAAATTCATTGCGCATTGAAATGTTGCACCTACATTAATTAAGCCAAAACACATCCTATTATATGCAAAAGTACCCCAAAGGTTTGGTGAATGTTGTCTTGAACTGATCTATCTCATCTACTTGAATCTAATTATACCCTAAAAAGCCATCTAAAATAGACATCATCTCTGACCCTACAAGGGGTGATCCATGTTAGGGAGTGCAAAGTTATCTTTGAGAGAAACCTGATTTATATTTCTAAAATCCACACAAATCCTTACCTGTCCATTTGTCTTCCTCACTAGCACAATTTTAGCTACCCAAATAGAGTGATGAATAGGATATATGATCCTAGCCTTTAGCATTTTATCAATGTCCTTAAAGATTGCTCCTTCAACTATAGGGTTTTTGTTCCTTTGTTTTTATCTAAATGTTGTTTCTCCTAACTTAAGGGGTATTTCATGTTTGAATTTCCCATCCATGAATTGTTTTAGATCTTCATAGCTCCAAGCAAATACATCTTGATATTCAATGAGTAATTTCTTAATTTCTACCCTCTCCTTTTGTGTACAACACTTCTCTATGTTTATCATTTTTGGACCAATTTATGTCCCTATATTTATTCCATCATACTCACCACAAGCTTTTCCTTTCTTATCTCATTCTCTCTTAATGTATGCATCATGTATATCAAAAAAAAAATCCAAATAAATGAGATGGGATGGGATCTTGTTACCCTTCAATTAGATCAAATCTATCTTTGGTTTCCTTTTTTCATATGTCAATGGATCACCACTTGAATTAGTGTTTCCTTCAAAATACAGGCTTGTAAAAGGTTTTTCCCCTTTAATGAATTATTGTATGTGTTTTTCATCATCAAACACCTACCAAGAATCTTATTTATCAGGAACATTAGACCTTAATATAACTTCCACTTTATAGATTTGATCTTTGAAGTCAAGATGTGGTAGGAGCAAAGATGTAGAGACTGCCAAAGAACCAGCTCTTGAATTCAATTCCCTTGGTATTGTTATAACTGAGAAAACATGAAAACCTTCAATCTTATCCCACACCTTATTACATTAGTTTTTCAATCTTTGGTTCTTTACTTCATATTGGTTCTTCACATGCCTTACCACCAATTGTGCATCTCCTTGAGCTTTGAGTATCTTGACCCATTTTTGTTTTGTTGCAATTATGCCAATGAGAAGGGTTTCATACTCTAGAGTATCATTTCTATTAATCTAACTTATATGCCAAACAAATTGTTTCTCCACTAGGTGATGTCAAAACCACTCCTACACCTGAACCAATATTGGCTTAACTATCATCGAATTCTAAAGTCCACAATTGTTTTCCATTACTATGCTCAAATTCTTCTTAGGAGTATCAAAAAACAGCATATAGTTACCAAACTACATTTCTTGATATAGGATTTGAGACCTAGGATCATCTTATTTTATAACAGTGAACTTTTTTTTTCTTTTAGTTCTAGTTTTACCCTTTTGTTCCCAACTGGGATGGTAGCATATGACTAGTCTAATTTTATCTCTCCCTCCATGTCCTTGCAAAAACTTCTACTTACGAGCATTCCATAACTTGTAGGGATGTTTGTCACTAGGATGGTGAGTTTTATCATTTTAGAAGGATAGGAAACTAGAGCAACATGAGCATCCTTTATTTGTCCAAACAAGGGTACTTTTTTTGCATTCATTAAGTATTAATGACCAAAAGTTTTAGTTAGGGGTATACCTAGAGCTTTAGCTACAAAAGCAGGCATCACATTATTAGAAGCCCCTATGTCTATGATGCAATTACTCAACCTATTTTCATTAATAAAGAAGGAAATGTAAAAAGGATCTGATTTTTTATTGGGAGAAGTAGCTAAGACAATAGACTCTTCTTCTTGAAACAACTTAGGTAGTACAATATCTTCATCAGCCAAAGAGATTCCACTAGTGCTAGCTTTGCTACAATGATCCACATTAGCATTCATACTATCATGGCCTCCATCTTTATTATTATAGTTCTCAACAAATCTTTGGAGTTGATCACAATTTGACTTCAAATAATCTAATGGAGATATCTGAATTCTCACCTCTTCACAATATTATATTATATCAAACGAATTAGATAAGTTGAAGGTACCATGCCACTATCTCTAGCTACTTTGTTTGATGGTGCATGATTTTTGGAATGAATTTAATTGGAGATTTGATTCTTATTCTTCTAAGCCCTATTCATGACTATTAAAAGAGGTCCATCTAGAGTTGAAAAATAGTCCCCTCTAGTCTCTAAATTTGATTCATACTCCAAATAAAAGTTTTCAAAGTTCCACAAGGAGTATGATCATCTTCAATTTCTGGATATTCCACTATTTGTTCTTTATTATTCATCATCTACTTATACCTAATCATGTCAGCACATGTATCCTTATCATGATCTTCCCTTAAGTGGAAAGCACATATGTTTTCAGTCTCTATGGAATTTCCTTAATTGCTAACCTTCTGTTGAGTATGTGGTATTTGCAAAGTCTTACCTTCATTTAGATGTCTACAACCTTCTTGATAACATTGGTGAAAAGAATGAATAGGCCTATTGATTTGTTTCTTCAATGAAAAAACCTCATTAGATAACTTTTGGGGCATGACATCTATATTATTTGAAGTGCTAGTTGCATTAACTATGGTTCTAGATTGAATTTCTCTTTTCCACTTACCAGAGGCTATTATGTCATCTTCCATCTCCATAGTTAGTGTTTGTGTAGCTTGTAAATTTGATACATTTTCTCTCCTAATTTGATATCCTAGATCAAGATGCATAGAGTTGATGTAGAAGGTCTTCTTGTCTTCTATTGGTTTAAACCTTGCATTAAAGTCTCTCATAGAAATAGATGGTGCTTTCTTCATTTGTGCCAATTGTAACAACAACACTTATGCATCTTTTGTACTTTATAGCATTATTCAAACCTTTGCTTCATGTGATTCCAATATATGATGCACCCTACAAGTAAATCTTGAAACCAATCAGCAGCATTATCTGCAAGAGTATCCACAAACATCCTGATTGCCACATCTTCATGTTGAGGATTCACCACACCATGGGCTTTATGAAAATCACTTAGGTGTTGTTCCATAGAGATTGTGCCATCACCATTGAATCTTGGGAAAAAAATTATTGATGCTCTTGGCAAGTCATAATTAGCTCCAAGGTTGAAAGGACCAATTATATTTCCCCAAGGGACTACCATAGCTACTAGTACAATGATATGACTTGTTTAAAAAGTGATTGAAATAGGTAGTGTTACACCCTATAACAAAAAAGAATCATAGATAGGAGGAATAGAAGTTCTAACAATGATAGGAGAAGAAGATTGAATTCTCCTTGTTCTAGTAGAAACAACTACAGGCAAGTGATTTTCTTGGAGTTTCTCCACCATGGATTCCCTTGTATGAGCTCTTCACATTCTAAAAATATCTTCTAGAATAGGAAAGTTGGCTTGCTTGAGTTCATTGTATACTGGGTCAATCCTTCCTCTTTCCTTGGCACTCCTAGTATAATTGGGATCCAAGATGAATCAACTACTTAGAAAATGGTGTTCTAAGTTTACCATAACTCTAGTGATCAAGGAGACTTTACCAATCTTCAACTTTCAGTTAGCTTATCCTTTTGTAGCAAGTTGAGGCTGCAAAACTAGTATTAGGTTCTTATGGCAAACACCTCACCTCCACAAGACCTATCTTCCAACTCAAAATATATAAGCAATTAGAGTGCAAAATAATTATGAAGTGAGATTCTTTAGAGCTCTTTCATTTTGAATTATCCCTAGTAAAGTCACCAAAAACTATTGGCTAACAATTTGTTCTCCTATTAAGGCTTATAACATGACTCTTTTTAATGCCCAATATTTGGAGAAAAACCAGGATGTCACCAACAATTGGGTCAGTTTATGTGTTACATCACTACCCTCTAAATTACAAGGTATAGCTCCCTTTAGTTTGAAATGATATACAATGAATTGATGTATTTATTTGAACATGATTTTAAAGGATAAGCTCTTGACCTAAGAGTAGAAGAGGCTACTAACCAAATTTCTCGTAGACACAAAGAATTTAGGAAAAATTGAATTTGGATAACTCACAACCCCCAATGAAATTTTTGTTATAATTTATCTTAAATCCCTAGCATCCAACTTCTAATTAGCAACTATTTTAACTTTTACAACCATGATTATTGATTCTAATGATGTAGATACAATGGGGAGGTGCAAAAAAAGAACCACATATGGAAAGTAAATGGAATTACCTATGTTGCTATCACCATAATGGAATGGAATCCAAGAGAAAAATCATAGTACTAAATGTACTTTTTTTATCCCTCAATGCAAACCTAATCTAACCCATGATTGGAAAAACAAACATGAAAGCTAAATCAAGGTAAATGGAATTACCAATTCTCCACTAAAAAGTTTATCAACCTTTTCATTATCATCAAAAATTACATTATAATTTTGTTGTTAAACCCATTTGTTACTAGGAATCCAACAATCATATTATTACACATATTTAATTTAAGAAAGTTAGGAATAAAATCCCAAATGTGTAGGCAGATTAATCTATTAATATCCTTCTCGACATTAAACCCTAGTTCTGTGATGACCCTATAGACATATGGAAAACTCTTGGATTTCTATAACTAAAAAAACTAAAGAAAAACCTCAATTCCCTTTGTGTTCCTATGAAAATCCCACTTTGGCACCAAAACCTTCTTTTATATTCCAATAGAAGTTCATCTTTAAATTATGAGCATTGATCTAGCTCATATCCAATCAATAGTTGAGATTTAAACATCTTTTTTTAAATGACTTGAGTCTTGCCTTTTCTCTTATGAAAAATGGATAGCCACAATCTCCTATGATACTTTTAATTTTGGCCCAAAATGGATTTTAGTGTGGACAAGTGTCATTATTTTGAATACTTTCTCCAAAACCTTTTAGCCTTCAACATTTAGGCCTAAAACATGACTAAGGCCATTCAAACTTTGTTGATCAAATGATGTGTAACTATACTTGGGTTGGCCCACCCTTTATAAAAAAATGAGATCAATGACTCCTATTGTAATAGATGTTAGATCAAGTATGCCACATGTCCTCCTTCCAGAGACTTCATGAATATAAGACAATTTTTGCCCAAATTTGACCTAAAATTCATTCAAATTCATTGATCTAAGCTTTGTTGGATGGTCAGGATGTGTTTCCATACTAGGCCCATAGCCTTATGGTTAAATGGAGATCAATGTCGGATCTCGTAATGTCATGAGAATTAATGATTATGCATCAAGTCATTGCAGATTTAACAAGGATCGTCAGGTCCTTCTAGGACATAGCCATCTTTCTTAGGTTCACATAAATATAAATTTAAATTTGTGTCATCAATTCATTTACATGCTCTCTTTGCCAACTTTGACTACATTTATTTTCCATTACTAAGTATTTCACTGCATCCTCTACATTCAATTAAATTGAACTCACTTCTAGTTTTCTACCATGATCTCAATCTTTTCCTTTGGCTTTGATTCTGATGCTCTTTGTTTTCATTCACTCTAAATATAAGTGTGAGCTTCTTTTAGAATGCATCTTATCTTCACCATGAATACTTGATCAAAGCATTAGGGTTTTCAGAACAATTTCCCTCTCATATAGGAAATGCATAGACTTACCCTCCCTTTCCTAATCACCTAATATGAATCAATGCATTAGATTTTTTTTGAATGTCTACTTAGGTGCACACAAAGTAATAGATAAGAGGAGAAGTTCCTTAAGGGAAATCTAGACAAAGACATTACATCACATTGACTCAACCCTAATCCTAAAAGTTTGAAAAATATAGGGGAACTAAAATAATGGAAACACAAACCATGTTCTTCTTGTCTTGATCTATGAATCCTTCAAGTTGATCAATGTATACTTCTTCCTCCTATATACCATTAAAAACTATAGATTTGACATCCATCTGATATATCTTGAAATTCTTGTAGGATGAATATGCAAGTAATGTTTTCAATCCTTCAAGTCTTGCCATAGGAGAAAAAAATTCTCCATAATAAACTCCTTCTTGAGCATAACCCTTGCATACCAGTCTTACCTTGTTTCTTGTTACTTCTCCATTCTCATTGAGTTTGTTTTTGAAAACCCACTTTGTCCCAATGACATTTTTTTCTTTAGGTCTTGGCACCAAAGTCCAAGTATTGTTCTTCTCAATCTGTTCAATTTCCTTGTTCATTGCCTGAATCGATGCTTCATTCTCCAAAGACTCCTTTATTATTTTGGGCTCAAATTCACAAAGTAAGCATGTGTCATCTTTGGGTCTATTTATTTTCATAACACTTTATTCAACATCACCAATGATTTGTTCAAGTTTGTGATGTCTTCTCACATATTTTGTTAGAATGGGTAGTTTCCTTCTTTGTTCTTCTAAAGGTTCATCTTTAAAATTAATCTCAAGCTCATTTTATCTTCCTTGTTTAGGTTCTGGAATAACTTTTGTATGCTCAATATCTACAATTTGATGGTTGGCATTCCCTATCTATGACTCAACATCTTTAGTGTGTTGCTCATCACCCACTCTCTACTGCTTGACAATTTATTGCTCTACAACATTTCTTATTTATTGAGAGACTTTGACTTGGTTTGCATGTTCATTAGGAGTGCTTGGATAATCATCATCCACATAGATGAATGTATTTTAGTCTTCTATTTCTTCTTTTCATACAATGTCACTTCTTTCTACAAACTCATCAATTTTTACATTTGCACTTTCCACAACTTTGTTAGTGTTAGAATTCAAACACTTATAAGCTTTGCTCTTAGTGGAATATCCTAGGAATATTCCTTCCTCACTCTTTGCATCAAGTTTTCCATTCCTATTATTTTTAAATATATATCATCTACTTCCAAAGATTTTGAAATATTTCACATTAGGAGCATATACATACCATAGTTCAAAAGGTGTAGCATTTGAGCCTTTTTTGACTTGTACTCTATTCAAGGTATAGATAGAAGTACTAACATCCTATCTCCAATATTTCTTTGATACACTCTTCTCCATCATTAATGTCCTTGCACAATCCATTATTGATCAATTCCTTCTTTTAGTTATTCCATTCTGAGGAGGGGTCCTTGGTCCTGACATCTATCTTTTAATTCCTCTATAATTGCAGAATGTATTGAACTCATTGGAAATGAATTCAACAGCTTTGTCAGATCTTAAGCACTTAGACTCTTCCTTGTTTCTTTTTCAACTTTGGCTAAATACCACTTGAATAACTAAAAAGCATTAGATTTAGCTTTAAGAAAAATCATACTCATCATTCTAGAGTAATCATCAACAAATAGAATGAAATACTAATCTCTAAAATAAATTTGAACATTAATGATTCCACATAGGTTAGTATGAACCAATTCCAAAATATCATTAGTAGTGTATGTTTTGCTCTTAAAACTTGACTTTGTCATTTTTCTCGATTTACATTGTTTACACATGGCATTGTCAAGCTTTTTTAGTTTAGGCAATCCTCTTACTTTCTTCATTTTACTAATATTCACCAAATTTTCAAAATTTACATGACATAACCTCTTGTGCCATAACCAAACATCTTCTTATTGTGCAAACAAACATGTCTCATTTGATAAATCTAGATAGAACAAGTTACCTCTTGTGATATTGCTATCAGGATTTAACTAGGTAGTTTTTGAGTCAAACTTATTGGCCCATATATCATTAGTGGTTCACACATGAATCCATCTCTCATGAGAATAAATGGAACACTTAGCACTCATTGGATCTAGGTGATTCTCACAGAGGGGAAGCATTGGGACTTCCTGGGAGGTCACCCATCCTAGTTACCTCTTGTATGTTCACCAGTTCCAACTAGCTTACCATCAACATCATGTATCTTGGTCTTTTTGTTATGAAATTCAACTCTGTAACTTGACTTGTTCAGTTATGAAATACTCGAAAAAAATTAAGTCCTTCAACCTAGTAAACATTGTCACATTTTATCTTATCAATCAGTTGCATAGTCCCTTAACCTTTTGCAACATATGGGATATCATTACCAAATTTTACACATCCACCTTTGTATGGACCAATGTCTTCATCTTCATCAAAGTCTTTTTTCATAGAAACATAGACTACTTCATCATCATTACTTTCAAATTCATTATTAATTTCCTCTTTAGTAATATAACAGGATTTCTTACCTTTGTCATCCTTGTTTCTCTTGAAGTCTCAGTCATCTCTTCTTCTTTTTTACTTGCTTTCCTTTTCATCATCCTTATCCTCTTTGTCAGGACAACTAGCAGCAATATGACATACTTTATTGCATGAAAAATAGTTAATAGGTATGTTATCTTTGTATTTACATTTTCCTCTTCCAAATAATTTTGTAATAAGGGCTTCAAGTTCATCAATCTCATCATCAAAACTATCACTATCACTATTCACATGTTTTCCTTTCTTTTTGCTAAGGACCAATTGTGACTTAAATGCAGATTCAATAGTGGTAGGTGTATAATTATCAAAGTTAGACATTTCAAAAGTAGTAAGTCTACCTATTACACCTTCAAGGTCAAAGTGTTACCTGATGTACATCTCATTTCTTGGATTGTAGACACTCTAATGACATAAATAGGGAGTAGATTCCTCACTATTGGGTTATCATATTTTTATCTTTGATTTCTCCATTTGTATCATGAATAGCATTTACAACTTCTTTAACTCTTATGTAGTATTTTACTATGTTCTCACCTTCCATCATTCTCATGTCATCAAATTTACCTCTCAGGATTTCTGATTTGGCTCTCAAGACATTGCCATCACCTCCATATATGGTCTTTAGTTTGTCCCACATTTTCTTTGCACTATCACAATATTTTAGGTCATCAAACTCAACATAGCTTAGGGCTGAGATAATTTGTAACATTACTTGATTGTGTTCTTGCTTCTTCTTTAGTTGATCAGTTATCAAAGGAGTAGTGGTCACATTTACATATTCATTGTCCACAAAGTTGATATCAACATCACTTATGTTGAATATGTGCAACCTCATCAAGGTTTTCCATGAAGGAAAGTTCTCCTTGTTTAGCTTAGGTATGTCTCTCTTATGAATCGTGATCTTTAGCTTTAAGTACCTTCAAACTTCTCTTTGTAAGCACTGAGCTTTGGTACCAATTGTTAGAAATATTTAGAATAATTGGGGGGGGGGGGTGGGGAGGGGGGGGGCCTCCGTACAGGGGGTGAATTAGTTACTCAAGGTCATTAAGTATTAGTTGAACTTATAGACAATAAAACTCTTATTGTTTTTCTTATCCTATTGTTGCTCAGTCTCTACTATAAACAAAATTTACTATTCCAAATATAACATGATTTGTTGAATATAAAATATAAAACATATAAATCATTCAACACATATTTTACACTAGGATTTTTACACGGAAACCCAATTTGGGAAAAACAACTAGCAACATATCACCAATTTTTCATTCTTTTGAAGTGAGTTCTATTAGGAGCCAACCCTATTAAAGGTTACAATACACACTATTAAATGTGACCTAGTTAGAGGATTTAATCACCCTGCTAAGAGTGGCCTTCTCGGAGGATTTTGATCATTCCATTTAGAATGTCACCTTATGAAAGGATTTACATAGACTGTTAAGTCCTTCAAATGAATGCTAGGTCAACCTCTATTAAAAGGATTTTAATACAAACTATTTACAATGATTATAAAGAAAATAATAGGTTTTGATCTATGTGATTACAACTCCCTTTACAAGTTCAGATCTTGGTCCAAGTGTTGATTCACTGATAGGCTCTTCACTATCATCTTTGTTCTTGATTTTCTCAACAATCCTTCAAGAAACCAGTTTTCCCCCTTCAACAACACTGAAGCCTTCTTTCTTAGATTTCACTTATCACTATCAACAACATTTGCATAAGCAATCTCTTTTAGCTTTGCATTTACTCTCACACCCATGTGTCTTTGATCCACCTTTCTCTATATGCCTCTCTTCACATATGCACTTGCACACATACATTATTCGGATCTGCGCCTCTTTAAATAGCCAATTATTTCTTTACTATTTTCCACTATCACCATAGATCTTAGGGTTTATGATTAAGTTAAACATGATCCATTGTATCTATCCATCTTCTTGATCTTCTTCTAGAAACTTCTCTAGAATTAATCTGTTAGGTCTTTACCTAATCCTTTCCTTGAATCTAATGATTCAAATCATCAATTTTATCTTCAATACAATTTACATCTCACAAGAAATCATCTAATTCAACTAGGAATTATGATTTCCTCCAATTCATCTTCAATAGTGTTAGTCAACAATCACTAAGTTATGACACTCAATCATCACTAAACACTTGGGCATAGTAAAACTTTTTGGAACAGCATCGACTATCTTGCTTGGTTGATACTAATGTTCAATCAACACTAGATTTTCTTGGTACTAATTGTGCCTCGGTTGACACTAGCATCACTCAGCATTCCTTTGTCATTTACTCTATTTCTCAACTTGGCTTAACTTTCTTGACTTAAACAGTCACTTTGCTTTATCAGAGTCTACCTAATCAAATGTCCATTGTAGCTTCCTTTTCATAACTCAACCTTTCCTATAGGTGCTATTGTTATAAGGAATTTCTTAAATCCTCTTCATCAATCAAATAGATGTGACATTTAGATTAGGTAGCAATATGTCTCATCAATAGATTTGACATCAATGACAAAACAACAACTATTCCAATTGTAAGTTTCCAACACATTGAAGCATTCTTCATCTTCCTCATTTGTGTACTTGTATATCCAAGGTGCCATGATGGGGTTATGGTAGATCTGTTGGAAAGTGTGGAGATGTACCCTACATTACTAGTTAAAGCTCTATAATATATTTATATACAAAATCCTTACTAACAATGGTTTCAAGCAAGGTGAATCCTAACTTTTATCTTATCTTTCGGTCATTTACATTTACATTTACATTTCTCAATTATGGTTAATTCCTTAACCTAGGGCTTGACCAAGGAAAGCTCTCATCAAACCCCAACCAAAAAACTCTTCTTTTCTATGTTAATGTGTAGGATATTAGCAAAAGATCTGTAGATTTGAAACCTACTTTTGGGGATCTTTTTGGAGAAATTAATTTCAAGTTACCGGACTACATTAACTTGGTTGTAGGACATCTTCCCAAGTCAACCAAGTCCTTCAATCTATATTTTTGGGGAGATTTATGGATATTTTTCCTTTCATCATTTTATTCCAAGATCACCAAACAGATATTCAAATACAGTTCAAATCTACATGTTTTGGAGCTAAAATACATCTTCCTCTATATATTTCAAGGTGATTCTTTCACATTTTATTTCATTTCATATCTTTACCATAGACCTACATTTTCATTGGGCTAATGGTCTACATAACATCTAAATTTACATTATTTAAGAAATTAGTTCAATTTTACAGTCACATTATCCTATCAAGGGCCAAAGAGTACATTTACTTGTATTTAATTTCTATTTATAATTCAAATTTAGTAGTATCACCCTTCTTCCTTTGGGTACTAGGTAATCTAATTTGGATTAGAAGTAGAATAATATTTGGAAATTCCCCTATTTCCCTCACATATGTATTTGAATGGCTTAGTGGCCCAAAAAATAGGGAGACCTAAAGTCCTATTAAAGCACCTCCCTTTTTCCCCTAAATAGAAATATTTTTTTATTATGAATGGACAATAATCTGCAAATTTGGAGAGTTCTATGATTTAATATGCTTGATTATTCTAAAATGGAAAATGAGTACTTATTTAATGCATATGGACAACTCGTCATTACTCATATTCTTACCAATGTGAGGAAAGCTGCAATTTTTTTCAAACCAAAGTTATGTAAAGGAATTAACTAATATTTTAAAAAACATGTAAATATGTTAATTAATTATTCCAATATGCAATTTAATCTTAGAGATAGGGAAAATAGAACACAACTAGATTTCAGAGAGAATACTAAGATTTAGCCAAAGTACCAAAAATTTCACTATAAACTATCATTTTTATTAATATCCATATATTACAAGATAGATCCTTAATACTATAGTGTTATAGTATTGACCTCATATTTTTCAATCTAAAACCTACGACTGTCCTAGAAATGTGAAATGATGGATCATACATTCTAAAAATGGACATAGAGAAAAAAAGACTAGGATAGATATATAGAGAGTACCCATAGATGGAAGAGAAAAAATCAAACCAACTAGCATGACCCGAGAAGAAACAAAAAGGACCTGAAAAGCCATAATAAAACCTAAGGGAGGAGGATCAGACCAAAATAAGCTAGGAGAGAATAAAACTAAGATGTCTAAAAATTACTAGAAAACAAAAAAGAGCCTATGAAACAAAAGCCCCAAATAAACTAACCAAAATTCCTTTAAACCAGACAAAACCAACTACTGTAATTCTTCCTCCTGGAGATACCAATCCATTCCTTTCCAATCAATGTAGATAAGAGCATGGGAAACTGCAAGCAAGAACATCTAGTTCCACTTAATTTTCTCCCTTCTTGTTGTAAAATTTGTATGGTTTTTTTGTTTGCAAAACTATAAAGACTTGAATTGGATAATTGTGGACACCATACTCACTATGCTTTGATATGCATAAATTGTCATCAATGTTTCCAAGACCATGTCTAGCTCCTTGATAATGGACTTCTTAAAAATGGTTTTGCAAAAATCTCTAATGGAAGCCTTATCCTCATCTACGTGTAGAATGGTGGCTAGAAATATTACAACTATGTCAGTGTTGTATTTCTATCAATCCATAAGCATGGAGAATTCTTCCCCTAAAATTCAATTAATGTCCCTAAAGACAATATCATTCTTTTTCTCAACCATCTTACTAATCCTCATCTCACTAGCATACCCTTGGAAAGGCATTTCCCTTTTCTTAGACCTCATGTGGATAAGTGTATCCATGGCTAAAACTACTAAGACTAACCTAAAGAGAAAATGCTAGAAAACACTAAGCTATTATCATCGAGCAAACTGTCATGTCCCCTTTTCAAATAATTAAAAAAGAAAATCTTTGCTAAGGCAGGCAGGCCCAAGAAAGTGAAGTTTCGGAAAAAGGGGGTTAATCTTTGGAAACCGTTGGACTAATAAATGAAAATTATTATTAAAATAAGTTTCATTAACCTCTCTTGGATGTGAGTTACAGTTATGCCCTCTTTTAAGGGGTTTGGAGGCATTTCGGGGCTCATTCCAGAACTTGATTTTTGCTCATTCTTTGTTATTCTTCAGAGGCTGCCAAACCTGTGGAGAAGGAGACCCAAGAACGAGAGTTTGCAGGTTTCCAGAGAGACCCAAGAACGGGAGTTTGCAGGTTTCTAGGAAGGCTAAGGATGGGAGTTTGAAGCCATTCCATGTGCATGCTCATACAGAGTTTTCCTTTGTGTTGAACAGTGCAGATTTGTGAGTTTCCGGGTGTATTTTTGTAAGAGTTTGGTGTTTTCGGTTGAGTATTTCATATCAGTTTTGGTTGCTGCTGTATTTTAGACTTTAAGCTGTTAAAATAGAGCTGAATATATATATTGGGACGTGATTAAACTTCTGAGATAGATTATTAGTGTTCTTGTGGTGTTTCGGGGCATATTTTGTGCTATTTCGGGAGCCCGATGAGCATAGTTTTGGTCTTACATTTTTGAGCTGTTGTGTAAAGGCTATACGGATCTGGAAATGTCAATTTGTAGGCTGTTGTGCTGCTGAAAGTTCTGTAAAAAATTCCATTTTCAGATTCATTAATAATTTGTGAAGTTGTGAAGCTTTTAGCACTATTTTCAACATACCCGATTTGGGGTTTCTTGAGGAATTTGGTGGATCTTTGGGATATTAGCTGTTTGATTTTAAAGATCTGATTAGAGGTTAGAAATATCATGAAAAATCAAAAAAGGGACATTTCAGTGGTATCAGAGCCATGATCTTGCCAGCCTGAGGGTTTGTAGAAGTTGCAGGTCAGTTTTGACAACTACCCAGATCTTGCATGTCAGTTTTGACAACTACCCAGATTTTGCATGTCATAATTTATGGTTGCATGTTTCTTCTAATCAGATGCATGTTAAAATTTATGGTTAAATTCTACTTCTAATCATTTTCATGTTAGTTCTTGGTGAATTTGGTGGTTGTAGAAGTTTGCATTTCAGTTTTGACAAGTACCCAGATCTTGCATGTCAGTTTTGACAACTACCCAGATCTTGCATGTCATAATTTGGTGGTTGCATGTTGCTTCTAATTAGTTTCATGTCAAAATCTATGGTTTCATGCTACTTCTAATCATTTTCATGTTAGTTCTTGATGAATTTGGTGGTTGTAGAAGTTTGCATGTCAATTTTGACAACTACCCAGATCTTGCATGTCAGTTCTGACAACTACCCAGATCTTGCATGTCATAATTTTGTGGTTGCATGTTGCTTCTAATTAGTTGCATGTCCAAATCTATGGTTGCATGCTACTTCTAATCATTTGCATGTTAGTTCTTGGTGTTTGAAGAAGTTATATCCTATTGGGGTTACACTCTACTTTATCCAGAATGGACAGGTATAGTACAGAGTCTCAGAGGAAACGATCTTGGACAACTGATAGCCAGAATCAAAACAGTAGAAATGATGGTTATTTAGACATTCGAGATAAACTTATGAAAATAAGCCATGACATGTCTAAACAGTTGGTTGAGCACCACCGCATAAATGACATGTTATCTGAC
This sequence comes from Cupressus sempervirens, assembly GCA_028749045.1. Lineage (NCBI taxonomy): Eukaryota > Viridiplantae > Streptophyta > Pinopsida > Cupressales > Cupressaceae > Cupressus > Cupressus sempervirens. The sequence continues at coordinate 743,702,573 of CM053793.1, read as the reverse complement.
CCAGCTAAGGTGGATAAGTTGATTGGATTTCTATTTGGTAGATTTTCTCACAGGACAGATGAAACAATTCCCAAGAACTTGCATGAGGAGTTTGAGAAACTAGCTGATAGCCAGGTAGAGGTCGCAGATTCTACTCTGCCAGAAGAGGTGGTGGGAAAGGATATTACACAGATTGATAGTAACGGTCAACTTGATACTCAAATTGAGACAATTGTTTACAGGTCGTCAAAGGGTGATGCCACAGGTATTCAGGATGGTATAGTTACAACAGGCAGTGACTACAGTGTAGTGGGTTCAGATGATGATTATGAGGATGTTGTTGTGCAGGATGGTGAGATACCTGGTAGAGATGAGCAGACATTGAGCATTCATGAATTTGCTGAGAAAGAGTACCAGACACAGTTAGATGCTTCATCACATGAGGTTGAGGCTGGTAGTACTTCACATGATTTATCCAGCCAGCTAAAGGTGAACAAAGATAGTAGTGTGACTTCATTATCTCATCATAACAAGTATGTGGAGTTAGTTGGTATTGGTCATATTACTCAGGTGAGGAGTTTTCTTGAGTTACCAGTTGATTCTAGTTTACGGATATGGACTCGAGATTGTTATATTGGCATTTGGGATTCAGTTGACTGGAGATCTTTAACACTTTTTGGTAGTAGTGTTTGTTTGGGTGCTATCATGGATTTGATTAGCAGATTACATGGTGTTGTCTTTTCTTGTGCCAGTATCTTGTCTCATGTTGGTATTAGTTTTTATACACCAATGTTGGGCTTTGTTCATATATCCAGTCGGCCATACTTGCTGGAATGTGTTGATGATATTTCATATTTGGCAGTGTGTATAGATGAGTCCCAGGATCATATTGGCATTGATGACATCCAGAAGGATGCAGTGGGCAGTTTTGAAGACTTAGTTTCCTTGGGTATAGAGGAGTTGGACAGCAATGCTAATGTTTTTGATACTCTGTATGTTGATATGAGCTTTAGATTTGATTCACAGGATATGGATGGTAATACTCTAGAGACTAGTAACTTTGAGGACACTCCTTCAGACAGTGCATTAGAGGAGGCTTGTAGGAGACAGTCAAACCAGTGCCATCATGTGTCTAATCAGTTGAGAGTTAGTGACCAAGACATTGCTATCACTTGCCAACATTTTGATGCTGCTCGTCAGTTGTTAGCAGTTTATGGATGGGGTTCTCCTACTAGTAATGAGCAGGGAGGAAGTTATCTTTCCTTGACAGAGATCCACTCTTTATGGGAGGCTATTCGGATTTTGAGACAGAATTATATGCAGTTGGTAGCCGATAGAGATTATCTTATGGAGTGGAGCAGTACAGCATATGATGCATTGTTGGCCAAGGAAGATGAGGTGAGTGAGCTTACTGAGCAGCTTGAGGTGACTTCTGAGATTCTTGAGAGTACACAGTTGGCTCTCAAGGAGTCACAGTTTCATTTGGCTAAGGTGACCATGGAGTTAGAGCAACTACAGTCTTTACCTGATTCTATATAGTCACAAGCTGTGGTGTTTGGTGATCCGAGGATGTCCATGGTCGAGATTGTTAGAGACAGTGGAGATGGGGATGCATCCATCCTTGATACTAACATTGGCATATCAGGTTCATTCCCACTAGAGTCGGGTTCAATTGAGTTGGGTGCTGTAGCAGATTTTTGTGGTGTGCCTGACATGTTGGTGACCTCTAGTACTAATGGCACGAAGACTAGAGATGTTGTATCAAAGACCATGTGTGATGTTGGTGAGCTGATAGTTGACATGGTTCCTACTAGTAATACTACTCCCTTCGCAATGTCTTCAGAGGTAGTAGTCAGTTCCAACTTGGTTAATGATCGATTGCAGTTAGTTACATCTGGATTGCAGTCAGAGCCACTGACTGAGATTGGTGCATTCTATCGGCATTACACTATGAGGTATGCTCATCTATCTACCTTTGATGACCATGTTGATGAGATGATGATACAGAGATGTACTTTGGTTCCTAGTGCTTATCATCAGTTATGGGATAGTTTGATGCCTCGGGATGAGAGTTGTGATGGGCATGACATGGTGATAGGTCCTGCAATTGACAGGTTGATAATACATGACTTAGAGAAGGAGTTTTGGAGTGATGCTTTAGCAGGTGTTGTTATTGATTCTACTCCTTTGGCTATGACATCTCTTGACTTAGCTGGTGATCAGTCACAATGGGTTGTATCACTTCTTCATGGTGAGCTGTTGACTGAGGTTGGTTTTTTTTATCAACATTATATTGCAGGGTATGTAAATCAGTTAGCATTTGATCCTTGTGCTGAGGAGTTGATGGCAGACAAATTTGGTTTGGATTCCATTTCTTACTCTTTATCTTGTAATGTCTTTTCACCATCAGCAGTGTATGGGAGTTATGGTTATGAGATAGTGGCCGATGATTTGCAGAGTTGTGTTGATTGTAGGAGTTGTACAGTGTGTGGATTCTCCATACTTGGTACAGTTTCATTCGAGAGGGTTCACCATTGTTGCAGAGTTGGATTGTACATTCCATATAGGCCAGTGGGATGCATTGATGGTATTTACTGTGTTGGTAGTTTGATTTGTCCACTTTACTTGGGTTCTAATGTTCTAAGAGTTTGTGCCTCATGGGTTTTTGATTGTGGTAGTGGTGATTTCGGAGTTTGGTTGAGCTATAATTGTCAATTTGATTATGGATTCCTCTTGGTCATATTGCAGAGGATATTGCAGGAGCCTGTGTTAATTGGTAGTAGTATAGTTCATGACTACATTTGGGATCCAGGTAGATTGATTGGTTTATTGTTCAGCCATTGCTTGAGGACAAGCAATGATTGGGAGGGGAGGACTTGTCATGTCCCCTTTTCAAATAATTAAAAAAGAAAATCTTTGCTAAGGCAGGCAGGCCCAAGAAAGTGAAGTTTCGGAAAAAGGGGGTTAATCTTTGGAAACCGTTGGACTAATAAATGAAAATTATTATTAAAATAAGTTTCATTAACCTCTCTTGGATGTGAGTTACAGTTATGCCCTCTTTTAAGTGGTTTGGAGGCATTTTGGGGCTCATTCCAGAACTTGATTTTTGCTCATTCTTTGTTATTCTTCAGAGGCTGCCAAACCTGTGGAGAAGGAGACCCAAGAACGAGAGTTTGCAGGTTTCCAAAGAGACCCAAGAACGGGAGTTTGCAGGTTTCTAGGAAGGCTAAGGACAGGATTTTGAAGCCATTCCATGTGCATGCTCATACAGAGTTTGCCTTTGTGCTGAACAGTGCAGATTTGTGAGTTTCCAGGTGTATTTTTGTAAGAGTTTGGTGTTTTCGGTTGAGTATTTCATATCAGTTTTGGTTGCTGCTGTATTTTAGACTTTAAGCTGTTAAAATAGAGCTGAATATATATATTGGGACATGATTAAACTTCTGAGATAGATTATTAGTGTTCTTGTGGTGTTTCCGGGCATATTTTGTGCTATTTCGGGAGCCCGATGAGCATAGTTTTGGTCTTACATTTTCGAGCTGTTGTGTAAAGGCTATATGGATCTGGAAATGTCAATTTGTAGGCTGTTATGCTGCTGAAAGTTCTGTAAAAATTTCCATTTTCAGATTCATTAATAATTTTTGAAGTTGTGAAGCTTTTAGCACTATTTTCAACATACCCGATTTGGGGTTTCTTGAGGAATTTGGTGGATCTTTGGGATATTAGCTGTTTGATTTTAAAGATCTGATTAGAGGTTAGAAATATCATGAAAAATCAAAAAAGGGACATTTCACAAACCTACTTAAATAATAAGTTTGGTAATAATGTTTGAGTGCTTTATGAGATGTAAGAAGGATAATTCTCATTTACTAATACTCGTAATTATTTCCTTTACTATCTCAAGTGTATCCTTATTAAATGTGGCCTAATTTCATTCGGCAGATCCATATAATAGGTATGAAGAGCCACATTTTTTACTCAATTCATACTTTCAAGGCTAAGGATTTGTTAGATGCTAATATTTTCTCATGTGTGCAAGGGTTTTTTGTTCTCTTAGACAAAGTTTTGGGTTGAAATGATTAAAATTAGATCATTCTTATATAAGCCTAGTTCATTTCTTGAGCCTCTAGTGTAATCAAGTAACATTGTGCTTCTATTTCATTATTAAACATAGTGTGTAAAAACCATTTGCATCTATTGCATAGTCATGAGAGAGAAATTTAAAAAATATTTTGATAAAAAGTGACCCATTCTAGTCTTATTCAATTTTGCAAAACTCTTAGTTACAATCTAAGATAAATCATAGTGAGTCCAACTCTATTGAAATGCTATCATCAGAGATATCTTTGAGTTCATAATTTTGGATTGTGTATGATTCCCATTCTTAGGATCCAGTATGATCCTTCATTATGAAGACATCAATCCAGTTTGGTTGTTGAGGATGACGGATATGTAAAAACTAAAATGCAAAATCTAAATTTATGTGTAACATAGGAGTCCACTCAAGAAACCCATTAATGTCTTCTACTTCCATAATTGGATATGTCAAAACTACCCTGTCTCCCATCATTTTTTGTTGATAAAATCTAGGTTTGGGTATTGCTAAATCTTCCCTTATATTGGAGATTACTAGCTCTAAAGCTTGAATATATGTTGTTTTGAAGACTCTTTTGCATAGAAGCTCGATGGTGACTTTATGAGGATCCACTTGAAGAGTTGAAGCTATGAACATTGTCAAAATATCTAAATTTACTCTATACTTGTCACTGTTGTTTAAAAATTATTTATATATAACATTTAAAAATCTTTTTCAATTCAATTGTCTAATATATTTTAGTGTTGAAATAACAATGGAAAAATTAGACATAAAATCTTTTTATATATATAAAATTATATACAATAATAAAATTAAACATGACATGAACTTTATTTGAATATTTTTTAATGCAAACTAGTTACAAACTATTTGAATTGATTTAATTTATAATTATCTTTTGGCATACTACAACTTGACTTAATTATAGATATTAAAATTAAAAGATTGATGAATATGAAAACAGTAATAAATTAATAATTGTATAATTTTATTAAATCAAGATCTCTCTTTTCTTATTAATAAATGTATCATGAGCCCTAATAATGATAGATAACACCTGTAGAATATAGCTAATATCGAATAATATATTATATCACTCTAAGTCAATAAAATAATAATAATAAATATGGGATATTGAAATAAATAAAGATAGTTATCAAACTTAAGAGTATGTAGAAAGTCTTCAAACATCAATATAGTTTATAACATTTAATCTGGCAATAAAAAATAGGAGTAGGAGAGTTGTTATTGTGAAGTAATGAGCCCTAATTAGACAAGAGCACTCATATTCTCTATTTGACGCACATGATGTATTATAATCTTTGTATAGAAATGCATTAGGTTATAGTCATAAGATCATTATTATAATTAATTAATAATAAATTATTATAATTATTAGTCAATATTAATAAATTATAGTCGTTAATAATAATTCCTATTAGTATCATCTATTAATAGTTAAACAACCAAAGTAACTTATAATAGTTGGCCAAGACTTTGAATAAATTAGTCTAAGTGTTGGGTCACAACCTATAATCGATCAAACACATATAAATCGAGGATGGGATCAATGTGAATCAGGCATGAATGAGATTGAACAATGAATATTAGGAAATACCATCAATCTGAAATGCATATATAATATACATAAAATATGAACTAGAGTACAAACTAAGTATGGAAATCACATAACATAAAAGAGCTAGAAATATAAGAGGAAAGAAGGGGAGTTATCACCAAAGACATGATTATAATATTCCAACCAAAATCTTGTTGGAATTCTTTAGAATAATTGAGAGCAGGGGTGAATCAGTTATTCAAGGTCCAAATGTATAAATAAAACTTTTCTCCCAGCTTAGTGAACCCATAAAACATTCATACTCATGCATGCATCCATTGGATAATACAGTCACTAAAACTTGTAGTTTACTGTTAAATCAACTTGTAGAAATGTAAGGCATGAAACATAACAGAATCATCAACACACTTGACATAATGATTTACGTGGAAACCCAATTTGGGAAAAACCACCAGTAACATGCTACTCTTTTCACTCTTTTGAAGTGATGCCCTATGAAAGGCCAACCCTGTTAAAGGTTACAATACACATTGTTAGGTGTAGCTCAGTTAAAGGATTTCAATCACCCAATTAGGAGTGAGCCTTGTTAGAGGAGTTTAGGCCATTCACTTGGAATGCCACCTAGGCAAAGGACTTTCAAATGACTTTTAGGTCAACCTTAATCCAAAGGATTCACCCTAGACTGATACAATTTTTAGAGAGTAACAGTAGAGCTTTGATCAGATACAACTTACAACTTCTCTTATAGATTACAGATCACTATTCAATCCTCAATTCTACTTGGCCTTCATACAATGCAGTTCTAATAGCTTGTTCACCCTTCAAGCATACATCTTCTTAAGCCTTCTTTCTTAGCATGCTAATGCAGTCACCTTTTAGGTCACTTGATGAAGTAGAGTCCTTGACTTCCTGTCTCCCTTGGATTTTCACATCCAATTCTCCTCTCTTTCTCTCACACACACTTTGCTCCATGACCATCCATTTCTATAAATAGGAAATTAAGATACTTTGCCACTTATTTTCCATCGTCCATTTTAGGGTTTGAATGGATTAGGTAGGATACAATGTATCTACCCCATATTCCATATTTCTTCTAGAAACTTCTCCTAGAATCCTCTTTGAATTCACCTAAAAATAGTCTACCTTGAATTTTATGCCACCAGCTCATCATCCTTATCTTCCACCTAGTTCACAAATTTTAGGAAAACAAACTTGTCAACTCGGTTTCATCGAATTCATGATCTTTCAAATAATGTAGTAGCTCAGCATTATCAATCTTTTGATGCTTGGCACATACTATCTTTCTCAACATCCACTATAATATCACTTGGCAACAACTAAAGTTTACTAGCACTTAGCATCCATTAAACTTTACTCGGCATCTACTATTCTACTCAGCACACACTAGAATTTTCTTTTACTTGGCTCCAACTAACTTTCTACTCAGCTTGTACTAACAATGCTCGACACCTACTATCCATTCAGTTAAGCTTGGCAAAAAAACTTTTTCTTACCAGCAAATGGCAGGTTGATATCAATGACAAAACAATGGTTGAAACACATAGCCTTCTTCAAAAATCTCCCTCTTTCAATAATCTCTTTCAGCAATGATCTTTTCAATCAGATCTCAACAATCTCCCTCTTTTGCATTGATGGCAAACCAAACTAATCAACCAAGTCACCTAAATGGTAAAACACATTGTTTAAGCAAACTAACTAGGTTAAAATAGTAAGACAATACCAAAAAGAAAACTTGTATCAAAATTTTCTCCCTCTATCAGCAATTTCCATCTTCTGATTAGGTTACAAAATTCCTTCTTCTAACTCCCTCTAAGTTCCTTCTTGTATATCCATGTATCTCCTTTTCACTAGGTAGATTAGGATTTCTTGATGGTTCTCTTTTGATCAACAACATCAGCAATAAACTCCCCCTAAGACACTTATTCCTTTGATATCTCTTTCTGATGATGATCAGATTAACTCTTTCTCCCATAATTCTTTCTTCTTGTGATGATGATCAGTTTACGATATTTCTCCCTCTTTGACAACAATGTCAAAGACATCATCTTTTCATTTTAAGCATGTAGATATAGGCTTTTGTAGTTTCTTCAGTTTCTCCCTCTATCACCTTACTTGTGACTATTTTGGGGTTTCAACACTTTAATTACTTCAAGCAGCTTCTAAAGTAAGATCCTCTGCATTAATTTGTAGCATTTGGCAATAAGATTGTTTGATGCAAGAAACTCCTCCTATTTCTTAGTTATCTTTTGATAGGGGTATCACCCCTAATTTACCTCTTAGATATTCATGAGCATCCTTAGGTAATGATTTTGTGAAGATATCAACAATTTGTTCCTTTGAGTTAACATATTCCATCTTCACTTCTTTATCTTGAACTAATTCTCTCAAGTAATGATACTTGATTGCAATGTGCTTTGTCTTTGTGTGCATCACTAGATTCTTTGATATATTGATAGCACTTGTATTATCACAATAAAGTATAACCAGCTCTATGATTTCTTCCTTCATTCCTTTGATTAGTTATTTGATCCATACAATGTGCAATTTACAGCAGCAACAACATATTCAGCTTTAGTAGTGGATTGTGTCGTGCAGTTTTGTTTCTTGCTAGTCCATGTAACTAGTCTTCTGCCTAAGAAAAATTCTCTTCCACTAGTGTTCTTTCTGTCATCTATGTTTCCATCCCAGTCAACATCAATGTAGGCTCTTAATTCAAATTTCTCATTCTTATTGTAGTATAGACCAAACTCTTATGTTCCTTTTAGATATCTCATTATTCTCTTTATAGCCATTAAAATGATTCTCCCTGGGATTTGTAGAGAATCTAGCAACTATCCCTACAAATAATGCAATATCAAGTCTACTATGTAGTACATATTTCAAATTTCCAATCATAGATCTGTATAGTTTTGATTTACCTCAGCTAAATCATCATTCTTTGACAATTTGTGTCCTATCACCATAGGTGTAATTACCAGTTTTGAATCCTCCAATCCAAAAAAAATCAATATTTCCTTGATATACTTTGACTGAGAAGTATATATACCATATTTCATCTTATATACTTGCAAACCCACAAAGAACTTGATCTCTCCAAACATAGACATTTCAAATTCTAGCTTCATCTAATTTGCAACATCTTTACATAAAGCATCTTGACCTCCAAATATGATATCATCAACAAAGATTTCAAATAATAGAATACCTTTTCTCTATCTTTATGTGCAGATTGTTGTTATCATTGGTTCTTTCAAATCCAATCTTCACAAGATATTTATGAAGTCTCTCATACCATGCTCTTGGTGCTTGTTTCAATCCATATAGAGCCTTATGTAGTCTACATACCATATTCTTATTGTTAACATCAATAAATCCTTCAAGCTATTCTATGTAAACTTCTTCCTCCAATATGTCATTTAGAAATGTAGATTTAACATCCATCTGATAGACTTTGAATCCTTTGTATACAACATAAGTAATTAGAGTTCTTACTCCTTCCAATCTAGCAACAGGGGCAAATGTCTCTCCATAGTCAATTCCTTCTTCTTGTGCATATCCCTTGCAAACTAATCTTGCTTTGTTCCTTGTAACTTCATGATTTTCATCTAGCTTGTTTCTAAATACCCACTTGGTACCAATGACATTTTTGTCTTCTACTCTAGGAACTAAACTCCATGTTTTATTCCTCTCAATTTTTTCAATCTCTTCTTCCATATCTTTGTACTAGTTGGCATCTTGTAATGTATCTTTTACTGATTTGGGCTCCTTCATGCTTAGCAAACACGATTCACTTCTCAATCTATTTCTCATCACTAGTCTAGCATCTTTATCTCCAATGATTTGAGTAGCATGATGATGCCTTTTGACATATTTGGACAATCTTGGCTCAGGTCTTGTTTCTTCATTTTGTCTTTCACCTTCAGAATCACTATGAACATCTTCATTAGGTATTTTAGCATCTTTTTCATGTATACAAACTTCAGAATTAGAATGTATAACTACTTCATTTTGTAACTCGGCATCTGAATGAAGCTTGGTTCCTGAGTGCAACTCAATATTCGTAGGGTGTGAATCAACAATCATTAAAACTTGGTGTTGATTTAGAACTTGATTTGCAACATCTTCTTTAGTAGGCATTCCTTCATAAAATTATACAAATGATTTGTATTCTTTTGGCTTTTTCATGGTTTCAACCTCATGTACTTTTGTATATTCATCAAAGTTCACATTTTCACTTTCCACAATTTTGTTAGTGTTAGTATTCAAACACTTATAAGCTTTACTTATTGTGGAGTAGCCAAGGAATATACCTTCTTTACTTTTTGCATCAAGCTTACCATTCCTAACATCTTTAAGAATGTAAAACTTGCATCCAAATACCTTAAAGTATTTTAAATTGGGTGATATCCATACCATAGTTTGAAAGGTCTAAAATGAGTACCTTTCTTGACTTGCACATAGTTCAAGGTATAGACAGTTGTACTTATAGCTTCTCTCCAATATTTTAGAGCAACATTCTTCTCCATCATGAGTGTTATGGCATAGCCCATTACAAACCTATTTCTTTTTTCAGCAATTCAATTTTGTGGAGGGGTTCTAGGTGTAGATGTTTTTCTTTTGATTCCTTTGTCATTACAGAACATCTCAAACTCATTTGATGTGAATTCTTCTCCTTTGTCTGATCTCAAACATTTCAAACTTTTACCTATTTCCTTCTCAACTCTTGCTAAGTACCACTTAAACATTTGAAAAGAATCTGATTTCTATTTTAGAAACATGATTGTCATCATTCTAGAATAATCATCAACAAATAACATGATATACTTATCTCCCTTGTAGCTTTGCACTTCAATTAGTCCACACAAGCCAATATGAAAAATCTCTAGATTTCTTTAGAGGTATAATTTTTACTCTTAAAACTTGACTTTGTCATTTTGCCTAGCTAACATTGTTTGCACATTACACTATTAGTCTTCTTCAACTTAGGAAAACCTCTAACTTATTTCATGTTTTTATACTAACCAAGTTATCAAAATTAATATGGCATAACCTTTTGTTCCATACCAATACATCATCAAATTTTACAACAAGACAAGTAGCATTCCCTATATCAAGATAGAATAGATTACTTCTAGTTTGATCACCTTTTCCAATCAGTTTCTCATTTGTGTCATATGTCTTAGCAATCTTGTTTTCATATTCAACCTTGCATCCCCAATTGTTCAGTTGTGACACACTCAATAGATTGTAGTTTAGTCCTTCAACATAGTAAGCATTTTCACATGAAATCTTGTTTGTGAGTTTGATAGAACCTTTTCCTTTTATCAAACATGGTGCATCATTACCAAATCTTACACTATTCCCATCATAACAATTTAAGGTAATGAACTTACTTTTGTCTCCAGTCATATGATGTGAGCATCCACTATCAATGATCCATCTATCATTCTTGTTCACACAAGTCACAAGTGCAGTTGCCTCATCTTCATCAGATTTGTGCTTCATTGCAACATACACCACTTTATCATCATGTTCATCAAAATCATCCTCCTTAGCAATGTAGCATTTCTTGCCTTTTTCTTTGTAATCCTTGTTTTCTTCATTTCTTCTATGTTTGTATTTATCACTACCTATATGGTTCTTCTTTTCTGGACATCTAGCAGCAATATGACCAATCTCATTGTAATTGAAACAAATGATAAGTAACTTACCTTTGAACTTGTCTTTACCTCTGTGGAATCTTCTTGCTAGTAGTGCTTTGAGTTGTTCAATAGCTACTTCATCTGTATCACTATCACTAGATACATGTTTTATCTCTATCTTCTTCTTCTGGTTCTTCTCATCAGAATCTTTCAGTCATGACTTAGCCTTGAAAGTAGATTCAAGATTCTCTAGTTTGTAGTTGTCATAATTAGATAGCTCAAAAGTAGCGAGTATACCTATCAAACCTTCAAGGGTTAGATTATTTCCTGGAATACAATTCAATTCTTGAATTATAGAAACTCTAATAGCATAAATAGGCAGTAGTGTTCTCAAGACTTTTCTTAACATAGTATCATCATCTATCTGACCAGTAGCTCATTTTATTGCACTAGCAACTTCTTTTATCCTAGCAACATATTAAGCAATATTTTCACCTTCTTCCATTCTTGTATCATCAAACTTACCTCTAAGACTCTCAAATTTGGCTCTTTGAACATTTTTATCTCCTCCATAGATAGTGTGTAAGGCATCCCACATTTTCTTTGCGATGTCACATCCTTTGATATCATCAAATTTGGCATAGCTTAGGGCAAAGGCAATCTCTAACATTGTCTGGTTGTGTTATTTCTTCTTCTTCATGTCTTCAGTAGTTAGGACTCCAATAGGATCAACGTGCTCCACTGAAATGGTAGATTATGCATGATCTCCAAGTCATCCAAGTTGTAGCTTCATCAAACTTTTCCATGTAGGAAATTTGTCTCTATTAAGCTTGAGTGCATCTCTTTTTGACATCTTGATTTTTGTGCTTCTAGTACCTTCAAACTAGTCCTCTTAAGCAGATGGCTCTAATACCAATTGTTGGAATTCTTTATAATAACTGAGAGCAGGGGTGAATTAGTTATTCAAGGTCTAGATGTATAAATAAAATATTCCTCCCAACTTAGTGAACCCATAAAATATTCATACTCATGCACCCATCCATAGGATAATGCAATCACTAAAACTTGTAGCTTACTGTTAAATCAACTTGAAGAAATATAAGGCATGAAACATAACAGAATCATCAACATACTTGAAACAATGATTTATGTGGAAACCCAATTTGGGAAAAAACACCAATAACAAGCTACTCTTTTCATTCTTTTGAAGTGATGCCCTATGAAAGGCCAACCCTATTAAAGGTAACAATAAACATTGTTAGGTGTGACTCAATTAAAGGATTTCAATCACCCAATTAGGAGTGATCCTTGTTAGAGGACTTTAAGCCATTCATTTGGAATGCCACCAAATCAAAGGATTTTCAAACGACTGTTAGGTCAACCTTAATCCAAAGGATTTAACCTAGACTGATAGAATTGTTAGAGAGTAAAAATAGAGCTTTGATCTGATACAACTTACAACTTCTCTTGTAGATTATAGATCATTATTCAGTCCTCAATTCTACTTGGCCTTCATACAATGTAGTTAAGATAGCTTGTTCACCCTTCAAGCATACATCTTCTTAAGCCTTCTTGCTTAGCATGCCAATGCAGTCACCTTTTAGCTCACTTGATGAAGCAGAGTCCTTGACTTCTTGTCTTCCTTGGATTATTGCATCTAATTCTCCTCTCTTTCTCTCACACACACTTTGCTTCATGACCATCCATTCCTATAAATAGGAAATTAAGATACTTTTCCTCTCATTTTCTATCATCCATTTTAGGGTTCAAATGGATTACATAGGATACAATGTATCTACCCCATATTCCATCTTTCGTCTAGAAACTTCTCCTAGAATCCTCTTTGAATTTTCCTAAAAATAGTTTACCTTGAATTATGTGCCACCAACTCATCATCCTTATCTTCCACCTGGTTCACAAATTTCAAGAAAAAAAACTTGTTAGCTTCATTTCATCGAATTCATGATCTTTCAAATAATGTAGCAGCTCAACATTATCAATCTTTTGATGCTTAACACATATTGCATTTCTCGGCATCCACTATAATATCACTCGGTATCAACTAAAGTTTACTAGCACTTGAAATCTATTAAAATTTACTCGACATCCACTGTTCTTCTTGACATACACTAGAATTTTCTTTTACTCAGCTCCAACTAACTTTCTACTCAACTTGTACTAACTTTGCTCGGCACCTACAATCCATTCGATTAAGCTTAGCAGACAAACTTTGTGTAACTTGTTCTTCTGAATTTTCTAAGTGTAACCAGCCTTTGTAACCTTAAGTAGATTATCAATACATCATGTCATCACTATCTTAACTGATCCTTGTACTTTATTACATAATCATAACTCAATCTTTCCTCTAGGTGCTATTGTTACATCTTATTGATCAAATCCTCTTCATCGATCAACTAAGTGATAGTACTTAAATCTTATGAGCAATTATCTCACCAGCAAATGGTAGGTTTGACATTAGTGACAAAACAATGATTGAAACTCATAGTCTTCTTCAAAAATCTCCTTCTTTCAATAATCTCTTTCAGCAATGATCTTTTGAATCAAATCTCAAAAAAGCTATGCATCAAATCAAATTTAAAGATCGGTATGAAAACTAAGGAAAGTGCAAGTTTTGGGAGAAAAAAGTACTCAAAATATTAATGCACAGAAAGGGGGAAATAAGAGGAGTTTAGAAATATTAAGCTGGAAATATAAGGATTAAAAGACATCAGTATAAGGTAATCCATAACAAAGGTAAGTTGTTAAAAATGAAGGGTAATTAATATAAGAGGAATACCTTGCAACATACTATTAATATGCAAAGTATTAAAGTTAAGAAATGCCAATGAAGTAATAGGGGAAGAAATCTATTGTATTAGTATATTTTAGTATATATGAAATAATTATTTTCTATATATGTATACTCTATTTGGGAGTAAAAATAACATGCATATATTTTCAAGTGTAAACCACTCGTAAAATAAATCATTCTAAACTATTAAATTATAAAATTTAAGTATATCCAAAAGGGGTCTTTACAAGAACTATCAAAGCATTATCTTTCCATTGTGTAGGGTAATATATTACTTAAGGAATTTATTAATATGTTTATTATGTGTATGCTTCATGTGTACTTTGCATCTTTATGCATCAATGTGTATACATCATGTATGCTTAGTGTCTTCATGCATCAACATGTCTACTTTGTGTCTTCATATATCTAAATATATTGACCAAGATTCAACTTGAATTTTTCATGTTTCTGATGAAGAGGGAGTTTTTGAAAGGTGGAGTAATTCAGGCACAGTGAGGAGAAGATTCCTAAAATGGGCTTTGTTCATGAGGGAGCCTCTTGGAGCGTATTTCAACCCGAGCATAATAATTCTACCATTCATTATGAAAATGGAAAAAAATGACCAAGAAATATCCATCTAGTACTGAGGATCATTGTTATTAATATCAGCTTAATAAATGGTTGGTGTTTTATTAATTCATTTTTTCTTACTTCCTGTCTCATCACAAAACATCTGTTTTGGTAAGGATTGTCACAACCGGTGTACTTCATCTCTTCACATTTTCATGCATGTGCCTATTATGGACATACAATATGACATAGAAATATACTTAAATAAATGTTGGTCTATCAAGTCTAAATCACTATACAAAGATATTAGTGTTTATGAAGTTTATACAAATGATTATAACCTTAATACAAAAGGGATTGGGATGTTTTAGTCAAATCCTCTTATTCACTCACTAAACTCCTAGGAGTTGATAGATGTTATTAAATAGGGAGAGGCAGAGTAAAACTAGATGATATATTGGTGCCAAGTGCCCTACAATAAGTAAATCCATGCTCTCCTTAGGATGAGTATAGGAGGTAAGTAAGGAATCCAGGGTAAAACACACATTAATCACTAGAGGCATTATGAGATATGAATCATTATTTAAAATTAAATAAATTATTTTTATTATAATGGATGAATATTTTATGATTAGTGACAACATCCAAGTTGGATTTATGATTGTACTTCATGATTATGTTGAGTACACTTATTATTCAAGAATCTAGACTAAAAAATCAATCACCTTAAAACTAATCAAGACATAATTTTAAGAAAGGATGAACTCTAAGATAGTGTGCAAAAAATGGAAATTGTTTTAGGGCATGCAAGTTGAGGAAGGGTGGACTCTTCATAAGCCCTAATAATGATAGATAATACATATAGAATATAACTACTGTTTAATGATATATTATATTAATCTAGATCAATAAAATAATAATAATAAATATGAGATATTGAAATAAATGAAGATAGTTATCTAACTTAAGAGTACGTAGAAAGTCTTCAAACATAAATATTGTTTATAACATATAATCCAACAATAACAAATAGAAGTAGGGGAGTTGTTATTACAAAGCAAAGAGCCCTAATTAAACAAGAGCACTCATATTCTCTATCTAATGCATATGATGTATTATAATCTATTATATAAACACATTAGATTATAATCATAGGATCATTACTATAATTAATTAATAGTTTTTAATTATAATTATTATTCAATATAACTAAATTATATTCATTAATATTAATTCATATTAGAATCACCCATTAATAGTTAAACAACCAAAGCAACTTACAATATTAGGCCAAGACTTTGAATAAATTAGATGGAGTGTTGGATCACAACCTATAACTAATCAAACACATATAGATTAAGGATGGGACTAATGTGAATCATACATGAATGAGATCAAACAATGAATATTAGGAAACACCATCAATATGAAATGTATATATAATATACAAAAAATATGAATCAAAGTACAAACTAAGTATGGAAATCCCATAACATAAAAGAGATAAGGAATATAAGAGGCAAGAAGGGAAGTTATCACCAAAGATAAAAATAAATATTCCACCCAAAAGGTATGCAACAAATAAGATTTAAAGACCAATATGAAAACTAAGGAAAGTGCAAGTTTTAATGGGAGAAAAAAGTACTCAAAGTACTAAAGCACCAAAAGGGGAAAATAAGAGGAGTTTGGAAATATTAAGGTGTAAGGATTAAAATCCATTAGTATAAGGTAATTCATAACAAAGGTAAGGTGATAAAAATTAATGGTAATTAATATAAGAGGAACACCTTCCAACATACTATTAATATGCAAAGTATTAAAGTTAAGAAATGCCAATGAAGTAATAAGAGTATAAGGGAAGAAAGTTGTCATTTCATTAGAAGAAATCAATAGTATTAATATATTTCAAGCATATATAACTATTTTCTATATATGTATACTTTATTTGGGATTAAATATAACATGCATATATTTTCAAGTGTAAATCATTTAGAATTATTAAATTACAAAAATGAAGTATATCCAAAAGGGGTCATTACAAGTGGTATTAGAGCATGATCTTGCCATCATGTAGGGTAATAGATTACATAAGGAATTTAGTAATGTATATATTATCTGTATGCTTTGTGTCTTTATGCATCAATTTGTATACATTGTGTATGCTTCATGTCTTCATGCTTCAACGTGTCTACTTTGTGTCTTCACATATCTCAATAAATTGATCAAGACTCAATGTGAGTTTTTCCATGTTTCTATTGAAGAGGGAGTTTGTGAAGAATAGAGTAGTTCAAGCGCATTAAAGAGAAGATTCCTAAAATGGGCTTTGTTCATAAGGGAGCCTCTTGGAGCATATTTCTACCTGAGCATGGTAGTTCTAACATTCATTATGGAAATGCGTAAAAAATGGCCAAGAAAGATCCATCTAGTACTTAGGATTACTGTTGGTAATATTAGCTTAATAAATGGTTGGTGTTTTCTTAATTCATATTTTCTTACATCATGTCTCATCATGAAACATGTATTTTGGTAAGGATAATCACAACCAATGTAATTTGCATCTTCACATAGTCATGTATGTGCTTGTTATGGACATTACAATATGACATAGAAGTATACTTAAATAAATGTTGGTGTATCAAGTGTAAATCACTATACAAAGATATTTTTGTTTATGAAGCTTATACAAATTAATATAATCATAATACAAAAGGGATTAGGATATTTTAGCCAAATCCTCTTATTCACTCACTATACTCATGGGAGTTAATATATGGTGTTATGTAGGGAGAGTGGAGTAAAACCAGATGATATATTGGTGTCAAGCGCCATACAATAAGTGAATCCACACTCTTCTTACGATGACTATAAGAGGGAAGTAAGGAATCCAAGTTAAAGTACACATTAATCACTAGAGACATTATGAGATATAAATCATTGTTTAAAATTAAATAATTTATTTGCCTTAGTGATTAGTGACAACTTTTTGTTAGAATTTACAAGTGGGAAGATTTACTTTTGAGAAGGGGGGTGAATCAGAAGTAACAACAATTTAACTTTTCAAACTTTTAACTGAGATCACTTGCATGCATCCAACAAATCTACTTAACATGAAAATAGATAACACAAGATTTTGGTCACCCAAAAACCCTCCATAATGAGAAGGTAAAACTAGGGTGGGGATGACACCCACAAATTATCATTGCAGCAATATGTAATTGTTTAAGGTTACAAAGTTTGACCACTTCCAATGGTCTGCCCTGTGAAAGGCCTACCTTGTTAAAGGCTTTTCACCCTATTAAAAGTGACCTAGTTAGAGGATTTATAAACACTCACTTGGAATGTTACCCTGTTAAAGGATTTATCATCTTGTTAAAGGTTTACAACATGGTTGTTAAACCAACCTATCTCCATAAGATTTTCATTCCTAATACAATGGCTAGAAAGTATTAGAATGTGTTGACCTAATAACTTACGATCTTCAATTGTTGATTCTAGACCTTGTTCTATTCAATCTAATCTGATCCTTCCCGATCTGATAACTCTCTGTTCATAGTGTTGATGCTCTACTTTGATCAACTTGATTCTGTAGTGTTGCTCTTCCTTTTCTAAATCTTTACACCCCTTATAATTTCACTATCATTCTACCATACATTTGATACAACTTTCACAACACAAATTATGGGGTTTCGACCTCCTTATAAAGGCTTCAAAGACATAGGGTTAAGTATGAATCTATGATCAATATTCATCCATCTTTCCTGCTCAAATCCTTTCACTTTTCCTATTGGTTGCATGTTTTCTCCATTTTTTGATTGGTTGCATGTTGATTGCATAGGGAATGTAATAGATTCGATCTTATCTTTTAGATCCTTTGAGATTCATCCTAAGTCGGCTCAAAAATGGTTTACATCTGAGTTTGTGAAGGTACAAACTCATATGTTGATTCTGTGTTACTTGGCACTTACTAATTACTTATGCTCAGCACATACAAGAATTCTATCTTGCTCGGCTCCTATAGTAATTCTAGTTCACTTGGCATCTATACCTTACCCAACACCTAAAGTTCACTCGGCACCTATTGAATTTCTAACTTGGCACATACTGTAGCTTGACATCTATATTATACTTGGCATCAACTTTGAAATTGGTTAAGTGTGTTGACACTCAATCATCAAAACCATTTTGAGACCAACAATCTCCCCCTTTGACATGAGTGTCAAAAACACTTAACTAAGCATTATGATTCTAATCTATATGAGTATAATACACATCCTATTCGGCATATACACAAAACTTCAAAATTTTGTTCAAAATTTTGTAGAAGACTATATACCTTAAAAATTTGTAACTCCCCCTGAGCTAGTGTGTCATTTCTATATCCAAAATTCCTTAAGCTGGATTTGTCTCATGCTGATGTTTCTGATACTCTTTATCTTTTCTTTGTCATTCCTTTCCATGTCTCCTCTATTTCTATCTGCTCTATTTCTACTCCCAATTTCACACATCTTCCTTGCAAAATTGTATCCTTTTGGGTATATCTCCTTATTTCTCCTCAAAACTCAAAATTTAATTATCTCCCCTTTGGGTATATCTCCTCCATTATCTCATTTATTGTATATCTCCCCCTTTGGGTACATCTCCTCCTTTAGGTCTCATTTATTATCTCCATAATGTATTCACTCATCCAATTTATTATATCTCCCCCATATCTTATTATCCCATATCTTTATTATATCTCCCCCTTTTTGATACTTATGTCAAAGGGTCCTAAGAATGAATGGAATACTTAGCCAAAAAGGTTTTATTTACCTCCATTATGATCTTCAGAGAAGTATCCCAATTGTCCACTATAATTTCCTTTGAGCTAGATGGTTGTCTCTACTGCAAGGTGTATTAAACCTTCTAATGTAGAAAGATTTGGATCTTTCTTCAAAATATTCTCTACATAGGCCATTTCTTTATGCAAAACTTCCGTGTGTGGGGTGATTGTAGACTAGATCTGTATTAATTTGGCTTTGATGTTAGCCTCATCTGCTATAAGTATAGCTAATTCCTTTTGTGTGTGAAGCGTTGTGGCAAAATGCTTCTCACTTTGAGTTGGATCCTTGGGTAGCTGTGTGCTAGATATTTTGAGGTTCCTTTCCAAGCTCAATATCCTCTAGCTTGTTTCTTGTGTGAAGTATGAGAAATCACACAACTTGGAGTACAATGAGAATATGTTCTCAAGTACTGCTTTCACCTTCTCTATCTTCTTAGCTAGGTCTACTTGTGATAGTGCTATTTCACCAAATATTTTCTCATTGACCTTCATCTGGAATTTTCTTTTAGACCATTCAAGTAGTTTAACATTAGTATCTAGGTCTTCATTTTGTACCTAGTCCACTATGTTGGATAGTTGCTCCATGATGGGTTTTGTCTCATCAGGTACTTGTAGGTTGAAAGCATAAAAAAAGATGTCTTTGATTTCAATCAGTGCTTGCCTTTGCCTATACTCATTCCTAAGTGTCTCCTATTTTTTCTTCTTCTCTAGTGCCTCTTGCACTTCATTGATATGTGTTATGTTCAGTATCTTGTAGTCATAACTTGGTATGACTATCTCTTCATCAAGTGTAGGGTCTCCATAGTGAAGTACACTTTCTACCTTGTTAGAGCTCAAGCCTGGTGCTGATATTTGTAGTGGTACTGCATCAGTGCTCATCTACTTAGTAGGAGTCCCTATAGTAGAAAAATTGACCAGTCTTTGTATTGCCTCTTGTTCTCTCTCCTTAGAGGTCTTCTCCTCTTCCTTGTCTTCTTTAGTTCTACCTTGATCAATTATAGTAATCGAAGGAGGTGCACCTTGGCTTTGTGGTGTAGGTGCAGAGGTATCCCTTTATCCTATCTGCTCCTTTGCTTGCTCCTCAGGAGTTGAAGTCACTATCACTATGGAATCAACCTTAGCAGATGTATCTAGTGCTTGTTGCTCTTGTGGTTGTCCACTTGTAGCTGTTGAGTTTGTGAAGGTGGTTCTTGTGGATTCACCTTCTCCTTGGTAATCTTAGCTACTTCCTTTTGTAATTCCTCTACACTCACTAGAACTGGATTGGTACATAATTGTGCTTGTAATGTTGCTTGGTGAAGGATCTTTCTAAGATCCTTTGCAGTCAATGGATTAATGTTCTAACTTGAAGTATCAGGAACATCTTTCAAAATTATTATCTCTGTAGGTGTAGGCATTGCATGTGGAGGACCAGGTGGTGGCAATTGTGTATCTTGGACACTCTGTTCCTATTGCTACTTCTCAGTTGCTGCCTCATCACCTTTATGTGTCTCCTTCTCCAGTATAACTTCTTCCTTCTCTTTCTCTCCTTCTTCCTCCTTTTCATTTTGCTTTTCCTCTTCATCACTATTTCTTCCCTCAAAGGGCTTTATCTTCTTGTCCTTCCTTTACTATTCGAAGGCCATATATAACTTTCCACATGAGAGTGGATTTCTTTACAACATCTTCAATTTTATTTTGCAGAATGTAAAAGGCTTTATATTTGGGTGCAAACTTGCTCCCATGTTTCTTGCTAACCTTGCTTATTTGACCTTTAGTGAGGTCAGGCATCACACGAGCCAAAGTTGACTCCCATATTTCTTTCTCCATTTTTAGGCAATAATGTCATTTATTTTCTACAATTGTATATAACTCTTTGGGCATGGTATTGTCTAGCTCAAGTGGATTATTCTTGAACTTGGCCATCATAGTGTAGATTTATTCTTCCACTATGTTTTACTCCTTTCTACTTATTGAAATCAATAGTTTTTGATCCAGTTAAATCTGCATTATCCCTAATATTGTCACAAAC
Organism: Cupressus sempervirens; assembly: GCA_028749045.1. NCBI lineage: Eukaryota > Viridiplantae > Streptophyta > Pinopsida > Cupressales > Cupressaceae > Cupressus > Cupressus sempervirens. Next base: position 743,681,065 of record CM053793.1, on the reverse strand, counting down.
ATTCTCTAGGTCAAATTTAGTGGTGTGACTTACCACTTTGAATTGTTCATTATCAGATTTTGTCCTCTCTTTATTTGACTCTAGGGGTGCCACATATTTTCTTCTCTTTCTGTCTACTGGCCCTCCTTGTTGTGTTTCTTTTTGCTTCTCCTACTCCTTGGCTACCTTTTTTGTAGCCCTTGTATCTACCCTTGTGGTAGGCTTTGCTAGGCTTGGCTTGGTTATTTTCTTTTTTCCTTTTGGTTGTGTAGCAGGTTGTTTCTGTGCTTTCCTCTTCTTGGGTTTTTCCTTAGGTTCTTCCTACTCACCACCTTCTTCTTCTTCAACATCCTCACCCATGCCTTGGATTAATGCTAGTTTCCCTTGCCCTTGTTCATCTTCATCATCATCTACCTCTTCTTCTTCTTCTTCCTCTACCTTAGCTACCCCTTCTCCAAATTTAGCTTTGAGGTTCTTCACCAATTTATCCTTTTTCTTCAATGTAGAGGCTATATTTAACTCCATATCCACTTTAGATCTCACCAAATCAAATCATATAAGCCAAAATGTGGTGCACTCTTATCTACTCTTCTGCTAACAATGTTGTTATGGCTGCAAATGCCTCATCAATGTTGATTTCATAACCAAGAGGTCTTAGCCATGTAACCCTTAGTATGAATGCTTGAATGTAAGTATAATCAATATCCACAAGAAAAAAAACATCATTTACATGCTGCTCAACTAATGAAACAGGTATCCTCAATCTCAATTTCATGGATTTCTTGAAATCTTCAAAATAGTTGGTCATAAGTGTTTCAAAATTTGCCCCCATTTGTTCAATATATTCATTCGCATGGGCTACAATGGTCCTATTTGTTTTCCAGCTAACTTTTCCAAAGGATGGAAATTCATTCTGTAGGTAGAAAAATATACAAATCAAAATTATACTAAATTTACATTGTGCTCCCTTAGTTCTCCTTATAGCTCCTAAGTTCTCATTAATTTGTTGCAATTGCAATTTTGCTACGTCATAGCTATGATTCTTTTTAACTACTTTGTAGCCAACATCTATTGCAATGCATGGGACACTGTTGAGTTTGCTATATTGATAAAACTTATGGGAAATGACTCTAATAGCAAAGTCAACAAGAGGTTCCTTAATAGTTTCTATGGTCATGCCTCTGTTGTTCCATTTGGCTCCTGTATTTTTCTCAATTACTTTCTTAGAGTCACTTCTCAGGGTTTTGGGCCGATCTAGGGTTGGATACCCTGTTACCCTATGAACAATCCTCTTTGATATTTTAATTGGTCCATCTTCTAACCATACAATTTCATCATGAATCCTACTCAACACTATTCTGATCCATTCAATTTTAAAGATAGTGGGGAACTCTAGGGCATGAGTTAAACCCTTCTTCTCAATGATTTGATATTCTTCCTTCAAGATCCCGTTTTCACACAACCTATCATAATCTTCTCTCATCTCCACATCTCCAATGGATCCTATCTTAGAGATATAGCATCTCCTAACATCTTGCACCATTAATACTTTAAAAGGAATTACAGATAGCCAGCTAGGTCATTTTTATATGCAACTTCAGGGATAGGTTGAAAGTTAGGTTGCTTCACTTCATTGGACACTAATTGGACTTAAAACAATTCTTTTTCTTGGGATTTCCTATAATTGGAGGCCATTTCTTCTATCTAGGGTTTAAACATGAAGAAATTTGAAACTGCATAGCTCGATACTAGTATAAATACCTTGAAATCAATGAAACTAAGCTAAATCTCTATTGAAATCTATCCAAATGCTAGATTCTCTGCTTGGAAATAATTTTGCACTCTTCTTCGTCTTTGTTCTTTGTTTGCAATGAGGAAAAATGATTCAAAATTCGATCATATACACTTATTTCATAGCATTTAATGCTTAGTGCATTTACAGCTATCCATTCAACTTCTTAAGCATTTCTACATTACTCGGCTTCCATTACCAACTCAGCTACAACTGATCACTTGGCTTCTACTAACTTTGAGAAACGACTTGACAAAACTTATGAAAACTTGAAATTTTGACTTTGCATCTTTATTTATGTTGATCTCTCCTTTTTAGTACTTGCTTGTCTTGGGACTGATGTATGATAAAGCTTTGTATATCAGTCCCTCATACCTTCTTTTTCTTAGTTGGATGAGGTGTGACCACTTGACCTTTTGGGTGAAGTGATCCCTTCATTGGATGTGTTGCTTCCATCTTTCTTCTTCCATGTTTTTATCATTTCTCCTATGATGTGTTCAACATTTACCTTCTCTTTTCCTTTGTTGAACTCAGAGTTGGGTGCCTTAGACCTTGTTGGACAATTTCTGTTGATATGACCAGTCTTCAAACAACTGAAGCATGTTGTTTGGCTGATCCATCTGTTATAGTTTCCACTAAAATGTGTTCTTATGCAATTTTTTGAGATGTGTCCATATTCTTTACAGTAGTGACAGCTTAGCCTGGTATTGTAGTCCCAAATGTAGTGATTTACATGATTGTTTGACCTTGCTGGTTCATACATAGGCTTTGATCTACACTCAAAAGCTCTATGTCCATACAATTTGTAATTGCTGTAGTGACCTTCAAATCTTGGTGTTCTGATAGTTTTTGTCCTTGGTGTTCAGATAGTTTTTGTCCTGTGGTCATGTGCTTCTTGTCCTTGCTTGTTGCACTTGTGACAGTGACCCATATTTTTGGGTTTGTCATGCTGATGGGTGTTCTTAATCTTGTGTTGCATAAAAATGTAACTAAAGGAAAACACATTAAGCAACTAATGCACATTCCTACATTATCATGCAAAACCTCAAAGTATGAAAGAAAAAAATGTAAATGAACAACATGAAACAAACAAGAGTATTAATGACATCAAAATAGCACTATGCAAACCTCATGAAACCATCAAGTGTAGATGATTTCCTTGCTCATGGGATGTGGTTGCTCACAAGTCCAGCAGCATAACAATAAGGTAGATAGTGCTTCATGAAAATGAGGAGAGGGCTCTCCTTTTATAGGAAAAGGGATGCAATGGACAGCTAAGATCGAATGAAGGATGGAGGGAAAAGATCTCTCAGGATCAATGAGGTGTCCATGAGGTGGAGGCCAAGTAGATTCCATGTGGATTAGGTTTTTGACCATTCAAAGGGGGCAATATGCTCACACATGTGTGAACAACCTTTGATGGTGACATGATCAATGAGGTGTGAGAAGCATGGCTTCTCACACATGTTTGAGACAACTTGATTCTCATGCAAGAGGACAAGTGCACAAGAGGTGTGAGAAGGATGGCTTCTCACACATGTGTGAGACAACTTGACTCTCATGCAAGAGGACAAGTGTGCAAGAGGCATGCAAGACATGAGGGATGAGGGAAGTGTGAACATCTCTCACACATGTGTGAGGATCCCTCACACATGTGTGAGAACACACTTAGGATTAAGAGGAGATTAGCTAGGGTGATTATACAAAGCAAGCATGATTAGGAAGTGGGTTAGTTTAGCATGATGGGTTACGTAGGCTAGTGAGGTTAGGTGAGGGTTAAAGGTAGGAGCCATGTGCTCAAATAGGATTAAATGTAATATTTAATTCCTAGTGGGATTAGGAGGAAATTAATTAAGTAAATGGCATACTTAATTAAAGTGAAAGGGGTTAGATGCAAGTGGGAATAGGTTAGGATTTAAATAAACCTTAGTTTATTTAAATCAAGGTAAGGAAAAAGAAATTAAATAAATGCAAATTTATTTAATTAAGGTAGAGAAATTAAATAAATATCAAATATTTATTTAATTGGTCCAGAACTGGGTTTTGGACAAATTTAGGTGCCTACAATTTGCCCCTCTTTGATACAGCATTAGTAATGTTATATCAAAGAAGAATAAAATATAGTGGCTGGAAGGATAAGACTAGTAGCGTGATGCCCCAGTCATGGAACGATGAGGAAGGATGACGAGGGTGAAAGGGTACATATGACGAGGGTGGACCAGTATGCCCCCTCGAGAGGACATGTGGGTTACGAGAACACAGGTGTTCTCTCAAAATGGAAGGGAGTTATGCTGCAATGGTGTGAACAACCTAAGTTTGATATTGTATTTAACACTATGCACCAAGGTATGAGGAACCAACATGATAATGTGTCAGGTACGTGAAAAAGGGGTCAAATACAACCATATGCCTTATGAAACCATGATATGGAAGACCATGATTCCTGGGGACAATAGGATGCAAAGACCATGATACATGCAAAAAATGCTAATGCATACAAGTAATCAAGCAACCATGCACAAAAGACCAAAAAGAAAACCACCATTTTGCCCCTAGTCAAGTTGAAAACCCATTAATGGATTGATTGATGATGATTGATTAAGGATGGCAAAGCTAATGCTAAGCATAATGCACATCCAAGGATTGGGAAGGATTCATCCCATGATAATGATGTTTGAATATAATAAATGGATTATCAGCTGATTGGGTCAAATGGATGAATTGATTAAAGATTGATGTACAAGATTACAAGATTAGATTGATTGGATTAGTATTGATTGCACAAGCGATTGAAATTTTTTTTGATTTTTTGATTTTATGGCGGATAGAAGAATGAACGTGGATGAGATTGGAAGAATAAATATTGATAGGATGAAGAATGAAAAAAGTAGAATAGAAATCGATGTGAAAGAATTAGAATAATTGAAAATTGATTGAATTAGAGGATGAATGAATTGGATTGAAGTGATTGGAAGAATTAGATTGAATGAATGTGGTATGAATGAATCCATACAATGGATAGAAATGAATTGATCGAATGAATGTGGAAGAGAATGAATAGAATGGAACCAATGACAAGGGAGGGTCAAGGTATGGTAAATGGAGGAAAAGCAACGTGATGTGGTGGATGACAGGAATAGTGAAAGGCTATGAGGGGCCAAATGATAGGGTAGCAAAAAATGTGGAGCCAAGGGTCATGTTTCGAAGGAGTCCAAATGCTCCATACAAAGGATAGGAAAATGGAAAGAGATATGGTGGGAAAGGATGCATGAAAAGGGAAGATGGCATGAAGGCTAGTGTGTGGAGAAAGAGAGGGCATGTGCTCTTCCAAAGCATGTATGAACATTTTGTTATTGTGCCTCTAAGGGTGATTACGAGCATGGGGATGAAAGCGGAATGGATAAGGAAAATGTGAGGGAGGGAGTTTATGAAAAAGGGATGGGTAATAGCATGAAGGATATGGATGAAATGTGGAATATGAAGGGGATGAAATGGTAGGGATAACCAAGATCAAGGACATATGAAAGATGGATGGAAAGTATGTAGGAGTATGGATGGAAAATGGATGAAATGAACATGATAAGAACTATGGAAGGGAAGATATGGATAGCATGTCAAGATCAAATATGTGAAAGTGAATGGAGATAAGGAGAAAGGGACATGGAAAGTGCATATGGATGGATGAAAGGAAAGTGAAAGTCAAGATCAAGGATGGAGAAGGATGATGAATGGTGGATGGAAGCATGGAAGATATGCATGGAAGCTTTGTATGGATGGAGCTTGCCCCCAGTGTAGAGTGCAAGTGGAAGAGGAAAAGTGGATAGATGGAAGGATAAGTGGAAGTGGAAGGCAATGGATACATGATAGGAGAACGAAGGGAGGACTCAAGCATCTATGATATATGGATGGTATACCTTGATATCTTTTTCTTTTTTCTTTTTTTATTTTCAAGGAATTTTTACTATTTGCTCATAGATGTTGGTAGGGTAGGGAAAAGAAGGATGAGGTGGATTAGGGAATGGAGGACAATGACCTATGAAAAAGTTTGGATTAAGGAGGTGGAATGGGTAGGAGGAAGACATGGTTGATGGATGCTAGGTTGGAAGACTTGTGAATGGGTGGATGAAGGAGGTGAAAAGATCATCATTGGCACACACCTTGAAGGGTGATGGAAAGTAGGAAATTGTGGGGGATAGGTAGGAGAAAGTTTGAACTTTGGGATATAAGGACCCAAAATAGATGAAGGAGATGATGGATTTAGGAGTTTGGATTTGGGTATATAATGACCCAAAATGGATTTGGAAAGTGGAAGCGTGGATGGATTATGCATGAGGGAAGCCTTTGGATTAGAAGAATTGGATGGCATTGTGAATCTTTCTTTGAGATTCACTACTACATTAAGTAGCTTTGGTATCCACAAAATTTTTGCATTTTTGATTTTCAACCTTTGTGGCCTTTTGATTTTTCTTTGGATCATATTTGTCTTTTCTTGAACATGTCATTTAGAGGGGACATGTTGATCCTTGGATTTTTGTGGATTTTTTGCTTTATACTCTTTTTCTTTAGCATCCAATGTGCTTCCATTGGCTATGGTAGGGGTGCATGAAGGAGAGCGCATGGATGGTGAACATTGGAAAGGATTCAAGGATGTGTGCTTTTGTTGATCTTGACTAGAACCATGAGGGGATAAAGTGGAAGACATGAATACGGTGGATGGATGTATGTAAGGACCTAAAATGGAAGGAAGGGAGGAAGGATTTGATGATGGAACATAAGGACCTAGAATGGATGGAAGATAAGGACCTAGAATGGACTTGGAAGATGAATGATGGGAAGCTATAGGTTTGGAGGGAGGAATTGTGGGGTTGGAAGGAGTGGAAGGTATACCAACATCTTGAGACATTATTTCTTCAATGGGATACTTAGCATTTTCAACACAAGATGCGAGTCCATGTAGATTATTAGGGCTAATGGTATCTTGAGATGGGGTGGGATCATGAAAGGAGAATGCCAAGGTGCTTTGATCTTGACTGAAAAGAGGATCATGTAGTGGAATGAGTGGATCATGAGATGGAATAGGATCATTGAATGGAGTGGAGGGAATGGAACCATGAGATGGATTGATTTGATCTTGACATGGAGGAATATTAAAGGATGGAGTGGAAGGAATCTCTTCATGAAGTGGAGGATCTATGGAGGCTAACTCTTGAGATAGAGTGGAATCGGTAATGTGTGTGGTACATGGAATGTCTTGATCTTGGTTAGGAAGGGAATCATGAGATGGACTAGGGGGGATAAATAGATCTTGAGGGATAGGGGAAGGATGGGATGGAGACATGCTCAGATCTAGAGGAGAAGAGGCATCTATAGTGACATGCTTTGGAGGAAGAACTTTGGGTGATTGGCTCTCTTTATTTTGTATTTTAAACTTAGCAAAGAGTGATGAGAAATACCCCTTACGAGGTGGGGATGAGGTTTTTGGAGGATGAGGATTATGTGAAGGTTGAACTATGGGAAGGGGATTACATGGAGGGTTGGGGTTGGATGGGACATGAGGACTAGGATCTTCGAAACATGGGGGAAGAGGACACATGGCATGGAAGGTGGCCTCTTGCTGTTGGCTTGCTAAAAGATAATTCCTTAATTGTTCCATTTCCATGGCAAGGGCATTTGTGTTGGAGGAAGTGTGTGGGCTATGAATGGAATTGTATGTAGCGTAAGGATAATGAAGTGGATTTCCCTTGTCAAAGGTAGAAGAATAATGAACATGAGATGGATGAGAGTTGGATATGAAATGTTGATGATGGATTTGAGATGCAGGTTGAATGGGAGGTATAACTCCATATTGTCTTTGAAGATTGTCAACCATTTGATTAAGAAAATTCAAATCCATAGATGTTAGAAGAAGAAAGATGGATGAGGAAGGAAATATGAACTGAGGACTAGGAGCTTTGGACTTTGTGTTGATTTGATTTGAATTGGATTTGACTTGAGATTGATTTGATTGAATTTGATATTGATTGGATTGAATTTGATTTGATTTGATTTGATGTTGATTTGATTTGAATTAGGTTGGATGAGGGTTTGATTTGATTTGATAAAAAAAAGCCCTAACCAAGTGAATGTAAGATTTGAATTAAAGTCCAATGTTCGTGACAATGCTCCTATGACCAAAGTAGAAGATTAGTGAAAGATTGAATTAAAAGAAGACGTGAATGAAATTAAAAAGAGTAATTATGGAGCAATATGTAAATGGATTGAATTAAGAATTGATTAGAAATGAATGAATTTGACAAGGGATTGGATTAGAAGAATGATGATGTGGAGGATTGAATTAAGAATGCATTATGAGATTGGCGGAAGAAATTGGATCTAGATGATGATGAAGCATGACTAGGATGAAGATGAGGAATGCAATTGAATGACGAGGAAATGATTTGGACAAGTGGAAATGATTAAGATGCCAAGCAATGATGTGAATGATGAAGATAATAGATGTATGAGTGTGATGACTATGATGGAAAGAAGAAGTGATATGGAAGTGAGGTGGACAACTTGACTAAGAGGTCTTAAACCAAGACTTGTTTTTGTTGTTTTTGAAATTTCTTTTGATTTTTTTGGATTTGTGAACTTTTATGATTTTTTTGGATTTTTTATGTTTTATGATTTTTATGGGTTTTTATGTTTTAGATGCAAAATATATACAATGAAATATGTACAAGGCAAGTGTGTTTCAAACACTCAAGAACGTCAAACACACCAACAATCCTATAAAGTTTTGACTAGGATGTACAAGGATCAACTAGGGGGTGTCCTCGATATACGCAAGGTACGTGAGGCCCAAATCTGTAGATGGAAGAAAATACTGCCACACAACCAGGGGGACACGGTAACCCAAATCTCCTCCTTCACTTCCCAAAGGTATAAAGTTCTTTGGGGCTTAGCCAAGAGTGACAATATTTTGCTTCCAAGAGAGGTGTCTTTCGATTCACTTCCTGATATTTATACTCTGCCAGAACACTGGAATTGAGGTCGTCCCAAGGGGTGATGAAATCCCCAAGCAGGCCTCCTAAAAAGAAAAACAAGACCACTTATTTCTTGTGCAACCAAGATCACCCGAAGGCACGAGGGGAGAGAATACATAAGTGTCCTTGGGGTTCAAAAAGACACGCGTTTGTTCCAAATGAAACTTTTAGGTTATGTACTCTACTTGAAGACACACATGTTTAAAGCACACAATGTTCTTTCCAATTTGAAATAGTGCCAACGTAAATGAACATGCGAATTTGTCAACAAGAAAGTAAATCAAGTGTGTGCATAAGCAAGATTGCTAAAAATGAAATCAATTTCCCTTAAGGCATTCAAGATTGTGTGAGTTTGTTTTAAGCACCAATTCAAAATGTTTGCTAGTCTAAGCATACATGTCCATTCCCTTAAGGCATTCAAGATTGAAGTTGATTGTTTTAGCATGTGACCATGCATTCAAAGACGAGTGTTTAAGCATACAAGCTCATTTTTGAAATAAAATTAAGGCAAAATCTACAAGAAATATGATTAGTAATAAGATATCCCTGCAAAAACATAAGTTAGTGCATCAAAAATGTAGAGCAAACGTGAAACAACCCTACAATGAAAAGGTTAGCACAAAGTTTGGACTTTGATAAAAAAATAGAGACCTAAACTGCATCAAAATTTTATGAAACCAATATCATCATGACGGGCTTGGAATCAGCTTTCCGGCAATGTTTCATTTTGCAAAAACGGAGTTCGTATGCTCAAGTTATGAGCAAAAAACCAAAGGTTGCTCCTTATGGCTTAAATGGGCATGTGGACTGCTGATGCAATGCTGACATCAGCAACCTGCGAGGTTAAATTTGACGGTTAGGAGAATGGCAAGCAAAATTTTCTTTTCTTTTTGAACGTTTTTGAAAGAGAATGAAATCCCCATAGTTGATTAAAAAAGATAAAAGTTTCCTAATTACATGCTTAATCTAAATAACAATAAAAAACAATTTAAACAAAGAAGAAGTAAAAACAAAGGGATTTTTGTTAAAATGAGTTTGTTGGGTCGGGCGGAGGAAGTATAAGTGCAGGGAGTTAAGGTTGTAGGTCAGCGGAGGCGACAGAAGGTGGCAGTGGCGGAGCGGGTTTGTGTCGAGGCGGTGGGTTGAGGAAAGGGGAGGAGGTGATGTCGAATGAGGGCGTGGTAGCGAGGGTTTCGGGTGTCGCACGAGGTGTAGGGAGCGGCGGAGGGTTTTTGGCCAGCGTCAAGGTAAGTCAAGTGGCACAAATAGTACAGGGGCTAAGCGGCTAAGCGGAGGCAAATTGCGACTGAGCACAGAGCGCGACGAGCGAGCGGGGGGTGGTGCAGCGGCCACGACGGATGAGAGGCTGGGGAGGTGATGGCGGCGTGTTGCAGTCAGGCGGCCGAGGTTACAATGTCGGTGGTGACAGATTGCGAGATGAAGCGGGGAGGATGCGGCGGTGGGGATTGTGGGCCGCATGGTGGAATAGGCGGCGGCAGGGGTTGTTTCAGCAGGGGGTGGCCGCAAGCAGCGGCGCTGCGGGTGGCGGCGGCCGCGAGAGTTGCAGAGTGGGGAGTGGGGTCGCAGTGGGAATTGCCATGGCGGATCACAGGGTTAGCAGTGTGGAGAAGGAGGGGGGGCGGCGCCGGGGAGCGGTCACGGGTGCGGCGCTCGCGGGTGCCACTAGCCTGCCAAAAAGAAACAAAAATGATTTTTTTTATTTTTTTAAAAAAAATTGAATTTTTTTTAATATTTATCCCTCCCACCTTTTTTTTTTTTTTTTTTCTAAGTCTTCCCTCCTATCAATATGTAAATACAAATGATTTTTTTTTTTAATTTTGTATTTTTTATTTTAATTTTTTTTTTTAGATTTTAGATTTTAGATTTAAACTAAACCCCTATATATATATATATATATATGGAAAACAATCTATATAAAAGCAACGTATTAATAAAATAAAGCAAACCCTCCCTTTTTTTTAGATTTTAGATTTTTCCAATAACAAAGAGGATATTCAATGCATATGTAGCCTAAAACTTGAAAACAAAGCAATAAGCAAAATATAACATGTTTTATGTCAAAAAACTTCTCTTATGTCCTCCAAACGTGATGATGGGCTTTATGGCTCGATTATAGGTTCCCCATGAAATTTGACCTCCAAATGCAAGTATTCAACCTACAAGCTTGAACACTCACAAAACGCTCAAAAGCACATTATATCGTTAGTTCGAACCCGTGAAGTGGGTCCCACCAGGCGTGCCAAAAATGTGTTGCATAAAAATGTAACTAAAGGAAAACACATTAAGAAACTAATGCACATTCCTACATTATCATGCAAAACCTCAAAGTATGAAAGAAAACAATGTAAATGAACAACATGAAACAAACAAGAGTATTAATGACATCAAAATAGCACTATGCAAACCTCATGAAACCATCAAGTGTAGATGATTTCCTTGCTCATGGGATGTGGTTGCTCACAAGTCCAGCAACATAACAATAAGGTAGATAGTGCTTCATGAAAATGAGGAGAGGGCTCTCCTTTTATAGGAAAAGGGATGCAATGGACAGCTAAGATCGAATGAAGGATGGAGGGCAAAGATCTCTCAGGATCAATGAGGTGTCCATGAGGTGGAGGCCAAGTAGACTCCATGTGGATTAGGTTTTTGACCATTCAAAGGGGGCAATATGCTCACACATGTGTGAACAACCTTTGATGGTGACATGATCAATGAGGTGTGAGAAGCATGGCTTCTCACACATGTGTGAGACAACTTGATTCTCATGCAAGAGGACAAGTGTGCAAGAGGTGTGAGAAGGATGGCTTCTCACACATGTGTGAGACAACTTGACTCTCATGCAAGAGGACAAGTGTGCAAGAGGCATGCAAGACATGAGGGATGAGGGAAGTGTGAACATCTCTCACACATGTGTGAGGATCCCTCACACATGTGTGAGAACACACTTAGGATTAAGAGGAGATTAGCTAGGGTGATTATGCAAAGCAAGCATGTTTAGGAAGTGGGTTGGTTTAGCATGATGGGTTAGGTACGCTAGTGAGGTTAGGTGAGGGTTAAAGGTAGGAGCCATGTGCTCAAATAGGATTAAATGTAATATTTAATTCCTAGTGGGATTAGGAGGGAATTAATTAAGTAAATGACATACTTAATTAAAGTGAAAGGGGTTAGATGCAAGTGGGAATAGGCAAGGTTTATTTAAATCAAGGTAAGGCAAAAGTAATTAAATAAATGCAAATTTATTTAATTAAGGTAGGGAAATTAAATAAATATTAAATATTTATTTAATTGGTCCGAAACTAGGTTTTCGACAAATTTAGGTGTCTACAACTCCTACACACATTAGAGGTATGTCCCTTTTTACCACAAAAATGACAAGTGGGTTTAGTGTTCTTACCTTTGTCACTTCTTTCTTCTATAGTCTTTGATGACTCTCCTTTTTCAGTGCTTGTGTATCCTAGTCCTGAAGTGTCATTATTGGCTCTTGGTGATTTCAGAAGCTGTTCAAAGTACTTGATGGCCTCATTGGGTTTGTTGAAGCTCTCTGCAATCTCCTTCTCTCTTTTTAGGTCATTTTGTAGTTGTTCATTTTGCATCTTCAGTGTAGAGATCTCAATGTCTTTGACATTTAATTCATGATGTGCATTCATCATCTGACTTAAGGTGTCTAGCTGCATGTTGGGAATTCTTGCAAGCTCAATTAACTTTTCCTCCAATCTATTGGCAAGGTTTCTCTTATCTTCTTCTATTATAACCTTATCTTCAATGGGTCTTTTCTTCTATTTAGTCACTTCAGAAAGCATCATGGCTTGTGATTCTTGTTCAAGCTTGAGATTTATGATCTCTTCTACTTGAGCTCTATTATTCTACATTAGCTCTACTCTTGTTGCATCAAACTCTTTGGAATCTCCATTTGCAAACACTTTTGAGGTGCCAATCTCCTTGTATTATGTATCATTCTTAGCTATGGAAATCTCTCTTCTTCTCTTTAAGGATTTTCTCAGTTCTTCTCTCACTTCTTCCAAATTGTGTAGAATGAGTTGTATATCAATCACCTAATTCCCTATGATCTTCCCAAGTTTGTAGACTTCCATTTCCAGATCTTTTCTCCAAGCTGTAAGGCTTCTCCTTAGAAGAACTTGGCTCTGATACCAATTGTTGGAATTTACAAGTGATGAGATTTACTTCTGAGTGTGGGGGGGGAGGGTGAATAAGAAGTAACAACAACTTAAATTTTCAAACTTTTAACTGAGATCACTCACATGCATCCAACACATCTACTTAACATGAAAATAGATAACACAAGATTTTGGTCACCCAAATACCCTCCAAAATGAGAAGGTAAAACTAGGGTGGGGATGACACCCACAAATTATCACAACAATATGTAATTGTTTAAAGTTACAAAGTTTGACCACTTCCAATGGTCTACCCTATATAAGGCCTACCCTATTAAAGGCTTTCCACCCTGTTAAAAGTGACCTAGTTAGAGGATTTACAAAAACTCACTTAGAATGTTACCCTGTTAAAGGATTTATCACCTTGTTAAAGGTTTACAACATGCCTACTACACCAACCTATCTCCATAGAATTTTCATTCCAAATACAATGGATAGAAATTATTAGAATGTGTTAACCTAATAACTTATAATCTTCAATTGTTGATTCTAGATCCTTGTTTTGCTCAATCTGATCTGATCCGTCCTGATCTAATAACTCTATGTTCATAATGCTTATGTTCTATTATGATCAACTTGATTCTGCAATGTTCCTCTTCCTTTTTTAAGTCTTTACACCCCTTCTAACTTCGCTAGCATTCTCCCATACATTCCATACAACTTGTACACACACAAATTATGGGGTTTCAACCTCCTTATAAAGGCTTTGAAGACTTAGGATTAGGTATGAATCTACGATTGATATTAATCCATCTTTCCCACTCAAATCCTTTCACTTTTCCTATTGGTTGCATGCTTTCTCCATTTTCTAATTGGCTGCATGCTGATTGCATAGGGAATGTAATAGATTTGATCTTATCTTTTAGATCCTTCAAGATTCATCTTGAGTCGGCTCAAAAATGGTTTACATCTAAGTTTGTGAAGGTACAAATTCATATGTTGATTCTATGTTACTCGGCACTTACTAATTGTTGATGGTCAACACATACAGGAATTATGTCTTGCTTAGCTCCTATAGTAATTTTGTCTCGCTTGGCATCTATACTTTACTCAACACCTATGGTGACTCAGCATCACTTATCACTCAACACTTGATACTTGCTCGGCACCTAAAGTTCACTCAGTACCTATTGAATTTTTAACTCAACACATACTATAGCTCGACATCTGTATTATACTCAGCATCAACTTTGAAATTGGTTAAGTGTGTTGAAACTCAATTGTCAAAACCATTCTGAGACCAACACTTTTGGGGTTGAAGTTATGATTGTACTTCATGATTATGTTGAGCATAATCATTATTTAGGAATCTAGACTATAAAATCAATCAGCTTATAAATAATCAAGGTTTAATTGTAAGAAATGATGGTGTCTAATGATAGATACTACATATAGAATATAACTAATACCTAATGATATATTATATTAATCTAAGTCAATAAAATAATAATAATGTGATATTAAAACAAATAAAAATAGTTATCTAACTTAAGAGTGTGTAGAAAGCCTTCAAACATCAATATTGTTTATAGAATATAATCCAACAATAGAAAATAAGAGTAGGGGAGTTGTTATTGTGAAGTAATGAGCCCCAATTAGACAAGAGCACTCATATTCTCTATCTAATGCATATGATTTATTGTAATCTTTGTATAGAAACACATTATATTATAATCATAGGATCACTAATATAATTGATTAATTAATAATTATTGATCAATATAACTAAATTGTAGTCATTAATATTAATTAATATTAGTATCACCTATTAATAGTTAAACAACCAAAGTAACTTATAATAGTCAACCAAGACTTTGGATAATTTAGTCTAAGTGTTGTGTCACAACCTATGACCGATTAAAAAAATATAAATCAAGGATGGGATCAATGTGAAACAAACACGAATGGGATCAAACAATGAATATTAGGAAATGACATCAATCTGAAATGCATATATTATATACAAAAAATATGAACTGGAGTAGGAACTAAGTATGGAAATTCCCATAACATAAAAGAGCTAGGGAATATAAGAGGCAAGAATGGGAGTTATCACCAAAGACATGATTAGATATTCCACCCAAAAGCTATGCAAAAAATTAGATTTAAAGATCGATATGAAAACTAAGGAAAGTGCATGTTTTATGGGAGAAAGAAATGCTCAAATATTAAGCACCAAAAGGGAGAAATAAGAGGAGTTTGGAAATATTAAGGTGGAAATATAAGGATTAAAAGCCATTAGTATAATGTAATCCATAAAAAAGGTAATGTGATAAAAATGAAGGATAATTAATATAAGAAGAATACCTTCCAACATACTATTAATATGCAAAATATTAAAGTTAATAAATGCCAATGAAGTAATAAGAGTATAAGGGAAGAAAGTTGTCATTTCATTAGAAAAAAATCTATAGTATTAATATGTTTCAAGTATATATGAAATAACTATTTTCTATATATGTATACTTTATTTGGGAATAAATACAACATGCATATAATTTCAAGTGTAAACCATTCATAAAATAAATCATTCTAAAATATTAAATTACAAAATTGAAGTATATCCAAAAGGGGTCATTACAAAATGACTTGACAATAATTAGTTAAATAACTTTTAGTTTAAATTAGACAATTATAACTAATCATTTCAATGTTAGAAAGACAACATAGAAAATAATAATTTTTGTAGTCAAATGAGCTTTATTTATATTTATAAAAAACTAAATTGGTTGTAATAAAGTATGATGTTTGTGTTTCCATTGGATCGTTAGTATCTCTAAAATATATGATAAAAAATTTACACACACATATAGGGAGATAGATATGGATATAGAGAAATATAGAGAGGGGTGCAATGGAGATGGAGTGAATGAGAGAGGAGGGAGGGAATGACATAAATAAATAGAGATATATGAGATGAAGACAAATAAAAAAGTGATAAGAAGAGTCAGAGCAAGTAGAGATAGATGTAGCTAGAGCTATAGAGATGGAAAGAGCTGGAGATAGATAAATAGTTATAGAGAGGTAGATAGAGTTATAGAAAGAGATGGAGAAATAGACATGGAGTTATTCACAAAGAGTAATGTCATTTTCCTCTATTTACTTCTCTCTTCTTTATATATTTTTTTGTAATTGACCTTCACTATATATTCAACATATCTATTGCACACCAAAATACAATTGTCAGTAATTATAAAGAAGAGTTTATGAAAGAGGAAGAGGTAGACAATATATGGATGGTGAGATAGATTGATAGATAGAAAAGAATATATAGAGATGATGAGAAGGGGAAAAGGACAAAAGGACAAATACTTAATTGAATTTTCATATCTTTTGGACATACCCATTGCACACTAGTCATAAATTGTAGAACTCTTGGAAAAACTAGTATTGAAAAGAACATGGAGAATAATTTGAATAGTTGATAAGTAGGAATTATTAAAATACCTTCATTCATTTAGAGTAATAAACATTTGAGGGTGGAGGGAAGTACTAATAAACTTGAGACTATCAAATCAAATCATACGCAGATCCAAAATGTTTGCTATTGTCAAAGGGCCCTTGGTCTACTAGTGAAGTTGAATATTCACAAAGCGCCCACTAGGGATCAAGTCTTACAAAGTTCAAGACTCCCAACATAAAAAAAGAGATGAAGTTTGATTGTACCGCAAGAAGAATTGGTGGAATGAATACCCCTCAAACCTTAGGGCTCGTCTGGTTGTTGGAATATGAGTTGGGAATTGGAATTTGGAATTCTAGATTTGGAATTGTGAAACTTGAAATCCAGATTATGATTTTGAGAATTCGATTTGGGAATGTTTGGTTCACCAAGAATTCATTATGAAGATACACATTCCTCTGTTTGGTTGCACATTTCTAGAATTGGAATAACAATCTGAATAAGCATATTATTTATTATTTATTTTTTAACATGAATAAAATATGTTTTTAACATATATATATTTATGTGTGTGTGTGTGTGTGTGTGTGTGTGTGTGTGTGTGTGTGTGTAGATATATATTAATGTGATTTAAATATACCTTAAATTATATGATTTTAAATGTATTTATTTATCGTTATCTAAATTCATAATTATTGCATGATAAGAAGAAATTAGGAAAAATAGATACCATCTAAATGTTGTTTCATGTTATACATATCATCCCATCTAATACAAAAACCTGAGATAACAATATCAAACAACAAATGATAAGTATTTATGAAGGTGCTCAAAAACATTTTCCCATATTTTTAATGTTGTCTAGATGAGGATCTACTCAACTTTCATATCTCCTATTGTAGATTTTTATGTTGTAAAAGAAAAGCTTAGGGTAGGAGTATACAAGCCCAAAATAATCTACTCATGTTATGTTATGCTTGCATTTAACATGGACTTAGATGCTTATATCTAGTTTAAAATGTGGATTTATGATAACTTCGGTCCTAAGTTAAAAATATGGATTTATGATAACTTAGGTCCTAAGTTATCCATTTATGCAATCCTGCATGATGGAGAAGTTTTGATCTTGGAGCTAGAGAACTCAATAAAAAAAGAGGTGATGCTCGGTTGTTATTGGGCGGTTCCTAGATGTAGTGTTGCTCGAGGGGCTCAATCTCTAAAGGAGCTTAGTGCAAACTATTTCTCAACAAGCACTATGTTTCTCATCTTATACTGCATTGCTTGGCTTATTCTGCATTACTTAGCATGTGTTGGGAGCTCAATATGTACTATTTCTCTGTGATGCTTGTGGTTTTGCTAATGCTTGACAATGTGGCTTGTTGAATAGAGTTCCTATGGATTTGGATCAATTGACTTGGTGTATTTAATGTGTAAGGAGTTTGATCGTGATGTGGATTGATCATGAGAGTTTGTGTGGACCTTTTTGGGTCATGTTTATTTTTCCTAGGTGTATTTAATGGGTGTTGTAAGCCTTCTAAGTCATTTGGTATTTATATATGTTGTAGGCCAAATTGTGGCTTAAATATGTATTTAATCTAAAGGTTTATTTATTTTATAACTTGCTAGGCTGACTTGTGGCCTATTTGGGTATAAGTAGAGGGTCTTGTGGAGTCTTGAGTCAAAATTCATCTAACATGGAGATGAGGGAGTAGCTAAGAAGGAGCTAAGTGTAGTAGAGCTAGTAGTTGCAGCTTGGGAAACAAGGAGATTGCTTGGTGGCATGTGAGAAAATGTTTGGATCTCACTAGAGTTTACTACTAGAGTGTTTTTGTGTTACAGATCTAGACTAGCTAGGGTTTGAGTTGGATCTAGAGGGATCTTGCAAAACTAATACTTTCTTTGTATTTGGTCGTAACTGGGAAGGCCTTATAGCTTGACACATTTCATGTATTAGTTGATTTATGAATATAGAGTTCTGTTTGGTATAAGATCTTGTATCTTGTGTTGTGCTTCTACTATGTGGTTATTTGCTAGGAATTGGATCACCTCTATTGGGGGTTCATTTAGTTTTGCACTACATCAGGTGATATCAGAGCAAAGGTTTGATCTAGTTGAAGATTTTTTACATAGGGTTTACAAAGATCTTGGAAGATGCCTCAAAGAATATCCAACCCTAGGGAAATTGAAGATCTTTGTGATGTTTTGGAAACAAGGGTCTTAGAGAAGGTTTAAACAAATTTTAGATCAGAGATGGAGTTGATGAAGAATGAGATCATGAAGGCTATAGCTGGTGTACCTCAGCATGTGGGTACTAAAGATGGTTATGAGGAATTCATTGAAGACTTTGAAATTTCTAGATCTAGTGGTGAAGACATAACTTATCAAGTTGAGAGATCTGTAAAAGATGGAGCTAGTCAATTGGATAGATTTGACACTCAATTGAAGATGAAACATATGATGGATGTGTCTAATTTCTTAGGTACTTTTAATTCTAAAGACTTGATTGATTAGATTGGTGAGATGGAAGACTACTTTGAGTTAGGACATTGGTGATCAACTTAGAGTAAGGTTGGCACAAACTAAGTTGAAGGGACATACTACTTTATGGTGGAAAGAATTGCAAAGAGATGGAGAAGAAGAAGGTGAAATGAAAATCATTTCTTGAAGATTGATGGTGATTAATTTGAAGGCTAAGTTCATTCTTGTTAATTATGAACTTGATTTGTTTAAGAGGTTGAATAATTTGAAAGAAAAGGATGTGTCTATCAAAGATTATATGAAGGAGTTCTACAAGTTGACTACTCGATCTAGACATGGAGAACTTTCTAAGAAGAAGGTGGCTTCATATATTAATGGTTTGAGATCCAATATTCAAGATGAGATTGGTATGTTGAATTTTTCTTTAGTTGAAGATTCTTATCAGTATGTTTAGAGGGAAAAAGAGAATTTGAAGAGAAGACATCAAGGTAATTCTTGACAAAAGGAAAAGAAGGAACATTCTGAGAAGGATAAATAGATTGCAGAAGATGAACCAAAACCTATTGAGTCGAGGAATAGGATAGGTAAGGTTACCTTTAAAGGTATTTGTTTTTGTTATGGTGAAGAAGGACATAGAGCTTATGAATGTTCCCAAAAGGCTAGTAATAGAAGAGTTGTTGTTGTAAATGAGATTGAAGACTCGGTCAATGAACCTAGGAGGGAAGGAGAGAACTTGTTGGCTCAGCGAGCACTATTTGGTAAAAGGGTATTGGAACCTATTGGATACAATTGTTCAATTGTGTGTTGTCTTTGATGTTACACAAATTTCATATCAGTTATCAGATAGAGTCTACCAAGCCTAGTTGGTCAACAAGGTAATTCTCAGTATCTACCGAGCTCAGTTTGTCGGCAAGGCAATTCTCAGTATCTATTGAGCTCAATTTGTCAGCAAAGCAAATTATAAAGTCTACTAAGCATTCCTAAAAGTTACTTTGTGGAAATAGTTTCTATCGAGCTCACTTAGGTGTCGAAGGTTTCTCTGGCAGAAGTCAATTTCTATCAAGCTCACAAGGTCAACAAAGGAAAGTCAGTGTTTATCAAGTTCACTCGGTCTTGAAAGGATTTTGTAGAGTTTGCAGTGTTCACCGAGCTTTAGTTGGTTAACACTGGAAATTATTTCTAGAGTAGCATCTACTGAGTAGGGTCGGCCAATGAAGGATTTCATTATTTTAAGAAATAAAGTTTAATTGTCTCATGTAATGAATGTAGCTGATTGATGTAATGATTATTGGTAGTTGTAACTTGTAAATGAGCTAACTAGATAATTTGTAAGGTATAAATAAAAGGTTAAGTTGTGAATTCAAAAGTATGGATGAATGAGCGAGCATGCAAGTTTATTGAGGAAGGTGTGAGAGAATTTTGAAGAAGGATCAGATATCCTTGAGGAGTAGCAAAGTTGTATTCGATCAGTGAGGATCTAGTGAAGTAGAACTGAGATCTATATCAGCAAATTTAGTTGCATCTCATTTAGGTCAACTCATTGTTACTTTCTCACAATTGTAGCAGTGATTTCCAAATCTCTTAACAGAGTTGGTTTAACACCCATTTTGTAAATCCTCTAACAAGGTGGACAGTTCTATTGAATTGTTCTAAAGTACTCTAGCAAGGCCACTCCTAGCAGGGTGATTAAATCCTTTAACAAGGTCACACTTAACAGTGTGTTTTGTAACCTTTAACAGGGTTGTCTCCTAATAGGGCTCACTTCAAAAGAGTGAAAATTGGTAGCTAGTTACTTGGTGGTTTTTTCCATATTGGGTTTCCACATTAAATCTGGTGTCTCTTGTGTTCATGTTATTTCTTTTATGTGTGCATGTTAAATCTTTGTGAATACTTAGAGATTAGTAATAAGTTACAATACATCTATCGAGTTACAACATTTTTGTGTGTGGCTACTGAGTGATAATAGTAACTAGTTTTATAAGACATCTAAGGGATCTATGGATTTGTGTTTGTGGTAACTAATTCACCCCCCCCCCCCCCCCCCCCCCCCTCAGTTACTCCATCTATATTTCCAATAGAACCTTATCAAAAGAGTAATTTGTTTAGGACTCATTGTAAATCTATAATGCGATTGTGGATGGTGGTAGTGCTAATAACCTTGTTTCATAGGAGATGGCTCATAAACTTGATTTGAAGAGAGTGAGATATCATTGTCCTTATAGGATTGATTGTTTACAAGATGATCATGCTTTGGATGTGAGGGAGCAATGCCTTATTGAATTTTAGATTTGGGCAACATAAGGACTAGGTGTTGTGTGATATTGTAGACATGAGTAGTTGTCACATATTGCTTAGTAGACCTTGGTAGTATGATTGCATGGATATGCATTATTGTGTCAAGAATTTGATTATCATTAAGAAAGGTGGCAGGAAGCATTCCTTGGTTCCTTTGTAGAATGAAGAACTCGGTAGAAGGAACCTAAGTATTGGTAGCCAAGTTGAGTTGAAGGATTATGAGGGGGTTAGAGATTAGTGTAGTAAGTAAACCTATGGAACATCGAGGATGGATGTGAAGAAGTAGAGAAAATAGTTGTTTGTTGCTGGAAAGGATTGGAAGAAGTGGAACAAGGGAAAGAGCATGTGAGTTGATAACTTGGAGGATATGTATACGAAGGACCAATTCATAATTTATGTGTTGATTCATGCAAGATGTTCTTCTGGTTCCTAAGAACATCTTTTTGCACTTGGGGTGTCTGACGTAGGAGCATCCTAGGGAAGTTGGAAAACCTACATGATGGAGTGGTTTTGATCTTGGAGTTGGAGAACTCAATCAAAGAAGAGGCGATGCTCGATCATTATTAGGTAGATTAGTGTTGGTTGAGAGGCTCAGTCTCTGAAGGAGCTTAGTGCAAATTATTTCTCGGCAAGAACTATGTTGGTCAACTTATACTGCATTACTCGACTTATTCTACATTGCTCAACATGTGTTGGGAGTCCAACATGTATTGTTGCTCAATGATGCTTGTGGTTTTGGTGACACTCAATAGTGTGGCTTGCTGAATAGAGTTCCTACAGATTTGGATCAATTGACTTAGTGCATTTAATGCATGACAAGTGTCATCATGATGTGGAGCAATTGTGGGAGATTGTTTGGACCTATTTGGGTCTTGGTTATTTGTCCTAGGTGTATTTAATGGGTGTTGTAAGTCTTCTAAAGAATTTGGTATTCAATAACTATTATAGGCCAACTTGTGGTTAAATATGTATTTAATGTAAGGGTTTATTTAATTTGTAACTTGCTAGTCTGAGTTATGGCCTAGTTGGGTATAAGTAGAGGTTATTGTGGAGTCTTGAGTCAAAATTCATCCAACATGGAGAAGAGGGAGTAGCTAAGAAGGATAAAATTCTACCAAAGCTAGTAGTTGTGGCTTGGGAAACAAGGAAATTGCTTGGTAGCCTACGAGCACAATTTTTGATCTCACTAGAGGTTTCTACAAAGTGTTTTTGTGTTACAAATATGGATTAGCTAGGGTTTGGGTCGTATCTTGAGAGAAATGGCAGAACTATTACTGGCTTGTATTTGGCTATAACTGAGAAGGCCTTACAACCCAACACATTACATATAATTAGTTGATTTATGGATAATGAGTTGTGTTTGTTATATGATCTTGTATCTTGTGTTGTGTTTCCGCCATGTAGTTATTGTTGAGATCTGATTGAAAAGATCATTGTTGAAAGAGATTATTGAAAGAGAGAGATTGTTGAAGTAGAAAATGTGTTTTAATCATTGTTTTTTCACTGATGTCAAACCTGCTATTTTTCTAGTAAGACAATTTCTTATAAGATTCAAGTACTATCACTTAGTTGATTGATGAAGAGGATTTGATCAATAAGATGTAATAATAGCACCTAGAGAAAAGGTTGAGTTGTGACTATGTAATGAAGTACTAGGATCAATTAAGACAATGATGACATGATGTATTGATAATCTACTTGAGGTTACAAAGGTTGGTTACACTTAGAAACTTTAGAAGAACAAGTTACACAAAGACTATATTCTAAGCTTGACCGAGTTGTTAGTAGGTGTCAAGAAAAGTTAGTGGAAGCTGAGCAAAAAATTAGTTGGAGCCGAGTGAAAGAAAATTCTAGTACATGTCGAGTAAAACAGTTGATGTTGAGCAACATAATATGTGTCAAGTATCGATAAACTTTAGTTGATGTCGAAAGAATTCATAATTGATGTCGAGTAATGCAGTATGTGTCGAGCATTAGAAGATTGATAATGTTGAGTTGTTGCATTATTTGAAAGATCAAAGATTCACTGAATTTGAGCCGACAAGTTTGTTTTCTTGAAGTTTGTGAACTAGGTGGATGATAAGGTTGATGAGCTAGTAGCACAAAATTTGAGGTAAATCGTTTCTAGGTGAATTCAAATGGATTTTAGGAGAAGTTTCTATGAGAAAGATGGAATATGAGGTAGATACATTGTATCCTACCTAATCTGTCCAAACCATAAAATGGACGATGGAAAATGGAAAAGTATTTTAATTTCCTATTTATAGGAATATCTGGTCATGAAGAAAAAAAGAGAGAAGACAAGAAAAAGAATAGAGAAAAGAAGGAAGATAGGAAGTCAAGGACTCTACTTCATCAAGTGACCTAAAAGGTGATTGCATTGGTGTGCTAAGCAAGAAGGCTTAAGAAGATATATACTTGAAGGGTGAACAAGCTATCAAAACTACAAAGTATGAATGCCAAGAAGAATTAAGGACTGAATAGTGATCTATAATCTACAAAAGAAGTTGTAAGTTATATCAAATCAAATCTCTACTGTTACTCTTGAACAATTGTATTAGTTTAGGGTAAATCCTTTGGATTAAGGTTGACCTAATAGTCATTTGAAAATCCTTTAACCGGGTGGCATTCCAAGTGAGTGGCCTAAAGTCCTCTAACAAGGCTCACTTTTAATAGGGTGATTGAAATCCCTTAGCTGGGTCACATTTAATAGTGTGTGTTGTAACCTTTAACAAGGTTGGCCTTTCACAAGCATCACTTTAGAAGAGTGAAAAGAAGTAGCATGTTATCAGTGGTTTTTCCCAAATTGGGTTTCCACATTTAATCATTGTGTCAAGTGTGTTGATGAATCTTTTATGTTTCGTGTTTACATTTCTACAAGTTGATTTAATAGTAACCTACAAGTTTTAGTGATTGCTTGGATGCATGCACAGCTATGAATGTTTTATTAATTTACTAAGTTAAGTGAAAAGTTTTATTTGTATATCTAGACCTTGAATGACTAATTCACCACCCCCCTACCCCCCTTAGTTATTCTAAAAAATTCTAACAATTGGTATCAGAGTCATCTGCTAAAGAGGACTAGTTTAAAGGTACTAGAAGCAAAAAGATCAAGATGTAAAAAAGAGAAGTATCCAAGCTTAACAGAGACAACTTTCCTGCATGGAAAAGTTTGATGAAGCTGCACCTTGGAGGAATAGGAGATCATGCACAATCCACCATCTTAGTGGAACATGTTGATCCTACTGGAGTTCCAACTACTAAAGATATGAAGAAGAAGAAAGAAAACAATCAGGTGATGTTGGAGATTGGCTCTACCCTAAGTTATGTAGAATTTGATGATATCAAAGGGTGTGACACTGAAAATAAAATGTTGGATACCCTACACGCTATCTATGGAGGAGACAAAAATGTTCAAAGAGCCAAATCTAAGAGCCTCAGAGGTAAATTTGATGACATGAGAATGGAAGAAGGTGAGAATATTGCTCAATATGTTGCTAGGATAAAATAAGTTGTTAATGCAATAAGAGGAGCTACTGGTCATATAGATGATATTATTTTAAGCAAAGTATTAAGAACACTACTGCCTATTTATGCTATTAGAGTATCTACAATCCAAGAATTGAGATGTATTCTAGGAAATAATCTAACTCTTGAAGATCTGGTAGGTAGACTCACTACTTTTGAGCTATCTAATTTTGATAATTACAAACCAAAGAGTCTTGAATCTGCTTTCAAGGCTAAGTTGTTATTCAAAGATTTTGATGAGAAGAAGCATAAGAAGAAAAGAAAGATAAAACATGTGTCTAGTGATAGTGATACATATGAAGAAGATGTTGAACAATTGGAAGCACTACTGGCAAGAAGATTCCACAGAGGAAAAGGCAAGTATAAAGGTAAGTTACCTATCATTTGTTTTAATTGCAATGAGATTGGTCATGTTGCTGCTAGATGTCTAGAGAAGAAAAATTACAAAGGAAGTGATAAATATAAAGGTAGAAGAAATGAAGACAACAAGGATTGCAAAGAAAAAGGCAAGAATTGCTACATTCCTGAAGAAGACAATTCTGATGAACATGATGATGAAGTAGTTTATGTTGCAATAAATGATGAATCTAATGAAGATGAGGCAACTGCACTTGTGACTTGTGTGAAAATAAATGATAGATGGATCATTGATAGTGGATGCTCACATCACATGACAAGAGATAAAATTAAGTTTGTTACCTTAAACTATTATGATATAAATAGTGTAAGATTTGGTAATGATGCACCATGTTTGATAAAAGGAAAAAGATCCATCAAACTCACAAATAAGATCCCATGTGATAATTCTTACTATGTTGAAAGACTAAATTATAATCTATTGAGTGTGTCACAACTAAACAATTTGGGATGCAAGGTTGAATTCGAAAACAAGATAGCTAAGATATATGATACAAATGGGAAACTAATTGGAAAAGGTGATCGAACTAGAAGTAATTTATTTTATCTTGATATAGAGGATGCTACTTGTCTTGTTATAAAATTTGATGATGTATGACTATGGCACAAAATTTTATGTCATGTTAACTTTGATAACTTGATTAGTATTAGTAACATGAAGAAAGTTAGAGGTTTGCCCGAGTTGAAAAAGCTTGATAATGTAATATGCAAACAATGTATGCTAGGAAAAATGACAAAGTCAAGTTTCAAGAGCAAAACTTATACCTCTAAAGAGATACTAGAGATTGTTCATACCAACTTGTGTGAACCAATTGAAGTGTAAAGCTACAAGGGAGACAAGTACATAATTTTATTGTAGATGATTATTCTAGAATGATGACAACCATATTTCTAAAATAAAAATTTGATTTTTTTCAAATGTTTAAGTGGTTTTTGGCAAGAGTTGAGAAAGAAATAGGTAAAAGTATGAAATGTTTGAGATCAGACAGAGGAGGAGAATTCACATCAAATGAGTTTAAAATATTCTATAATGATAGAGGAATCAAAAGACAAACATCTACACCTAGAACCCCTCTACAAATTGGAATTGTTGAAAAGAAACAAGTCAATAATGGACTGTGCTAGGACACTCATGATAGAAAAGAATGTTGCTTTGAAATATTGGAGAGAAGCCATAAGCACAACCATCTATACCCTAAACCATGTGCAAATCAAGAAAGGTACTCATTCAACACCTTTTGAACTATGGTATGGATACTCACCCAATGTAAAATACTTTAAGGTATTTGGGAGCAAATGTTACATTCTTAAAGATGTTAGAAATGGTAAGCTTGATGCAAAAAGTAAAGAAGGTATATTCTTTGGATACTCCACAAGAAGTAAAGCATACAAGTGTTTGAATACTAACACTAACAAAATTGTGGAAAGTGCAAATGTGAATTTTGATGAATATAAAGAAGTACATGATGTTGAACCCATGAAAAATCTAGAAGAATACAAATCATTTGTATACTTTTATGAAGGAATGCTTGTTGAAGAAGAAGTTGCAAATCAAGTTGGAAACCAACACCAATTTTTAGTAACTATTGAGTCACATCCTGTGAATGTTGAGTTGAACTCAAGGACCGAGATGCATTCAGATGCTGAGTTACAATATGAAGGAGTTGCACATTATGATTCTGAGGATAGTGTACATGAAAAATGTTGAGATACTTGACAGAAATATACACAATGACTCTGATGTTGAAAGAAAAAATGAAAAAATAAGTGCTGAGCCAAGATTGTCCAAATATGTCAGAAGACACCATCCTGCTGATCAAATCATTGGAAACAAAGATGTTAGGCCAATTACAAGAAATAGATTGAGAAGTGAATCATGTTTGCTAAGCATGAAAGAACCCAAGGTAGTAAAATATGCATTAGAAGATGTTGACTAGTGTAAAACCATGAAAGAGGAGATTAAAAAAATAGAGAAGAACAAAACAACATGGAGTTTAGTTCCTAGACTAGAAGAAAAAAATGTGATTGGCACCAAGTGGGTATTTAGAAATAAGCTAGATGAAAATGGTGAAATCACAAGGAACAAAGCAAGACTAGTTTGCAAAGGATATGCACAAGAGGAAGGTATTAACTATGGAGAGACATTTTCCCTTGTTGCAAGATTGGAAGGAGTAAGAACTCTACTTGCTTATGCTACATACAAAGGATTCAAAGTTTATCAAATGGATGTTAAATTTGCATTTCTGAATGGCATATTAGAAGAAGAATTTTACATAGAGCAATCAAAAGGATTTTTTGATGATAAAAATAAGATTATGGTATGTAGATTGCACAAAGCTCTGTATGGTTTGAAACAAGCACTAAGAGCATGGTATGAAAGACTTCATAAGTATCTTGTGAAGATTGGATTTGAAAGAATTGATGATTTAAAAAACTATACATAAAGACAGAAAAAGGTAAAGGTATTTTGTTATCTAAATTTTTTGTTGATGATATAATATTTGGAGGTCAAGATGCTTTATGTAAGGCTTTTGCAAATCAAATGAAACATGAATTTGAAATGTCAATGTTTGGAGAGATCACATTCTTTGTGGGATTGTAGGTATATCAGCTAAAATATGGTATATTTATCACTCAGTCAAAGTACATTAAGGAAATGTTGAAAACTTTTAGACTAGAAAATTCAAAATTGGTAAGTACACCTATGGTGATAGGACACAAACTGTCAAAGAATGATGATTCTGTTGAAGTGAATCAAACACAGTACAAGTCTATGATTGGAAAGTTACAATATGTTGTACATAGAAAACCTAATATTGCATTATCTTGTATGGCTAGTTGCAAGATTCTTTGCAAATCCAATGGAGAATCATTTAATGGATGTGAAAAGAATAATGAGATACTTGAAAGGAACAAAAGAGTTTAGCCTATACTACAAGAAGAATGAAAAGTTTGATTTGAGAGCCTACACTGATGCTAACTGGGTTGGCAACATAGATGACATAGAGAGCACCAGTGGAGGAGAACTTTTCTTAGACAAGAGACTGGTTACATGGACTAGTAAGAAACAAAGTTGCACCTCACAGTCTACTGTTGAAGCTGAATATGTTGTTGCTACTATAAACTGCACAAACATTGTATGGATCAAGTAACAACTCAAAGGAATGAAGAAATAATAGAACCGGTGATAATTTATTATGATAACATAAGTGCTATCAATATATCAAAGAATCTAGTGGTGCACACCAAGATAAATTACTTGAGAGAGCTAGTTCAAGATAAAGAGGTGAAGATGGAGTATGTTAATACAAAGGAGAAAATTGTCGATATCTTCACAAAACCATTACCTAAGGATGCTCATGAATATCTAAGAGGTAAATTAGGGGTGATACCCCTATCAAAGGCTATCTAAGTAACAAGAGGATTGCCTTACATCAAACAAACTGATTGCCAAATATCACAAAAATGATGCAGAGTATCTTACTTTAGGTGTTGCATGAAGTAATGAAAATGTTGAAACATCAAAAGAGTCACAAACAAGGTGATAGAGGGAGAAACTAGAGATACTACAAAACTCTATATCTACATGTTAAGATGAAAAGATGATATGTCTTTGGCATTGTTGTCAAAGAGGGAGAAAGAGCATTAAATTGATCGTCATCATAGGGAGTTACAAGAGGTATTCTATTGATTAGAAGGGAGAAAATATATTAGAGGAAGATATCTAGAGATATCAAGAGATTGCTATCTTAGAGGGAGTTAATTGATGTTGTTGTTGAAGAAGGAGAACTCTTAATATACCTAGTAAGAGAGAGTTACTAAAAGAAACTCATACAGAGTCACAAGAAAGAATTTTGTAACTTAATAAGAAGATGGAAGTTGTTGATAGAGGGAGAAATTTTGATACAAGTTTTCTTTTTGGTATTGTCTTACTGTTTTAACTTAGTCAGTTTGGTTGAACAAAGTGTTTTACCACTCAAGTGATTTGGTTGATCAGTTTGGTTTTTCACCAATGCCAAAGAGGGAGATTGTTGAGATATGATTGAAAAGATCATTGCTGAAAGAGATTATTGAAAGAGGGAGATTGTTGAAGCAGAAAATGTGTTTCAATCATTATTTTTTCACTAATGTCAAACCTATTATTTTACTAGTAAAACAATTTCTTATAAGATTCAAGTACTATAACTTAGTTGATTGATGAAGAGGATTTGATCAATAAGATGTAACAATAGCACCTAGAGGAAAGGTTGAGTTATGATTATGTAATGAAGTACAAGCATTAGTTAAGATAATGATGACATGATGTATTGATAATCTACTTGAGGTTACAAAGGTTGGTTACACTTAGAAACTTTAGAATAACAAGTTACATGAAGATAGCTTGACTGAGTTGTTAGTAGGTGTCGAGCAAAGTTAGTGCAAGATGAGTATAAAATTAGTTTGAGCTTAGTAAAAGAAAATTCTAGTTTATGTTGAGTAAAATAGTTGATGCCAAGCAACACAGTATGCGTCGAGCATTAGTAAACTTTAGTTGATGCCAAGTGAATTTACAATTGATGTTTAGCAATGCAATATGTGACGAGCATCAGAAGATTGATAATGTTGAGCTACTGCATTATTTGAAAGATCAAAGATTTGTCGAATCTGAGTTGACAAGTTTATTTTCTTGAAGTTTGTGAACCAGGTGGAAGATAAGGTTGATGAGCTTGTGGCACAAAATTTGAGTTTAACTATTTCTAGGCGAATTCAAATGGATTCTAGGAGAAATTTCCAGAAGAAAGATGGAATATGAGGTAGATACATTGTATCCTACCTAATCCGTCCAAACCCTAAAATGGACGATGGAAAACATAAAAGTATCTTAATTTCCTATTTATAGGAATGTTTGGTCATGAAGAAAAAAAGAGAGAAGACAAGAAAAAAAATAGAGAAAAGAAGGAAGACAGGAAGTCAAGGACTCTGCTTCATCAAGTGACCTAAAAGGTGATTGCATCAGCGTGCTAAGCAAGAAGGCTTAAGGAGATATATGCTTGAAGGGTGAACAAGCTGCTAGAGCTGCAAAGTATGAAAGCCAAACAGAATTAAGGATTAAACAATCATCTGTAATCTGCAAAAGAAGTTGTAAGTTATATTAGATCAAAGCTCTACTGTTACTCTCTAACAATTGTATCAGTTTAAGGTAAATCCTTTGGATTAAGGTTGACCTAATAGTCCTTTGAAAATCCTTTAACTAGGTAGCATTCCAAGTGAATGGCCTAAAGTCCTCTAACAAGGCTCACTTCTAATAGGGTGATTGGAATCCCTTAACCGGGTCACATTTAACAATGTGTGTTGTAACCTTTAATAGGGTTGGCCTTTCACAGGGCATCACTTTAGAAGAGTGAAAATGAGTAGCATGTTACTGGTGGTTTTTCCCAAATTGGGTTTCCATGTTAAATCATTGTGTCAAGTGTGTTGATGAATCTTTTATGTTTCCTATTTACATTTCTGCAAGTTGATTTAACAATAACCTGTAAGTTTTAGTGATTGCTTGGATGCATGCCCAAATATGAACGTTTTATTAATTCACTAAGCTAAGTGAAAAGTTTTATTTGTACATTTGGACCTTGAATAATAGATTCACCACCCCCCCCCCCCCCGCCCCCCAGTTATTCTAAAGAATTCTAATAGTTATTTGTTGGGAACTAGATCACGTCCATTGGAGATTCATTCAATTTTGTGTTGCATCACAATCGACCACCAATTTTTTATCAAGGAGGTTTAAATATATGATGTGCAATCAAAATTTTCCCATGCATTAGTGTACTGAATCTAGTAACAGAGAAATATATATTATCTTTGCAAAAAGTTGGTTGATATTCACTGTAAATGGCAACTTCAAACTTGGTAGCCAAGGAACAAGTATCATTATAGTTGACACCTTAGAAGATTATAGAATAAACACTTTTGTACACTATAGAAAATCTAAAAAATAGAAAATATAGGATGATGCTTGGTGTTGTACACTTCATAATATAGACAACAAACTATTTATCCTTTAAAATATTCATTCTCAAGCTATGCCTAAAATTGCTTTAGAAAAGTTATTTCAAGCACAATACAATCTATGATTCATCCAATTTGTGTACTTCATTATATTTATGTACTGTATCATATGAAGGATTTGAGCAATACAAATCCATAGAACCCGTAGAACACCTACATGCAAGAACCTATCATAAAGAAGCAAATACAAGAGAAGGAAAGGGTTTGGTATTGAAAATATGCAAGATTACATTATCAAACAAAAAGAATAAGTAAAATATACAATGGATCAATCCTTATAATAGGAGATTGTAAAACCTAAAAGGGAAACCCTAAGAGGTAAATGTCATTTAATAATTAATAATTAATAATTAAATGGCAATGCATGTGCATAAAGTGAAATCTTAATAAGGGAGTAAAAGTAATTTAATAAATGTAATTAAATAAATTCTTTACTCTTACACCCCCTCTTAAGATGAGCATCAATGCAACTAGAAACAATGGATAACAAAACAAGAAAACTATAATACTAAAAACATAAATGGGTCCCAACAACATGGCCTGATGAGGTACCCAACACAACCAAATCTATGGGAAATGAATAAATAGGAAAAATCACATGGGAAAAATCCTACACCAAAAAGAGATGAAAAGAAAGTACAAATGACATGTCTCAAGAGACTCTCTTAAGACCATAAGTACAATTAAAGCTCACAAAATATATGCTTGAGACTCTATAGCTCCCCCATAATGGTAGAAACCTTGTGTTGATGATCAGACCAATGTGGCTCCAATATGGAAGAAACAAAGGTATTGGACAAGGAAGATGAGACCCCTAAATGTAACGTGAAGCTTGAAGTCCTATTTTATGATCAAAAGATAATGCATGAGAATCCTATAATGAAATCTCCAATGGAGGTGGGATAACATGTTTTTTGAATCTTCCATCTAAGAGGAGATGAATTTCCTCTAATACATCCTCAACAACTATACTAGGTGACTCGACAAATGGAGTTGCAATGTTAGGTAATGTTGCAGAGTAATCCTATGCAACAAATTTAATTTGAATAGGAGGTGCAGGTGTAGAAGTCACAACAGTAGTCTCAAGAACAATACATAAGTTCAAGTGACCTGACTTCACCTTGGTATGCTCTCATGAAGAAGGAGAGTGAGTCTCTAATAGTAGAGTTGGTGGACCAAATTGAGAGAGAGTATAAGTAGGAAGGATGACCAATACTCCCTATAACAACAATATTTTTTCACAATCTCTAATGTGCACTGCATCTCGTGCAAACTTAACTGTCTTCCCTGTCTCACATTGAATAATATGATAAATAGAGAGAAGGTTAGAGGACAAATATGGAACACATAGTACATCATTGAATGCACCATCATCAATCTCAATAAAAAATTTACCACATACAATCATAACATTGGTGTTCCCCATCAAAATGTGTAGAGTAGGAGAAGCCTCAAAAGAAGAGAACAAATCCTGAGAAGATGCCAGATGGTGTGAAGCACTTGAATCTAGTAGTCATCTATAAGAATGTGGAGTAGTAGTTGCACATAATACATGACCGTTTCCTTTGTCTTTCCCATCTGTCTGAAATGATGATGAAGAAGACCTATGAGAAGTAGAAGAAGGAATGTCAATATTGCTCTTTTGAAGAAGAGAAATCAAATCTGAAACTTGTTTTCATATCCATCTATCTTCTTCTGATAGCAACATGACTTGTCATGATCTGGCTTTTTAAAATAAGAAGATTTCAAGCTTTCTCTCTTTGATTTTTTTCATTAAGAGAAGGTGTGCTCGAGGAGAATTGAGTGTTAGAATCCATCTAAGGCTGTATAGGTTGTGACTTATATTTCTTCTCCTTCTTTCTCGAAGATATGTAAGCTACCAATGCATGATTTTGTGATCTTGTGAGAGAGTTCAACTAAGAGGGCTTTTTCTTGCTCTCAAGTCAAAAAAAAAACCTCAAAGGCATGGTAAATCGAGGACCCAAATAATCCGTGATGGAATGAAAGGTAGAAGAAAAAATCTAAAAGTTCTCATGAAGCTTAGAAAGAATCATGTAAATGCACTCTATATCAGTTTTGTTCTTCCCACAATCCTATAATAAAGATCTCTATTGTTTGAACCTCATTAGAAAGTCCTTAATGGATGGAAAAGCACTAGGTACAAGTGATGTAAGCTCTGCCTCAATCTAAAGTGCTCTAAACTCGTCGATGGTACCAAACAAGTTCTTGAACTTGGTCCACATCTCTTTAGAAGTATCAAACCCATCAAGATGAAACTGCAAGCTACCTGAAACATTCAAAGAAATAAAACCCATGGCCTCATCTAGCTTATTGCCATAAGAAAAACCTTAAAATCACAAATCCGATCCACTCAAACCCTCATTCTTTTGATAGCTTCAAAACACCCAAATAAGTTGCATTAGATCCAACTCTGATACCATGAAGGATCTAAGCAATACAAATCCACTGATCTAGTATAACACCTGCATGCAAGAACCTATCACAGAGAAGCAAAGAAAGGAGAAGGCAAGGGTTTAACTTTGAAAATATGCAAGATTATATTATCAGACATAAAGAATAAGTAAAATATACAATGGACCGATCCTTATAGAAGAAGATCGTAAAACCTAAAAGGGAAACCCTAAGAGGTAAATGGAATTTAATAAATAATACTTAATTATTAAATGACAATGCATGAGCATAAAGTGCAATCCTAAGAATGAAGTAAACATAATTTAATAAATGTAATTAAATTAATCCTTTACTCTAATAGTAGAATGCCTTTGAAACTTGACACAAAAATGTTTGATATTTGTGATAGCAACCAATGTAACTCAGTCTTCTACAACAACCGAGAAACCAAGGAAACATTTTAGTTTCAAATCCGAACAACATTGATTTCAAACATATGTTCAAGCATTTAAAAATAAATGAAATTTTTTTAAAGTAAAAAGCCACCTCTGTATATTTCACAAGTTGTTTGTCTTGTTTTTCTCCATGTGTTGGAAACCAAGGGCAAAGAAAAGAGGGAATTAAACATGCAACGTTTGTGTCCTCTCTATAGTTGTATGCCTTTAATTTTAGAATAGAGGATTGATAATGACATCTAAACACATATCATTTAATGATAATTTCATAAATTTCAAAGTGTTGTGGAATATAGACACAAATAGACAAAAAAGATGAAAATGTGAGCAAAGTAGAGGAAAATGTGACCATTCTTGTTGTATTTGCGAGTAAGTAGAGGAAAATGTGAGCAAAGCAAGGAAAATGTAGAGGCAACAAAAACAACAAAAAATAAATAAATATTTTTTTATAAATAAAACAAAATAGGTCAAACAAGCCTCAATTTTTTCCTATTCAATTTACATGTAATCCTCATTTTTTTGGAGCAATTCCACCTATTTCGATGAAAGACCAAATCCTAAATTTGAGGGTAAATGGGGATACCAAATTCTATTTGGACTGTTTGGTTCATGGATTTGAATAGGAATTGATTCCTAAAAATTTCTAATTTGATAAGTAGAAGAT
Source organism: Cupressus sempervirens (assembly GCA_028749045.1). Lineage (NCBI taxonomy): Eukaryota > Viridiplantae > Streptophyta > Pinopsida > Cupressales > Cupressaceae > Cupressus > Cupressus sempervirens. Next base: position 743,646,379 of record CM053793.1, on the reverse strand, counting down.
AATTTCCATAGCAAGTCAAATTGTGATATTGCTATCAGGATTTGACTGTGTGATTTTGAGTCAAACTCATTGACCCATGTTTCACGAGTAGTGATTCAACATGAATCCATCTCTCATGAGAATAAATGGAACACTTAGCACTCATTGGATCTAGGTGATGCTCACAGGGGTGAAGCACTAGGACTTCTTGGTAGGTCACCCATCCCAATACTACTCTAGCCTGAGCGCGCTTAACTACAGAGTTTTCTCCATGGTTAACCCCAAAGCTTGCAACCCCATTTGCAAAACCTTCACCAAGTGTTGTGCCTTATGAACCATTCATTAGAAAGCCCCTTAAGCTCATCAATTGATAAGTAGCAGATAATTTCCACAACAAGTCAAATTGTGATATTGCTATTAGGATTTAACTGTGTGATTTTGAGTCAAACTCATTGACCCATGTTTCATGAGTAGTGATTCAACATGAATCCATCTCTCATGAGAATAAATGGAACACTTAGCGCTCATTGGATCTAGGTGATGCTCATAGGGGTGATGCATCGGGACTTCTCGGGAGGTCATCCATCCTAGTACTACTCCAGCCTGAGTGCGCTTAACTATGAAGTTTCCTCCATGGTTAAACCTAAAGCTTGAGAATAAATGGAACACTTAACACTCATTGGATCTAGGTGATGCTCACAGGGGTGAAGCATCGAGACTTCCCGAGAGGTCACCCATTCCATTACTACTCCAACCTAAGCGTGCTTAACTACAAAATTTCTAATCTATTGTTTGGGTGTGCAAAATCAAAATTAGAACTAGAAAAAATAGAATATGGTATCCCAATTTACCCTCAAATCCAGGATTTGGTCTTCCATCTAAATAGGTGGAATTGCTCAAATTCCCATTTTAATTCCAATTTTCCAAAAAATGAGGTTTACATATGAATAGAAATAAATGAAATTTGAGGATTGCCTAACTTGTTTGATTTGATGTCAAAGCATTTTCTCCTCTGCTTATGCCATATCTTCTTCATTGTCCAGCCCATACCCGTGATTTTCATAAGCACATGCTTCCTTGTCTCTTGCTAAGGGTTTTGCAAACATCGCTTCTTCTTCTTCATTTGATTCAGAAGCAACTTTGCCTCCATCGACAACTCCTTCTAGTAAGGCCTTTGCACTTGTAGATGCCATTTCTTCTCTAGTCCCTCCAACAACAACTTTGTTGCCTCTCCCTTCACACCCTACTTTTCCTCACCATGTCGGTAGGTCTGTTGAACTCTCATCATTGCTTCTGCTACCTTACCTTATTTAACTCATTCACTCGGACTACTCGATTTTCACGTAATACTAAAATGTAAACATTAATCTCATTTACAATTGGGATCGATGAGCAAGTGAATTGAGTGATTCGAATTTTGGAATGGGAGGACAAAATGAACACGACGACAATACATGGAAAATAACCTTAGTAGATGTTCTTGCCACACTCCGCAGCTTGGCAAAATTTGGATCATTTGTGTGGGATTTGTGGTGAATGTTGTTTGTTGAGTTGTATGAATGCATAGAAGACATGGGTGAAAAGTGTTGAATCCATGTCTTTGACTAATGTGACTTTGGGCACTGTGGAAAGCCAGTAACCATCTTTCACTCTTTCACCTGTAGCTACAATTGTTTTGAAACAGAGTGCATCACTAAAAGAATACATGTTTTAGTTGAGAAGTGTTGAAGGTTGAATGCCTAATCGAATAAGATGATATTGCTTGCAGAGGTTCGAATTTGATGGTAATGTCAGATTCTTGGGTTTGAACCAAACATGTTCTGGAATACCAAATTGAGAATATCAAATATTTTTGAGATTGAACCAAACGGTCCCAAATTAAATTACCAAAATCGTAATATGATTTTCAAGTTCCAGAATCCTAAATACAAGATTTCAAATACCAATTCTCAAATCATATTCCAATAATCAAACGGGTCCTTAATTCTTAATTCTAATTCTGATTTTGGCCAAACAATATATACCAAATGAGCTTCATTGTTTGGTTGCTGGAATATGAATAATAAATTAGGAATATTTTTCTATTTGGTGAGCCAATTGAAATAGGTAATAGGAATACACGTTCCCATTTTATCTCTAAAATGAACTTATGTCTATTTCAAAAAATAAGTAGAATTAGAATAGTCATTCCTATTTTCAATATTTCTCAATATGCATTCGTATTCTCAATTCCTATACCTCCAATTCCTATACCTCCAACTAAACGAACACCAAAGAAATCATAAGACTGAACCTTAACCCGAAAAAAAAATGCTGGCTTCCATGGTAAAAAATCTTTCCTTGCACCCATTTTCCAAAGCCCGCTATACGTAGCTCGAATTGATTGAATTTAGGATTTCGAGTGCTAAAGATGCTGATGAAGATTTCCATTACTCCTCAAATTAAACTTACTGATCTGAAGATAATGACCAGGCATTTTTGTAGATCTTCTTCCTTATATCAAGATCAAATAACACAAGAACCAGGTAAGTCACCTAAACCCTCAAAAGACCCGGTTAATTTTATTTGCAAAATTCTGGCTACAAAACCATGGACGAAAAAGGCAGAGACTCAGTTAAATTTGGCAGCGACAAACTTAACAACGGACATAGTCATTGACATTTTATCGAATGCAAAAACGTCCCTGCAAGCATACAGATTTTTCAAGCATTCACAGACCATCTTGGGTTTTAAGCACGATGCACAGACCTATTTCAGGATATTGGAAATACTAGGCCGCGCTAGAAACTTAAAGCTTGCTAAAACCCTTTTGCTGGGAATGCCAGAAAATGGAGTTCCATGGGAAGATTGTGTTTTCAACAGCCTTATAAGGAGCTATGGACGACAAGGAAACATTGATGCGTCTGTGAATATTTTTAAAATGATGAATGAAGTTGGAATAAGGCCCACGGTTCTGACCTTCAACAATCTCTTCACTGTTCTGTTGAAAAGAGGCAGAACTAACATGGTGGAGAAACACTACGCACTGATGGTCTCTGAGGGAATTTTACCCGATGTTTACACTTACAATATTCTTATCAGGGGGTTCTGTATGGCTTCCAAGGTAGATAGGGCATTTGGGTTCTTTAAGGATATGAAGAGCAGGAAATGTAGGCCCGATATTGTTACCTACAACACGCTTCTCGATGGGCTCTGTAAAAATGGTAGGGTCACAGATGCATACAAGTTGTGGAGAGGAATGGAGAAGATGAACCCTGACCTTAGCCCCAATGTGGTGACTTATACTACAATGATTCGAGGATTTTGCAAGAGGCAGCGTTTAGACGAAGCATTGAAGTTTCTACATGAGATGGGTATATGTGGTGTGAAGCCTAATGAGACGACATACAATACCATTATCCAGGCTTTTTGCGATGCTGATAAGCTGGATGAGACGGGCAAGATTATTGAGGAGATGATTCAGGTTGGCTTCAAGCCAGATTCATGCACTTTTAATATACTTATGAATGCTCATTGCAAAGGAGGTAAGTTAGAAGAGGCTATAAAGATTTTTAACAAAATGGCAGAGCTCGATGTCGTTGCGAATTCTGCAACTTACAGTATACTGATCAGGAGCCTTTGCAGTAGAGGAAACTATGATAAGGCAGTTTATCTCTTTGACAACCTCTTGCAGAAAGGTATTTTACTTAAGACAGGGGATTGTACACCTTTAGTTGCTGCATACAATCCTATGCTTGAGTTTCTTTGTGAACATGGCAAAACTGGAAAGGCAGAAAAATTCCTCAGACAGTCATCCATGCAAGGCACTCAAGATCCCTTATCCTTCAAAACAGTTATTATTGGTCATTGCAAAGAAGGTGCGCCCAAAGCTGGTTTTGAGATCCTTAAACAAATGTTGTGGAGAAACTATTCCCCAGATACTGATATTTACAGTGCCCTTATGCAAAGTTTCTTGAAGATTGGACAGCTAGAAGATGCAAGAAACATATTTGAAGAGATGCTGAAAAGTGGGCTGATGCCCGTGGCTTCTACTTTCCATATTTTAATTGACAATCTCTGTAGTTATGGAAAACTACAAGATGCAAGTAGGATTATGAAAACAATGCTGGAGAAGGATGTTAGACAAAACATTGATATTTCCACCAAGGTTTTAAGTGGATTATTCTGCCAAGGCCTTAATGAAGAAGGCTTTGAACTTCTTGATTTATTGTATCATAAAGGTTTTCTTCCGGACATGGAAAAATTGATGGATGAACTTTGCCAAGAGAAAAAATATTCAGAGGCTCAGAGATTGAATCATTTTGTTTTGGAAAAGGACTGCTACTTAGATATTGCATATTTTAATACTGTCCTTAATGGCCTTTGCACCAGTGGTAAAGCCATGGATGCCTTTTCTCTTTTTCAAAGAATGACAGAGAAGGGTAAGAACCCAGATCTACCTTGCTGTCAAATGTTGACTAGCCTTCTTCACAAAGAAAGAAAACTTGAACAGGCTGCTTATGTATCAAGGAGACTCATGTGTAGCAGCAAGAGACAAAGATGATATACAATGATTATTGGGAGTTACAGGGTCGCTTCTTATTTTTGTTATGACATTTCAAAAGCACTGGAGGACCGGCATAATTAAGATGACCAGTGGATGATAACCTGTCATGGATAAAAGCACTATAAGGGGACATCTTCTCATTATCAATGTGTTGCACAATTAAAACATAAAATAACTTTTAAGTTGTTTCACAATATTAAGAAGATTATTTGTTTCAGCTTCCTACAAGAAATACCATCATAAGGAATTTTCCAATCAGTGAAGATTGCTCTTATTATGGTTTCATCCCAAAGTGAACCCTTGTAAGGTCAATGTGAATTTAAATTATGCAAATCTCTCTTGTTTACTGTGTATATTGAGGGTTGGGTCGATATTTACTGCTCAAGATCATTCCGGATTGTTAAAGTTTGTAGCTGTGATAGAGATCTTTATCTCTCGAAATCTGGACGTTATTACCGTTATTGTCATCTTCAGCTGAAAAGGACACTTAAGTTTAATTTGTAATATTAAATGTAAATGACATGTGTCATTCACATGCATTGAGGCATGAATATTCGAAGAGTCATAATTAATTGTAGGAGTTATGAGAATCTCAAGAGACCTTCGGTTATAATGTGAAGAGTCTCTCCTATTGTTATATATTCACACCAAGAAAAAGAATTGTACACTTGAACATTTCATTATCAATAAAGATATATTTATGTTGTGTAGCTGGGTTTTTCCTTTCATTCTCGATGGGTTTTCCCAAGATAATTCTGGTGCTTTTTGTTTCAGTTTTCTCTCTTTCTTATTGCTGGTCATCTTCATGGATTTTTGGGCTCTAGTTTTAACATGGTATCAGAGCCAGGTTGAAGACCCAGATTGCCCAAGCACATGCCGAAGAATTAATCGGGTTAGAGAGATTGAGGTCTCGGGATTCAATCACGGGTTGTGTCTCAAAGAGATAGAAGTTTAAAAGAATAATGTCGATACATCTCTAAATTCATAACAAAGGAGATAGAATGGAGCGAGGGAGAGGATGAGGTGCATTCTTGCCCGAGGAGAAGCGAACGTCTCTGTTGCTTCAAACTGAAAAAATAAGCACTTTATCCGACATGCAAGACCTGTACATTGGTGAGTGAGTTTCATCAATTGGTTGTGGAGAGAGAAATATCAAAACATCCAAAGTAGGCTTATCGGTTGCCGCAATCGATATTCTCATTCGTTCTGCATTCACTTGTGCTCTATGCTCTGCACTTTGGTACCTCCAATTGGTCGCAAGGAATGACAATGCCCTAGTTCAACTTCCACCTAGTCTTGTCTTTAATACTTCTCCCAGCCATTTTTGATAGCGTCGGTGCCATGTTCAGATACTTTTTTTTCCTCATCCATTAAAGTTTGCAGGATATATTTTCTTTGATCGTAACAGGTAGGATTTTCTTTTCGTGAGTTGTAGATCTACATGGTATCGTCATATGTTTGTTGTTTTGCATCAGTTAATTTGTGGTAACATTTTTTTTGGCGAAGGATTGGGATTTGATCGGGATCACCATGGTTCCAACAAGGCATCTCTAAGATTAGAGGGTTAGAGTACATGTTAGAATACCTTGGCTCATGTTTATGCGTCATCATCATTCACTGTGGATGACAAAAGTGTGTACATGGGGAAGTTTTGCTTCTCTTCTGAACTATTGGGTGTTTTTTGGCTTCTATTGCCTCCACCAAGGTTATATTTGGGGAGCGTTATCTCATAACTGCCTACATTTGACGCCTTCAAGCAGAATTGTGCTCTCCTGCGGTTGTTTGGAATTAAATTTGCATGGGCAACATTTGTCTTTAAATTGCAATATATAGTGCCATCACATTTGACACGGAGGTGAAGGTCGACTCATAATCTGCAAGCATCGTAAGGCATCTATTTATTCAAGCAAGCTGGACACAATTTTTTCAGTGAAATTGCACATGTGGCTTGTATTGTCTTTGCTTAGCAATGGTATACCTCAAAGACGATACGTTTGGATTCACGTCAACGGTTTTGAAGAAACGTTGTAAAAATATGCATATTGAATTCTTCAGGAGTCACTGACAACAATTCATCTAGACATACATCGCATGGTTGAAGAAATCATGCAGTTCCAATCTATTGTTCTATGATTCAATTTGCAAGACACTCTTTGCTTGGAGTTATCCCTAGACCGGTATGATTTGGTTTTATGAGTTTACGACCTAAGCTTTCGTCATTTGGCAGTATTGGGTTTTGTTTTGTTTGCATCCAAATATCGTCTGGGATTTACATCTCTATTATCTTGCATGGAATTGAAGAGATAAGTATTCTTATAATTATATTGATGCTATAAGATTTACATTAGTTGTAGAGGCATTATTCTGAATCTCTTTGTGTATGTATGAAATTAGACCATAAAGAGATGAGTATTTATGATTATATTGCTAAAAAGATATTATTTTTAACATTGATAGTTGATTTTAATAATCTCTCTTGGTTGCAGGATGCAACAAGATAAGGATTACAGCTCCAGAGGGAGATGTTGAGCTTTAGAGGGAGATTTTAGCTTTAGAGGGAGGCTTCATAATTAAGAGGAAGTGCCTAAGAAATCCCCTTCATTCTCATTTATGATTGTGATGCTTGTGGTATTTGTAAAATTTGAGACTTAAATGGAACCAAGTCTTGCTTTTATTATGCCTATTCCTCTTCTTGTGTGAATAAATGAGATTGTAAGATCAGCTATGATAACTCTTTCACTATGCAATAGTGAACATCATGTTGAGAGAGTCCATGATGTCATTACGTTGAGAAATTTCGTGATGGGAGTTGGATGTCATGTTGAGAGATTCCATGACAGTTCACATTGAGAGAGTCCGTGAATAAAGGCTTAGTTGTGAGTCTTACAAATCTATTCATGCTGAGTGATTCCATGAATATGACTCATTGTTATAGGTTTTCATGTTGAGTGATTCCACGAATATGACTCATTGTTACAGGTTTTCATATTGAGTGATTCCATGAATATGACTCATTGTTACAGGTTTTCATGTTGAGTAACTCCATGAATTATGTTTTGAATTCGTATGATCAGAATTTATCATTGACAGTTTTGGTTGCAGCTTTGTGTGACTGTTCAGCTAAAGATCTCTCTCTTGCTAAGAGGGAGCGTTAAAGTTTGTAGCTATGAAAGAAATCTTTATCTCTCAAAATCTGGATGTTATTACTGTTAATCATCTTCAGCTGAAAAGGACACTTAAGCTTAATTTGTCATATTAAATGTAAATAATATGTGTCATTCACATGCATTGAGGCATGAATATTCGAAGAGTGATAATTAATTGTAGGAGTTATGAGAATCTCAAGAGACCTCTGGTTATAATATGAAGAGTTTCTCCTATTGTTATATATTCGCATCAAGAAAAGGATATTGTACACTTGAACATTTCATTATCAATAAAGATATATTTGTGTTGTGTGGTTGGGTTTTTCCTTTCATTCTCGAAGGGTTTTCCCAGGATAATTCTGGTGTTCTTTGTTTCAGTTATCTCTCTTTCTTATTGATGGTTATCTTCATGGATTTCTGGGCTCTAGTTTTAACACAGATACTGTAATTTGGGAAGTAAATGATCCCTAGTGTATTTGAACTGTATATAAAAAGCTTGTGAGGTTGTGGAAGTGTCCAAAAGAATGGCAAAGATTCAATGAACGAATATTAAAGGTGGCAGTGTCACAGTCAAATGTCACTGTCAGAAAATTAATTTGTTTGGTCAATCCTTGATGAAAGGTAGATATAATTGGAAGCTAGGTGTTGCAAAAGGCTTGGTCATTTGTTTCAAGTTTTTATATTATCTCTTAGTTCAATGAGGATTTGATGAACTGTGCTGTTAGAATACTGCAAGACATTCATTACATAAAATTATCACAACAAGAGAGAAAAACAATGATATTCTTTATAATATAAAACATTTTTCTTAAGTTACAAAATCTACAACCTTATTTCTTTTATTGCAAGTGTTTTGTCTATTATGTTTCAGGTTGGTTATGACCTACTAGTGAGTTGAATTGGCTTTTATAAAGTCCATAAGGTTCCACTTCAACAGAAAGCTATAACCCAACAAATTCCATGCAATTTTTGGCAGAATTGTTGATCCTCAGATAGATGTATCTAAGCCAAAAGGAAGACTTCTAGCAATAGTAAAATATGTATCTACCATTTGTAAGGGCTGATCCTGATCACAGAAGAGAAAAGCGTTGTTGGCAACCACCAGAGGAGGGATGGATTAAAATAAATTTCGATGGGGCTGCTCGAGGAAACCCGGGTAAATTTGGATGTGGATGTATAGCACGAAACCATAAGGGATGACATTTTTGAAGACCTTAGGCTTCTCAATTTGCAATAAGGGCTATGGGTGTTGGAAGGTTTTTTTGTATTTATATTTCCCCATTACGTGTGTACCTCTCTCAATTATGAGATTGAGCTCTTCAAATGAAGGGCACTCATGAAGGATTAATCCCTCGCATGTGACAGTGGATATGAAATCATAAGCAACACCTCTCAAAGTTTGGGCTTCCAGATTCTTCGTGGGCGATTAAAGGTGGGTAGGGATTGAACCAGCAGATAACTTTGCTAGGAAACCTGAGATGAAGGCAAATTTTGTGTTGGAATCAGACAACCAGACCTAGTTATATGAAGGGAGGATAACAACGAGGAGACTTAAGAATATTTTCTTGTTTGAAGACAAGAAATTTATGTTTGGCATCCATGAGATTTTCGGGCCGGAATACTTGGACACTTATTGGAGGCGAAGGTCCAATTTGGACATTGCGTCTCTCTTGGTGGCTCTGGCTCTGCTAGTTGGTGAATCAAAGGAAGAGGTTCGCAGGGTCGTGGCAGCTTGTATGGACCCGCAATGGCTACTGGGGATTGATGATGTAATTGACAAAGCAGTGTTGGGCGTTGGCTTGGATATGGGGTAGGACCCAAGGAGGATGACTTGGGGGGGGGGGATTCTTAGCTTCAACCTTTGGTAATTTAGTCTTTTGCATCTCCACAAGGGGTGCATTTGCCAAAAGCTATGGAAGGATGGAGGAAGGTGGTTGCTTTCTTGGAGGGAACAGTCCGGTTTAAGGATGAGGCGAGGAGGGGTTTCATGAAGTCGACTCCATGGAAGAGTGTGAGGATGCCAGGGGAGCTGTTGAGATTTCAGATGGCAAGGGATGGACAGGATGCCTTAGGGGATACCACAGTGTCTGGAGTATGGATGGACGTGTCGTTGGAAGCGGAGGTGGGCACATCTTCAACCGGCTGGAATCACCCTCAAGGACCATATCGCAAGGGAAAGCTGCGGGCTGTGGAGGATAACTGTGCAATTCCAAACTTTACCAAGGAGGATGTAGCCAAATGGTTCAAGTGATTGAAACCAGAGCCTTTTGGCTTCTGTTCTGGGGTCCTGATTTTGTTTGTTTTGTTTACGTTCTTCATGAAATATGAAAATCACTGTGAAAGGGTTTGGCCTTTTTGATGGGTGTTAATTCCCCCTTTTGTAAATATCGACTATCTAATGTCAACGGGGAAGGGAGATTAGGCGGGTATGTGTGTTTTTGGCCACTTAGTACTATGGCATATCTGAAACTCTTATCTCTGTAAGCTCTATCTTTACTTAATAAAATCAACATGTTGTCTATAAAAATGTATCTACCATTTAAAAAGCAGCCATACAATTCAACTGTCACATAGTTGTGTCAGAACTCATAGAAGTTGTGGAATCAAAGTCTCAGTGTTGGGCAGTTAAGTGATTAAAGTTACATCTTTTTTTTAGGGGCAATGTGTAGTGTTTTGTCATATCTAACAAAAAAAAGACCAAATTAAATGAATCGATTCTGTTGATAAATACATGAGAAATTTCTATAAACATGAAATCAACTTTAACATGAACATTTTAACTAATCTCTCTTTCAAGAAATATATGGATTTCCTAAATTAATCTCAATTCATTACATTCTTAAACAAATTGTAAAAAAATTTATGTTTAGTCTTTGTACTTCTTATTGTATAGATATATCTGCATCATATCAGATTCAAGGTTACCTAATCAAATTCCAGATCTGTGTCCATATCTTTGCATATATCCTGTTAACCTGGCTTGCTGTCTTTCCCTAATTGGTGTGGACTTTTTGCAGATGCTTTCTGTTCCAGTTTTGGTTTTTCTAGCTTGCAAGTTATGATCTGGGAAGGCTTCTATCTGATGTACATTGTATTTTATTATAGGGAACACTATGGCTTGCAAGTTGAAGTATGCAGTTGTGTTTCAGAATTGCTAGTCCAGATCATGTTAATGGCCAATATAAAATGGCAAGCTTGCATCATCTGAAACATATTCAGAGAGATAATTCATAATGCAAATATACTCATAGCTTATAATTATGTTATATGTACACAGATGTTATGAAACCTACCACGTGTTTATGCTGTTTACAGCTAAAGTTGCATGATTTGGATACGGATACAGATATGGATGCAGACCTTTTTGAAGACCCTCAAAATGGATTCGGCTGGATATGACATTCAGAAAAAGCACGAATGCATTTATTTATCACAATGTTTAGTTATTAGTGGAGATTTTCATTACTTCAGTCTTTAAAAGCAATATAGACACTTATTTGCTACCTAAATTTAAAATTATTATAAATTGATTTAACCATCTACAGTATGTGAAACATAGTAAGAGTTAAAAATAGTTTGTTGAAGTAAAAAACGTTTCAATTGTCTTCCTCATTTGGTGCAGGTTTTGTTTATACCAAAAAAGTTGAGGAAGATTTATGTCAAATTTGAATAAAATAAAATCACAAAGTATCTGGCATGGTTAGAAAATCAAGATTTTGTAGGCATGTGTGGGAATAGTATCCAACGTGTTTGGGTATAGTGGGCAAAGGCATTTCCGGCTATGTTTTCACAATGGGAGAAATTAGGATCCCCCTTTTTTGGTCTGAGTTTTGTTCTCATTGGTGCTTTAATTTCTTGTCTAAACCCACCTTTATTATTGTCCCGAGGTCATCTTGGAGGGTTCATTTCCATGTGTGCTATGGTGTTTTGTTCTGTTTCTTCGTGATGCCTTGTTGAAAATCTGCTCAACGAAGTGATGATATCCTTCCCTATTTCTAGGGCATTTTGTCTCTCTAGGCTTCTGTTTGAGTTGCCTGCAGTTATGGATTTGGCCTTCTGACTCATTGATCCCAAGGTAACCTAATTCTTGCCTGTTTAAACATGGTAATAACTGACAAACACAATTTGAGTTGGATTGGATATATATTTGCAAGGTTTTGACTAATTCCTGTGCTGGCAGGATTTGATGGGAGCGCACTCTATGGCCAATGAATGGACAATGTAGCAAGTAGAAAACTAAATGCAAGTGTTCTGTGTCATAGATGGAAGATCCCCATAATACAGAAGGTGGTAGTTTTCTCACATTCTCCCTTGCATTCCTCATGCTTTACTAACAGCATTGTACATCATCCTATCGTCATCCTGCTTTTCCCAGGTCCTCTACATGTTTGACACTGGTTGGCTGTGTGTATTCATAAAAACGACAGAGAATTTTTTTTGAAAGGCATTAGATTGATTGCAAAGGCCAGAGTAGAAGACTGCTGGAGCTAGGTTTTAAAAAAGAGGCAAAAAAAATTCCCCGTGCCTTATATGCTGCAGATTATTTTTAGCCACAGCAGTTATTTTTGCATGATTTGTAAGCAATGAGCATAATATTTGGAATAGTAATTATCATAAACGTACCGTATCTTGACTTCAGTAAATATTAATTGCAAGTTTTTGTTTGCACATCCAATATGGTGATGAATTCCCTCTTGTATTTACTTGATATATTATCATTAAATTCATGTCACTTGTTGCATAGAAGTTGGAATTGCATGGAATCCGCCTTGTGACTGTTTGTTCTTGCAGGTTATAAGACTTTCATCTTCTTCTTCATCTTCCTCTTTGTTTTCCTCTTCTTCCTCTTCCTCTTCTCTTCCTCAACCCCACCTCCTTCTCTGCTGTCCTTTGTCTTTTTTTTCTTTATCGTCATCTTGCTCATTGTCTTAAGTCGTGCACCCAGCTGCACTTAAAATATCACCAGGCACCCTTGCAAAGCCAAAACCTGGTAGTCCTGAAACCCTTGGTAGATTGCAAAATCTCTTTTCAGATGAGGAGTCACCTTTACGTTTTCTGACTGCCTATTGTGTGAGTTTTGCTGGTAAACAGCATGCATAGTTCTTTATGGAGGGCTTTGTATGAGGGCTTTGTATATGCATGTGACATTCCCCCCCCACCCCCACCCCTGAATGTAGAGAGTTGTCTAGGTATCATCTAAGCAGATTGTTTGTAAGGCTTTTGATGGAAACATGACACACATTGTGCTCTCCAAGTCTTATATTTAAGCAGATTACTTGTAAGGCTTTTGATGAAAACATGAAATACTATTGTGCTTGTTGGGTATTATCTAAGAAAATTGTTTGTAAGGTTTTTGATGAAAATATGACATTCTTTTTAATTAAATTCTAAAGAAATAATTACATGAATGTCTTTGTAGGCTTTGTAGATGTCTATTTTCAACTGTTGATAGAATGCTCATCAGGTATTTTGTTCTTAAAGAATGGTTTTGAAAGGAGAAATTTTCTTCAAGCGCCTACAATCCCCATAAAATCTACTGGGGTTCACAGTCTGAAAAAATGGAAATGCTATAACAAGTACAAAAATTACCCTGAGGCAATTAACATTTTATGAATCTTATGTATTGAACATAGTACAGAAAATGAAGTATGAAAATACTAGATGAATTTGGATGCAGCTTGTGTTGTTTCAGGCCACCTCTGTGGCAGGGAGAGAATTAGAGGCTGCGGACCAGGTTTGTAAAGCAGTAAATGCTTTTTGGATTTTGAAGAATATTCCCATGAGAATATGTTTCACTCAAAAGTTAAAATTCATGGTTTAATTAGAGAAAATTAGTCAATTAAATATTCTGGTTAGTGGAAGCAAAAATGATATATTACATTATGAACATAGATGGTTCTTTCTAAATCCTGGATAATACTATAAAAAAGTTTTCTCTCTTTCTATGTGCATTGGTTCTATTGCTACAAGGTACATGATGGAAGGACGATTGCCAGAGGAAGGTGATATTCTCATCTTTGGAGTGGTCGCTGCATTGTGAAAGACCATAATTTATCTCTTTGATCAAGCTGAATGGACAGTTTTTTTTAATGGTATTTATTATTTATTCATGCAAATATAACACTCGTACGCTCCATTTGTTTCCATGTTAATGGTAGCATATATTGTCATTGCATTTATAATATAGTGCTTTATAGAATATATGCAACCATGATTGCTAGCTAGCAAGCACAGGCTGTTTTACTGAATATATTTTCCTCTACAATCGTGGGGACTACAAACTTAAAGATCTCTAGTTGATATGAATTATAGCGATCCAACCTTGAGGGGTTCATGCCACAAAGGAAGAAGCCTCATGTGGCATTCATAGACTTTCATCGAGCAGTTTCTTCTCCATTTGGCAATAAGGTTCCAGCATGTTCCTTGTTTAAAAGCCCAGTCTATAAATTCCAACATCTGGCAGTCCTGGGCTCAGGGCAAGCTCTTTGTGGGGAACGTTGTGGAAATTGATGAGTGAAGAGAGTCTGGCAATCTAATTCTGCCATTGCATGTTATGAATTGGTTTTCTTCTAGTAAGGTGATCTGTAATGTTTTTCTTGCTTGCAATTTTAATCACTAAAGAAACTCAAGTTCAGGGATGGGGACCTCTTACTTACAACAGTTTGTAATGTCCCCTTTGAAACTAAACCTAGAATAACCTAGCACCCATCATTTTCCATGGGCCTTGGTGACTATTCAGAGATTAGAAGATTCAAGTTTGTGATGGATGATTTGAAGCTGCCATTGGGAACATCTATTCATAGGAATATCAAATCTTCCACGAAAGGAAATTCTTGGAGGATCAGTTTGAATGAGGTGATTCACATAAACAGTCTGCAGGCAAGGAGAAGCTGCTACTTAAGAAGAATAAAGGAGATTGCAAGTTGCCAAAGGAAGAACTCTTATGGATTATGAAGGAAGTAGGATACATATCAAGTTTCAACAGTTTGGTGTATATCCACTGGAAGCAATATATACTTGGCACTCAGCAGAAACATTAAGTTGAGCAGCCAACAATCATATTTGTTTTAAATAATATTATAAATTGGAAATTATAATTTAATTTAATTCTTAACCAAGGGACATTTGAAGAGGTGCATCTATTGGGGCAAATTTCTATTGAATTGAGGCCAAGCAAGGATAAAGGGAGATATTGAGAAATATTTTTTTGTCTGATTCTACCCCTGGAGCATGAAACTTCAGTTCAGTTCAATTAACCCAAGGATGAAAATGCTTTAGGCCTAGAGTTGGACGACAAAAACTCTCCAGATCTAAAATTGGAGGATCAAAATCCAGAATTCCTTGCGAGTGATTTCACATGAAAGTCATCATTGTGCGAATTTGGTTAATTTCAGTCTGAATTAAATATCTCTTCAACTAGCATCAAGAAATATCAAAGTCTGCAGGACTTACTGGAAAAGAAATACTTAATTATTAATTTATTTGCAAATAGAAATTGATTGTCCAAGGATTGATTTTAAGGTAGGGTGGCTTTCTGCTATTACTCATAATTGGACTGAATCTGATCCTAACATAATTTCTTATTTGTGAGGTTATTCATTGAGTTGAATTTAATTAATATTGTTAAACAAAAAATTCTTTATGTGTTTCAAGGTACCTTTTGGATCCCATACTGTTATGCATAGGTAATCTTTAACTTGAAGAAGCTGATCTGCTATTTCTGCATTTCCTTTGAACAAAAATTTTCCTAGGTTCCAAATCCTTACGCATGTGTACTTTGGATTTATATCAAAGGAACTTTCTGCACTTCAATTCAATTTATGATTGCAATAAATTTGTACTGAAATCATAGAGTTGACTATAATGCCCGCCTTCTGAATTAGGGGCCATTAATAAATTTACTTCAGTACAACTATCCTAAGAATTTTAGTATTAGAATCATAAATGTCCTCTTTACTTATCTGCCTCTCTATGTGGCAATTTTAAATTTCAATCTTGTAGGGTAATGGCTCAAACTTTAGAAGATTCTTTGTTATTAAAGGCATTTGATATTCAATTTGAATGCCTTATGGGGCATTCATGGACCTTCATTGAGCATTTTCTTCTGCATTTAGGAGCGAGTTCCAACATTTTCGCTGTTCAAAAGCTTAGTCTATAAATTCCAATACCTGGTAGTCCTGGTTCAAGGTAAACACTTTTGGGGGAAAAGTACACATTGGAGAGTAAAAACAGGTGGGCAATCTCAGTTTGTTACTGTAGCTTATGAGATTTATTTATTTATTTTAATTTTATACTACGAGTTAAACAAATTATAATATTTTCCTTGCTTGATATTATATCCCTAAGAAACTCAAGTTCAGGGATGGGGACCTCTTACAACTACCCACAGTTTCAAGCAGTATATTCAGGTATAAAATGGTCATACCCTTACCCTTATTCATATAATCTGTCAACTTATTTCATAATGATGCTCCCATCTGTATACACTGCATCCCCCAGTGGTTTCACTTTTAACGCTTGCAAATTTGTTGAGGAAATTTTGTTTTGAAACTCCTCGAGCAATTTTTTAGTGTAGTGAATTCTAATCCACGAGAAATGGTTCAACCTATAGTAATTTTCTGATGTGAGTGTATATATGACATGCTAAATGTACACAATGCGACTTCGTAGACCTTGACTTGTATTGGGGTTTCAGTGTTTTGATTTGCATGTAATCCATTTCTTTTGCCATGCACTTTTCTAACTAAGCATATTCTGATCTTTTTAGCCATAGGCCCATATCAATTCAGGTCAATGGATCCAAGATGACCTAGAATAGTTGGTCGGATCATCAACCAACATATCAATTAATTATTACATTTGAAATCTTCACAGTAAAATTTTCAGATCAAGATAAAAGAGTCGAGCAGATTGTGCCTGCATGTGAGGGATGACTAGGGATGTGAAATCAACTCCATATTCGTAAAATAAACTATCCCAATCGAGCTCTTGGATCTATGGCAAGATAAATCTAGTTGAGAGTATCAGCAACTATATTCCCTATGGGGTCTGAAGAGGAAGTACTACTGAGTGAATTTGGATGGTGTAGAGCTTACTGCTCATATTTGTCTTAGGCATGAAAAGAGTCATGTAAAGATCAAAGTTTGCAACATATCAAACATACAAATCTCAACTAAAATCTGATAAAAAATTATAAACAGAAACAAAACATAGACCCATCGGCTGGGATTAGTCTTCCTCTAAAGTATATTAGGAAAGGTTGGTAAACATGTCCTTTACTATAGAAGATTTTACTCAACTCGAGAATTTTGACACTTATTCACATGCAACCCCGAAAGGCATTTAAATACATTATTCACTCCACTTTTCTTGAAAATCAAAGAAAATTTAATCCTAAGTGGCAAAGGAGTTTGAAGAAGGAATAAAAATGATTACGAATTGCAAGACATGAGGACTGAAGCCTTGAAGACAATGGGGGTGAATTCAGCAATAATATTTAGAAGAGTGTTGAGTAGGGGCGCAATAGATATCGACTTTCAGGGTAGGGGCGCAATAGATGCTGATTTTCAGAAACTATAGACATGTGAAATTTTATTATTGCAAAAGGGAAAGAGTTCATCTTGGGATGGTAAATAAAACTTGAAAGAAACACATCGTCTAATGTAAGTGGAAATATGCTTGTTCAGGGAAGTTTTGCAATAATCTCACAAGAACTATGTAACATATGGACATGTCCCCGACCAAAGGATGTAGGGACAAGTTGGGAATGTCCTCTTGTCATCCCCAACTTTCTCTTAAATTAAAAATACTTCGGGGATGCTTGTAAGTTTCAAATACGCAAAAGGGGATGACTAGTTGCCCCCTACAACAAAGTAATTTTGGAGGCTTAGTCAATTATCAATCAAAGAAGGGCTAGTTAGGCCCATGTATGCAAGCTGAATTGATGGTGGAGAGTGCTTCCAAGCACAATTTTTTGGGCCCTGTGATGTGTTCATGTGTTGAACAATGCATTGAAAAATATATTGGGTAAGGGTAGTGGTGTAAAAAACTAGAGACATTTTGATGCTCATTTGCAATCATCGTACTTCTCTTGTTTTATTTAGAATTTTTTCAAGGAAGGAATTTCTCAGACATATGGATACTAGATATGATGGCTACTTTGTTGGTAGATGGGTAGAGGCAAACATAGTTGAAGGAAAAAGTTAAAAAAAATATCAACAATTATTGGCGGTTTGCAATGAAGAGATTGCTATTTTTAATAAGTTGTTAATTTTATTATTAACATTCTTATTTTACTAACCAATATGATTTTGATTTTATACTTGAATTTACACTTTAACATTATTACTGATGTTAAATTAATAAATTGCAGATTTTATTATTAAAATTTTGATTTTAAATTTTTTACTGTTTTCCAAGTTTCTAAGATTCTAAATTGTAAATTTTCTGAATTATTTACCTTTTTGCTAATATGTTTGTTCCATCATCTCAACTCATATGGTGTGTGGGTCAAAAGATATGTTGATCCATACACTCCTAGGCTTGGAAAGGTTTATTGGGCATTTAACAACATAGTTGGATAGATGAAGCAATCAAATTTTAGCATAGATATCAATTTGGGCTTCTAAGAGGAGCACACTAAGACGCATTGCAACACAATAGAGAACTATGAACATATCACTTTACATGATGGCTTTTGCTCCAAATTTTGAATGGTATGCAATAGGGCTTATAAGAGTGCCTTTATTTGATGATGAAGAGAAGAAAGAAGGCCAAGGAAGCCTTTACTCCTTTAAGTAGATTAGTGCTCTAATCGACCCTTTGGTTGGTTGACATGAAATTGATATGGCAATGACAATGATTCATTGGAGTTTAAAATGGTTGTCACTTCTATGTTTCATGCTAGATCATTTGTTGCAAAGAGAAACTTGTCTCTATATAGCTTCATCTAGTTATTCAACATGAGTAAGTTTACCTCTAGATGATCAAAGAAGCTAGTGGCTATTTGTGGTGCCTTGCAGCATCAAGACCGATGGACTCTCAAGCATCGACAAACTCGAATTGCACGTTGGGATATTGATCTTGAATATAACTTTTAGGCACTGTGTCTCATCAAGGAATAGAGGTGGATCTAGAAAACATATAGTAATAATTGAGATGCCTCTTTCCAAGAATATTAGTCAGATAAGTAACCTCCAACAGAGACTACAATCAATAGGAATGTTTATGGCACAATTGGTAGACAAGTGTCATCCTTTTCACTACCTACTTTGCAAAGGTATTCCCTTTAAATGGATAGAGCCATGCCAAGAAGCACTTTAATAACTCAACAATTATTCGCTTACAATTCCTATTTTAATGCCACCGAGGCCAAGGAAGCCTTTACTCCTTTCCATATCAGCGACAAGGTCTTTAGGTGTCCTAGCATAACACGACTTTGAAGGCAAGGAGAGGGTCATTTACTTGTATCAACAAAAGGCTAGTGGGATATGAGTTGAATTATTCTACCTTTGAATGAGCATGTCTAGCAATAATGTTTGCCTCTCAAAAGCTCAAACACTACATACTTAGTTATAAGGCTTTACTCATTGCTAAGATAGATCCACTCAAATACCTTCTCAATAAAGCAACTCACAAGGAGACTCGTTAAATGGGTTATGATCCTAAGTGAATTTGATATTGAGTATGCAGACATACGAGAAATCAAAGGAGAGGTAATAACGGATCAATTGGTTGATGCACCTATCCCAACAATTCCTCCCATTTTGTCACATTTTCCAAATGAGATCATATTTCTAATTAATACACCTACATAATGGCTTTCGTAACTTGACATTTCATACACTCATGAGGGATTCAATGTTGGAATATTGTTAATCACAACTCATGGCATCCCCATTCCTTGATCTTACAGGCTCAACTTTGTGTGTACTAATAACATGGCATAATATGAAGCCCTTCTCACAAGTCATAAGACAATTGTTCAATGAAATATTAAAGACTTGTATGTCTATGGAGATTCAAATTTGATCATAAAGAAAATGCTGACTATATGACTAAAGATGAAAAGCTAATATCTTACAAGACAATAGCAAATGACTTCAATAAGCACTTGGATCACCTTATCTTTGAGAAGATTCCTAGAATGCATAACAATGTTGATGCAATGGCAATAGTGGGATCTTTACTTTATATTCTTAGTGACATCAGACACTATGAGTTCTTAGTAGAGCAATTTATGGTCCTTGTCTTTGAAGTCCCTTTATCTAAGTTTGCTTGTGAAATTGTTGGACCTAGTTCCCATTGGTACCATGATATTCATGTCTGTTTGCATGGCCAACACTTTCTCATTGACTTGTCTTGTAATCAACACAGAACATTTATCATCCAAGCTTCCCAATATGTTATCATTATTGGTCCCCTATATAGGAAGATCCTATATAAGATAAGATAAGATAAATCTATTAATGTCCAACTAAAGACCACCAAGGGTCTAAGGGACTGAGAGCATACAACCAAAGAAACAACAAACAACAAGACACCAAACAGTGTCTGGGAAAGAGCAAGTAAGAAACAAAAGAAATCAAGCAACAAAGGAGCCATCAAGGAGGCAAGAACTAGGTAGCCTTGCTCTGCTGAAAGAAATCCAACACCGAACAAGATGGATCTGGGTAGGAAGGAACTTTGGTCCGTCGTTGTGAGTTGTTGGAGTGGTGTCGCTAAAGAGTAGTATTAAGCCTGGTACGAGGTCTCACTGATCTGGAGTGGTCAACCATGAGGGTACTAGAGGCACTGGAGGTCCTCTTTACCACACCCCCCCCTCCCCGCGTCAGAGACAAGGGGGAGAAGAAGGTGGTGATAAGGGGATGATTTGAGGCTTTTTGGGGGGTCATGCGTTGTAACATGTGGTCTCAAAAATGCAGTGCCTCCCTGAGATAGAGCACCAGACACCTTTTATCCGTGTACATGAAGAAAGCTGCGAGGAAACTACACTCTTTGAAAAGACAATAGAATCTCCCTCTGATCTCATAGTAGGTTGGGCATCAGAAGATGAAATAGGTCTTAGTCTCAGCCTCAGACAAGAAGCACAAGCAACAGATCTGGTCCTCTCTGCTAATATGATGACCAGTGTAAATTCATAACCGGTGGGAGCCAACTCTGAAAGATCCAAGGGAGATGCGTAAGGCATGACACCAATGCCGTGACGAGTAGCTAGGTCATGTAATAATCTCATCAGTGATAACCAAGAAGTGCTCAACGTAAAAGGCCATCTTAGGACGTAACCCCCTAACTGGGTTACTTCAAGTCGTGGTGATATACTGTTTGTAAATGCCTGTCCTGACATGCCCATTAAACTCCTATTGTGATAGGAGGAGATGAGCAGGAGCATCCAATGAAAACTGGAAGGGAGGGAGGTGGTCAATATCAATCCCTATGGAGCTCAACAAAGAGGTCACCTGAGCGTACCAACATCAACCTCTAGGGGAGGGATCCAAGGCAATAATGACAATACAAGAGAAATAGGCCAAGTAAACATATTTGTGATGACCATCCGCGAAATCCGCAAGGCCACAAAGCCAGTGAAGAAACCAAACCAAGTAAAAAATGGCACCTAGTCTAAAAGGATGAGCCTCAAATTCTGCCATAATAATGTCATGGGGGATGAATCTATGGCATCTAATAATGCGTCGAAGAAGTAGACTCTGAACACACTCAATAGAGGCCCAATTTGAGTCGAGAAGAGATGGTCCACCATAAAACACTGTCGATCTAACCAAGGAGTCCAGAAGGGACAACTTGGACATTGTGTCCTAGAAGTGGTGTCTGAAGCATTGTCTCTCGAGCATAGCAAGGGAGCACATCCCCGTGTTAACTCTGGGCTAGATGGTCAACCTCATACTGAAGCGATGTCTTGAGAACTTGACACTGAGGTATGTGTAAGAAGAGGCAACCTTGATCTCCTATCCCTGAAAGTAAAAGTGCAGTTCAAAGCTCTTCAATTTGTTGAATACCATAACTCAAGTCTTACTTAGGTTCACAGTCAAGTGCCACAATTCACAGAAGGAACCCAAACCATCTAGGAGCCTCTGAAGACTCTTGGGAGAGGATGCTAAAAGGGCCACATCGTTAGCATAAAGGAGAATGGAGATTAAAACTTGGTGTAAGTAGCAACCATCATTGAGAGCAAATACTCTCTAAGAAAGGTCTCAAGCTCATCAATATAAATGTTGAATAGTGTGGGGGAAAGAGGGCAACCTTGTTTCACCCCAATAGTGCTCTAGATAGGAGCAAAGAAACCCTCAAGAGTCTTGAACCTACCCACAACATTCTCATATAACCTCATAATAGTTGTCAATAAGATCTTTGAAATCTTGATGTCTTTGAGCCTCTAGAAAAGCCCCCCCCATCTAATGATGTCAACAACCTTACGAAAGTCTACGAAACAACAATAAACTTTTGCAGAGCGGTGTCGAGCCTCCTCAGTAATAGCCCATAATGTCATGATGTGGTCCATGGTGTGGTAACCTGCCCAAAATCCAACTTGACCTCTAGCTCTGCAAGCTCTCTTATCAGTCTCTCTAGTAAGAATAGTGTTCAATGTTATGGCGTAGAGCTTGGAAAATGTGTGTCCAATCATGATAGTCATGTAGTTGTTGGGATCATAAGTCAACTTGGACTTGTGGATCAAATAGATCACATGCCTCAACTAGGAGTCCAGAAAGCTAGTGCAAACCACTCTGTTAAAGAGTGTGGGAAGAGAGGAGCATAGCACCGAGGTGCCAAGCTTGAGGATCTTAGCTTGAAATCCCTCCTTGTCAGCTGCCTTGCTACATCTCATGTATCTGATGGCCTTAATAATGTTGGAGGGGGTAAAATGGTGGAGGCAGTGGGTGGGCAAGGTAAGGTGAAGAGGGGCTTGGCCAAGGATGTTGTATAGAGTGGAAGCATGGGTGGTGAGGGCGATGAAATTGAGGGAGGAGAGTGGGGGAATAAAGTGTGCTAGAATAGCTTGGGATCCTGAGAAAGCATGGCACACAAGGAACAACACTAGAAATTAATGAACAATTGTTTCCTGGAGTGAAGGAAATGACGATAAGCGGGACAAAGGCTGGTGAAAGCAATGAAGCAAGTCTCAAAGGTTGAGCTCAAATAGAGATGATAAGACTTACAGTCATCATTGAACCATTGGAAACTTGTTAGAATGGTCAGGGTTGTTGCACCCAAAGATAGACTTATTAATGACTGATGGAACCAATAATCTTATGGAACCACAAGAGTCAGTTAAGCCATGTTGCAAACCCCACGAGGGACACTAGCCCATTGCCAACAATCTCCATCCCAACGTCACTCGCCATGGCCTGCATGGATTCAAACTTGTGACCAAGCTCTCATACCACTTGTTAGAATGGCCAAGGTTGTTGCACCAAAAGATCAACTTGTTAATTCCTGATAAAACCAATAGCCTTATAGAACTATAGCATGTGGTTAAGCCATGTTGCGAACCTCACGAGGGACACTGACCCATTGCAAACATAGTCCTCCTTAAACATCCTTACTTTGAAGATGCACAAACAACCCTAAGTGAAGTGCATGAAGGTATTTGTGGTGCTCAATCTAGTGTCATATTCCTGGAAAAAAGCTCATAAGGATTGAGTATTATTGGCCTAACATAGAAAAAGATGCTTGTAAACTTGTACAAAAGTGCCAAAAATGTCAAATACATAAAGATCTAATACACATGCCAACTCAAGAATTACAACCGATCATATCTCCTTAGACATTTTCATAGTGGGGACTCAATCTCAATGGGAAAATCAAATGGTCATAAGTTTATAATCACTGCCATTAAGTATATCATTAAGTGTGTATTATTTACATGGCCTACATTATTGGTAAGAAAATATCCAAGTCCATCGCCCATTTCATCATTTTTCGAAATGATACTTGTTATGCCCTGCATACATGTCCCTACATTTTTCCCCAAGGAAAATGTTGGGTCCCCTCTTTTGTTTTCCTTTGTTTCCTTCCAAAGTCCATGACCCTAGAGTCTGCCATCTTTTATCTCAGTTTTTGGCTGGTTTTTGGGCTCTTGACCTTCATAATGCTCTTAGGTATTATGGAAGTTAGATGCCTGATCCCCAGAGTCTTAATTGTTGAATGAAGTATATGAAATTTACTGCCCTTTTCTCTACCAAGTTATAAAAGGACTTTTTGAAGGTAATTTTAATCACTAAGTGATTTAAAGTTATTTTGAGAGCACTTTTGTGACCAATGTTAATTAATGTTACAAGAGAGGATTGGACCAACATTCCAAGAATACAGTTCTAAGCAATTTAATTATCTTATGTATTGGTCATTGGCAAGAGGAAAGTATTATCATTAGAAGCTATAAGTTCTTTATATTCACAATGTAGTGAGCCTTTTTGTAGTTAGGGACAATGAGTTTGTTGGCCTTTAGGCCTAAACCATGTAGCAGGAATATTATAAATTTTCAATGTTTTGGGTTTGCTATGTAAAAATTATGGTGTCATATACAAATTTATTAATGTTTTAATTTATTTACTTCAACACATTACTTTATTGAATGCATGAATAATGGTGGTTAAAGCTTTATAATGTATGATGATGCCCCCTCTTGAAAAATATATAAATAATGCATTTTTGTTGTATGTTCTAAACATATTCATGCGTTATTATTGTTGATTTCTCATATGTTATTAGTAGTCCATTTGTGTTTGTTTGCAAATGATGGGTAGTTTATGCAATTGATGCAATGGAACACAAAAATTTCCTTGTATGTTGATTTGAAAGTATCAAAGTAACCTAACTCTTTGTATATTATGGTATGCTATTCTTCTCTAGTTGTCACTACACATCAAAATTTATCATGATAGAATCTCCTTGTAATTTATTGTCAATTGGGAATCTTTGATGGTGTTCTTGTGTTTGTCATTGAGGTTTTTATCATTCACCCTTCTTTAGTTTTTACACCTTTTTTACATTTAGTTTAAAATTACACAAGAACCCCCAAAAAGCTCAACATAAAAGGAAAATTTCCTTCTCAAACACATAAATGTAACAAAAGGAGTGTAAAAATGGAGTCACCATAACCTTAATTGATGATAATGAGGATAAGAAGTTGGGCAAACAAAATATTTAGAATGTTTTAGGTTTTTTCTCTTGATGGTCATGTATCTCCTCACTTTGCCAAGGGAGACACTAAATAGTATACTCCTAGCCCCCGAAAAAAGGTGGAGGAAGATGATGAAGATAATGTCAAATCCTATAAACAAGATATTGCTCTAGTGGATGAATAAGACAATGAAGAGGCTGATTTTGGCATGAGTAGGAGGGGTAGGATGATAAGGTTGAGGGTAAGAAAATTAAGACAATGTTGATAAGGAAGATACATGGAATGAGGAGGTGGAAGGCCTAAACAATAATAGTAATATCGCCCCTAATAACTAGAATAATGTTGTCAAGGAAGATGAAATTTAAGTGTAGATATTGAATCTCCATATGAAGTTGAATGTCATGGAAACTAAGATGGAATACGTGTATAATGTATCAGAAAAATTTGTCAAAGCTATTTTAAGCTACTAGCACTTTTGTAGGACATTATATTTAAAGATTAACTATGCTAAATCTTCAAAAAATGACCTACAAATTTTTATTCATAGCATGCAAAAGTCTATGTTATTTAAATGTGCTCTCAGATTGAGCAATGAGACATTTGCAAGGTACACTACAAAACAAAAGATTCAACAAGAGATGATGCCATGAAAAGGAAAAACCCTCAAGAACTTCACAAATGCATGCATGTAAAAATAATAATAATTTTTATGTTGAGATACAAGATTAAACTAGAGAAAATGATAGATTACAACCATTCGTACTTAAGCTAACTGAGCTAATCTAGCATGTAAGAGAAATGAACTAGACAATCAATATAACTTAAAATGTTCAAAGAACTCAAATCTCAAAGCAACAACATAACAATAGCAAAAAAAATTAGGATCCTTTGAAATGAGATAGAGGTCTCCATTTATATATATATGAGAGACAAACAAATGGATGAGATGCAATAAAGAAAAATGATGGAGATTTATTTATTTATGATATGTGTGCTCACAATGTTAGAAATTTCTCAGAAGTAATGATATTTTGTTTTGGAAATTGAATTTCATGTGCACATTAGAAAGGGGGTTTTAATTTATTCAATTGAAAGGGGAGATGATTCTTTTAATTAAATAGACTCGGGATAAGATGATCAAACTATATGATATAACCATTTTAATGATTATATGATGAAATGATTAAAGTTCAATGATGAATTTAATTATGCAAGATTGATTTAATGCATAATAGGGTTTAGTACTCAATTTAATGTAATTATTTCAGATTGGAGGCATGTAGTTTATGTTGAAGTTGAGGAAACCTCAACCCACAACTCCCAAGAATCACTTCAATGCAAACACTTGCTATAGACAATCTACATTTGGCAGGACTTTAAAAGCATGCTTTTAATCAAATCAGTGAGGTTTAAGGACAATATCAGATGAATTTAATGAAGAAATGCAGAAAACAAAAGAAATTTGGATTAATCAAACCATCTTATTATTATGTAACTAATTTAATCAATTGATTTCCTAGTTCTCAATCATATTAAAATCTAAATTCTAAAACAATTCACAAAGGAAAATGTAAAATCAATTTTAAAAAAGAAAAGAAAAAGAAGCATATATCCTTATCTTTTTGGAAGACATCTTGAAAGTGAAAATAGATTAAAAGGAAAGATAAAATGAGTATTTATCCTCATATATCTTTTGGGATAAATATCAACTCAATTATTCAAATTAGATTCCCCCTTATAGAAATCTTATCCCTGGTAACCATACTCTCCTAAAGCTATGGTAAAATCTAAACTCTACCCCACCCACTTTGGAAAATCTATAGAGAGCCATTTGAAGAGAAAAAGGGACCCACATTTTAAGAATCATTACTATAGTCATTTGTAAGAGCATTCATAAGCATCATTACTATAGGAAATTTTAGAACACTTATGCATCATTTAGTATCATTTTAGAAGTATTTCATGTTTATATCTTGTTAAATCACAAATTCATCTAGTATTCACATAGCTTTTTCAAATATTCAAAGCATCATTGTTAGATTTTCATCGTAGCTTAATCCCATTCCAAGTCTAGTACTAAGATGCTAAATCTGAGAGCAATTTTAGCAATTTTGGTTAGGGAAACATGCAATGTTCTTGAAGGACTTATATTATAGTTCCTATTGGGTTTTTGCTTTATCGTTAGATTTACAATCACTCACAACACTTCACACTAAAGTATCTGAATACACACTTCCCTCATGTACAAAATGACACCCACCATGGGGCATGAAAACCTCATTTTCTAAATCTTTGCATATAGAGATGGTTTTACAATCAATCTTACAGACTCAATCACTTGTAGGCTCAATGGTGTTTCAGAAAGATGGATCTCATACAACATAGCCCTTCAAAATATTTTGAGAAATATGAAATGCAAATCTAGAACTTGATTTTCTCATTTTAGCTCTTTTACAATATTTTGTAACACATCTTCTTGATATTATAGTGCACTTGAAGTTTTCCATAGTGCATTTGTCAGTTTAAATAGTGCATTTACATATTCTTGTAGCAGTTTTGCATTATTCTGTGGCACATTTGTCATTTATAATAGCACATCTACTCTGTTCTACACAAAATTAAAAATTTGTAAAGTCTAATTCAAAATCTTAATTTCTTGGTAATCAAAGGTCTTTGAAAAGCTACAAAGAAGTGACCAGGTCACCAAAAATGTACCTAGCCTTTTGCTAACTTTGAAAAAGGTAAGACTAAACCCTTTTGATTTTGTACTTAGATCGTGGCCATTTCAATTTCCAAATCGAGCCTAAATAGAGAAGCTAATTGGAATCTTAGAATTGGTACTAGGCATATGCTCTTCACTTTAGAAGTGAATCACAATGACACAAGTGTCACATTTGTCATGAAAATTAGCTAAGGAATGAACAAACACATAGTCTATTTATAACTTCATGCCTTCATTTGATTAAAGGCTTGAAATTGAACAAAATATGTGTTTGGAAGTTAAGAGTAGTAGGGATATGCTCTCATCCTTTTAGCATGATCAAACTCTCAGACCTCATTTTGAATTCATAATCCTTCCTTGCTTTCATAGGCAGATTAGCAAATCCATTGAAGGGCATACCTCTTGAGACTTTCCTTAATAGAGCCAATGAAAGGGAAAGCTCTAAGTTAGACACATGACTACTTTTACAAGTGGTTGATCCAACTCACTATAAAACAAACACTTGCATTCTTAATGGGGTGTGACAATTATGTTCAAAATATAGTCTTCCTCTAGTAGTCTCAAAAGAGATTGTGCCAGACCTCCTCAACGTTGGTGGGAATCTCTCTTCATTAAGAGGTAAATTTGGACATTGCCGGATCTTCATTGAAACCTTGTAGTCTCCTACCCAATTAGTGTCATTGCTAGAAAGTTGTTTTCATTTTAGGTTTGTGCTTGGAATTTCCCCGCTTTTATATTTGTCGAGTTTGAATATGCTTGTTCTTGACAAAGTAACATCTTGAAAACTCATTTTTTTAAAAAAATATGGAAAAATAATACGAAAACATAAAAAATTTGGTAAAACAATGCATTTGGGATTTATAATAGTGCATCTGAAACTTGTTACAGTGCATCCACAACTCATAACAACACTTTTGTAGTTTAAATAGCACATTTTCATAACCAAATAACACCGGGTGAAAGATAAAATATATCATTTTATTTTTCTTACAACACATTTGAGTAGTTCTATAGTGATTTTGAGTAAAACTTGCAAAACAATGACTATTTGCACTACAAATTTTCAAAATTAGAAAGCAATTTGGAATACCCTTTTCACCATTAACATCCTGCAATTTGAACAAACTTTAAAGACCATTATTTTTCAAAATCAAGCAAGAATTTTTACATCATTTCCTTGGTTTCAAACATCCAAAACTAAGTCCAACCAGACAAATATCATTAATCCTACTTTTTGAAAGTTAAACATCAAAGGATATTTACATCCTTTCATCCCCAACTCTAAAGAACTTGACCTGATTAACAAGGTTTTCTTAACCTTTTATCTCATTTGAGTAACTTTTGATCTTGATTGATATCCCATTCTTGGTTGGTCTAAATATTATTTTCACATTGTAGCATGAAGAAAGTTTAAAAAAGGTTACATTCACCTCTCATGCCACCAAGAAAAATTGGTACTAGTGCAAGTGAGAAAGAAATAAAAAAAGGTTGCCACTCCTACAAGTACAAGAATACCAAAATGAGTTATAAAAGCCAAATTTGTGCAATCATCAAACACTATTGACCAAGAACTAACTCAACAAGAAAAACCAATAGTAAAAAAATCCTCTCAATTCTCACCAGGCAACAATGATTACAATAATGCAACAATGGATGATTTCTAGAAAAATATCAAGTTAGTCGACATAATGGAGAAATTGCTAGAAAAACACAAAGAGCCATACCTTTTATCTCTATCACAACAAGGCACAAAACTATCTCCTAAAGTCAACATATTTGGTCTTAAGAAAGACCAAGAAGAACCCACATTTCAATGCTCTTACCCAAAAACTTCAGGATCTACAATTGGAAATGGAAATATGGAAGAGAGGGAAGGTATAATCAACATAGTTTAGTTTGGAGAAAATATGCCCTCTTCCCTTTGATACAAATGTAATTTTAATTCCATTCCCTCCCATTGTCCAAATTCCAAAATACAAAAACTATTTTGGTACATCCAATCCTTAGGACCATCTTCGATAACTCTATACTCTGAGTACAAAATTTGTCCATGAAATTACTCATCTAATGTATTTATTCCCTTGAAGCTTAGGAGGACAAGCCATGGAATGGTTTTCCAAAATCCCCTCCAACATCAAACTGTGTGATCAATTGGCTTTTGTATTCATCAGCCAACACTTGTACAACATTGAAAAGGAAGTCACAATGTTGGATCTCTACAATGCTAAGAAATTTTTAGGAGAATCATTCAAACACTTCCTACAAAGATGGAGATACATATTCATGGAATATTATCGAGAGATTTTGCAAAAGGAAAAAATGAAAATCTTTTTGAAAAACCTTATCAAACCCATGAATATCAATTACAACTCCTATGTTCGATTGATTTCAAAAAATGCTGCAAAATACCGCAAATGTAGAAGAGGCCTTGATCAACAATGAATGTCTAAAAATATTCAATTTTGGTAAATGATTTTTAAATAATTCTTCGCATTCAAATGACTCCACTAATCACTCAAATGATAAACAAAAAGCTTGGTGGAGAAACAAAAATAATAACATGGAAAATGATGGAGTTGTAGAGGAAAACACTATTAAACTGCAACCTTACCACTTTTTAGAACCATCATCTTCCAACACCAATAATGCTAGTACCTCTACTAGCCAAAATGAGAAATGAAAAAAAAAAACACTAGTCCGTTTCATAGACAAAAAAGCACCTATCCATCCACCTCGATTACTACTAGTCAACAGGTATCATAAAATTGGGTCCCTCCACCAAAGGGATATTGGTCTTCCAATTAGCCAAAACTATTCACCTCTATAGGTGATTCATATGAGAGGGCCCTAAAAAGACTCTTAGCTAATGAGCTCATCACACTGCTAGTGTCTAAGTCAAACCACCATGGTGGAATGTAAATAACTTTGTGCATATCATAGAAATAAGGGGCACCTTACTAATAACTGCATGGCCCTAAAAGGTGTTCTCCAAAATTTGATTGATAATAAAACTATCAAGGTTAGCGATCTCTGTACTAATGAAGACAATATTGTATTTAAGACTCCCTTTATGATTCATGAGAAGAGAGAATCTTCAAAGTACAACCAAAGTAAAAACTGCCAATGAAAAAATAAAATATACTCACAATTATGACAACACAATTTGAACATCATTATTCTAGGTCAAGCCTCTAAAGTGATTTTTTCGAGGATAATAATAGACCTAGATCAAACCACAATAGGATCCACCACAACCAAGTAGAATTTGGTTAATTAGTTGCTTTAAACTCTCACACATATCTCAATATTTGAATTATTACTGATTTCTCTACAATGTCAAGAAATTCTAACCAAGGCCTTAGTACAAAACAATCTAGATATGTATAGATTCCAAAACATGCACAAGATGACTTGTCTTTTTACCATCCCCAAAATTTTTCCTTGCAGATAGAAGTTTTCATACATAGGAATTAAGTGAAAAGAGCATTGGTTGATGGGGGTGTGGGGATGAATATTTGTAATTTGAGTCTAATAAGAGTACTAGGGTATGCAAAAGATTCTATTGACCCAAAGAAAAAGATAACAATCAAGGCATGTGCTGACAAGGAAAGATTCTCTAAGGGGATGGTTATCCTACCAATAAGGGTAGGCCCCATAATCAAGGAAATTGTTTTCCAAGTGCTTGACCTCAAATTAATTGACAATATTTTGTTAGGAAGACCCTGAATACATGATATGCAAGTTGTTTTTTCTACTTATCATCAATGTTAAAAAACATTGCACATGGGTCTAGAAATAACCATAGTTGGAGACTAGAATTACACCAAGTATTGTAACTCCCTTCTTCCTCATAACAATGAAGAAGCCTCCTTCAAAAAAAATAAAAACAAAGAACCTACATCGATAGAAGCTTCAAGCTCAAAGTGCCAAGAAAACAACCACCCTACCACAAAAACTAAGGGAAAAGAGAAGGTGGATTATTCCAATTTTGCAGGTCCTTTACCTCTTTCTAAATTAGATCAAAAGAAAGTACACTATGCAAAGATGGATAACCTAATTTTTTTTTGAAAAAAATTGTAAAATTCAAGATAAGGGTGTGGGAGAATACTCATTTATCTATTTGACCTACCCACATCCCCTAAATCACACAGTAAAGCATATTCAACTATACTCCCTCGATAGTATAACAAATATCTTGTCAGAGGTAAAATTTCATCACTAGATACCTAAGAAGATGAAAGAATCTGGTCTAGAATGTTAACATTTCACACTGTCTCTTCAGAAAAGGTTATGAACTAATGAAGAAAATGGGGTATACTAAGACAAGCCATCCTATACTAAGACAAGCCATCTAGGAAGGGGTTAAGGCATAGTTGTGTTGAAAAGAAGATTGGAACAATCATTATTTTATCACTAATGTCAAACCTGCTACTTGTTGGTAAGACAATTGCTTACTTTGGTCTGAATGCTATCATTTGATTGATTGATGAAGAGGATTTGAAAAGAAAGGATAACAAGAGATCCTAGAGAAAGGTTGAGTTATATGGTGTATAAAAGACACACTAAGACCAAGAAAGACTTTGATGATATAGTGTATTGTTTGTCTACTTAAGACTATAATGAGAGGATACTCAAGCAAAGACTAGAAGATGACTAAGCAAAGAAATATGTCTACCAAGCCTGACCGAGAAAATAGTGGAAGTTGAGCAAGTTAGTGCAAGCTGAGAAAAAATTTAGTTGAAGCCGAACGAAGTAAGTTTAGTACGTGTCAAGAAAAGAGAAATTTAGTAGGTGCTGAGTAAAGAAATATTAGTATGTGCCAAGCATTAGAGAATGGTAGTAGAGACCAAGAAAAACTTAGTGTATGCTAAGCAACCCACTGTTGACTGAGCATCAAAAGACATTGTTTGTTGAGCAAACAACATGTTATTGCCAAGTGCTAGTAAAATGAGATTGATCAAAGATTTGATGAATTTGAGAAGACAAAGTTGATTTCTTGAATTGTGTGAAGTGTGTGGAAGATAAGTATGATGAGCTGGTGGCAATAATTCAAGATAAACTATTTTCAAAAAAATTCAAAGAGGATTGTAAGAGAAGTTTCTAGAAGGAACAAAATGGAAAGATGGTTAGATTCAACGAATCTAACCTAAATGTAAGATGACTGATTGTTCTTAAGTGGAAAAATATCTAAATTATCTATATAAAGAGATAAAATACCATAAGAAATAGGTTAATTGTGCAAACCTGATAAAGACAAGAAGTCTAGGGTGTTGTTTCATATGGTGGCCGAATGAAAGAGTCTGTAGGTGGCATACTAAGAAAGAAGGCTTAAGGAAATGAAGGCATGAAGGATGAACTAGCTATTAGAGATAAAGAGGATGAATGCTAAGCATAATGGAGGAATAAATGTAAGATCTATAATCTACAAGTGAGTTGTTTTATTATTAGATCAAGTCTTGTTGTTACTTTCTTATAACTATGTTAGTCTGGATAAATCCTTTGAACTAAGGTTGACTTAACAATCATAAGTAAATCCTTTAACAAGTTGACATTCTAATGGAATGTTCTTAAGTCCTCTAACAAGTCTCACTCCTAATAGGATGATTGAAATCCTTTAATCAAGGTCACATTATACAGTGTGCATTGTAACCTTTAATGAGATTGGCTCCTCACATGGCTTACTTCAGAAGAGTGAAAATCGGTAGCATGCTACTGGTGATTTTTCCCAAATTGGGTTTCCACATTAAATACTTATTTCAAATTATGTGAATTATTTTGTGGTATTTCATGTTTACATTTTTGCAAAGTTATTTTGAACTAGGACAACAATATGCAAAAGTTTAATATTTATAATTACCAATGCATGCATAAGTATAAGTTGAAGTACTGAAAAGTTTTATTTGTACATTTGGACCTTGGATAACTAATTCAACCCCCCCCCCCCCCCCCCCCCCCCCCCACCACCACTCTCAGTCATTCTAGATATTTCAATAGGTATCAGGGCACCAAGTACTTGTGATGAAAAGTTTAAAGGTACTTAAAGCTAAAGATCAAGATGTACAGAAAGGAGGTGCCTAAGTTAAAAAAGAAAAAGTTTCTTGCATGGAAATTTTTGATGAAGCTAAATCTAGGAGGAATTGGAGATTACACATAGTCAAATATCACCACTAAACATGTTGATGCATTTGGAGCACCAACTACTGAAAAATTGAAACAGAAGAAGGAACACAATCAAGAATGTTGGATATTGCATCTACCCTAAGCTATTCAGAGTTTGATGACATCAAAGAATGCAATTCTACTAAGAAGACATGGGATGTCCTACAAAAGATCTATGGAGAAGAAAAGAATGTGCTAAGAGCCAAAGCTGAAAGTCTTAGATGAAAATTTGATGAAATAAGAATGCAAGAAGGTGAGACTATAGTCTAGTATTGTGCAAGAATAAAATATGTTGTTAATGCAATTCGAGGATCTTATGGAGCTATTGATGATGAGACTATGATCAGAAAAGTATTGATAACCCTACTTTCTATCTATTCTATTAGAGTCTCTACTATACAAGAACTAAGGTGCACTCCTAGTAGTAATCTGACCCTTAAAGGACTGGTTGGTAGACTCACTACTTTTGAACTTTCAAATTTTGATAATTTCAAATCCGAGTGTGTTGAATCTACTTTCAAAACTAAGGTGACACTAAAAGAATCTAAAGATAAGAAAAAGAAAAAGGTCAAACGTGCTACTAGTGACAATGATACAGATGAAGAAGATCTAGTAGAATTGGAAGCACTGCTAGCTAGGAAATTCCATAGAGGTAAAAGAAAATAAAAAGGTAAGTTACCCAACATACATTTAATTCTAATGAGGTTGGTCATATTTCAACAAGATATCCTGAAAAGTAAAATAGAAAGAATGAAGAGAAATATAGAGGTAGAAAAGATGACAGTAACAAAGGTTATAAGGATAAGGGAAAGAAGGCTTGCTACATTGCTAAAGATGAATCTAATGATGAATCTGATGATCATGATGATAAAGTTGTCTATGTTTCTATGAAAGATGATTCTAATGAAGATGAGCCAACTAAATTGATATATTATGTGAACAAAAGTGACAGATGGATCATTGATAGTGGATGTTCACATCACATTATTGGAGACAAAAGTAAGTTCATTACCCTTGAGTATTACAATGGAAATAGTGGTAGATTTGGTAATAATGCACCTTGTCTAATAAAAGGAAAAAGATTCATAAGATTGACATACAAGATCATGTGTGACAATGCTTACTATGTGGAAGGACTTAACTATAATCTATTGAGTGTGTCACAATTGAATAGTTCAAGATGCAAATTTGAATTTGATAAAAAGAGGGCTAAGATCTATGACACTGATGGAAAACTAATCGGAAGTAGAGATCAGACTAGAGGTAATCTATTTTATCTTGACATGAATGATGCTACTTTTCTTGTTGTACAATTTGATGATGTGTAGCTATGGCACAAAAGGTTATGTCATGTAAATTTTGACAATTTGGTTAGTATCAAATAGATGAAAAGAGTTAGAGGTTTTCTAAAAATGAAGAAACTTGATAATGTGATTTGCAAACAATGTCAATTAGGAAAGATGACAATCTAATTTTAAAAGTAAGACTCGTACTTCAAAAGAAATTCTAGAGTTAGTTCATATTGATTTATGTAGACCAATTGATGTGCAAAGCTACAAAGGTGACAAGTACATTATCCTATTTGTTGATGATTACTCTAGAATGATGAAAATAATATTTTTAAGAGAAAAATATGATGGTTTTCAAATGTTTAAGTGGTATCTGGAAGAGTTGAAAAGGAAACTAGTAAATGATTGAAATGTTTGAGATTTGACAAAGGTGGAGAGTTTCAATTTTTTTTTGCAATGACAGACGAATCAAGAGACAAACTTCTGCACCTAGAACCCCTCCACAAAATGGGATTGTTGAAAGGAGGAACATGTCTATAATGGATTGTGCTAGAACATTGATGATGGAAAATAATGTTGCTTTGAAATATTGTAGAGAATTTTTGAATACAAATATCTATACCTTGAACCGAGTATAAGTCAAGAAAGGTACAAATTACACACCTTTTGAATTATGGTATGGATACTCACCCAATGTCAAGTATTGTAAGGTATTTGGAAGCAAGTGTTACATTCTTAAGGACAAAAAAAATGGTAAACTTGGTGCTAAAAGTGAAGAAGGTGTATTCCTAAGTTATTCCACAAGAAGTAAAGATTATAAGTGTTTAAATACTAACACTAACAAAGTTGTAGAAAGTGCAAATGTAAAGTTTGATGAATATACAAAAGTGCATGAAGATGAACGAAAGAAGGAACTTGAAAATTATAGAACCTTTATGTACTATTATGAAGGAATGTCTCCTAATACTAATGATACTATAGTTGCTAATCAATAAGAATTAGTGATTGTCAATTCACATACAATGAATGTTGAGTTTTAGGTTAAGGTAAAAACAGGTCTTGAAGGGGACCCAAAACCCTTAACAAGAAATCAAAAGATAAACCATTAAGTTCCACCAAGTTTTACAAGGACCTAAAAGCTGCAGTTTTTAAAAGACTCAAAATTAGGTTTTACAAGGACCTAAAACCACAAGATAAAACCATTAAATAATGAATGTTGAGTTGCATTTAGGAGCTAAGTTTCATTCAGGAGCCGAGTTGCAATCAGAAGCTAAGGTACATTCTGATACTGAGATCAGTTTACATGAAAGGAATGCCAAGTTACCTAATAGAGAAGTGCACAGTGAATCTGAAATTGAACTTCATGAAAGACCCATTTTAGAAAGGAGAATAGAGCCAAGGCTCTCAAAGTATGTCAAAAGAAATCACCCTGCTGAATAAATCATTGGAGATAAAGAAGATATACCAATGACAAGGAAGAGGTTGAGAAATGACTCATGTTTTTTAAGAATGCATGAGCCTAAATCAATGAAGGATGCATTAGAAAATGAAGACTAGAGTCAAGCCATTAAAGAAGAAATTGATTAGATTGAGAAGAACAAAACCTAGACACTAGTTCCTAGACCTGAGAATGAGAATGTTATTGGAACCAAGTGGGCGTACATAAAAAAATTGGATGAGAATGGTGAAGTAACAAGTAATAAGGCAAGATTAGTTTGCAAAGGCTATGTAGAAGAAGAGGGAATTGACTATGGAGAGACATTTGCCCCAGTTGCAAGATTGGAAGTAGTAACGACTCTGCTTGCTTATTCTTCCTATAAAGGATTCAAAGTTTATCAAATGGATGTTGAGTCAACATTTCTTCATGCTATACTAGAAGAGGAGGTTTACATTAAACAACCTGAAGGATTTTTTGATCCAAACAACAAGAACATGGTGTATTGATTGCACAAAGCTTTATATGGTTTGAAGCAAGCTCCCAGAGCATGGTATGAAAGATTGCACAACTATTTTGTGAAGATTGGTTCTTAGAAGACTGATGACAAAAAAAATTTGTACTTAAAGATAGAAGGAGGTAAATGAATCTTACTAGCTAAAATATTTGTTGATGATATCATATTCAAAGGACAAAATGCCTTGTGTAAGATATTTGCAAATGAAAGGATGAAAGAGTTTGAGATGTCTATGTTTGGAGAAATAAAGTTCTTTGTTGGATTGCAAGTATATCTGATGAAATATGGTATTTACATCACTCAATCCAAGTATGTAAAGGAAATCTTGAAAACTTTTGGTATGGAAGATTCAAAACCAGTTAGTACTCCTATGGTGATAGGATAAAAACTATCCAAAACTAATGATTTTGCTGAAGTAAATCAAACATTGTACAGGTTTATGATTGGCAAATTACAATATGTAATTCATAGTAGACCTAATATTGCACTAGTTGTTGGGATTGTTGCAAGGTTTTCTAAAAATCCTAAGGAGAATCACTTAATGCTTGTTAAAAGTATTATGAGATACTTGAAAGGTACATAAGAATATGGTCTATACTACAAGAAAAATGACAAGTTTGAATTGAGAGCCTATATAAATGTTGATTGGGTTGGAAAAATTGATGACATGAAAAGTACAAGTGGAGGATCTTTTTTCTTAAGAAAAAGACTAGTCTCTTGGACTAGCAAGAAACAAAATTGTATCTCACAATCTACTACTGAAGCTACATATGTGGCTGTTGCAGTGAATTGCAAAAATTTGCAATGGATCAAACAATTACTCAAAGGAATGAAGGAAGAAATCATTGGACATGTGGTACTCTACTATGAAAATACAAGTGCTATAAACATATCTAAGAATCTTGTGATGCACAAAAAAATAAATCACATTGCAATCAAGTATCATTACTTGGGAGAATTGGTTCAAGACAAAGAAGTGAGAATGAAAATATGTGAATACAAAAGGACAGATAGCTGATATATTCACAAAGGCTTTACCTAACGATGCACATGAATATCTTAGAGGTAAAATAGGGGTGGTACCCCTATTCAAAGCTACTTAAGAAGTAAGAGTAGTGCCTTGCATCAACTAAGTTGAATGACATATTTTACAATTTGATGCAGTGGATCCTACTTTAGGAGATGCCTAAAGTAAAGAAAGAGCTAAAAACTAGAAGATTTACAGCCACATGCAAGGTGACAGAGGGAGAACTTGAATTGATTATATCTACATGAATAGATGACAAGTATTTGGCACTGTTGACAAAGAGGGAGATATTAGAGAAATCAGGGAGATATCAGTAAGATTAGAGAAGGAAGGAGAAATATTTTCAAAGAGGGACAAAACTAGATGAGGGAGAAATTTGAGGAAGAGATCAAAGTATGTAGAGGAAGGCACACATATTGATAGAGGGAGAGATTTCAATAAAAGGTATTAAGTTTATTTTTGGTATTATTGTTGATATTGGTTTTGTATACATGGAAACCTAATCTGTCAGGAGCACACGAAAACAAGAAAATGCTAGTCGCATGTGCATTTATCAAGATTTAAATCAAACAAAGAACTACTAACTATTCTTGCATTTTACTACACTAATACAACCGAAAAAAAACTCCCCATGAAACCTCGGAGCAACCCAAAAAGGGCACCCACAAGAGGCCTTGTTGGTGTGCTATAATTGGAGGGATGTGGATCTGCACTCCCAAACACAACTATTGAATGAATCCCTTCAATGATTAAAGTATGAAAATGAAGTATGAATCTAAGATTGATGAGTGAAGAATGCTTCAAGAAGAGGCTATGGAAGAAGCCATTCTTAACTGCATTTTAGGAAAATGGAGATGAATGCAAGAATGTAAAATAAATTATCAATGCAAGAATAAAATCTAACAACTACCAAAGAGTTAGAAAAAATGCATAAAACAACTTAAGAGCTCTAGAACTATACTAGCATGATAACAATGCAAATTAGGGAGATGAGAAATTCTTGAGACAAGGGCTCAATTTATAGGCTTGAGAGAGGCCTTGGGGAGGTGGCATCTATGTGGCATTCATATAGGTGCCACAAGGGAGACACATGAGCTAAGGAGACAAACCACGCAAAGGTCAACATAAGCCTTTTTGGTGACAGAGATGGCTTCACAGTTTTCTCACACATGTGTGAGCAATCTTGGATAAAGGAAAGGAGGACAAGTGTGTAAGAGTGTAAGACTTTTTGGATACAATAATAAAGGGGAGGCTTTCTTAGATTTTGAGTTGCTCACACATGTGTGAGAAAATATTTCAGTGCTAAAAGGTGTTTAGGAGGGTATTTAATTAAGTGGGATTAACTAGTGGGTAGACTTAGAAGGATGAGAGTGATGGGTGGTAGACTAGGTTTTAGGTGGAATTGGGATTCAATTAAATAGGATTATAGAATTTATAAAGTGGAGGGACTTAAATAAATTATAATTTATTTAAAGGGTATTTTATGGAGGACATGCATTAAATAAATTTAATACATTGAAGGGGATGTATTTAAATTAAAGTTAAATACATTAGGGAAATGAACCTATTTAATTAAATAAATCTAATTAAATAAGTAGAAGAATATGATATAATTAATTTATACATAATTAGTTATAGAGTCAAGGGAGATATTAAATCAATTAATATAGTGTTTGGGACGATCTTAAGTGTCTACAGGTTTGCCATCAATGCCAAAGAGGGGGATTGTTGAATTAAAGAAGATTGATAAAACCTATCATGGAATAATCATTATTTTGTCACTAATATCAAACTTGCTACTTGTTGGTAACACAATTTCTTACTTTGGTTTGAATGCTATCATTTGATAGATTGATGAAGAGGGTCTAAAAAGAAAGGATAACAAGAGAACCTAAAGAAAGGTTGACTTATATGGTGTATAAAAGAAGCACTAGACCAAGAAAGACTTTGATGATATAGTGTATTTTTTAATCTATTGAAGGCTATAATGAAAGGATACTTAAGAAAAGACTAGAAGATGACTAAAAAAAAGAAATG
Source organism: Cupressus sempervirens (assembly GCA_028749045.1). Classification (NCBI taxonomy): domain Eukaryota; kingdom Viridiplantae; phylum Streptophyta; class Pinopsida; order Cupressales; family Cupressaceae; genus Cupressus; species Cupressus sempervirens. The sequence continues at coordinate 743,606,388 of CM053793.1, read as the reverse complement.
TGTCTACCAAGCCTGACTAAGAAAATAATGGAAGTCGAGAAAATTAGTGCATGCCAAGCAAAAAGTTAGTTGAAGCCTAGCGAAGTAAGTTTAGTATGTGCCAATAAATGAGAAATTTAGAGGGTGCCGAGTAAAGAAATCCTAGTATGTGTCGAGTGTCAAAGAATGATAGTAGCAACCTAGTGAAACTTAGTGTATGCAGAGCAACCCAGTGTTGACTGAGCATCTGAAGAAAGTGTTTGTTGAGAAAACATGTTATTGTTGAGTGCTAGTAAAATGAGTTTGATCAAAGATTTGATGAATCTGAGCCAAGAAAGTTGATTTATTGAATTGTGCAAAGCATGTGGAAGATAAGTATGATGAGCTAGTGGTACAAAATTCAAGATAAATCATTTTGAGATTAATTCAAAGAGGATCATAAGGGAAGTTTCTAGAAGGAACAAAATGGAAAGATGTGTAGATTCAATGAATCTGACATAACCCTAAGATGGATGATTGTGGTTAAGCAGAAAAATATTGAAATTCTTTATATAAAGAGATAACATGCAAGAAGTAATAGGTTAAGTGCAAGAACCTAAGAAAGACAAGAAGTATAGGGTGCTACTTCATCTGGTGGCCAAATGAAAGAGTATGCAATTAGCATGCTAAGAAAGAAGGCTTAAGGAGATGAAGGCTTGAAGGGTGAACAAACTATTAGAGATGAAGAGGATGAATGCCAAGTAGAATGGAGGACTGAATTTGAGATCTGTAATCTATAAGTGAGTTGTTTTATTATCAAATCAAGTCTTCTTGTTACTTTCTGACAACTGTATTAGTCTGGATAAATCCTTTGGACTAAGGTTGAGCTAATAGATATAAGTAAATCCTTTAACAAGGTGACATTCTAATGGAATGTTCTAAAGTCCTCTAATAAGGATCACTCCTAATAGGGTGATTGAAATCCTTTAATCAAGGTCACATTTAACAATGTGCATTGTAACCTTTAACAGGGTTGGCTCCTCACATGGCTCACTTTAGAAGAGTGAAAATTGATAGCATGTTTTTGGTGGTTTTTCCCAAATTGAGTTTCCACATTAAATCCTTGTGTCAAATTGTGTGAATGATTTTGTGGTATTTCATGTTTACATTTTTGCAAAGTTATTTTGACCTAGAATAACAATATGCAAAAGTTTAAATTATTGAATGATCAATGCATGCATAAGTATTAGTTGAGGTACTATAAATTTTTATTTGTACATTTGGATCTTGTATAACTAATTCATCTCCCCCCCCCCCCCCCCACAACTCTCAGTTATTCTAAACATTCCAACAAGTTGAGCCTCTGGAAGCACTGTTCATACCTGGTAAACTTAAGACAGGTGTGGGTTACTTAAAATAACAACTTGAGGGGTTACTGGTTTATTCCACACCACAACATCTTAATAATCAACAACCCCAACACAAGGGTTCCTCCTCTAAGAAATTTTGGGGACCTTAAGATTTTAAAAAATACAGATGAATCTACACCAGAATTGGATGTTGTAAATCTATCTTTCTCAAACCTTTGCATTATGGATGAACCTCTTTTAACTAGAAATAATAGTGAGAATGAAGATGATTCTGCCCAATGTGAATTTTATTCCTTATCCAAGGATCCACCCATGATAAAGAATGTGATGTAATTCACATTTGCACTCTAGAAACTACAAGGGAACAAGGTCTCCTTCTAATCTAGACTGAAACCTAACTCTAGAGATCGCTTCACATTAGACAATGATATCACATCTTCCAATCCAAAGGTAAGTTTGGGATAGGCAAGTGATCCCACATGAACATGACCCACAAACTCAATGGCCACATGATTTTCTATCATCAAAAAGGAGAGAATTTGGTGACGGGTTTATATTTTATACTCTTTTTCCTAATTTCATCCCACTAGAAGTTGAAGAAAAAAATAATGAGTGGTTTGATAACCCTAGTGGTCTAGATCATCTAGAAGAAGTTCATATCATTGAAATAAGTGATATAATATACAAGCCATCAAAAAAGGTCATCTCTTAAACCTAGTTGATCCAAACCATCCTTTTTGTGTCATTATCCTTAGTCCATCCCAAACTCATTAATTAGGATATAATTGAACCTCACAATGTACCTACTCTTGACATAGATCATGACATACCATCTACCTAAATGTAGTTGAACCATATTCTTAACCTAAATCAAGTGGTGGATCAATGGATAGAGAATGTATCAATAGTCCCATTCATAAGGAATTTTTTTGAAAGATATAGTAATCTGAACCACATTGTGTTTGCAATAGATGCAAAAATAAAGGAAATAAGTAATTATTGATCTAATGGTGAAAACCCAACTATGGCACCTGAAAATGAGATAATTGATGCACTGTCTAACCATTTTGAAGAAAGACCTTCAATCTTGTAAGAAATGATAATGTTGAGCAAGGAACGAGAAACAATCCAAGTAAGTTAAGTGTGAAACAATGTTACCATAAGATAAGAAAACTCCAAGAGAATACACCAAGATGGTTCAACAATGGAGACAAGGATTTATAAGGGGAAAGCAAAGAAAACCCCTTGTGAGTATTATGAATGAAGGAAAATGCCTAGAGAAGAGAGAGAGAGAGTGTTGGAGCAAAAGTAGCTCAATACAATAACATCAAGTGCTAAGAGTGTGTTGAAGAAAGAAGGAGGAGCATCTCTTATATAGAGATGAGAGAGGAGTTGCATTTGTAACTCCCATTTCTATGAATGCCACATTCATAATAGGTGTGTGCAAAGTGTCACAATCCTCTTAAGGAGGATAAACTAAATAAAGAGATAAACAAGAGTTGTCCTTACATGTGGAAAAAAGGACAAACAATGACATGTCCTCCACATGTGTACAAGAGGACAAACTATATTTAGGGACCCTTGGAATATCCCAATTAATATATCCAAGGAAAGATTAACCTTTCTAACACCCCCCCTTAATCTTTACTTGGGGAGTTTACATCAATGGGTTGTAAACCCAAATTTTTACAATGGAACTGAAATCTCTCTTTAGAAAGTGGTTTGGTTAAAATATCAGCCACTTGATCTTCTCCTTTACAATAAAGAAGAATAATTTGATTGTCTTCAACTTGTTCTCGAATGAAGTGATGTTGAAGTGAAATATGTTTGGTTCGTGCATGATACACTGGATTCTTTGCCAAGGCAATAACACTTTGATTGTCACAATGTATAGGTGTAGGTGATTGTTGAGGTAGACCCAAATTGTCAAGAAGTTTTCGAATCCACAAAGCTTCCTTAGCGGCATTGGTACAACCTTAATATTCAGCTTCAGTTGAGCATAGGGAAATAGAGTGTTCTTTTTTGCTTTTCCAAGAAATTGGACCTGAACCAACAAAGGAAAAATAACCACAAGTGGATTTCCCATCATTGGGATCTCCACCTAGATCGGAATCAGTATAACCATGTAAAATAAATTCAGAATTTGCATCATAAAATAATCCCATACTAATAGTTCCTTTAATGTACCTTAAGATGCATTTAGCAACTTTAAAATGAGTTTTTTGAGGTTTAGACATAAATCGAGAAACTAAACCAACACTATAAGCAATATCAGGTCTAGTAAGAGTTAAATAATTTAAACTTCCTACCAACTGTCTATACAAAGTGTCATCAACAAAAGGAGTATTCATATCAGTCATTAATTTAGTACCTAATTCACATGGAATTGAAACATGGTTAGATTCATTCATCTTAAATTTTTCTAAAAGATCATAAGCATACTTGCTTTGAGAAACAAAGATACCTTTAGGAGTTTGAAAAATTTGCATACCTAAGAAATAATGTAAGATACCTAAGTCTGTCATCTAAAATTTCTGTTTAAGTTGGAATTTGATATCAGAAATCAAAGCGTCTAAACTAGAAGTGAGTATTAGATCATCTACATAAACAATAACAATGATAATATCATCGTTAGTATGTTTAATATACAAATTAGGATCATTCTTACTTCTAGTAAAACCTTGAGAAACAAAGAAAGAATTAATTTTAGAATACCATTCTCTAGGTGATTGTTTAAGACCATAAATAGATTTGTTCAATTTGCAAACCAGATTTTCACTACCTTTCTTAACAAATCCAGGAGGTTGAGCCATATAGATTTCTTCATGTAAATCACCATTTAAGAAGGCACTTTTAACATCCATTTGATGAATGGGCCAATTCATTTTAGATGCTAAAGCAAGAACTAATTTGATAGTAGGCATCTTAGCAACAGGAGCAAAAGTTTCATTATAGTCTAATCCTTCAATTTGTGAAAAACCTCTAGCAACTAGTCTAGCCTTGAATTTACTAATGTCATTATTAGTATTCAATTTTGTTTTGTATAACCATTTACATGAAATTATATTCTTTCCATGAGGTAATTTGACTAAGTCCCAAGTTTGATTAGCAAGTAAAGAATCATATTCCTCTTGCATGGCTTTCTGCCAATGAGGTTGAGAGTTAGCTTGATCAAAAGACTTAGGATCGTTAGAATTCATAATAGTAGTCATCAAAGCATAATTACAGTAATTAATCCTTCTATGTTTAATTCCACCAGATTTAGAAATATAATCATCAGCTTCATTGATTAGGTTTTGAGCCCAGTTAGGTTTACGTTTAGTTGTAATGGAATTATCACTAGAGGAAGAATCATTAGTAATAAAAGTATCAGTAGTATCTACTTGAGTATCATGAGTTGTAGGAGCAGAAATAATCGGTGGTACTTGATTTGAAGGATTAAGAGAAAGGGTAGGGTTAAGAGAAGGTTGGTCCTCCATCAACACAATTTTAGTGCCACTGAATTCTTCATCATGTGTAGTAGAGCAATCATGAACTCCATTTTCTACAATACAAACATCTCTAGCAACTTGAACTTTGTTAGTAGTGGAATCATAAACACGATAACGCTTAGTGTTTTCATCATACCCAACAAACATATAAGGAGATGACTTAGCATCTAATTTATGCCTTTTTTGTTTAGGCGTATGAACATAAGCAATAGAACCAAATATCCGTAAATGATGTAAATTCGGTTTCCTACCAGACCAAGCTTCTTCTGGAGTGATAGCCTTGAGCGATTTGGTAGGAGTCCGATTAAGAATATAAGTTGCACAAAACATGGCTTCAACCCAAAATTTATAATGCAGATTCTTAGCATGCAACATGCTTCTAGCCATTTCAACAATGGTCCGATGCTTTCTTTCTGCCACACCATTTTGTTGTGGTGTATAAGGAATAGTAAGCTCGTTCTTAATTCCACATGATTTCAAATAAGAATGAAAAGCATTATTCACATATTCCTTCCCATTATCAGTTTTAAGAATTTTAAGTTTATACCCAGATTGCCTTTCAACATATAACTGAAATTCAATAAATATATCAAGGACTTGATCCTTGCTATGCAAAAAATAGATCCAAGTTCATTTAGAAAAATCATCAACAAAGGTAAGTGCATACCGAGAACCTTGGATGGAGGTATTCTCCATGGGGCCCAAAAGATCACTATGGACAAGATGCAACTTATGAGTTGCTCGCCATGATTTTCCACTTGGAAAGGGCTCCCTATGCATCTTACCACTCATACAACCTGTACAGGCAATCTTGGAAGGTATAATGTGAGGCAAGCCATCAACCATATTATGCTTTTGCATGAAAGTAATATAATCGAAATTTAAATGACCAAGTCTTTCATGCCATATATTGAAATCAATAGAAGTATGTAAAGAATATCGTGAACTAGCAAATTCATGGAATTTAAAAAAATTGTCATTATCCATTTTAGCATGAGCAATCACTTTGAGAGTTTGAGGATCTATGATATAACATGTATCTTTGTAGAATTCAACTTTATAGTTCTGACATAACTGTGAAACAGAAAGCAGATTAGTTTTCAAGTCAGGTACATATAAAACATCATGCAATTTACCATTAGGAATAGTAACATCACCTAATCCTTCAACTTTACAAGTCTGATTATTAGCTAACTGAATAGGAATGTTAGCAATATCAGGTTGTAAAGAATCAAAAATTTCTTTATGAGAAGTGACATGTTGTGATGCACCACTGTCAACAATCCATTCTAAAGGTCTGCAAAGATTAAAACTACAAGTAAAAGCATGACGAGGATTAGAACCAGTCGAGTTACCTTTTCTATGGTTTGAGGTTTGATGATTGTTACTATTATTCATAAGTTTTTTTATCATTTTGCTTTTTAAAACAGTTATTGACAATATGACCATCTTTGCCACAATAAGAACAATGAGGTTTGGAATTGGAATGGTTCCTTTGATGATTAGTATTACGAGTATTATTAGGATGATTGGTATTATTATTATATTTGGCATGAAATTTATTGTTGGAATTATTTGAATTAGTATTATATTGTTTGTGATTATGATTATTATTATTGGAACGAAAATTATTAGTTGAATTTCTAGATACAAATGCATGCTCAGTTGATTTAAGGGTACCAAATTGAATTAGCTTAGCTTCTTCTTGTCTTAATAAAGTTTAAAAAATAACATAAGTTAACTGAGAAGTTAAAGTAGGAATAGCAAGCTGTGCATGAATATTAGTTATAAACTGTTGAAACTGTCGAGGAAGACATTTTTTAAGAATAAGATGAATTAAAGGAATGTCCTCTAATTGAACACCTAAGGCCATAATTTGGCTTTTAAGAGAATCAAATTTTAAGAGAAATTCATCCATACTTTTAAAATCTGCATACCTGAGATCTTCAAGTTGATCCTGCAACTATATTTTGCGGTATTCATCTCCACTGTCATACTTGGTTTGTAAGATGGACCATGCATCATGAGCTTTAGAACAGTGAGCAATTAACACATATAAATCTGGAATAATGGAAATTCCAATTAACCCTAAAGCTTCTTCATTTTTAGCTTTCCAAGTATCTTTCTCGTCTTGAGTAGCCGCTGAACTGGGTTCAAGAGAAGGGTTAGTGGCTATTTCGAAGAGGTGTTTAAAATGAAAAATAAATGAGATATGAGTTTTCCAAGAATGATAATTAGAATAATTAAGTTTTATTTCTGGAATTAAGGTTGACATGATTAAAAAAATTGCCCTTTTCTTTATTAAAAAAAATCCTTAATTTGAAAATCAAGTTAATTGAAAAAAAAATTTGTTAATTGAGAATTTTTTTTTTAAATTTTACTAATTGAGAAAAAAATATGTTTATTTTTATATATAAAATTGAGAATATATATATATATTTTTAATTTCAATTATTTATGTGAGAGAAAACAAGAAAAAACACGTTTTATGGTTTTGTTATTGTTTTTTTATTTTAATAAATAAAACAAGATTTGAAAAAAAATCAAAAAGGTGGGCAAAGAGGGGGAAAATTTAAAAAATGGTTTAGAAAGGGGGAGTGGAGCTCTGGCAGTGGCTGCTATGTGGCCAAAGGGCGGAGGAGTTGGTCGGCCCTGGTCGGTGGAAATGGCGGGGTTAGAGAGTTTAAAAAAAGATGCGAAGAGGATATGGATGCGGGCGTGGCTGCGTAGGTGGCGGTTGCCGCATGGCCTGGACGCAAGCCATGCCGAAAGGTTTATGCTGGGTGTTATGGGGGCAGCGGAAGCGGTGGAACGAGGTTTATTTTGCGTGCAGCAGTGAAGAGGGCGTCGACGGAGTTGCAGATCTCGCAGTGAAGAGGGCGTCGGCGGCATTGCAGACTTGTGGCGGTGTTACTGGTGGCGCACGGCGGTGCGTGGCGGCGCAACTGGCTCGCGACAGTGTGAGGGTGTCACGCGGCGGCGCTACTGGCTCGCGGCGGTGTTGAGCGGCAACGCGGGGGTGGCGCGCGGGTGGCGTGGCCGCCCAACAAGTGCAATGCAAAAAAAAAAAATGTGTGCTTTAAAAAACAACAAAGTTATTAGATTTATAAGGATGAAAATCCTATAAAAACATGTATGTTGTATGCTTGAAATTTTCAAGAGCATACAATAAATAAATATAGAAGAATATATTAAAAAAAAATTAAAGAGTAGGAAAATTTTTGTTTAAAAGGAGTATAAAAATTAGAGAGTTATTTAAAACTTTACTCATGTAATACTTCTTGTTTTGGTGGCATGCCGTCCAAAACAAGGAAAAAAAATTGAAATTTAACAAGAAAACCCTTTGGCGGCAAGCTTTCCAAAGAGGGTTAGTAAAAAAAAATGAAACCTGCATACACAAGATTTGTTAAAAAGAGCTAAAATCACAACACAAACTTCTTCTCTCAATAACGTCTCCATATAAGGTGTGCTCCAATGAATGGAAACCTTCACCACAAAACTTAAAACAAGGATTAGATAGCCAAGCTCTGATACCATGTAAGAAATGATAATGTTGAGCAAGGAACGAGAAACAATCCAAGTAAGTTAAGTGTGAAACAATGTTACCATAAGATAAGCAAACTCCAAGAGCATACACCAAGATGGTTCAACAATGGAGACAAGGATTTATAAGGGGAAAGCAAAGAAAACCCCTTGTGAGTATTATGAATGAAGGAAAATGCCTAGAGAAGAGAGAGAGAGAGAGAGTGTTGGAGCAAAAGTAGCTCAATACAATAACATCAAGTGCTAAGAGTGTGTTGAAGAAAGAAGGAGGAGCATCTATTATATAGAGATGAGAGAGGAGTTGCATTTGTAACTCCCATTTCTATGAATGCCACATTCATAATAGGTGTGTGCAAAGTGTCACAATCCTCTTAAGGAGGATAAACTAAATAAAGAGATAAACAAGAGTTGTCCTTACATGTGGAACAAAGGACAAACAATGACATGTCCTCCACATGTTTACAAGAGGACAAACTATATTTAGGGACCCTTGGAATATCCCAATTAATATATCCAAGGAAAGATTAACCTTTCTAACAAATCTTGATAGAGAAAGCATAGAAAGTCAACAGTGGAATGGCAAAAAATTCTAAAATAATCCATCTAGCAGTGTCTCTAACACCTACAAATAGAGATACTTCATTTGAATATTTAAAGAAAGGAAAATTATTTTTTCGTGGTCATATGTTGACATATCGAGCTTAGACCCTAACTTGATCTTACTTCATCTTAACATAGCACTTAGAGAAAAACCAGTAAAATGTATCCACACATAGCATTAATGGTTAAGTTGGAACTATAAAAGCTCCTTCAAATAGGGTTTATTGGACCCTTGGCTTATGCATTATCGATATCTAATATTGACCCCATTTCAAAAAAGGATAGTACTATAAGGATTTGCATTGATTTTAGAGACATAAACAAGGCATGTCCTAAAGATGACTTTTCGTTTCCCAGAATTGACGTCATTGTAGATTTAACAACACATTCCATGTTCTCATTAATGGATTGATTTTCTGGCTATAATCAAATCCAAATAGCTCTAGAAGACCAAGAAAAGGAAAAATTAATTTGTCCATGGGGAACATTTTTCTATAATATAATTCCCTTTGGTCTAAATAATGCAGGGGTTATGTATCAAATGAGCCATGACTACCATCTTTCGTGATATGTCCACACAATCATGTATAACTATGTGGATGATATTTTAGCCAAGTTACATACCCAAGAGGAGAACCTTCCTATTTTACATAAAATATTTACCCATCTAGAAGCATTCAAGGTCAGACTCAATCCAAAAAAAGTGCCTTTATGGTACAGTGTAGAAATCTATTGGGATTTATTGTCTCTGCTAAAAGAATAGAATTTGATCTAGAAAAGGTGCAAGCTATCATAGAAATGAAGGAACCCAAAAATATTAGCCAATTGAGATCTTTGCAAGGGAGACTCCAATCAATAAGAAGATTCATGTCCCAATTGGATGAGAAATGCAATTGTTTCACCCATCTCCTGCATAAAGACATAGTCTTCAAATGGGATGAACAATGTCAAGCAACTTTCACTTTACTTTAAGAAATACTTAATGAGTCCACCCATTCCAAAAAAATTTTTTTACTGATGTATTTTCAATAACCAAGAGATCATTGGGGGCACTCTTTGCACATGAATATTATTGAGGAAAAGAAAGGAAATCCACTACATTAGTAGAACGTTAGTTAGATATGAACTCAATTATAATTTTATAGAAAGAGCATGCCTAGTAGTAGTTTTTGCTTCCCAAAACCTATGAAATTATCTACTAGTGAAAAAGATCAAAATCATAGCTAAAATAGATCCTTTAAAATATCTTCTTAGTAAAACAACATTGAATGGCAAATTGGCCAAATGGGTGATGATTTTGAGTGAGTTTGATATTGTATATGTAGACAAAAAGGCCATTTTTGAAAAATTAGCAGACTCACCACTAGAAGATTCACATCCTATTGAAATTGACTTTCCAGATGGACACATCCTAAACATAGAATTGATATCATGGAAGCTATATTTTGATGGTTCTTACACTCATCATGGATCAAGGGCTAGAATTTTATTCATTACTCCTCAAGGAGTAACTATTCCCAACTCATATAATCTTTTTTTCTCTTGTATCAATAATATTTAAGGATATGAAGCCTTGGTTATTAGCATCAAAATGGCTTTAGAATGGAAATTAAAAAACTTGAATATATATAGGGATTCTTAGTTAGTCATAAATCAAGTCAATGATGTCTACTAAACCAAAGATGACAAGTTTCTTCCATACAAACAAATGGTGGATGGACTTAAGGGATGCTTTGTAACTATTACATTTGAAAAAATTCCTAGAGTGAAAAATAAAGTTGCATATGATATGGATAGTTTGTCTTCCTTACTCTAATTACCAAATTAGAATGCATGCAATAAATTCTTGGTAGAGGAGGTGGTTCATCCTAAAATCACCCAACTTGAATCCTACATTATTTGCCTCTTTGTTGACCAAGAATCCATTTGGTATGGCCCCATTTATACCTATATTTGTGATAAAATCTTATCCAAAGACCAATCCCAAAACAAAAAGAGAAATTTTATGAGACAAGCCTCATGTTACACCCTAATCCTTGAAACATTGTATCTTAAGGGTCTTGATGGAACTCTATTTAGATGTCTAGAGAATGAAGAGTCTAAAACTACTTGACATGAGGTTCATGAAGGAATTTATGGATCACATTATAGTGGATTTACCTTGGCTAAACAAATTCTCAGAATGGGCAATTTTTGACCAACCATGGAAAAATATTCTATTGAATTTGTCAAAGTCTATGATAAGTGTCCAATCCATTGTAATTTAATCCATGCACCTACTTAGGAACTTCACTCATGTCTACACCATGTTATTTCTATCAATTATTTTTTGATTTAATTATTGTGGCCATAAATGGATTATTGAAACAATAAACTATTTCACCAAATGCATAGAGGCAATGCCACTTGTTGTGAGGTGGAGTCTAATCATACACAAAGGTTAATTTGTATCACTTTGTTTAATATGGTTTCCCCTCAAATTATTACTACAGGGGTTTGGGGGTTGTGCCCCTTTTGGGGTCATGGGTTAGAGCCCCAAGTGCACTCCCTATCACTGTATAGGGTGGGGTCAAGGGGAAATACCTCACGAGGGTTTATGGGGGCAATGTCCCTGAAAGCTCAACTAACTTTATTATCATGAAAGGTGTCGACTACTATTTTCTATTGCAAGATTTATTCTAGGACTTTTAAGCAACAAATATATTGTATAAAATGGCTTAGGGTTAGGGATTTCATAATGCATGATGAGATTGTAGCTTCTTGTGGTAGTATTGAGCTATAAGGTATTACAGATTGTAATCATTTTCTAATCACTAGATAATAAGAATATTAGACTCACTATTTGATGGACATTGCCCAAAGATTGGGTCAACCATGTTAAATATTTGTGTCTTGTGTTCTCTCCTACACAATTTATTATTTTATGGTATTGGTTATATTTGCATGTAATTGTTATTTCTATCTCGTTAATCCTAACACCATTGGCTAATGCTGTGGAAAAAAAATCTCTTTGCTCATACTAAATCACATTATTTTTATATTTGAGGCCCCTCATGCTATCTTAATAGATAATGATTTATACTTCAAAAATCAAAATATACATAATTTATATGATAAATTCCATATCATTCATCATTCATCCTCTATATACCATCCTTAGGGAAATGGTCAAGCCAAGGCCATAAAAAAAAACATTATTAAAATTTTTAAAAGTATTGTTGATAATTTTGGCTGAGATTGGCACATCTAATTAAATCCTACACTTTGGGCTTATCACACAAGTGTGAGGACTCCTACGGGGGCAACACCATTTTCTTTGGTTTGTGAAAGTGAAGTAGTTCTACCACTAGAGGTTGAAATATTGTCCTTGAGAGTCACCTTGCATGATGTTTTGACTAATGAAGATTATAGGGTAGCTATCCTTGAATAGTTTTAGTTTTTGGAGGAACACCAAAACATGTCATATGAACATTTAAAAGTGTATGAAAAAAACTTTTCTAGATACTACAAAAGGGAAAGGCCTCCAGTATTCCAAATAGGTGATCTAGTTCTAAGTGAGAATCCAAAAAATGAAGTAGAGAGAGAGAGAGAGAGAGAGAGAGAGAGAGAGAGAGAGAGAGAGAGAGAGAGAGAGAGAGAGAGAGAGAGAGAGAGAGAGAGAGAGAGAGAGAGAGAGGGGGGGGGGGGGGGATGGTAAGCCAATTGGATAGGTCCCTATATCATCACCGAGTCATTTGGGATGGGTACTTATAAAGTTGTTGATTGTGATGGGAAAGAGTTAGTAGAACCCCTCAATAGCATCCATCTTAAGAGATTATATACTTAAAAATAAGGGGAAAGTATATATGATCAAATGGATAGCATCACTCATTGTACAATCAATATGGTTCCTGAAGAAAATTCAAAAACATGAGAAAATGTCCTGAGAAATTTTTAAAAAATAGGATAATTATCTTAACTTGACAACACCAAACTTGAAAAATATATTTCCAAGAATTCTTTAAACTTAATGTTAAAAAAGAGGATGATATTTGGTGTGGGGTGTCTCAACCATGAAAAATAGTGCTAACACCCTTGCACTTCCCTAAACAACACAAACCTTTCAAATATAGAAAAAGGGATACAAATGAATGGTTGATTTTGAGTCTCTCATAAAATAATTTCTTCTCTGTTGCCTCTTTATTGCTTGCTTCTCATTTAAATACTACCAAGCACAATTAATAGAGGAGAAGATGAGGGAGACATGGGTATCCCTTTATAGTTGAATTATTTGGAGCTATTTGGTTATCATGAGTTGAGAGACTTATAGCCTAGTCTTGAGTAGTCTATTCGGTGGGTATTGGAACTAGAATTGATTCCACAAATACCCAATTGAGAAATAATTGTAGGTTTGAGTTCTATACTGAAAATTAGTGGTTTCTCAACATTAGAAACAAATATAAGTAAGAGGATTCGGAGGGAAGGAAATTTGTAGCTCAGAAAAAATATGGAGTCAAATTGTGTTTTAAGATCCCACAGGCATGAATTAAAGGAAAGTTAGTGCACGTCTCAACTTGTAAAAAATATAAAGGCTCCTATACATCTAAAAACTTCTAGAGTTCTCATTTTTCAAACACAAAAAGAGCCAACATAGATCTTTAAAATATCTTTCCAAGAATTAATTTAACATCATGTACATAAAGAGGATGATATCCTATTGTTGGGCACTCCAAAAATGACCACACCTTCATGGGAGGCTAAAATTAATTTATTTTAGTGAAATTACAAAATTAATAGTTAACATCATATTTTTCTAGAGCAGAGATGAAGCCTCAGTCAAAAGTATCCACTCTTGGACCCCTTTTTCCCATAGAACCAACAAATTGGGCATCTTCTCAAAACATGCCATTTCTTGCTGGTTGATCTGACTTGCTTAAATTCTCACCATAAATGTACCAAATTAAAAAAGAATAGGATAAATCTCCCATTACTAACCAAATGCCTCATATGGTATCACATGATAGCCAAATAGAGAAAACTTGGATAAAATGAGTAAAGGGAAAAGGGCTGAAAAACCAAATTGAACGTCTCTCAAATCTAAATGGTAGTTTAGGTGGATTGAATTATTTCTAGATGCCAATTTAGTTCAATTAAATTATGGAAGTGATAATTAGTATCATATTCAACCTCATGAAGGATATGAGGACAAGGGGTCAAATGACCTTAATTTTTCAAATAATGGTGTGTGCTAGAGTGAACACGACAAAAAGAGCTCTGTGTATGGGGAAACATAATAAATTTGTGCTTTTCATCATTTAACTTCCCAAGCACGATGACTATGGACTTGTCACAAATCTCACCATGGGATTACCCTATTTTAAATGCCTCTTCCCTTGAAAATCAACTAATTAGGAATATTCTAAAGTAGGCCTTTCCATGCAATTTTTTTTTGAAGTTTATACTCAATTGCCCAAAATATTGACATTCTTGCACAATTCTAGCCATAAATCCACAATCTCCCATTTTTATGCTAGCATCAACCTGTTAATAGAACATGGTCTTTTTTTCAAAAAATTACTGCGATTTCTTGTTAATTGTGAATTGCTTCAAACTCTAGATCCCTCCTAGCTCCATAAAAATTCACATTTATTCTAGCAAATCATCTAACATCCAATTTGTGACATTTCAAACATTCAAATATTTGTAAAAGTATATACCACACTGAAACCACACTATCCCATGACCTTTTTCCTTGATCTAGAAAAAGTTATCTTATAACAATAGTAATACTACATGGGTGAATGTGCCATCCACATAGTTTCTAGTCTTTCAAGAAATATCAAATCTTGGGAAAAAAATGATATTTTCTTTTCCCCCAAAATCCATCTAGGTAAGTTAGTGTATACCTTGCAAAAGGGAACATGGCTTATGATGGCTCTAGTTTAACAAATTTCCTAGTGGTCCTACAACACTATCCACCTTTTTGGAAATTCAATTCCAATATGTTCTTGAAAATCCAAAAAAAATGAAAAAATCCACAAAAGGTGCATCATTCTCACTAAAGTGCCCATCATTACTTAATTACCATGAGCTCTTTGGTTTTCTTGTCTTGCATAAGCCCAAAAAATCCAAAATTACCAAATCTTTCAATCATTATCATGCATTATGGGAATTTCTAACCCTGTCCCTTGGTTTCTATCCATATTTCTTAATCCAAAGGAAATAATATCACATTCTTAGATAAATCCACCAATTTGCAAAACCATTCTACCAAAATCCTCAGGTACAATCTATGTAGTACCTTCAACATTGAAAAGAGGGTAGAATTGTACCTAAGACAACAACACTAGTTGAGCACACAAAAAAGTGGGTATTTTTTTTGCATAAGGAAAAATTGAAGCACCGTGATCATAGCTCATAGCAAAAATATAATTTTATTTCTCTCCATAGGTAATCTGATTCCCCAACAATGAATTAAATTTATTGTGCACAACAAATTCATATTAAACGTATCTATGCTAATGAAAAAATTTAAAAAATTCATGTAACTCAAAAATCCTTCAAAACAATTCATATATATCAATAATCCATAAAGAAAATGCATATATCTCAAAAAACCATCAAAAAAATTCGTATACATAAAATAAAGTAAATCCACATCATATAAAAAATCCTCAAAATTTTCCCATCAAAAAGGTTTGCAATAATCAAATATGAACTATTTGAAAATATTCAATCCAATGATCCTTCTATTTCATATATGACTATTGTCCATTTATAAGTGCCTCATCTCAATTGGAAGGCAATGTATACCTTAACCGATTTTATATGAAATAAATGGTGAGGATCCAAAGTAAGATTTCTCACATACCTAGTCAAATGGTCAACATCTAGATAGTCTATGTCTTTTAGCAAGGATTTATGTTGATTTTCATTTTAATAGTACACCTTGGAGACAAACATTTATCTTTTAATATATATACTAAGTGTAATAAATCTATATTTTTGGTACCATCAAATTTGTATCTCATTGATGTTTTAAAACTTTGTTAGTACATCATTTTCTATAGCTCAAAGAACAAACTTGTTAATCGATCACAGACTCCAAGACTTAGGGTTGGATAGAAAATTAATTTATGTACATGTTAGAGACATCTACTATTAACAAAGTTTCTCATAAATATTTCATAACTCCAAAAGTGACAACAATGTTAATGCATTTCAACCACACGATGACAATAAGAGAAACTTTTAAACACAATAAAAAATTATTATTTATTTAGAGCATTAGGTACAACAACAAAAGAACACAACTAAATGTGCCAATGCTCATTGGATCCCTTCTTGTGGAGGCTAGAAATATTATGTTGTGGGGGGAATTCCCCCTTGAGAAGCCCTAGATGATGAGGCTCCTAGTGCCTTGACTGTTTGTTCTTATACAACATTCCTAACTATTGGAAATATACCTCAAAAAATTATTTATCTAATGAGTGAACTGCCTATCTGAGAAACACCTTGTGTTCCTTTGATGTGCGTGGACTACCTAATGGTATAAACCTATTGACATATCAGTCAAGTTTTTTATTAGTGGCATACACTTATTCAGATTGTAATTATCTACCAAGCTTGTTGTACAGTTAACAGTGTTAACCAAGCATTTTAGTCATCACCAATTTCTATAGTTGCTACCCAGTCTATTGGATAGATTTCAGTATATACTGAGCAGTAATAGTTAGTGTGAAGATCAGCACTATAAACCATGCATCTCAGTGTATGCTGAAGTTTACCAGTGTAAACTAAACTATGCAGTGCTTACTGAGTTCACAATTGATGTGATGTGAATCTAGTGTTGACCAAGCCACTCAATGTTAACCAAGTGATTCAACTTATATGCCAAGTTGCACAGTATTCACTGAGTCACTAGTGTAGACTAAGTTCAAGACTACTTGGAACTAATCAGTATGGATCAGGCTTCTCTGTCTACCAAGTGCATGATGATGTCAAGCATTGATAGTGGATGCTGAGTATCAGAACCTCTCTGAGTTAGTCTTCAGAACCTGAGTTTCTTCACATGGGCCAACTTTGTAATATTTGTGTAAACTTGTATTGTGGCCAAATTTGTAATTTTGTAATTGGATTTATATATATGTAATGTATTGTATCAGATCCAATGTATGTAAGGAAGTGCAATGTAATTGAATGCAATCAGAGAAGAGTAGAAAAGAGTGAATTACAAATGATACAATAGTATAAGGAGCAGCAAAGACATATCTATCACAACAAGGTGATTTGTACATGAAGGAATCTCATTCAGCAAACCAAGTTGCAAACTAGAGATCAAATACTATTTCATCCTAACAGGTGGATCAGTCAAATCCTCTAACAAGGTAGACCTAACATTCTTAAGAAAATCTCTTTACCAAGTGCATACTTCATTGTATGTCTATAAATCCTTTAACAAGGTGGACCTAGTAGTCCTTATAGCTCCTAATAGGGTAGATCATCAAAAGTGATGAATGTAAGCCTTAATTGACCAACTTTATATTGTAGTACTAAAGCTTGTGTGTATCATCCCCCCCTAGTTTTACTTTCTATTTGGAAGGTTTCTGGGTCACCAAATCTCTGTGTCAGTGTTATGAATGCTTTCATGTTTTCAATTTCTCATGCATGCAGTTAGATCAGATTTTATGTGAAGGATTATATGCTAATTGGATAATTGAAGTTAAAAGTTTCAAAGTTACTGATTCACCTCTCCCCTCTCAATAACTTAGCCCTTCTAAATATTTCCAACAATGGGTATTAGAGCATTTTGGTTCTTAGGAGAAAGTTTAATAGCCTGAGCAAAGATCAAGACCATGGAGATATTCAGACTTGACAAAGCTATTGACAATGAGAAGCTAGATTTGGAATTGGCTATTACCTAACTCAAGAAAGCAAAGGAGCAACTCACCCAATCCCTAAAAAGAAGAAAAGATCTTGCAATTCAAATGAATGATCATCTGTACATTGAAGAAAGAATTGAAGACCTTCATTCATCAAGAAGCTTAGATGAAGCAAATGATGCAATCAAAGAACTCTTGGAGAAGAATGGTTCACTATAAGAAGAAGTGAGAAAACTAAGAAGAGAGCAAGAAATTCAGTTAGTAAGGCTATGTGAAATCATGAAAGAGAAAAATAAGACAAAAGCATAAATGGAAGGAAAAGACAATGAAAATCAACATCTATCTCTTCAGCAGACTGACTTCATTAACCAACTCACTAATGAAAATGAAGAAATCATGAACCTAAGATCAGAGAATGAAATATTTTAGAATGATCTAAATTTTGAAAGGCAACTCAATGAAAGAATGATGAAATCCCAAGTAGACATGAATCAATTGAATGAGTAAAATCTCTATAGACAAAAGAGAAAATAAATAATTGGATACAAAGAAGAAGGTGAATCTTCCAAACAAGTAGCTCAAAAGAATCAAAGACATACTTGCAATCACTATGGTAAGATAGGTCATACATCAAAAAAATGTTGGAGCAATGGAAAAGGTAAATTCAATCGAAAGTGTTACAACTGCAATCAACATGGTCATAAGGATAATGAATGCAAAGAGAAACCAATATTTTAAGGAAAATGTCACAAATGCAAGAAATATGGACACAAGTCATCATAATGAAAAATCAAGGTGTTGAATCCAACAAAACAAATTGTGAAAGCTATATTTGGTTGGGATTACAACACTTGGTGTAGATGTCATTATTGTGGAGAATTTGGATACATTGGAATGAATTGTGTAAAACACCATACGAGGAAAAGAGATAATACCAAAAGATGTTTCATTTGTATAGAAATTGGTCATCTTGCCAAGAACTGCATGAATACTGGCAAAATTGAAGGTGAAAAGAAGGCAAAGGATGTAACATCTGAAAGAAGATGAGAAGTCTATCAAGAATGCAAGTCCAAGCAATGATGGTCAAGATACTCAAGAAGTGGGTGACTCCACCATTTCTACTTAATTTCTCAAAGGAGGACTGGAACTAGGCTATCAAAGAAGACATCCAAATTAGTTCAAGTTAATAGATCAGAAAGATCCATATGTGTATTCAAGATACAAAGGGATCACTGAGTAAAAGGGTACTAGTGATTATCGAGTTACTTTTCTTACTGATTAAGGTAGGGTCATAGACTCTACCAAGAAAGGTCAAGAGTAACTAAACTTTTTGTGGTTACTGAATGATAGACTCTAAAGAGTGATCAATGCAAGCGAGTGGATGACATTTTTTTATAATTGATCTACCATTTGTACTGAGCATTTATAGAAAAATTTGATAAAAGGAAGGAAATCAAAGTCATTTTTACTGTGAAATCTCGAGAGAAAATTGAGCAAAGTGATCTTCAAGTGCATTCAAGAGATTTGAGCAAATTGTTATCAAAGTTTTCATATTCTCTCAAACACTACTGAGCGAAGATGGCATCCAGAAGCAACAAGGAAAAGTGAGGGTTAGACATGCTAATTTTTGGTGTAGAATGGAAGGCACCAGATTTCAATCTCACTCTAGCAATCACTGAAACCCTAGATCCAAGTAGTGCACAATCTAAAATTCCTCCAAAGGTACTGTTAATAAATGACAACCATTCTCATTTCAAATGCATGATTCAAGATATGGGTACTTTTGAACTAGAGGATGCCCTAGAGAAGTTATGCTGTGATTGGCATCCCAAAACCTGAGCATCAACACTTGGAAGCTAAGGGATTAACAAATATTCCTCACATGTCCCACAATTTTCAAGTGAAGTGGATTAGGTTTATCCTCAGTCAAGTGCATAATGGTCAATTGTGGTTGGAGCAACCAATTCTAAAAACCAAGAAGATGATTCATAGAATCACTAGTCTCCCAATGTTGGCCAAAGCCAAAGAAAATAAAACCCTAGGTCAGGCGAAACTTGAAAGAAAACCCTAGTAGAATGGGCTGATAGAGGTATGAAGGTTAGTAGCATCATAGACATGGAATTGAAATTTTGCATCCATATCATTGTGCACATGATCTATAGTTTAAGTTAGTTGAACAATGTGTCATGTAAGGCTATTGACCTAACTTACAAGTAGTCAAGAACAATACTTCTCTTGACCTTGCTAAGCTTTTGTTGAATCAGTTCATCAAGAACATGGAGAGCATGCAGACTTCCAAGAGCAACCCATGTAAGTTTGGTTCTCTGTTAACATGCTTATTCTTTTATGTTTATAAATTCTTCCCTTCTAAAGGCACTACTGTATGGACAAAAGATGTGCCTGTGCTTTATCGAATCAATGAGTATATTGCTGAAATGGGTGAGAACTATAATAGTATCGTGGACAATTATTTTGATGTATTCAAGGAGAAAATGAACAATAGGTTTTGGATTCCCAAGAAACTTATTGAAGATTATAAGGATGATGTATGCTTCATGGTGGACAGTGATGAAGTATACATTCAAGTAGTCAGGCCTAGAATAGCATGGGTAAAACCTCTTGGATATGAGGTTAATATTGATGAAACTAAAGATATCATTGAGGCACTTGTTAATGAGCTAGTGGATCCTAAGGTAGGATATTTTGGTACTTATGATGAAGCTAAATCCCAAATAGAACTTGTAATAAAACTCCCTCAGGTGGTAAATAAAGGAAGGAAGAGGATTGCTAAGTTGAAGACTAGCTCTACTCTCTAATTGAACGAGCGTAAAGGTGAAGATGAAGATGCAAAGGATGAGGAAGAGTTAGAAAAAGAAAAATCTCTGAAGAATAAGGGTGATTTAATTATTACCAAGCCAACCAAGCCATCCACTGTAGTGTTCACTAGAAGGTCAAGGAAGAAAGCTAGCAAGGAAGGAGGAGACATCATATTTAGAAAACCTCCGCCCACCTTCCAAGATAGGTTGAAAGATATGCAAGAAGGAGCCAAAATTACAAATTTCAAAGTGTTGAAGTATGAAATCAGAACAACTAAAGAGTAGAAGCAAATAGAAGATCTGGTGATGGACAAAATGGGTGAATGGAAGTACTCACCAGACTAGCTTGCTTCACAGATTCCAAATGTTTTGATGAAGAAAATAAAGCCAAGATGGGAATTTGCAATGAAAATTGCCAAAGAAATCTATGAGAAAACCCTAAGGCAGCTCATGTCAAGCTTAACAAATAAGGAGATTGAAGAGTCATTGAAGAAAAATGAAGAAAAACTGACTCTAAAGTTCAATATTTGTCATGTGCTTATGAAATGCATTGAGCATATTGTGAAGAATGCAACTAATACATGGAAAAATGTTTTTCATCTTCACAAACCAAGTGACTTTCCTGTCAATGTAAATGATGATGAAGAATATGATCAAGAAAAGGATGAAGATGATAATGATGAAGAGCCAACACATTTTGATAATGTAGAAGATGAAGAAGAACAAGGGGAAGAGGCTACTAAGGAAGCAACTCAAGATGATGAGGAAACTGATCCAGTAAAGATAGTTGTAGCAGTCATTACCTCACTTCCTCACTTTCCAAGAAAAATACTAGTAACATCAAGTGCGGAGATAGCCTTAGTAGGATTGATTGTGACAACCAGTGTTAATACAAATTTCCAATCACTCTTTGATCCAGTTCAGCTCCACACAATATTGACTGAAGTGAATTCCACTTCATCTACTGAGCTGCAGTCTATTCCTTCTTCTACCATATTGGGCAAAATAGTTTTGGATTCAACAATTTTGAACACCTCAATTTTGGATCCATTAGGTATTTCTATTAGGATTTCTACTATAAGTGCAGTATCAACTTTTGTATCTAGTCTTAGTATGTCAACTATTATTTCTATCCTGGGTACACAAGCAATAAGTGCGAGGATAGTTAAGACCAAGTCTTAATTGAGCACAAAATTTTTGAGCCAAGGAAAGGAGATGGAGGAAGAAATTGACTTAGATGAGGAAATTTTATCCCAAAGTGGGACATTTCCAATCTCAATCTAGACCAAATGCAGGCATTTGGTGAGCTCCTCCAAAAGAAAGCCAAACATCAAAGATTAAGAGAAGAGAGGGACAAAGAATATAAGATCATTGATGATTCAAAGAAAATTTTGTTAGAGGCTATAGGAATAGAGGTTGATTCTTCCACTAGTAAATTTGAACTCAATTTTTGACGAATTTTGATCAAAATTTCAACCCAAGTTGGTCAAAATTTTGACCAAGCAGTTTGTGGTAAATTTTCTTGTCAAAATTTTGACCAATACATTGATCGAATTTTTTAAATTTTTGCTAGCTTTGATTTGTCATTGTTGGTTGAAATTTCCACCAATGTTTGGTAAATTTTTTTTAGAATTGGTGGAAATTTTGACCAATTCTTGGTAGAAAACCATCAAGAATTGGTCAAAATTTCCACCAATCTTTGGTCGAATTATTTTTTATGCTGTATCAAGCAATTGTTTCTTATCTAAGCCATTTAATTTGCAACCTTATTAAATCTCTGCAAAGATAATGGAATAGATGCTTTACAATCAAAGGACACCTTTGAGAAGAAAAATTCTCCTGCTCCAACTTTATCTTTGCAGAGATTTAAAAAGGTTACAAATTAAATGGCTTAGATAAGAAACAATTGCTTGATACAACATGGAACAAATTGACATTTATGTATAAAGAGTTGAATATGAAACATATCAAACTTCTTGCCATCCTAAATTTGGTTATGTTATTCTAAGAGCATTATTGATATTACAAAAATTGACGTAATAGATATAATTGTTTATATAAATTTATCTCCATTATTTGAAGTAGTTCAAATGTACGGTTTATATAGTTGATTTTTGTTTGATCTAGATAACATCCACCAGTGGTAAATAGTTAGCCTCTCATATGGGAGGCTTAGGTTCAAGTCTCCTCAAACTTAACACATAATAATAATTAATTTTAACACATAATAAAATAACGGATAAACTTGACTTTAGCCCATTACCTATAAAAAAAATTTGGTCATATTATGAATAAACTTGTAATGGACACCCAGGAATGCCCAAAAGCTGAACCAAGGCTGAAATTATATTAATGCTACAAATACTACAATCAATTACAAAGAGATTTAATCCAAAGGCCGAACCCTAAGGGAATGATGTCTAGAATGTTACAACAGAGAATGAACGTCCTCTATTGCCAAAAGAAGGGAATGTGATTCACACATCCAAGCTCTTATAAAATGCAAGTCATAATCATCCGATGATTAACAATGAAAATTTCAGCCCTATTTATCCTTTTCTTAGTCCTTTTGGAAGGAACTAAAACATTAATTAATTGCAAGAGCTAGAAGCTTCCTCCTTCCAATAATTAATGTGTTCTCTAGAAATTCCTCACTGGCAATAATTAATTAAATCATGAGAGGCTTCCATCCTTCCAATAATTAATACATACCCTAGAAACTACTCCCTTGTAAATAATTAAATTAATTAAATACAAAGTCACCTTTAATTTTTAATTGAATTACTTTATAAGAAATTAATTTAATTTCTTCTTATCCTCCACTTAGACTTTGGAGAACGTGAGAGCTAAAAGATGGGATCATTACAAATCTGCCCTCCTTGAAATTGCTTGTCCTCAAGCAATTAAGTAACATAATGAACTCCAACCTCTACCTGGATCCCAATTGAAGTAATATGTGATATCCATATGGACATTAAACAAACTAAAAATGAACATCATTAAGACCAACCACATGTCCTGCAAGTTAGCTCTCAAAAATTGTGCTGATGAAGTATAAGTCTGGATGTCACGAGAAGGTGGCTTCATAGAAGATCTATGAAACCTCTTCCTCCCAATTACTGCAACACAAAATTGAATCTTTGTAGATGGTGAAAACTGAGCCCAACTCCACTCAGGTGAATGATCAACATTAGCCTCAAACATCAGATTGTCATAAGACAATGTTGCATCCATGTTGAACATAGTACTATCCCAAGAGTGAACATTATCACTTTTTTGATCCATAGTATAATATGACTTTGTCACTATATTGCTCACCTCATTAGCAACAACAAGTGTACTATCATCAGAGCACACATCTACAACTGCATGCATACTGCCAAACTCCTCATTGGATGGTTCAACTGACATAGAAGTGGCTACTGATATGATAGTATCCTTGCATTCTTCTAATCCCACATTGATGGACTCCATATCACTAGCATCATAGCTAGGTGGCTCTATATGTGTCTCGATCCCACCTAAGGAAACAACTTCTTTCTGCACTGGAGCAACATATAGATTGTCAATATTGATGCCCATCTGTCTAGCCATAAGCTACAACATCATATCCATTTGTCTATCCATTCACCTGTTATGCTCTTGTTGCATCCATTGCCCCTCCTGTAATGTATTTAGTATCCTAAACATTACACTTTCTTGATCTGGACTAGTATACATTTTGTTGAACTCTTTTACCTTTATCTCGCTATTCCAAATTTCCTATGAGAACTCTACATGATGGCAGGACTAATAGCTATGATACCACTGTAATGGACACCCAGGAATGCCCAAAAGCTAAACCACTATAATGGACACCCAAGAATGCCCAAAAGTTGAACCAAGGCTGAAATTATATTAATGTTGCAAATACTGCAATCAATTACAAAGAGATGTAATCCAAAGGCCAAACCCTAAGGGAATGATGTCTAGAATGTTACAATAGAGAATGAACATCCTCTATTGCCAAAAGAAGGGAGTGTGATTCACACATCCAAGCTCTTATCAAATGCAAGTCATAATCATCCAATGATTAACAATGAAACTTTCAGCCCTATTTATCCTTTTCTTAGTCCTTCTGGAAGGAACTAAAACATTAATTAATTGCAAGAGCTAGAAGCTTCCTCCTTCCAATAATTAATGCGTTCTCTAGAAATTCCTCACTGACAATAATTAATTAAATCACGAGAGGCTTCCGTCCTTCCAATAATTAATACATACCCTAGAAACTACTCCCTTGTAAATAATTAAATTAATTAAATACAAAGTCACCTTTAATTTTTAATAGAATGACTTTATAAGAAATTAATTTAATTTCTTCTTATCCTCCACTTAGACGTTGGAGAATGTGAGAGCTAAAAGATGGGATCATTACAAATCTTCCCTCCTTGAAATTGCTTGTCCTCAAGCAATTAAGTAACATAATGAACTCCAACCTCCACCTAGATCCCAATTGAAGTAATATGTGATATCCATATGGACATTAAACCAATTGCAAATGAACATCATTAAGACCAACCACATGTCCTGCAAGTTAGCTCCCAAAACTTGTGTTGAAGAAGTATAAGTCTGGATGTCATGAGAAGGTGGCTTCAAAGAAGATCTATGAAACCTCTTCCTCCCAATTGCTGCAACAAAAAACTAAATCTTTGTAGATGGTGAAAACTGAGCCCAACTCCACTCAGGTGAATGATCAACATCAGCCTCAAACATTAGATTGTCATAAGACAATGTTGCATCCATGTTGAACATAGTACTATCCCAAGAGTGAACATTAACACTTTGTTGATCGATAGTATAATATGACTCTGTCACTATATTTCTCACCTCATTAGCAATAACAAGTGTACTATCATCAGAGCACACATCTACAACCACATGCATACTGCCAAACTCCTCATTGGATGGTTCAACTGACATAGAAGTGGCTACTAATATGATAGTATCCTTGCATTCTTCTAATCCCACATTGATGGACTCCATATCACCAACATCATAGCTAGGTGGCTCTATATGTGTCTCGATCCCACCTAAGGAAACAACTTCTTTCTGCACTGGAGCAACATATAGATGATCAATATTGATGCCCATCTGTCTAGCCATAAGCTGCAACATCATATCCATTTGTCTATCCATTCGCCTGTGTTGCCCCTCCTGTAATGTATTTAGTATCCTGAACATTACACTTTCTTGATCTAGACTAGTATACATTTTGTCGAACTCTTTTCCCTTTATCTCGCTATTCCAAATTCCCTATAAGAACTCTACAGGATGGAAAGACTAATAGCTCCAATACCACTATAATGGACACCCAGGAATGCCCAAAAGCTGAACCAAGGTTGAAATTATATTAATGCTGCAAATACTGCAATCAATTACAAAGAGATGTAATCCAAAGACCAAACCCTAAGGGAATGACGTCTAGAATGTTACAACAGAGAATGAACATCCTCTATTGCCAAAAGAAGGAAGTGTGATTCACACATCCAAGCTCTTATCAAATGCAAGTCATAATCATCCGATGATTAACAATGAAACTTTCAGCCCTATTCATCCTTTTCTTCATCCTTCTGGAAGGAACTAAAACATTAATTAATTGCAAGAGCTAGAAGCTTCCTCCTTCCAATAATTAATGGGTTCTCTAGATATTCCTCATTGGGAATAATTAATTAAATCATGAGAGGCTTCTGTCCTTTCAATAATTAATACATACCCTAGAAACTACTCCCTTGTAAATAATTAAATTAATTAAATACAAAGTCACCTTTAATTTTTAATTGAATGACTTTATAAGAAATTAATTTAATTTCTTCTTATCCTCCACTTAGACTTTGGAGAACGTGAGAGCTAAAAGATGGGATCATTACAAAACTTAAGGAGTTTTTGCTGCCATACAAGACATGTTGCTGGTAAAGCATATGTACATGCTTCAAACTCAATGAAATGAGAAAATCAGAAGTACCACTAGGAGTCAACACATTATACACAAATACGAATAAAATTATAAATAGATAAAAATATATAAAAAGCAACCTCCTAGGATGTTATAAGATCATAACTCTTGCTATTATTTTCCATTTTGTTCAACAAATTGAATCCAAATAGTGTTGGGCAACCTTCAGTAATCATGACTCATTGTACAGGAGGAAAAAAGTAAATCAAAATACAATCCTACTTATTTCCACACAAGATGGCATGTAGAAGTAAACATATAAACCTGGATCAATTAGTTCACAAAATTATTTAAACATAGGTTACTATCTATGCATGTTGTAATCAAGAATATCAACTAGAGAAATAGAACCGTGAGTTGACTTCTACAATTCTCTCTATAAGTCCAAGCATTATTGGCTTGCCTACAAGTAGCTCAACAAGTATGCAACCTGCACTCCAGAGATTAACACCTACACCATAATCTGTAGCACCTAACAAAAATTCTGGAGGATGATACAAAAGTGTAAACACTTGACTAGTCATAGGCTACTTCTGATCAGGATTGTAAAATGCTGCAAGTCCAAAATTAGATCACAAATTGCACTGGGTATCCTCCTCTCTCTATTGTACCTATTATTCACATTTCACAATTAAGTAGGGCTTTATGGAGGATGATAATTAAAACTCAGCAACTACATAAAATTCTTCTTTGATTAAAATTTAAGATTTAGATAAAAAAATATTTCTTTCTCTTCCATGATCCTATCAGGCATATTCTACCATTAAGTATAACTTTGTTGAGAATACACTACTCTATGGGAATGCAAAACAATCTAACAAATACAAAAACCATTTTCAACCACTTGCAAGGTAGTCATCACAAACCAAGTTCATACAAAATCTATATTTAGATAGTATTCAATTTATTTGCTAGTAGAAAAGTGACGTCCCAATTAGCTTTCATTCAACTTTATTAAAAAGGTGATTTCTCAAGGGCCTTGGATGTGATTAGAAGAAATTTTCTATTATTTAACTTTGAAACCTTAAAC